>ONZH01026646.1:0-600000 GCA_900303285.1 Rhinella marina
ACAGTGTAGTTTCTGGCACCGCCATATGCAGCGTGGCTCCCATTTACTTGACTGGAAAGTAAGCTGCAGTACCCCGCCAATGCCACTACACAGTGGGCAGAACCTTCTGCTTCCAGTTCCATCTATTGTATAGTTTCTGGCACCGATGACTTCTCAAAACGGCTGATTGGTGGGGATGCCAGGTGCAATTGCACCCGTAGGTAATGTGGCCATGGTCACCCAAAAAAAGCAGCTTCCTGAAAGCATCTCAGCTAATGCATTTCATTGCTCACAATTACTTATAAGATAGACATAAATGGGTTTCTGTAGGGGCCCATATACTGTTCTTGCACAAGAACCCTCACTTATCTATACCTACCCATTATAAATTATAATAGGAAAAAAGAATAGCTCATCTATATGTAAAATACTATACTGAAAATAAAATAAATTGAAAAATGTATTTAGCTAACAATCCCCATTGATCGTCCAGCAGAGCAGGCGTATGAGGTTCTGCTTAGTAACTTAGTAAACCTCCTCTGGCCTTGTCTAAATCTATCTTATCCCTGTCTACAAATCTCTCGCACATACACAGTGCGAATACAAATATTTCACAGTAGCTTGGCTCACAGCCGGCGCTGCTTTTGGAACTGAATGCCTCATGGATGGATGAATGGATGCCTCTTGTCCAAATATTTACTTAGGCCCAAATTAATCCCGTGTCTGGAGTCCCTTCCATGCACAAACATCTGGCACATCTCTCTTTAATATGTATAAGATGAACCTTTGGAAGACATTTGGGCCAAAAAAATGTCTTCCTCTGGAGGGAAACCCCAGCGGAGAGACATCATGTTGTATACTGTATGGTTATTTATTGGGATGGAACGCTCCCTGCTAATAGGTGGCTGCAACGTGACTTCTTCAGGTCTACAATGGAATTGCATGTTAAGGCCGGATCCACACACTGCATTTTGCTACCATTTTTCATATTGTATTTAAAAATACTACAGAATACTGCATTAATTTGAAAAAAATAAGTTTTTTTTTAACAAATAATGCTAACTGTATTTGTTTTCTGTAATTTGTTTCATCCTAGCTCAGTTGCGTCCACACATTCTGAACCCTTTCATTTTTGGACACATGTGATCCTCAGTTTAGCCTGACCACCAGACTAGAGCTTGCTCTCCTGTGTGGAGGACTTCTGAACTACAGGATTATATCCTCACCCTTCATATCCCTTCTGAAAGTTCTCAAGACCCTTTCCCACCCCTCCTTGTTCCTCTATATGTTCATTACTTAGCGGTTCCTTGCCATAGCGTCCTTCATCTGCTCCCAGAAACATGAGCAGAGGATGCACAGAAGTCCAATTGGCTTAGGTCCCCACCTTGTGTGCATCTTCTGCCCATGTCCCTTGGAGCAAACAAATCTGAGTATGGGACTTTTCAGTTTTTTCCCCTTTTTATGTTTATAACAGTTTGTGCACTTTTTTTGTAACTTAATTTATAACTTAATTGTATAACTTTGTTGTGTTTTCTACCTTGTTGTTCACCTTTGTGGATGTTTTCTACAGACCCCACTGTGTGGCCAGACCTGCAGAGGGAATCATACTTACCTGATCCCCCGTTGTTGGGTTGCAGCTTCATCCCTGCCCTGCCGGCTCTGCAGGTCCTTGGTCTCTGTCTTAACCTCCAGTTTGACCCCTAGTCACATGACTGCTGCGGCTAGTCATTGTCTACAGCAGTCACATGACTGGATGTTGATACAGGGAGAGTCAGAACCGAAGGGCCAGAGATGGATCCGCTACCCAGTGACGGGAATCAGGTAAGTATGATTACTAC
This sequence comes from Rhinella marina, assembly GCA_900303285.1. Lineage (NCBI taxonomy): Eukaryota > Metazoa > Chordata > Amphibia > Anura > Bufonidae > Rhinella > Rhinella marina. The sequence continues at coordinate 1,818 of ONZH01026646.1, forward strand.
TGTGGGTTCGGCTGTGCTGTGCGGTCTGTAGAAAACATCCACAAAGGTGTAAACTAGGTGTTCCATAGATTACAACTGGTGGGACACCCTATTGTCACCCTATTGTTTTGGGACTCTTACAGCAAAAACGTATTGTCACGATGGGGAGCAAGTGAGTCTTGAGAGTTCACCCACACCGCTGTCACTGCCTAATTGTAGCGGTCCACAACTGGACGGCGGTCCCTAATTTAGCTAAGCGCTGGGCCTGAGAAAGAAGGGAACAATGGGAGACAAATAACAAACAAACGACAGAACAACACAGAAGCGTAATGTTACCAAAGTCCGGGGTCCAATACCGAGAAAGTGATCAAATCCAAATCAGAGACACAAATCAGAACCGGGGAAGTCAAAAGGCCAAAGGTAGTATCAGTCAAAGGATCAAGCAAGGTCAGAGTCGAGGTACACAGAGATGCCGGCGTTGCTGCAGAGAGGCTCCGCTGGCTCCCACTACACGTAATTGTCTAAAGAGAACAATCCGTTCAAAGTTCCTTTTAGCAACAGCATGCAATTACCTAAAATTGGTTTAATTTTGTATCATAGGTGTAGCTCTCCTCTCTCTGGAAGTCAGCTGTAGTAATTGTCATCCTGATCTCCTGGTTCCATGGACCCATCGATGCAATTCCTTCACACGCATAACCACACAAGGGGTTTTAACCTAGGACGACCCCCTATATGTTACACCAAGGAAGGACAAGACATATTAAATAAAGTTTGTGAGCCCTATGCAGCCCTGTGACATTACCGAATGCATCTGCCTCCATAAAGATATGATAATAACATAAGAAGGAATGTACTTAAAACTTACAGAAAAAAGTTTTTTCTATTTCATGAGAAATTTATTGTTGGTTTTTGCACTGTAAGTGCATTTCTCTGGGTGAATCATCCATTACGTTTGGTCAGCCGTCCCTTACGTCTGGGATTTCTTTAAATTTATAGCCAAACATACGAGATATGTGCAAGGTTAGATGTAATGCTGGGCGCTTTTGCTCACTCCAGTAGTGGAAAATTAATACAGAAAGTAAAACTGCCACTATCAGGGGGCACGATGATTACCAATAGATTGAGTTTGGGCATGTGCCATTATAATGCTCTCACCTTCTTATGTGCAGAAGGCCTAGAAGACCACTTCAGACACCAGGACCCAGGGGTGACTGCTACCTCTTCACACCTTATAGCTACACTTGATGTCAGCACAAGAAGAAATCAAAGTTTGATCTCTCCTTCTGTACCAGTTTATAACTCGTCTTGTCCATGCTTATTTGCAGTTGTCTGTAGTATGTATGTATACCCCTTATCCTATGGAATAATTAATTAATAACGGTCTTTTACATGTGCTGAGTATCAGGAGAATTACCGGGTAGCAGGGGCGGACTAGGAACTTAAAGTGCGCCCTGGAAAAAATGCTTAAAGTGGCCTCGTTTTGTAGTCTGGTCCAAATTGATGGAAGGCAGGGCCACCAATACCATATTGAGGCACATTATACCACCCCAACAGAGCCAAATACCACAGTCCATCACAGAATACTGCCAGCAGCACAAAATACATCCCCAAAAACTTCCATTGGCCAGCTGTGAAGAGGACTCAGGCGGTCCCCTGGGCACCGGCCCACCGGGAAATTTCCCAGCCAATCCGCCCCTGCTGGGTAGGAAAATTTGTATGTACGCTCGTTTGGGTGATTGCATCTTTCATGCAGCACATAAAATCATTGTCTGTGGGCAGCACATTGGCCTGGGTAAACAATGATATACTGGGGATGAATGATCACAATAGTGATCATTCATCCTCAAACAGAGGGGATGATTTTTGCATGTAAAGATCAATGATAGATCAATGATCGTGCAACAATGTTGGGGGGGGCGTGCGAAGGTTCATTCCGGATCACTGACCTGTGTATCAGCCCATGTAAGAGGACAGCAAAACCATAGACATAAAATAGCTGTCTGCTGACATCACTCCCGATCCCCTAATACACACCCCTGCTCACCTTGCTTGAGCCAGAATGTGTTCTCAGTAGGAAGAACATGAAGGAAGATGCTGCCAAACTGCTCTGGTAGAGGATTATCACCATGAGAACAAAAGGATCTAGCTTCTAGCATATCCCTATATCACTGATATGTCGGGAGAGTCAGGAGGCCCCTATACAAATTACAGGGTCAGCCGATCACAATGTACATCTAATGTGGCCAGCTTAAAGGGGTTCTGATGATCTATACCCTGGATAGATCATCAGCATCTGATCGGCGGCAGTCCGACACCCTTGACCCCAGACGATCAGCTGTTTGAGAAGGCAGCAGCGCTGCAGGAGCACCGCAGCCTTCTCTACGTTTTCCTCAGGCCCAGTGACGTCACAACTAGTTTCACTGGCCTGGGCGGGGCTAAGCTGTGTTCACTTGAATGGAGCTTAGCCCCGCCAGGCCAGTGATACTAGTCGTGACGTCACTGGGCTTGCGGTAAACACAGAGAAGGCCGCAGCGCTCCTTCTCAAACAGCTGATCGGTGGGGGTCCCGGGTGTCGGACCGCCGCCAATCAGATGCTGATGATCTATCCAGAGAATAGATCATCAGTTTTAAAGAACTACAGAACCCCTTTAATGTCGACTGAATCTACCATTCTTGGCAGGTCCGGTAGACAATCTGATGTGTATGGAATTGTGCTGGAAAGGATTGGGCATATTGAATTTTACATGCCCAATCCTTTTATTTTCAGGGAGATAAGCAACTGCCAGAGCTTAGCATGCACTTTATGAGGGATCAGGAGGAATGGCTTTTGGCTTGCATGGTTATGGAAGGAGAAGCTGTTGCAAAGAAGAGCTGTTAGCCAACCTAGTGTTTGACCCACAGTTAAGGCAGGTTTACACGGCCCGAGGAGAGGCCGATTATTGGAAGGACAACTGGCTGCTCGTTCAGTGGGGGTGAAGAGCTGCATTTACATGCGGCGATCACCTCCACAATATGATGATGAGGGATGGCTACTGCTATCGCTTGTCCTCATACAGCTGCATTGTTTCTGGGCAGCAGATCGCTGCTTAGACATCACAATCTGCTGCCCAGAAATGATAATTTTCTTGTCCTGCCATGAACAACAGTTTCACCCAATGAACGATCATTTCACTCATTCATCGGGTGATCGGCTGCACCTTTAGACGAGCAGATTATCAGAAAAGACCATTTGTAGGAACGTTCATCCCCAATAATCTGCCGACCAATCGGTCGGTGTAAACCCGCCATTACTATATTGGTTTTCCAGAAAATAACAAATTGTTGTCTATGGGCCGTAAAATCAGTCACCTACAAATTCTTCTCAGCAGCTATTCTTGCATCTCGTTCTACTCACCGTTTATCACTGTGCTTGTCAACACGTTGTCTAAGTGGACTTTAGGAGAAAAGTTGCCATACAATACATTAGATAATATTCAATCTAATATGTATGGGGACACTCAACAGTTCCCTAGTATCTTCCATACCTCATGGAAAATAAGCTTTGGTTGAAGTAGAGCATCTCCAACATGGGACAAGATTGATGTCTGGCAACCACCCATCTCCTTCTTCTTATACCATAAACTAGCAAGCCCTGCTTGAGTGTCTTAATACAGTTAAGTGATGTGGGAACATCTCTGAAGATTTAAGGTGTAGCACGTGGGACTACAAATAGGAAGGGTTCTCCATGGCAAAACCAAAATCCCCGATTTTTGAGATAAATGAGCATGTCATACGCTTTACTCTCAGCTACTCATCCCTTAGAGAGGAGAAGACTGGATGACCCTTGGACCCTTGCTATGAATAGCCCTGGAGAGGAAGAACCCTGCATTGGGAAGATGGAAAGGGTCAACATGAGCTGGGACCACTCCAGTTAGGTCTCATACCAGACTCAAAGGCTTACTGTATCCTCTAAGGGCAAAAAACATGTAATGTGCATCACCTACAGTAATTATTACGTATGTAGGTGAGTTTTTAATACACTAATTCACATGGATTTTGCTGAGTGCCTAAAGTTTTGGTTACCAGACAGTTGTATGTCATTACTGTCACTTAGGAGACTAAGATATCAAACATTGTCAGACATGGAACGTGAGGCTGACGTCTCATTCATTCCGTTGACTGAAAGGTTGTAGGGTTAATGGTGCGGCTGAGACATGTTTGGGTAACACCTCTCAATTTGTCAGCGTCTATCCCACCAAGTGTGATAGTGGAGCAGAGGTTACACGATCACCATCTATCGTCACAGTGTTCCATCATTAATTAGATACGTAGGTTATATGTATAGTGGTTTTCTGAAGGCTATTATTGATGTGTAGTTGACTTGAAGAGTCCTCGAAGAGCTTTGGAATAGATCTTTCTCCATGTTAATCTTCTGACAGATAATTTTTGTTGATCGTGGAGAATCCCATGAACTCTATGACTATGGTTTGGCTTACAAACACAACCATATGCAGTGACCCAATGGATCACTGCTAAAGAGTTTAATGTTGAGATTTATTGCCTAAGCACTCTAATGTTCTTCTTCTTGTGCACTGTGTATATAGTTAAATCTGGCAGTCTTAGTTAGGTTACCGGTAGGGATGAGCAAATTGACTTCAGATGGTACATCCAAAGTTGATTCGCAAAAAACTTTGTTGTAATACTGTACTGTACTGAGTTCCTTCTCCTTACAGTATTAGAATGTATTGGCTCCGATGAAATTAAGTTATTACTTTGCAAAATTGCGTGAGACTTTGTGTAATAACTTCGGAAATTAATTATTACTGCCAACAACTGTAAAAAAAAACCTTGGTACCAATCTCGGGTTCGGTTCCAAAGTACCACTTGGAACCAAACCCGAGTCTGGTACCCCGAAAAAGGGGGCATAGACAGACATCCAAATTAGTGAGCTGAAGCCAGCGGCAGCAGTACTATTCATGCAGTACCAATGGCTAACCTTTCATGGACACAGTCCACACAACTGCTATGGGGCCTGTGGGTGAGTGTACCCAGTGCTGAACGCCTTCTTCCGTTTCCGACATGAAAGGACAACATTTTCTGGCTGCTGCCACTAGGGGGAGCTCCGTGCAAAGATATTTTACAGCTTCCGTTGCAATTAACGGTAACTGTATAAATTCCTATGTACAGAGGTCCCTCTAGTGGTGGCTTCCGGCAGACAGTTTTATACATAGACATAGAGCTGTATAGGGAGAGTATATCAGTGAGTTTATGCCAGTTGTCTGGTCTTCAGAACGAGCTCCATATTTATGAAGCATCAGTTCCTTTTTTATCTGATATAGAGGTCAGGTGAAATGAATGAGGTTGAACATTACTATATATTTTTTATGAAGGTATTCCATCAAATGTTGGCAAAAATCTCATGCTGGAAGGGGGCCCATACTGTTCTTGCTATGGGCCCTGTGATACCTGTATATGCAGTACTGTACATATTAGGACTTGGTGGACCTGATAGGTTCTCCGTAATAAGGCCTGAGGTCTAATCCTAACTCACTATATGCGACACTTCACATGATTTGGAGCCTGTACTGTTAGCGGAGGCTGGAAATTTCTATTGATTTTTAAATCACCTATTTTTTTCTACAACTTTAGAATAGCAATAGAAAAAGGATAAAACATATATCTGGAGAACGGTGTATTAAGTCCCCTTTGTGTAAATCCCCAGTAAACCAATGAAAGGGATTATGCTGAATGCGATAAGCATTTTACAAAAGTAAAGCGTTCGTATAATTACGATTATTCTAAAGTCGCGCACCTTTATTTAGTCTTTGTTCTCTTTGGATATATAAACTTTTCCCGGCAAAATCGCTGAACATCATGTATATATCTCTATTGAAGATACTCATTAAACGATACGATAAAGGTTTTGTTGTGGAAATTGAATAGAGAATTTGAATATGGTAAATGTTGGGGTAGAAAATAGGTTTTGTGAATAGATTTAATTCTTTTGGATTATAAAGAAATGTACAGTACAGTAACACACAGGAGTCAGGTACTTAAAGGGGCTTTCTCTACAATCTCTACTTGTTTAAAGGGTGTTTTGGCAAAATGCAGATCACAAAGTGCCCCCTTGTTTGAACCTCCATTGTTCAGCTATTATCAGTGAATAAACCTGGCAATACCTGTCCAATTTCCCTGTAGCGCCACCACAGGAGAAACTAATCATTACAACAGTGCCCATTCAAATCCATGGGTTGTCTATGTATTTCTGGACAGGACAGGTCCTCCAGAGGAGAGACGCTCTTCATTACTTCTCTCCATTCTGACTAAAGGATGAAAAATCCTGAAGGGAGGATCCCCAGGTATTAAAAGGGTTGGCCCATCTCAGACATTGATGGCATATAGTTAGAAAATGTCATCCCTGTCAGATAAATGCAGGACCCACCTCTGGGACCAACTCCAAGAGAAGGAGAGCACACCACGCAAGCATGGCCACCCTCCATTTACCGCCGTGGGATTTTGAAAATAGGCTCAACTGTTTTTGAAACTTCCATAGGGGTAAATGAAGGGTGTCCATGCTTGTGTGGTGTGCTCTCCTTCACTTCTCCCATTGCGGTGAATGCTTGCGTGTTATTCATTTTAGGGGATCTGTCCTGGAGACAGATGTGGGTTCCATCTCTGGGACCTGCACCAATCTGACATTGATGGCCTGTGTGCACCAATCTGACATTGATGGCCTGTGTGCACCAATCTGACATTGATGGCCTGTGTGCACCAATCTGACATTGATGGCCTGTGTGCACCAATCTGACATTGATGGCCTGTGCTACCGATAAGCCATCAATGACTGAGATAGAAATACCCCTCTAAAGGGGTATTCTCATCTTAGACAATGGGGGCATATCGCTAGGATATGCCCCCATTGTCTTATAGGTGCGGGTCCCACCGCTGGGACCCGCACCTATAGCCAGAACGGAGCGGGGAGCGCTGCGCCTGGAGGACCCCAGGTTTCCGGGGGTCCGGCACCACCAGGCGCAGCTCCCCGCGCCGCTCATAGGAATGAATGGGAGCCGGGCCGTGCATGCGCGGTCGGCTCCCATTCATTTCTATGGAGCCGACGGAAGTAGCCGAGCCAGCGCTCGGATATTTTCGGCGGCTCCATAGAAATGAATGGAGGGCGGCTGCGCATGCGCAGTGCGCCCTCATTCACTTCGGGGGCTCCGTTCTCGATATAGGTGCGGGTCCCAGCGGTGGGACCCGCACCTATAAGACAATGGGGGCATATCCTAGCGATATGCCCCCATTGTCTAAAATGAGAATAACCCTTTAACTCACAATTCCCTAATATGGTGTATGAAAGAGGGTTTTCTAAAGAGGACAACCCCTTTAATGAACGAGGTGCCGGCATGCCATGGAGGCAAACCACATGCTTGTTACAAGTCTCTTGGACAGTGGAGGCCCATCACTGGTTGGTCTCAACCCAAAGAACCTTTGCAGGACCTTCCTCAAGATTCTTTTTATACTTTAAGCGCATGGGATGGGGCCTCAATATACTATCCTTGTGAGGTTTTGGTAACACCAGCGGGGCAGCTTTAGGAAACTGCCTAAAAGAAAAACTGTCTTTGTTGCTGATAGCAACCAATCACAGCCTAGCTTTCATTTTTCAAGAGCGCTGTAAGAACTGAAAGCTGCGCTGTGATTGGTTGCTAGGAGCAACAAAGAGCTTTTCTTTTAGACACTTTCCTAAGGCCTGGACATGGCCTGTAATTTGCACCTTTGGCATATCATCCCTAGAAATACACCTTGACTTGCGATGTGTTGTGATCGGCGATCAATATCCCTTTCCAGTGCATTGTCAGCAGTGGCTGCAGGGCTTTAATAATAATAGGCCGGGGCTTGTAAATCCTGCCGTAGTTGAGGTGTGACTGAGGCGTGCAGCGTTGCTTGACATGTTCTCAGGGTTTAGATTGAAAACTGCTTATTATACAGGAAAGGCTGCTGTAAATATATATGACGGACATTACAGTAGTAAGGTGTATATGGAATGGTGAAAATCTCCTCCTGGGCTCACAGAGAAGAAGGGTGTCCAGGACCATATTCCTTGTGGCTGATGAGAACTTAAGATAGATAGATTAATAGATAGATAGATCTATAGATAGATAGATAGATAGATAAAAAGAAAAGATGGAAGCAGCACAGCTGTGACAAAGTAGTATGGTGTGCCAGCGGCTCAGGAGGTGATCAAACTTCCCAAAGTAAATAGAAAAAATAATTCCACGGCACTCCCAGGGTTGTAGTAAAAGTAGGTGTTCTTTATTCACAAGCGCGACGTTTCAGTCCTCTTACTGGGACTTTTTTCAAGCAGTGACATGTCACTGCTTGAAAAAAGTCCCAGTAAGAGGACTGAAACGTGCCGTGGGAGTGCCGTGGAATTATTTTTTCTAGATAGATAGATAGATAGATATGATATATATATAGGAGCAGTCATCTCATTGTCATCACAGGAAGTATTACAATGTCAGATATTAGATAGCTAATTATAAGATAGCTAAATAGATCAATGTGACAAAGATAGATATAATAGATAGATAGATAGATAGATAGATAGATATGAGATAGACAGACATGCGATAGATAGATAGATAGATAGATAGATAGGAGCAGTCATCTCATTGTCATCACAGGAAGGATTACAATGTCAGATATTAGATAGCTAGATACATTGACGTGAGATAGCTAGATATGAGAGATAAATATGGGAGATAAAAATGAGATAGATAAATCTACAGATATATAGGAGATAGACTTTCATCAGTCATATCATTATCATGACATAAAGGATTACAATGTCAGATATTAGATAGATAGATAGTTAGATAGATAGATAGATAGATAGATAGATATCAGATAGATTACATAGATATGAGATGTGACATTATGCTCTTCCACTATTTTGAGACCAAGTATAGCCTCATTTATAAATTTCTCCTATAAAGCCAGTGATATACTTTCAGATATGATGACATCATTCAGCGGAGCGGCGGTTTAATCAGTAAATGTGCTGTGTCTGTGTAATAACTATGCGGTCAATAGCAAACATGCGGGGTGTGGACTCCAGGTAATTAATCAGTGGTCTTAGTGATCTGTCTGTGGGCAACAAGTCATCAATCAGCTATAAGCAATTTCTGGTCTTCAGGAAGATTCATGTCATTAGTTGTAGAAATGTCTTACTTGTGACATGAAATCATTCTGGGGGTTTTCTGGGGCAAGTCGTAAATTTAGATCGTTGTGTCAGAAAATAGTGCACTGATCGAGCAATGCAACCACAAATGCAAAATGGCTGCTACCATTTTGAAGGGTCTCTCTGATTTTTTAAAAAAGAAAACATTTTATAATACCCTATTAGGAAATTTGGAGTTAAAGAGGTTTTATCACATATTGATAGGATATGCCACCAATATCAGACAGATGTGGGTCCCACCTCTCGGACCCACACCTACCTGCAAAACAGACTCAGGAAAGTGAAGGAGAGAGAGCGTCGCACATGTGCGGCATGCTCTCCATTCATATCTATGGAAGTTCTTAAAAATATCCGAGCACGCATTCTTGGCTATTTTTGGAAGTCTAATAGAACAGAATAATGAGCGCAATGCACGAGAGTGGCCCCCATTCTCTTCTCTTGTATGGGACTGCCGAAAATCAGCTTGGGTATTTTCAGAACTCCCACAAAAATGAATGGATAGGTGGCCAAGCATGTTCAGCTGACCTCTGTTCATTTAGAGAGTCCCGTTCTGGAGATAGGAGTGGGTCCCAGAGGTGGGACCTGCAACTATCTGGCATTGGTGGCATATCCTAGTGATATGCCACCAATGTCTGAGGTGAGACAATCCCTTTCACAGAGGAGGTTTCACATTCAAGACCTTCATCTATGAGCTGAAGGAAAGCTTGTCTACAAAGGGCAAAATCCAAAAACAAGGTGAACGTCAATGTCAGTTGACCTTCAGAAGCAGGTGATGTTCACTGTCTCGGGGATGTAAGTTTATGGCAGGGGCTACATGGCAATCTTGGGCGCAATAGCTGTCACATGACCAAAGATTGCAGTGCAGCAGGGCAACCGTAGAAATGACCCCATTGATTTCTAGGGTTGCACTGCTACACTGCAAACCTTGATTGTGTGACAGCCCCAGCTTAAGAGGCTTCAGTTTTGGGTCTTCTACTTGACATGTTCTCTCTGGATTGTTCTTCAAAACAATATTTTAGTAACTTGTCTTAAGTTTCTACCGTAAGAGACACTATTTTGCAGATACAGCCAAGCCTGTTCCTACTTGTAGGGGACCCAAAAGTAAGAGAGTGCTAAGTAGCAATAGCAGATATATGGACTCTTGAGCTATAATTGTCCCCATGTGTTCACGTGGGTCATCAACCACCCAAAACTGCAGTTAAAGTGGTCTTCTAGGGCGGCAGGCCTCTCAAAAAAATTAGAGGTATAAAAATCACAGAAAAATCTAGTGTAGATAGGGTGGTCTTATCAAAGAGAAGGTTTTTTTGGAAAGATTTCACTGTAATTGGCTTCCACTACTGAGCCAAGGATATATCACAAAGAAAGGGAAATTTAATTATGCACCACACTTGTATGAAGGTGCCATGTACATGTGTACAGTAGAAAATATTGGCACTTACAGGGTTTGTCAACTTTGAATAACCCTCTCTGTTGAGCTTGAGCAGGTCTTCCAATGATAAGCTGATCACAGAGCCCCATCCAAGAATCAGCTGTAATCTGTTGGAGATCCCTATAGGACTAGAAGGTCCCTATAGTATTACATTTTCTGCAGCGCCAATAGCTCTCAGTAATCACTGGGCTCCCAGCATAATACATGGAGTCCTCCTGTAATGCTATCTTTAGTCGCTCTCTTCACTGACTAATAAATAAGCACCCTAAGCTAGGGATCTCTTTTGCTGACTTGGAATTACCTAATAGCTTTATTGATAGACAGTTACAAATTTTTTTCGCACTATAAGACACACTTTTTCCCCCAAACCATGGGTCCAAAATGTCAGTCCAAAATAAAGTATGCGCTACATATCACTGCCAAGGTCAAGGAGAGTATTATAGGTATATATAAGAATCACCATAGTGTACATGAAGCAGCAGAGTAAAGAAGCGGGGGACATCAGGCGCCCAAGAGTGTCTCTCGGTGTGTAAAGCGCATGTACCAGAAGGCAAAAGATGTACTTACGGAAAGGAAGGAGTAAGGAAGCAATGGGAACGCTGAGAAGGTATCGCATCAAGGGAAAGAGCTGTAGGAGCTAGACTGCATGTACCAAGTGCGTGGCTCTGGTGTACTATGGTGCTGTAAAAAATAAGCCTGGCTGCGTCTTATGGTCCAGTACGTCTTATAGTGCAAAAAGATACGGAATTACTATACGTATTTCCTATAAAATGTAAAGCCAAAGACATGGTGTAGATCTGCTACAGTAGATCTGTGTGTCTAGGGTGCTGCTATCTTTCTTCTGCAAACTGCCTGGTATGAGCTTTCCTCCAATTCTACATCCTGGGTGATCTGTCCTCCTCGGATGCTTTTCCCCTCTCCACTCTCTAATCTACTGTATACATCCTATTGCACCTCCCTGCTGCTACTAAGAGAAGGGAAAGGGAGAGCAGAAAGAATCACCAGGAACAGGGGCAAAGCTCTGTCAGATTTAGCAGCACCACCAGCTAAGTGAAGGCTTTACACATACTCTGTAGAAACAAATCTTTTTAAAAAAGGATTTTTAGAAAGTTACTTATGCTTGAATTTAGGAAACAAATAAAGAGTTAAAAAAAATCAGAGCAAAGTTGTCCATAGTCATTAAGTTCATTTAAGAGTGGTCCATTGTGTTGGTAAATCATGAAGAATTCATGCCAAGCATATCAGGTTAATGCCAGTTGGAAACTGGGTTCTCTTTTATGAAAGAACTGCAAAGCTGATTAATTAAAGCAAACATCCAATCAGTTTAATGGCAACCTGATTAGGCAAATAAAACGAAAGAAAATATTTCAATCTGAATGCGCCCCATCTTACGCTCGTACTCTGTGTGACAATTCATCATTTGCAAGAAGAGAAAGAATATAATCACATAAAAATGGGCAAATCTGAGGTGCCGAGGATGAGCAAGGGCTTCCAATCAGGGGAAGAAATCTGGAGAGTTCTCACTGACAAATTAACAAATCAAGACTGGGCTGGAAAGTAACATCACGCAGAGTGGAAGCGCTGCAGTCCTCCGTGAATCAGGAGCGTACTGAGCACTTGTGTCTCTGATTGGCTGTGCATGCTGTATATAGAGCAGGACATAGATAGAAATCTCACTTGTCCTACAATTCAGGAAACATTAGACCAAATAAAAGTTACTGAAATGTATCGCTGTTCTTAAAGGAACTCTCCCGGCAGAACTGATACCCTGTGTGATTCTTAGTATAAGGTCCAAGGGGGTGGGACAAGACAAAGGGGTTGTCTCTTTGAATCCCTGTATCATACACTGACCCATAAGGCCTTGCAATAAGCATAATGCAGTCTTTGAAGGGAATGCATAATAGAATCTGGTATTGCCGTAATTGTACTGACCAGAAGAATAATGTTGTCTTGTCCTTTTTAGAGCACAGTGTATGCGATAAATACAAAACCTAAAAAAAAACACAGGCGGAATTGTGTTTTGTTTTTCATTTTCACCACACAAAGATTTTTTTTTCACATTTTCCAATACAAGCTATGTCAAATTCAAGGGGTTGTCCGACGAAAAAATATTCTACAGTTTTCATACCAGCACCTGGATCTGAATACTTTTGTAATTGCATGTAATTAAATATTTTGCACAGTCACTGAGTTATTCAATAAAATGTATCTGTATAGCGCCACCTGTTTATTCATTATCTTATTTCTTTGTCCTGCTCACTGAGATGGCCGCACATGCTCAGTTCCATCCTTCAACTGCCTCCTGAGCTGTGATAGGGTGAGAGCTCCAGTAGAATGGACACACCCCCTGAGGTGCAGTGGAAAAGACCCTCCCCTTGAGCTGTCAGCTTGATATAAATCTAGCAGAGCAATGAATGGGGAGATCTCTGGATCCATGTGAGGTACAGGGCTGGTTCTAGCTTTGTTAGATAGAGATCGTCATGTACTATACGATTTTTATTTTTAACGTTAATCATGGGATAACCCTTTAAATGGTACCACTTTATAATACATAGTGTCCTGCAAAAAATCCCTCAAATGGCTACGGGAACTGAGAATTTGAAAAAGTTATGGCTCTGGGAAGGTGGGGAGATAAAAAAAAGAAAACATAAAAACGAAAACTGGCCATGTTCTTAAAGGGGTTATGCCATGATTGATACAAAAAAAAAAAAAAAAAAAAAGAATCGGACATCTTATAGGACATGACAATCTCTTTCTTAGAAAGCTAAAACCAGCCCTGTATCCCACATGGATCCAGTGATCTCCTCATTCACTGCTACAATTGCTCTGCTAGATTATCTTCAGCCTGGCAGCACAGGGGGTGTGTCCTTTCTGCTGCAGCTCTCTCCCTGTAGCTGTCACAGCTTCTAACAGAACATATGGCTGGTGGCAGTTGAAGATTTAAACTGAGCATGTGCGACCAGCTCAGTGAGACAACAAAAAAAATACGGAAAAATAACAAACAGGTGGCGCTATACAGATACATTTTATTGAATAACTCAATGGCTATAATATATTTTTAATTACTTGCAATTAGAAAAGTATTCAGATCCAGGTGCTGGTTTGAAAAATGTAGAATATGTTTTGTGACACATCCCCTTTAAGGGATTAAAGAGTTGGCACAGAAACTGGACCTGAAAAGGCTTCCGATTCACTGTAAAGTTATTCTCCAGGAACACTTAATGGCCTATCATCTCAGATGACATCCTTCACCTACATTTGGCCTTCTGCTAAATATCTGGGGTGGGGGGATTACCTTTTCAATAAATCCTAAATGTGTATGTTTTAACTTTTGGTTTTAGATACCGCTAAACAAAGGATTTATCGACAGCTGCTCTTGTCTATTCCGTTTGCGAGAGTATTTGGCTTGGATAAATTATTCTGCGCACCATACAGGCCAAACAAGGGAATCTGTGCCTACGTTTTATTATGTGCGCCTGATTTATTTCCCCTCCATAGGGAAGCCATAAAACAGCTGTTGTGCCGGGGTATTTAAAACACGAAAAACAGTTACTTGTTTTATGTGAAATCCCAACTCTCTCCGCTGGATTGAAATATTTATTTAGATAGGCAATAAGGGATGGAGATGCCTGGAGGGGGGGTTTAAACATGCACGTATGAGATCAGACGTCTCAGCAGTTTAATCTGGCTTTTTTTTTTTTTTTTTTTGCTTGCCCTAAAGTTTCCAAACTAATCAGAGTAAGCTTCCCCAGATATCAGCACCTCCGAACAGATCCGTCTCGCTATAAAACTGACTCCGCAGCTGGCACTGCCGGCACCATCCGGGAGGGAATATTTAACACCAGCAAAAACTGATCCTAACAGATGTACGTTTTAATAGTCTTTTTATACGTAGTAAATTAGAGAAGCGAACGCCCAGCCACCAACTACCACCTGAAGGAACGTAATAACCACATAGAAAACAACCAAAAGTCCATGGTTATGGGGGGGGGAAGGGGCCAAAGCCATCAATAATATATATAATTGGAAAGAACATAATCTTGAGAACAGTTGTGCGCATGCGCAGGAGCCCTGCCAGTGTATTTCAATGACAACAGGGGGAATGGGGGGCAATAATCTGGACTCCTTTTCTGGAACACTACTGCACATAATAGACCGAGATCCTGGTCAAAGATTCCCTTTAAAGGGGATGTGTCACGAAACATATTCTACATTTTCCAAACCAGCACCTGGATCTGAACACTTTTGTAATTGCAAGTAATTAAAAATTTTGTATAGCCACTGAGTTATTCAATAAAATATATCTGTATAGCGCCACCTGCTGTTTGTTCTTTTCCTTATTTTTTTGTCCATCTCAATGAGCTGGTCGCACGTGCTCAGTTTAAATTTTCAACTGCCACCAGCTGTATCTTCTGTTAGAAGCTGTGGCAGTTACAGGGAGAGAGCTGCAGCAGAAAGGACACACCCCTGTGCTGCCAGGCTGAAGATAATCTAGCAGAACAATTAGAGCAGTGAATGGTGAGATATCTGGATCCATGTGAGGTACAGGGCTGGTTCTAGCTTTGTAAGAAAGATGTACTGTAGGATGTCTGATTTTTATTTTTTACATTAATCACGGCAATAACCCCTTTAAGGTTTCGAGGTAGACCCTATGACTATAGAGCACTAGCTCCTTAGGTTGCGAAGGGGGTCATCAACCACAAAATAACCATACAGCTACAAGGCTTTATATTTGGACATAGATAGAATAGAAGCCCCATTGCAAAATACCCTGTTTTGCCACAGTCCAGCTCCAGCAGCGGGAAAAGTAGCTACCTGGAGGGGGGAGGACTGATTTAGATGCTGCTGCCTCCTGAATGGTAGCAGCTAGAAACATGCAATTGGTCTTGTTTGAAAGCAGAAATTCCAGGCTTTCAGACCATAATGACAGCGATGTGTTCAGGACAGAGAAAGATATCACTGATAGAAATTGGGATGCTGTGAATGCCGCTGAAAGTGAAAGTAAAAACCCGTGATTATTCCCCACCAGTTAGCTACTTTTCACACTGCCCGAGCTGGGCAAAACAGTTAGGTGGTTAAAGGGAATCTGTCACCAGCGACCTCCCTACCAAACTGTTTGCATAGACACATAGCTGAGCCTTGTTTCTATTATGTTGATCTGAGGCTCCGTTCCCGAGTTATGTTATTTTTTCTTAATATGCAAATGAGGCCTTTGGTTCAATGAGGGTGTCGGCATTGCTCTTAAGTGCCACCCAAGGGCCACTCTTTTCCCTGGTAAAGCAGCCAGGGAAAGGTCTACCCCAGAAAGGAGGGTACAACAAGAGCAATGGTGACGCCCTTGTTGCATCTCAGGATAGGTCATTAATATCTGATTGGTGGGGATCAGACTCCTAGCATCCTTGCCGACCAGCTGTTTAAAGAGGCCACGGTTCGGCGGCCTCCTCACAGCATACCAAGCACAGCGCCGTACACTGTATAGTGGCTGTGCTTGGTATTGCAGCACAGGCCCATTCGCTTGAAAGGGACTGAGCTGCCATATATCCGATGAACGTGACGTCACTGGACTCTTCAAACAGGCGATCGGCGGAGGTGCTGGGAATTAGATATGAGGACAGGTCATCACTACTGAAGTCCCTGGAAAAATCGTGAAAAAATGTTTCAAAAAATTACTATACGCATCTTGTACCACTGCAGCATCAGCAATGTTTTGTCATATATGGCTGATAAAAAAAGTGCACCATATGTGCGGATTATACCGTTTTTACAGTTAGCATGTAGAAGTGACTGATAATATAACGTAAGCTTCTACTGATAGAACTGAAGCCCACATGGCACCTAAACGGTTAAATCCATTCACCATGTCCACTACCGGACCTGCGTTTAGCAGCTTGCGTGGACAGATCTGCTCATTTTCATTTTATGAGCGGCATTTGCATTTCTACCGTTTCCTGCTGTCGCCAAATCCGCCCCTTTCACTTGTCCTGAATCTACGGCTGCACTGGGTATAGTTAGGAAGCGGCCTCCTTCTGATATTTATTGATTAGATCGCTAATTGCGTCCCGGATTTTCACTTGTTGTATCAGGCCCAATAAATTAGGCTACTTTTATGAGCATAAAGCACTGTACGACTCTAATTTGCTCTACGGGGAGGTATTTGGATTTTAGGTTTTATGCCATAAACGTGACGGTAGAAATGGTATGGTAAAAATATAATGAATATACAGCAAAGGCTCCTCAGAAAGCTGTAAAATAAATGTACCGCAGCTCTGCCTCTATACAGCAATGGAAAATTTTGTGTTTTCAGATTAGGATCGCAGTGGGAAGCAATATATGTCTAAAATTATCTATTTTTAATAGAAGGGTCTCTCAAAAATAAGCTGAGCACAAGATGTCCCGCTGCTAGGACCGCCAGCATTCAGCTGTAATCTGCAGAGGAGCCTAAAGGGAAGTGAGTCATTTCTCTGCAGTGCCTCCGCAGGGAAAATGCGGTATTGCATGTTCAGGGGCGGATTGGCCATAGATCTTACAGGGAAATTTCCTGGTGGGCCGATGCCCAGGGGGCCTCCAGAGCCCTCCTCACAGCTGGCCAGTGGACGTTCTTGTGGATGTATATTGTGCTGTTGGCGGCAGTATATTGCGATGGACTACGGTATTTGGCTCTGTTGAATGTGCCACAATATGGTATTGCTGGCCCCACCCACTTGTGTTGGCCCCGTCTTCCATCATCTTGGACCTGACTACAAAACGGGGCCACTTTTAGTAATTTTCAATGACCCTTGGGCCATTTTTCCACTGCCTCATTTGCTAAAAGTTGTTCCTTTAGAAGGTAGAGTCCTGACCAAGTTTTCACCCCCAGTAGAAGAGGAGATGATCCCAACTAAGACTGGGCCCCCTCTTGTCCTGGGCCCCATAGCAGTCGCATGGTCTGCCGCTATGGTAGTTACGCCCCTGTGCTCTATGCAACTGCTCATTGTTCTGCTTAATAAGTGGGAGTGATGAATGAAGAGTTCCGCTTTATTAAAGAGGACCGGTCACCTCTCTTGACATGTCTGTTTAGTAAATACCTGTACTTATACTTCCCCTGAAATAACAGCTTTTCTTAGAAGTCTGCATTGTACCATCCCTCTGTTATTCTGTCTCACTATATTGACAGTTGGGTTTTACCAGCTGGGGGTGTGTCCTTCTGCACACTGACCCAATCCAATCAGTGCTGACAATTTTGCTTTGATAAACAGAATGGTAACACTCAGTTGTCAATTTATTTATACATTTTCAGGAGGAATAAGAGAGGAATGGCATACTATAGAGTTCTAAGTAACAATGGATCTAGAATTGTGGTTAATACAAATATTTACTAAAATGGACATGGTCTCTGCTCTTCCAGTGAGGTGCCAACACAACATGTGAGCGTGGCTGCCCATCGCCAGCCATAGGGGTGATGTTTCAAGACCACGAAGGTCACCAATGCGATGTGATTGACTCCAGTGGCTTCAACCATGTCATGCTGGTAGGTCTCCACTGGATGAGAAGAACAGATATTGGTGGTGGTGGTGGGAGACCCAGGAAGCAATAAGCTAGGAGCTACGGGGGATCGGTAACAGGAGTGTGTCATCAGAAAGTAACCTTTTGTTTAAATTAAGTTTTTATGTTAAACTTTTCTTACATTTTTGGTGATTTTGAAAAAAATTTAATGTCCCTATCTATATATTAAAAAAAAGAAATCCTAAAATCCTACAGTTTTCAGACTGGACACTTGGCCTAAAATATGTTGAGACTTCCCATTCTACAGTATGTGAGCAGCCACATGGGCATAGACATAACAGACTGGAGGGGACTCATTGACTTCTATGGGATATTCATCTAGGCATGCAGAGGTCAGGAGGGGGCAGATAAGCTGTGATATCACACAATTCTATTGTGAATTGGTGGATCCTGAGATATCTATACAGAGGTGATATCTGTCATTGTAATCTTGCCTGTGATGATAATACAGTTGCTACTGTAAAAGAGAAACGGGAAGTCTCGCCATATTATTAGGCCTAGTGGTCAGTGGTTACTATTAGCTACTAGAGATGGATCGTTGATCCAGGGAGTTATTCTGATTGCCTGATTGGAGTCGGGAAGGATTTTTTTTCCCCTAAAGCGAGGAAAATTGGCTTCTACCTCACAGGGGTTTTTCGCCTTCCTCTGGATCAACTTGCAGGATAACAGGCCGAACTGGATGGACAGAGGGCTTTTTTCAGCCTTATAAACTATGTTACTATGTTACTATTTTTGTAATACAGATAGTGATGTGGAAAATAAAACGAAAATAAAACAAAATGTCTATGTTCAACATAAAAAAGTGATTTAAAACACTGGTCATTTTCTAATGACACGTTTCTTTTAAACTGAGTTATAAAGTATGAAATAATTATAAATATTCCTAAAGTTGTGCTTTTTGTTTGTTTTTATACATTCCCCTGGTATAAATGATTACAAATAAAGATTTACTAAAAAAAAAAAACAAAAAAAACACAACAAAGAAACAAACATAATATACAATAGTAAAATACATAATATCTCATCATGTGAATGCACTTGGGGAAAGAAGGGGCTTTATTACCATTTTGCCTTTTCAGCGGACCACCCACGAAGTCCAATTAATACTACTTCTAAATGATAAACTATACCCGGATTGAAGCATTGTCAGGAACGTTTAACCTAAATGTCCTATGCCGGCTAAATAATTTGAAACATTTTCCATTCCATTAAGCAAGCTGATAGTAATGGCTTTATTATCCTGTACCTTGTAAATGTCTCACGGGATGTTCTATAAATTTATATCACCCGCTTGGGTTTTATGATTTTTTTCTTTTTATTATTATTATTTTTATTTTATTTTTTATTACCTAACCGCCTGGTTTCTTTAAAGTGTCAGCTCCAATTTATCGGCCATAAGGCAGAGGCTGCTAAAAATTCTATGATGAGTAAAGTGCCCCAAGGCAAGCGACCAGTCGCAGACCCCCAAAATATGGACAGTTCCTAAAAAGCATAAATCTGGGCTTCCATCAAGATATCCATTTACATAATTCAACTAAGTGTGCTCTGTCTGAAAAGGAAACATTATTAAAATTTGGAGATGTGGGTATACGTAACCTGGTGACAGACGCGATTATGTATAATGCAACCTGAAGAAGGTGATCTCAGGCGAGCTGGCTCTATTATAATCCACTTTACCTGCTCGGTAATGAACCGCTGTCTCAGAAGCTCGGACTAGTCTCCTTATTATACTACATTAAAAAGAAATTAAAAAATTACCAGATTTTACATTTTTTTTCACCATATGGATTTATCATAGAGATATGCATCACTTTAAGAAATGCATACACGACCACCGAGAATGACATCATAATAACATAGAGTGCACCGTTATTGTGTTTTGGTGTATTACTCTGTCATGCCCCATTTAAAAGGTTTTCAGACTATTTTGGAAAAAGGTTCCGAGTGGATAAAAAAATAAAAAATAAAAGAAGCAATATCCAATCTTCAATTCCCTTGCTGCTTCCTTCTGAAGCTTACAGGGCCCCCTATACTTAATGGTCTGTTCCAGGAAATGCACACCTAGCCAATCACTGACCACAGGGATTGGCTAAGCAGTCATCTTCTGCCACTTCCTGTGTGCCGAAACTACACCAGGAAGTACAGACCAACAGGGACCCTGTAATCAATAGGGATTGGGGAAGTGAGTGTCACCTTATTTAAATGTTTTTTTTTAACCTACAACAAGCTCTTTTCTAAAACGTTTTTTCCCCTGCTGGACTATCCCTTTAAGAAGGGAGTATTGTACCATGCTTTAGTTATCTGTAGCACGTATTATCTAGACCCGTGTCGTTCTAAAAAAGTGCCATGAATCCATACGGTGGTATTAATTCAGTTTAGTAGTATCATGAGTGGGAAACATCGGTCACAATGCTGTCAATATCACCTAATAATTATAATAAATGCTGTACCCAGAGCAGGGGGTATCTGCAAATGTTTTGCTAAGCATTATTAGGTTATGTGATGTGTACCAGCATAGTTGTATATGGGTGGCACTGCCAGGATTAACAATCTTGGCACAGCCTTTATAGGAAGCTATGTGGTGGTTGGCATCACCCCTAGCTTGAGGCTGCTCTAGGTAGAGTCTAGAGGCAAACTCTATGTGCTCCTTCTCGTTAGGCACCGAAAGCTTCAGAGACTCTGTAATATCTACAGAAATAGAGAATGAGAAAAAGAGAAGGTGAGAAAGAGGAGAATTTGGTATCTACATGGCCAAGCATAACAATTAGCAATATAACCTGCTACTACAGCCATCCAGACATTGCTGCTGTGAGGGACAGTGTTAAGATACTCTTCTCACTTGGACACACCCTGGCCAGACGTGACTTTAAAACTCTGTATCTCACAGCCATTATTGCCAAGGTACTGTTGCCAGATACTACTAAGAGAGACTTTAGCAAGATAGAGAAGAAAGAGGGCCATAACTGCTATCCTTGCCTAAATTCATATACTGTTATCTTGGAGAAATTCACTCTGTACATAGTTGTAACTGTGCCTGCTATAATTGGATGTGCTACAACTCCTATTTTGCACTACAGTAAAGTAAGACGTTTATTCTGTTAAATCTAGCCTGGTTATGGACTTCTGCACCATATGCTGGCCAGGGCTGGCACACCTGGGCAAGTGGCGGGGCCCACTGCTACTGACGTAGCTATAGGGGTTGCAGCAGTCGTAGTTGCTGTACTCACCTCTCCTCCCTGGTCTTCTTCAGGCTCCGCTCCACTGTCCTGACTGCCTACTGCATCAGGATAAAGTCTGCGCACTATGACCTGACGCTGCAGGCAGTGCGGCCAAGAGAAGATGAGGGAGTGTGATTGCAGGGGACAAGGAGAGTGGTGGTGCAGCAGGAGAGGGAAGTTAATTTATTTATTTTAAAGTCTGATCTGAGGTCTGATATGGCAAGAAGGTCTGATGGGGGGGTCTCATGTGAGGTTTGATATGAGGGTCTGATCTAATGATCTGCTATGGGCGTCTGAGGATCTGATATGTACTGGTGCACATTATAGGGGTATTTTTTGTGCTGGCACACGTACTCTGTCTATAGTATTTGGCAACATCTGTAAAACATGCAGTTGCATTGCTTTGTACGATGTGCAAAATGGAAACTTTATCGCCCAAGGGCCCACATGAACCTGGAGCCAGCACTGACCCTGGCCACTGCACCCATACGGGCACTTAACATCAAGGGTACCCCAACTATCATTAGACAAGAGCCCCAGAACCAGGTTGTGCCCAAAGGGAAGAAAGGGTGCCCCTTCCTTATGCTGCACTGGCCCTAGGAAGCGACGTTGTGAGGAAAGCCACCATGATTTACTGTGATGGCCAGAGTCACTACCACCTCCATCCTCCTCTCCGGCTCCTCAGGGGCTCGCTGCATAAATAGATCATCTTTGCAGTATAATAAGGCATTAAGGCGACAAATCCCAAATGAATGACATGCCTTTCTGTGTGAATTGTTGTAAAAGGGGATAGTTCAAACTGAAGTGTGTGGAATAAGCTGGAGACCAATTACAGGGGCTGTGTCTCCCCCTGATCCATTTCCACCACGATGACACTAGATGTCTGGAGGATAATGGAGCACAGTCCTTTATTTCACTGAATAAATGAAGCAGACAGGGGAGAGTTTTTATATAAATAGGTGATGCCCAGGAAATGCAAATCCTTCAATTAGCGTCCTCCTCTGTTTAACGGCCTAATGAGTCTTACACATTCTCCGGGTCGCTATAGGGAACAGCTGAGGTCGCGCTGTGGATGAGGCACCACTAATTCGGATTTCTGCCATGTTTATCAGCATCTGCTGTAATAATGTACAAAATTACAAATACTGTAGAAATGGCCTCCTACAAACTAAAGGTGCAATTACACTGCCGAATGGATAACATGTCCATTGGCACTCTTTTGCACCGGCCTGATTACAAACTGAATGTGGAAGGAAGGATTGCTGCCACAGTTGTTCCTCCCTCATTCTGTTCTATCCATTATTGGTAGCACATCCCTAATTACACATTGAGATGTGTTGCCGATCATCCACCGCAATCCGAACCTCTCACTTCCGTCTCCAGGACTTCTCCCGAGCTGCACCAGTTCTCTGGAACGCGAAACAATTAGGTCAATCCACAGTTTTAGGCGCTCCCGAAAAACCCATCTTTTTAGGCTAGCCTATCACATCCCCTAATCTAACTCTCCTCCATTAACCGCCCATCCCCCTAAGCTTTATTCTTCTGAACCTGGTCCATCGTCATATATTCACCACATCCCCACGCACTCAGAAGCACTACAGATATCGGTGGCAGCTCGTCCAGCCTTAGATCTGCTCCCATATTGTGTTTTAAGATGGCCGGACCATTGCACAAATCAAGCACTTGTACCTTTTGTCTCACCCCTATCTCCTCATAGATTGTAAGCTCTTGGGAGCAGGGCCCTCATTCCTCTTGTTGAATTGTTTTTGCTATGTTATTTATGACTTGAACTCCCTGAGTGTAATGGTCCCTTTAAACGGGAGGACGATCTAGCAGATTGTCGGGAAGGAAGCGTTCATTTTCGGCAATCTGTTGATCTCCTCCACAGTATAGGGAGGAGCGATCGCTAATGACATCGCTCTTCCCCATACTGTCTCGTTGTTTTCCAGGAGCACGATCTGTCACTGGGAAATGATGATCTTTTGTGCTGCACAAAAGATACAACTACCCGATGAACGGACATTTTGCTCGTCCATCGGGTAATCGGCGGTGCATTTACACCGCCAGATCATTGCTGACGAGCGTTACTAGCAACTTGAGTAACGAGAGTTAGTGATGATCGGCCCGTGTAGGCCCTTAAAGGGGTATTCTCATTTCAGACAATGGGGGCATATCGCTAGGATATGCCCCCATTGTCTTATAGGTGCGGGTCCCACCGCTGGGACCCGCACCTATCTCCAGAACGGAGCGGGGAGCGCTGCGCCTGGAGGACCCCAGGTTTCCTGGGGGTCCGGCCACCACCAGCGCGCGGCTCCCCGCGCCGCTCATAGAAATGAATGGGAGCCGGGCCGTGCATGCGCGGTGCGCTCCCATTCATTTCTATGGAGCCGACGGAAGTAGCCGAGCCAGCGCTCGGCTATTTTCGGCGGCCCCATAGAAATGAATGGAGGGCGGCTGCGCATGCGCAGTGCGCCCTCATTCATATTCGGAGGCTCCGTTCTGGATATAGGTGCGGGTCCCAGCGGTGGGACCCGCACCTATAAGACAATGGGGGCATATCCTAGCGATATGCCCCCATTGTCTAAAATGAGAATAACCCTTTAAGGCTATGTACATCTTTTAGAGTCAATTTTTTAATGATTGCATTTAACTTATTTTTGGCTAAAATCATATTTTCAGTTGGCCTTTATTAAAAATATTGCGCTGTACAGTCACAAAGATTAACTGTTTTTCTACTTGCGTGACTGGTACTTTCACTTTGTCATCTAATTACACTTATTTCTAAACTACTAAGGTCATAAACACTTATTTAAGCCACATTCTTATCAGTAAGGTAAGGATTGAGCTTTAATGAGTGTTTACAATGTCAGAGAAAAAAGATAAGGAGTCCGTCTGCTCCTCAGATGACGGAAAGGACAAAAAATCCACAGGTAGCTAGTAGAGCTTGTCAGCTCTGTACAGAAAAAAAGCATTTCATATTGTTAATAAAGACCAATTGAAAAAATGGCTTTTAGCTCAAAGTATAATGCAATAATAAAAAAATTGCCCCCAAAGGTGTACATAGCCTTTAAAGTGTTTCGGAATATGCTGGAGCTATATAAATAAAGATAATTTGTATTATTGCCTTATTATTGATACTCATTTTTCATGCCCATAAGCCAATGAATGACTGCTCGATTATACGAGCCAATTATCGGGAACGAGCGCTCATGTGAACACTTGCATCCGATACTTTGATTATCGCAAGGTCTAACAGGGGCTTTGAGGTGAGAGGAACGACATTATGAATCCAATCTGTGAATTATTAATTAGTGCGTAATTAGGTGGAGCAAGAATCAATGATGGATTTGTGCATTTCTTGTCTTTGCAAATGAAAAATGAAAAGGATCGATCGTTGAATCAATCAGTCAATCGAGTCACTCCAGGAAGCGTAACAATGAAACATTCCTATTAGGATCTATCAAACTAAGACCTGCAGATCTTATGCCAGTCTTAGGCCTCTTTCACACTAGCGGCAGTCCGGATCCGGCAGGTGAAGGGTGCCGTCGGATCCGGACTGCCGCAGGGACACATTCCGGCCCCACACATGTCACGCGTTCCGGCCCCACACATGTCACACAGTACCATATACAGACATACACACACAGACACATACACACAAACACATACATACTTACATACTCCAGGCAGGCAGGCCGCACGTCTTCACGCCCTGGAGGCGCGCAGCTATGACGATTCCCCACAGCGCCCTCTGCTGGGCATGAAGACGTGCGGCCTGCCTGCCTGGAGTATGTAAGTATGTATGTGTTTATGCGTATGTGTATGTATGTATGTATATGTGTATGTGTCTGTATGTGTAGGTGACGGATCCGTCCTGAACTCCATTGAAAGTCAATGGAGGGCAGATCCGTTTACCATTGTGGTCACACCAGACGGATCCGTCCCCATTGACTTGCATTGGGGGTCATTCTGGATCCGTCTTGGTGCGGTTTGTTCTCCGGTCTGAAGACGGAACGGAATGCTTTCAGGAGCATTCTGTTGTCTTCAGTTCAGTTTTGTCCCCATTTACAATGAATGGGGACAAAACTGAAGCATTTTTTTCCGGTATTGAGCCCCTATGACGGAACTCAATACCGGAATTTAAAAACGCTAGTGTGAAACTAGCCTTAAAGGAAATGTCACCAAAAATGTTATCTTCCAGTTAAAACCAGATAGCGACATCTCCTTTTTTTCTAATCTGATTACAGATTTATTTATTTGATTTCCTGAACTTGATTATGGGGGCGGCCATCTTGCCTGAGCTGTTCTTAGCAACATTTACAAAGCATTAAGAAAATCGCTTTACGGCAGCCCCATGGGCCGTAGACTCAAGTGGTCAGGAGGCGACCTCAATGACTTCTATGGGAAAGTCTCCTAGGCATGTTCTGTGACCTGTGCAGAGGTCAGGAGGGAGTAGATAAGCTGTGATATCACCTATTGTGAATGGTGGATCCTGCCTTATCTATACACAGGATTAGAATGACAGATAAGCAGATAACTGCAGTAAAGCTATCTGTACAAACCAAGAAGTGGAGCCTATTATTAGGCTTAGTGGCCAGTGCGAAAACTGCAGGATTTTATGGGTTTTGCTTAAATCTAGATATTGACGTGGAAAACTAAAAATAAAGTCATCAAAAATTCTTCATAAATATGTTAAACATAAAAACATTATAGGTCCCCAATGCACAGGCAACATCTCTGTGGATTCCGCAGACCGAACCAGACCCATTCAACTTGAAAATAGAACATGTATTTTAAGTGCTTGTGTGGGGTTCTGTGCCTCCGTTCCGCACCGGACCTTACGTATTATGGACCCATTCAAGTGAATGGGTCCGCGTCCGTGATGCAGGGTGTACATGGCCGGTGCCTATGTATTGCGGACCTGCTGTTTGCGGGCCGCAATAAGGGACATGGCCAGGCAACGGCCATGTACATGAACCCTAAAGGTGTATTTATTATCATTATTATGAGTATTATTATTGTTATTATTTTTATTAGTAAATATATGTAAAATAATTGCTTTTAAACTGATAACAACCATAGGAAACTGTGTAAGGTGTAACAGTAAATAAATTATACATAAAAGTAAATATTATTATCCTCACAGCCTTGTACATGGTGATGTTTTTTTTTTTTTGTCATCTTGAGTTTCTTTCCCCCAGACTGTGATTTACATCAGCCCTTTGGATGACTGCACATCTCCTTTAGACTCCATATAATCAACTTGAACAGGCATGAAAGTTACATTTGCACCCAATCTAGCGGCTGATTAGTGCTGGAACTAGACGCTGCACCTGTATGATTTGACCTCTCCGTCCTGACTTGATGTTATCATCATCTGCCGAGGAGAGCAGAATACGCAGTACGGTCTGCAGCAAATCTGATTGCTATCTTTCAATCCGGGGAGAGGTCTTGACAGTATTATCTGAGCAGCGAGGGTCTTACTTTCCCCGCTCAGTCTCGGAGCACATTTTAAGGTCACAGTGGAAATCGTTCCAGATTACTAAATCACTAAAGTGCGGTTATAATGCTTAACAGCATTAATATAAAGCGGGATCAAAGTGTGAGAATATGATCTGCCCTCCCAATCATGGAAAGCTACTTGTGTCCTTTAGAGCTATTCGAGAAATCGGGGGAAGGCGCCGGTCACACTGCTGCCGTTCTGAATTGTGCAAGGGATGCATTTTTGGGTTACTCATTAAACCATCCATGCTATGTGGTCTATATATATGACCAAAAGTTATGGCTCCACAGCATAGACTCTGTATGTTTAAAGGGATATTCCGGTTACCATAAATATAACTTATGTTTTAGACTATTTCATCATCAATCATTACCTCATATAATGTAAATTTCACATATTTACCGTTCAGTAGTTATAAAGTACTTTTCTTCCCCTGCTACCCACTGTGTTCCTCATAAGTTACCATGGCATCGACCTGTAGTTCTGAGCCTTTGTTAGGTCGAGCATGCTCAGTGTGTTGCTCAGTTCTCTAGCTAAATGTCAGTGTGCTGGTGATTGGTGAGTAGAGGGGGCGTGTCTGCACTGGAATGTCAGGCAGCCAATCAGTGAACAGCAACACTCATGAACAAGCACAAACTCACAGCAGGAAAGCTAGGGATTGTGGGGATTGTAGTTTTGTGAGGGAAGATCAGGAGCCATGATACTCTGCGTGTTGCAGGATCACACAGGAGCTAGACAAATGGATTGCAAGGTAAACTGAAGCTCTGGTTATATGTATAGGTATGGGTTCTGGTTATATGTACAGGTATGGGTTCTGGTTATATGTATAGGTATGGGTTCTGGTTATATGTATAGGTATGGGTTCTGGTTATATGTATAGGTATGAGTTCTGGTTATATCTATAGGTATGGGTTGTGGTTGGGTCACAGCTTGCAGCCTTAATGCAGTTTAGCAAAAATTAAGTTACTTTACCGGAATATCCCTTTAAATGACTTTAGGGGGCATTTTTCAAAGATTGCATTTTATTCATTTTATTTTTTTCAATTGGCCTGTATTAAAAATGTTCAGCCATTTCTGAGATACGAGGGTTAAAAATCAAAAGCTATCATAGTCTGTTTTTTTTTTTTAAATCCCATCATCTGACGGCTCATATGCAGCTCTTATCTCTGATCTCCTGACCTCTATGATGCCTTCTATGAGCTGATGTAGATCTGTGTTATAATTTACACAAATTTCTGATGTAAATGATAATAAATCTGTAGGAGCGACAGTGGCCCCGCCCAGTTGTCCGCTGTATTGAATTGGTTTGCACATGGAACTCAGGGCTACAGCTGTATAGGAGACCACGCTGGGGACCATATCAAATAATAAAGGGGACAAATTGTAACACAAATCATGATAAGTAATAATAATAATATCCAAATGTATCCCATACAAAAGAATGCCACATACACAAATACTGAGACTAACACATTCTACAAATCCATATATATACTGTATATATACGCACAGTACATACATACTGCTACTCACACTCATGTACTGTATATATGCACACATACTGACAAAATATACACATGAAAACACAAACATACTTACACACATACATTACACTGCACATATAGACATACTGACACACATATAATGTACATATATACACGTGCACACACACTCACATACACTTATGCTTCACATAAACAAACGCCACATATACACATATAAACACTGTACATATACACAAACAATGACACACACATACACACCTGTATACACCCTCAGACACACACTTATACTCTGTACATGCACAAATACTGACATACACATACAGTACACATAGGCTAACACACATATACTATACACACACACACACACACTCACATACTGTATGAGTCCTGTACCTACAAAACCCCCCACCTGTCCACTTACCTCACTGGCAGTCTTCCCTGAGGTCCCAGTAGGCAGGAGCCCAGGAGGGAGGGAAAAGCAGAGACTGACAGGTTCCTCACAGGACTGTTATAGCTTTAGCTAGGGGACACAGCGCCCTCTTGTGGCCGGCCCTGTCAATGACACCTGTGGAAGACTTGCACGCTGTTACAGGTGAGAAGCAGTCCTGGTGGAGGCCCCTACCTCCTCCACCACACTGTCAATACAACTGTGCCTTCCTTAAGGTGCTAGGTCCAGTGCCAGAGGCTCCAGTAATCAGCGGGGTTGCTGGGTGTCACACCCCCATCGAAAGGTGATCAATGTTAGGAGCCAAAGAAACCAGGTATCATTTTGATGTATATAATAACCACGTATAAAAATGCTGAAAAGGAAATTTTTTAAAAAAAATAATGCATGCTTTCCATGGTGTGAACAGGACTTAAAGGGGTTGTCTCACTTCAGCAAGTGGCATTTTTTATGTAGAGAAAGTTAATACAAGGCACTTACTAATGTATTGTGATTGTCCATATTGCTTCATTTGCTGGCTGGATTCATTTTTCCATCACATTATATACTTTTCCTCATTATTAATTTCCATGGTTATGATCACCCTGCAATCCATCAGCCTATGTGCACTCACACGGTCCCGGTCACCAGAGAGGCCAGCATTTTTTCCTATAGTGTGCAAACACGACCACCACTGTTGATGAATTGCAGGGTGGTCGTAACCATGGAAACAAGCAGTGTATAATGTGATGGAAAAATGAATCCAGCCAGCAAAGGAGGCAATATGGACAATCACAATACATTAGTAAGTGCCTTGTAATAACTTTCTCTACTTGATAAATACCATTTGATGAAGTGAGACGATCCCATTAATCAGTGCAACTTTTACATATATTTCCAGGAAGAGTAACAGAGGAACAGCATAGTGCAGTTTCCTAATAAGAAAATTAAGAAGAAATTTTATTTTACGCAAAAATTAAGCACCTCAACATTAAAATTGCAACACCAAGAATGACAGTTGGTGGAGTTATGGAAATCACAGGACTGATAAACATTGTTAATAATATGAAAATGCTAAGAAAATGAAACAAAATATTCAATAAAGCTTGATTTGTTCAGTATGGAGTATGAGCATCACGTGTAGAAATACTGCATTTACACACCTTGGCATGCTATCAGTGAGATTATTAATGGTTGTCTAAGGAATGTTCTTCTGCGCCAAATACACGTGAGCACACAAATCATCAAGATCTGCTACTGGCAGCTGCCTTTGCAATTGCCGTCCAATGACGTCCTAGATGTGCTCAATGGGACAGTCTGGAGACGCTACAGGACATGTTAGCATATTTAGACCATGCGGGCTGCTCACAGTAGCACGAGCAACGTGCGGCCTGGCGTTGTCCTGTTGAAAAACGGTCCCTGGGACACTGTGGAGAAATGGCCGGACCACTGGTTCAACCACCAAATCCATGTAGAGCTGAACTATGAGTGTATCGGAATAAGACTAGTGGGGTAAGGCTACCGTACATTATGTCACCCCACATCATAATCACAGGAGGAGAGTTCCCTTGTGAAAGCCTCTTTATGGCATTGCCAACATGTTCTCCAAACCAATCTCTGGCTATCATTGTGTCCATTGTGTTCGAGACCAAAGCTGGACTCATCGCTGAAGAGGATAGACCCTCCCATTCCAGCCTCCATTGTCGTCATGCTGAGCAGCATGATTGCCTTTGAGAGCGGTGGTGTGAGGTCAGTGGAGAACCTGTAGCTGGACGTCTGACTCATAGGCCAATGTCGTGCAGATGCCTTCTGATGGTTTCTGTAGACACTGTTTGCCACCCTAGGCTTGAGATGAGACAGAATGGATCACTACGCGCCATTCTTGTAGTCAGATGATCCGTCCAGGCAAAGGTTCAGCTCTATGGACCTCTTGCTGTCATTCCAGTTCGTCGTTGTTCTCCCAACCAACAGGACACAACATTGAACAGGGCTGGCATCTCGGCCTGATCAGGTAGCAATCTGGCAAATTGAGGCAAAAACTCAAATGGCGACCCCCCCCCAATTCCAATTTCTTAACCTAACCCCTTCCCTTCAGCCCATGGCTGTCCCTCTCCTGCCCCTACATGGTGTTGCCTGAGGCGATCGCCTCCCCTGGTCTCATTGGTGGTGCACCCCTTATCAGGAGGCATCACAGAATCATCCCACATGATCCGATTTGTGATATTTCTGTTGGCTTCTATACCACTCCCACATCCTACAGATTGGGGCTAGGTGCTTGAAAATGTGACTATCCACGGATCTTAGGTACTTCCTCGATTTGCACAACCTTATGGTTTGTCCTTCTTGGTGTTGCAATGTCAGTGTTGAGGAGTGTATCTAAAATTGACACATCAGAAATGCGGACAGGTCCTCCTTAAATGTTGTACCTCACAGTCTGATGGTAAGGTGTCAGCAATGGAGAAGGCTTCATCAGTTTACTACGAACATGGATACATGGATGCTATCTGTCATTATTTACCCCAAAGACCGAAGCTTTAATGACTCCGCCGGCATCTATATTGCTGATCTGCACTGGCAGGGATGCAGCCATAAGAGGCTGGAATTACTAAGTAGTCTGGGACCATCTGTCCTCTCGGGGAGGTAAGAACCGGCCTGATTGAGTGACACCTGCTTGTCAGGAAGAGCCTACTGGGAAATTTGTGTTAGGATCATTGAACCCCGAGCACCGTTACCTGCATCTGATTCTCTGCTTACACGTTCTAGGAATTTCTCCTTCTGAAATGAGAAAATAATTACTGTAGGTAATCGGGAGCCTCCGCTCACAATATAGATGATAATATATGTGCTGGGGCTGGAGGCATGGTGGATAGAAACACATGAAAGTATAAACTGTGAATGTACAGTAGATTATCTATCTATAGAAATAAAACAAGTTTACTGGCCCTCTTACTTAAAAATGTTGTGAGTACGCTGCAAGGAAGGGGCAGTCAGAGAGTAAGCACAGGAATTCTTCTTTTACTTCTTCAGATTATATATCTATGAATTAATCTATCAATTTTCATATTTAATATCTATCTATCTATCTCATATCTATCTATCGATCTATCTGTCTGTCTCTCTCTCTCTCTGTCAATGAATCTATTATCAATCAATTTTTCTATCAATCTGTCTATCTATCTATCTATCTATCTATCTATCTATCTATCTTGAAATGCAACTATTATCCATCTATCTATGTATCTATCAATGAATCTATCAAGTTATTTAAGGTCCTTTTACACGGGCCGATTATCGGCCGAAAAATCGTCCCTAGGCCGATAACGTGTAAAAGTGGCCCTAATCAGCCGACGAACGAGCAAAACGCTCGTTCGTCGGCTGATTGGATCTTTTGTAGAAACCAAAAGATCCAATCTGTCGGGCGCACATCGCCCTGTGTAAACAGGCGATGTGCGCCTGACAGTATGGAGCTTCCCGGCCGCACGAGCGATACAGCGATCACTCGTGCGGCCCGGCGCTCGATTCGTCGGGCCGTGTAAAGGCTCCCTGCCCGAGCGCCGATATCGCTGATCGGCGCTCGGGCAGGGAGAATAATCGGCCCGTCTAAAAGGGCCTTTACTGTCTATCTGTAAATGCATCTATTATCTATCTACACCTCAATGTATGATGTAAATATTTACTTCAGAATTTACTTTATCTATCTATCTATCTATCTATCTATCTATCTATCTATCTATCTCTATCTATGTACCTATCTATAAATCTATCAATAAATCTATTATCTATCAATTTATTATCTATCTCATATCTATCTATCCCTCTATCTGTCTAGCTCATGTCTGTCTATCTCATGTCTATCTATCTATCTATCTATCTATCTATCAATTTATTTACTATCTGTCTTTCTATCTGTAAATGCATCTATTATCTATCTACACCCCAATGTATGCTGTAAATATTTACTTCAGAATATCTATCTATCTATCTATCTATCTATCTATCTATCTATCTATCTATCTATCTATCCACCCATCTATATTTTGCACTTTAATGTGCACTGTAATTGTATATTTTAGTATATGTGCACCGTTTGCAAAATGCTATTATATTTCAAATGTATTCTCTTCTTTATAGGAACCAGAAATTATACATCCCCCCCATCCCCACCCCAGAAGATCAAGAAGAATATCTGCCGGGCCGGGACACAACATCAAAGAAACACCCCAGTGATTTTTAATTTGTAGAGACATAATGTAACCTGTCTGAAAGATCTCTTTGGAATTATTTTGTTCTGCACAATATTTCCTTTAGGGTAAACAATTAGTTGTCTAATTAATTTTCCTATTCATTATTTTGTTCTGTCCTGGGGAGCGGTGCTGTGGTTGATTTGTCACTGGATGATCCCACGGCCCCTTTGTGGTTTATTAGTATAGAACCTTTCTCTTAAAACAAAATGCTGAATCTATTATTTAAAGTTTACTTACATGGAAGATGCTTTATATACAAAGGTAATGCAGGTAATGTAAGCAGGAAGGAAGGGAGCAAAATATTTTAAAGGGAATCATTACAGTTATTTTTTACCACATTTTTCAAACTATAGAACATACCTGGTTTTAGACAGAAGCTGATAAATGAATAAAAATTTCATACTGAATTTTTAAACTTCCTTGGTGGTCTAGGTTAGTAAAGGGGTCGAAGGGATTTTATGGAAGATTAACATTTTTAAAATATCTGAATTGTCTAAAATAATTCCGTAAGTCATACCTGCCTGAACAATCCCCGACAGCTCCTGTTCCAACACTTCCCAGTCCCCCTTTCGACAATGGAAATGAACACTCGGCTAGTCACTAGCTGATGGAGGCTCATCATGGCATCCAGTGATTGGCTCAGTAGTCATTTTCTATGTGTCAACAGAAATGAAGAAGCAGAGAATGTAGGAGGATTGGGAGTTTGTATTTTGTTCTTTGGGGATCAAGGTTAAGAGGAGGAGAATACCTGGTGGTCTAGGGTAGAAAAGGGTTTACTTTGTAGTTTCCAGGGGCTTAATGTAAAAGTGTCTGTTAGTACCTAGTGGTCAAGAGTGTATTAGGTAGTTAGTATTTTGCTCTTTGGTAGTCTAATGTAAAATATAACGTTAAAACCTGGTGGTTTAGTGTATAAACGGGAATGGTATAGTGTTCTCTTGTGTCTATTGTAAAATATGATGTAATACTGGGTGGTCTAGGGTATAAAGGGGATTAATATTTGGTTCCTTGGTGGTCTATTGTTCAATATGATGTTAATACTGTGTAGTTTAGAGCAGCAGTCCCCAACCACCGGGCCGCGGACCATCTGGTACCGGTTTGCGTGAAGCACCGGAGTTGAATGGCGGGGACTGGAACTATTGGTTCGTGTGCCCCTCCATTTAGCCTCATAGGCTGATGGCCTATGAGGCAGTTCTATGGTGCAGGATTGTCGCGATGACATCATTGTGACCTGCTGCACCGGGTCACAGGCATCGTGACAACGTCATCATGCCACCAGAGACCCCAGTGATTTTTAATTTGTAGAGACATAATGTAACCTGTCTGAAAGATCTGGAATTATTTTGTTGTGCACAATATTTCCTTTAGGGTAAACAATTAGTTGTCTAATTAATTTTCCTATTCATTATTTCGTTCTGTCCTGGGGAGCGGTCACTGCTGCAGCTCTCTCCCTATCAAAGGTCAGGGCCTTGTCCTTTCTGATACAGTTCTTTCCCTCTCACAGCTCAATGGGTGTGCCCTTTCTGTGGCAGATCTCTACCTATCATAGCTCAGAACGTATATCCTTTCTGCTGCAGCTCTCTCACTATCACAGCTCAGGGGGTGATTCATTTCTGCTGCAGCTCTGTTCCTGTAAGGGCTCATTCAGATGGCCGAACGCTGTCTGCAAAAGTGGATCCATTTTTTTATGGATTAGATGCTGACCCCTTCTCTTCTATGGGGCCCTTTTCTTCCATTCCACGGTTTAGCAAACCAAATGAAACATGTCCCGTACTTGTCAGTGAAAATTAGGATTTGGCCCCATTGAAATCTATGGGTCTGCAAAAAAACGGAATACAATCCTTTTTTTTACGGACATGCTGATCTCTCTGCAAAAAAAAGGATCTGCATTTTTGCGGACAACATATGGCCGTTTGAATGAGCCCTAACTGTCACAGCTTCTAACAACTTCTAGATCTGGCTGGTGGAAGTTGAAGGATGAATCCGAGCATGTGTGACCACCTAAGTGATGTAACTGAGGTGGACGGAGAAATAAGGAATAGAACAAACAGCAGGTGGCGCTATAGAGACACATTTTATTGAATAACTCAGTAGCTATACTTACATTTTTAATTGCAGGCAATTACAAAAGTATTCAGATCCAGGTGGTGGCTTGAAAAATGTAAAATTAGTTTCCACGGGAAAATCGCTTTAATCTTTGTGCCTATAGGAGATCTCCATTATGACACCCCTCAGCCCTAACGCCCAAATATTAGGTGAGTGATTACAATCTGTGCACAGAATGGCAGAATATGATATTCTGAATATCAATCAATCAATCCATGATCACATTGCACACTCAAAATATACTATGTATGCATAAAGCAAGTATTGATGTAGCAGAGCTCAATTTGTGATATCAGCCTAACTTATACTTAAAGGGTTATTCCCATCTTAGACAATGGGGGTAAATCGCTAGGATATGCCCCCATTGTCTGATAGGTGTGGGTCGAGAACGGAGCGGGGAGCGCTGCGGCTGGAGGACCCCAGGTTTCCCGGGGTCCGGCCACCACCAGGCGCAGCTCCCCCGCTACTCCCATATAAATGAATGGGAGCGCACCGTGCATGTGCGGGCACTGCTCCCATTCGTTTGTATGTAGCCAACGGAAATAGCCGAGCCAGCGCTCAGCTATTTTCGGTGGCCCAATAGAAATGAATGGAGGGAGGCTGCGCATGCGCAGTGCGCCCTCCTACACTTTTGGGGCTCCGTTCTCGATATAGATGCACCTATAACACAATGGGGGCATATCCTAGCAATATGCCCCCCATTGTCTAAGAAAGAAAAAAAAACATCTCTGCAACACTTGACAAACTCATCTCAGCTTCCTTCATATCATCAGGCGACATGAAGCAACAATTGACCCCAAGTGTATAAAAAAAATTGGATTTCACACTGCAACAGCACGAGGCGATGACAAATACGCGGCTGAAAATGTGAGCCCCCGCATCAATCATCCTGCCTCCCATTATCTTGCCCTTTTCCTGAAAGGATCAATAAAACATTTGCATATTTTGCCATCAATATTTAATGGGATGCAGCAGGACGCTTTTGATGAGGCTGAGCCTTCCGCGAGGCCCTTTAACATGACAGAGGCCGGGAGCTCGGTGGGAGCCCGGGGGCCGGGGGGGTCACTACGTAGGGACTGTCGCGGGTCCTAGGATCTGGCCGCCTGAAGACAGGGGGAAGTCAGCTCTGGGAGAACGGTGATGAATTTTAACGATTTGGGAAGACAAATGAGCCTTGGCTTGGCCGCAATTAGCGGGATGTGGGAGACACGTAGAGTGTAAATGAGGGGTATGATCTGCCGTTAACTCCCAGTGTGGTCGACGTCGCGCTCATCATGAGGACTGTGGATGACACCGCAGACAGGAGGACAGGACAATTAGAGGGGCAAGTGATGTGGATTCAGCATTCAACGACCTATCAATACCAAATTATGAGAGGGGGCGTAGAAGTGCCTAAAGCCTCTGCGAGGGAATGCCGATGTAGCAGAGCTGGGTTTGTTGTCGTTTTGCACAGTGCGGGGAGATTTAGCCCCTTTACTAGACATCTATCTATCTATCTATCTATCTATCTCATATCTATCTATCTATCTATCTATCTATCTATCTATCTATCTATCTATCTATCCATCTAATATCTATTATCTATCTATCTATCTATCTATCTATCTATCTATCTAATATCTATCTATCTATCTATCTATCTATCTATCTATCTATCCATCTAATCTCATGTCTATCTATCTATCTATCTATCTATCTATCTATCTATCTATCTATCTATCTCATATCTATCTACTCTATCTATCCATCTAATATCTATTATCTATCTATCTATCTATCTATCTATCTATCTATCTATCTATCTATCTATCTACTGTATCTATCTTTCTATCTATCTATCTATCTATCTATCTATCTATCTATCTATCTCATATCTATCTACTGTATATCTATTAACATTTAAGCCATGCTGTTACTTTAACACACCCAGGCCCTGCTAATACATATCCAATAAGGTGCCCTCACCATGATAATGCCCCTTAGTGTCCCTCTACATAGTAAGGATGCCCCCTTAGTGCCACCCCACACAGAATGCTGCCTCTTAAGTGACCCAGCACACAGTTTGATGCCCCCTTAAGTACCTGCATTTTTCCATCACATTATACACTGCTCATATCCAAGGGTTACGACCACCCTGTAATCCAGCAATGGTGGCCGTGCTTGTACACTATAGGAAAAAGATCCAGCCTGTCTGGGAGTGCACATAGGAACTCATGCACAGCAGCTCCGGTCCGTCCATCTCATATCTGCTCTGCAGCGTTGTCCAGTCTCTGGTCTGTGCTATCTGCAGCTAAGCTCAGCAGGTGAGATGATGTCACTCCCTGCGCCAAACTACTGGCGGCCGAGGAGTGGTAGAGCAAGGACCTGAAGATCCCTACCTCTCCATCGTTTTCAACTGTATCTGCATCCTGAGCAGGCAGATATAACCGAAATCAGGATATGCGGTAATCATCCCGAGACCTTGGGACAACAGCTCCTTACGTATCCCATTCTGTGGTCCTCCAGATGTAGCTGAGTTGAGTTTGTAATTTGACTCATTTGGCACAAAGTGTTTTTACACAGAGCTCCAATTAAAAAAAAAAAAAAAAAACACTCAAAACCTAAACTCAGTGCCCAAAAGAGTTAGATAACAAATTCAGCTCTGCTACATCTGTAATGGCTATACTTTGTATGACTGTACTACTATTCCCATCCCTGTAGCGGTTTTATATTCTTCTTACTATTGTTCAGTACCAGTATATCTCAGTGTCGTCTTTTGTAGCTGCCTTATACATTTGTCCATGCCAAGGACACTAGGATTCCTTCAGGTCGCACATTCTCGTATACCCGCATCTTCATTTTGGTATGACAGCTGGAAACGGTGAGCGGGGGCGACATGGCTCTCCGAGCCCCAGACCTCTGGGATAAAAATAAAAGCTTTCTTAGAAAACCTTGCGAATCTCCTATTGC
The DNA here is from genome assembly GCA_900303285.1 of Rhinella marina. Classification (NCBI taxonomy): domain Eukaryota; kingdom Metazoa; phylum Chordata; class Amphibia; order Anura; family Bufonidae; genus Rhinella; species Rhinella marina. Next base: position 39,931 of record ONZH01026646.1, read on the forward strand.
CCCCCGGTCTAAATTATTTCTCTGTTCTCTGCAGTCAAGCTCCAACCTCTGCCTAGTGTCCCACTGGCTTATTTAATGAACAGTCATTGGTTCAGTAGAGGAAAATCTATACCACCGCTTGCAAATCTGTCTTTCTCTGCTAAAATAAGGACAAACATGTATGGACTCTGCAGGGGGGTCTGATTCAGAACAATAGCCTAGGAGAGGAAGGATCGCGCTCTCAGGAAACCTCCCGAGCTGGGAGGATTCATGCACTTTTTACATCCCCACCTAGGGCAAGAACATGGACTTTCAAACTTAAAGGGGTTATCCTATAATTAATATATAGAATTAAAAATCAGACATTGTATAGCACATGAAAATCTCTTTCTAACAAAGCTAGGACCAGCCCTGGTACCTGTAGCCCTGGGTCCAGAGATCTCCCCATTCATTGCTCTGCTAGATTTATTTTTCAGGAGGCGTGTCCTACCTGCTACAGCTCTCTCTCTCTATCACAGCTCAGGGGGAGTGCTCTTTCAGCTGCATTGCCCCCTTTCCCCCCATTTGACCATGCCAAAGACAATAGGATTCTCTCCCTATCACAGCTCAGGGGACATGTCTTTTCTTCTGCAGCTCTCTCCCTTAAGCAGCTCAGAAGATGTGTCCTGTCTACTGCAGCTCTCTCCTTATCACAGCTCAGATGGGCATGTCTTTTCTGCAGCAGCTCTCTTCTTATTTTTGTTTAGGAGGCATATTCATTTTGCTGCAGCACACTCCCTGAAACTGCTGCAGCTTCTAACAGTAGTTAAGTCTGGTGGCTGGTGAAGGATGGATCTGAGCATGTGCAACCACCTTAGAGATGTTACTGAAGTGGACAAAGAAATAAGGAAAAGAACAAACAGCAGGTGGAGCTATACAGATACATTTTAGTGAATAACTCAGTGGTCATACAAAATTTTAAATTACATGCAATTACAGAAGTATTCAGATCCTGGTGCTGGTTTTAAAAATGTAGAATATTTTTCATTGGACAACCCCTTTGAAGTTAATACAAGCTAAACTATAATTGTGTAAAATAGTCCTGTGGACTTTTTTCCATCCTGGAAACCAGACGAATCTGTCATGTTTGCCCATTATGCTCTATTATGACGCATCAAAATGGAATGCCCCTAAAGGATTCCGTTTTGAATTCTGTCTTACAATTCTGTTATTTTCTTTTAACACGGAAAGCAATAACGGAATTCCTAACGCTGATGCGAACCCGCCCTTACTTACTTAGCCCATGAGTCCTACTTTCTCCACTCACTGATAGATAAAGTTTGTGAATCCAAATCCCCAAACCACTTATAGATGAAGCTTGTGAGTCCTACATTCTCCACTCACTTATAGACAAAGCCTAGGAATCCTGCTTTCCTAATTTACTTATAGATAAAGCCTGTGAGTTCTGCTTCCCCCCTTATAGATAAAGCCTGAAAGTCAGTCCTACCTCCCCAATCCAACTGTAGATAAATCCTGTGAGTCCTTTTTCCCCAAACCACTGATTCATAAATCTTGTGAGTCCACATATAGGTAAAGCCTGTTAGTCCTGCTTTCCAGAACCACTTCTAGAATAAGCCCGTGAGTCCTACATTCCCACTCCAACTGTAAATAAATTCTGTTAGTCCTGCTCTACTGAACCACTTATAGATAAAGCCTGTGAGTCCTATTTTTCCAATTCACTCTTAGATAAAGCTTGTGAGTCCTAATTTCCCCACCCACTTATAGATGATGTCTGTGAGTCCTGCTTTTCCCACCCACTTATAGATAAATCCTGTGAGTCCTACTTTCACTGCCCACTTCTAGAATAAGCCTGTAAGTCTTACCTTCCCAACCCACCTGTAGATAAATCCTGCGAGTCCTCCTTTCCCCGCTCACTTACAGATGAAGTCTATGAGTCCTACTCATTCAAACATTTCTGTCAATCACTATGTGTGGGTGGGGGACATAGGACTCACAGGCTTTCTCTGTGAGGCTTGACAGTAATTAAACAACTTTATACAAAAAAAGCCTGAAAGAAATCATGGAAAACAATATATCTCCAAGCTCAGCATTCCCCCTTCTGTCCTAACCTGTCTTCATATAGTGACCCGACAGATCTACTTTAAGGCTGAACCTGCACTTAATTGAGGGCATCAAAGGGTAGAGGGAGTTTGGCAGCAATCCACCCACGCGTTTCTTATCTCATCCCGATAAATTAATCAGTGTTGTAAACTCAATCAAATGTTTTGTCCTGGACCTTTGGCCGGGTACGATAAGAATTGAGTTTCCAAATTGTCTTCTGCTCTGCGGCTCGCACCTTTTGTCATAGCGAGTTATTCATTGTCTTCTTATTTTTGCCTTCAATAAAACGCTCGAAGACAATGGTCTGCGGGGCTGCAGCTCAGCATCGTCCATATTACATACTTGGGTTTATATTCAGTCCCAGTCCTGCTCTGAAGATGAGGAATTGTGCTGACTGTAAAGTCGGTGTAAGTGAGGAGATGCCCTCTCTTGCCCCTGCCTTACATCTGAGATGTTAACACAGCACATGCTGGAATCTGTATGAGACTTTCAGCCTCTGCTACATATTTTATTTATACTTAATATGTATTTAAAGCAGCAGTTTCACTCCTCGTTTACTCATCCGTCTTACGTTCCCAGTTCTCCCATGTAGCCTCCTATTTGTCCACATTAGGACTTAGTCTTGTTTCGCTTTACTGAGCTGTCATCTTGAATGAGGACTTTTTATTGCATTGTTCTACTACTACTCATGTTATTTTCATGGTGATTTTTTTTTTTAAAGGGGTATTCCGGGTACCAAAAATATAACTTATGTTTTAGACTAAATCGTCATCAGTAATGACCTAATATAATGTCATTTTCACGTATTTACCGTTCAGTAGTTATAAAAGTAGTTTCTTCCTCTGCTACCCACTGTGTCTCCTCATAAGTTAAGGTGCATTCACATCACTGTTTAGCTTGCTCTTCTCCTGGTCCGTTTAGGAGCAGGAGAACAGAATGGACGGATTCGGCACATAACTAAGCCGAACGGAGTCTAAGGGACCCTATAGACTATAATGGGGTCCGTTAGGTTTCAACTCAGAAGATGACAGGGGACAGAGGACAAAAGTCCTGCATGCACAACTTTTATCTCCGCTCCAAAATCATCTTCTGACTAGAAACCTAACGGACCCCATTATAGTCTATGGGGTCCTTAGGCTCCGTTCGGCTCAGTTATGTGCCGAATCCGTCCTTTCCTTTCTCCTGCTCCTAAACTGAATGGTGATGTAAACGAGCCCTTACCATGGCATCGACCTGTAGTTGTGAGCCTTTGTTAGGTCGAGCATGCTCAGTGTGTAGAGTAGAGGGGGCGTGACTGCACTGTGATATCAGGCAGCCAATCAGTAATCATCAACACTCATGAACAGGCAGAAACTCACAGCAGGAAAGCTAGGGATTGTAGTTTTGTGAGGGAAGATCAGGAGCCATGATACTCTCAGTGTGTTTCAAGCTCACACAGGAGCTAGACAAATGGATTGTAAATTGAAGCTCTGGTTCTATGTATGGGTTCTGGTTTGATCGCAGCTTGCATTCTTAATGCCGTTTTTAAAAAATTAAGTTACTTTACCGGAATACCCCTTTAAATCTGTTACCCCTAGGCCCGCTCCTCCAGGGTATTGGAGCCAGAAAAGAGAGAGGCATACCTTTCCATACCATAGAGTATTGCCTTTTCCTCTCTAGAATGTGAGGTCCTTCAGATGACACCTTCCTGTCCTTTGTAGCTAGTGTGTGTTACATATAGTGGCCAGTGAAAAATTGACTCTATACTGTGGTCACTCCAGAATATGACAATATCATGCCCTCATAATTACCCACACAGCACAAATGTACAGGACCATATAGCATATAGGCTGGGGTGCACCACCAATGAGGCCAGGTGAGGCGATCACCTCAAGAAGCACAAGGTAGGGGAAAGGGCCATGGGCAATGAGCACTTTCATTGTGGTAAAAGGGTTAGGCTAAGAAACTGGCATAGGGGAGTGGGGGGGGCAGTTCAGTTTTGTCTCAGGCAGCAGAAAGGCTAGGTGCACCCCTGCATATAGGTAAATAGTTTTATATAGTGTACAGGAAAACAGTTTTATGCCTATGCCAACATCCCTGGTGGTGTAGAGTAGTTATGGGCTTATGGATGCATACATGCGTTCTAGGGCCAAAAAGTGGTAAATGTCTGTATCTCCGGTGGTCTAGGACAAAGGAGAATTCAATGTTTGCATTTGGAGGACAGAAAATGGGTACATTTCAGCATCCCCTAGGGTCTAGGACAAAGGAGGTTCAATTTTTGCATCCCTGTTTGTCTAGGGTACAAAAAAAATCCATTTTAGCATATGTTATTCCTGCCACTGCATTATGTGTAAAGCAATCTTTAGGTTTTTCACATACCACTGTTTTCCTTGAAATTCTCCCTTAGTTATGTTTGTTTTGTTTGAATCTCTACAATATGAGGATCTTCTCAAGATGGCTCCTCTGCCAGTTCTCTAAGACCAAAACTGCCTTCCCTCACTTCACATACACACTTGCTTTAGCCAGCAGCTTCCTGCCAGCCAATCAGATTGGATTTGAGAGACACTCCTCCTCACTCTGAAGCCTAATGCAGGCATGCAGTGTGAAGCACCGCAACTCTGTATTCTGTTTACACTAAAGGGAAGACAGACAAGTCATAGCAACGTTCTTTTAAGGGACCATTAGAAAGGCACAGGGAACATTAATGAAAGTTATTATTGTAAGGTAATTACAGATCTTTTGACAATTATTGACAGACTAAATCAGGTATACATGCCTAGCTCTAACAAACTAGAAAATAAAAAAAAAATAGGACAGTTACACTTTAACCTGTGGTACTTTCATTCTATGTGGTAAGTGTCATGTCTTTGTTGGTCTGTGGCAGTGAAAGCAATAAAGGGGTTGTCCGGGTTAAGAGCTGAACCTGGACATACCCATAATTTCCCCTCTGCCTGACTAGAGCATCGGAGCATGTCATGCCTCCATGCGCTCCCTTGCCTTGCGCTAGATTGCGCAGGGCAAGGGCTCTTTTATCTACAATAACACACTGCCGGGCGGAGGCTTCCACCCAGCAGTGTGCTCAGTGACATCACCGGCTTTGATGGGCCGGCTTTAAAGCCCGTCCATCAGTGCAGGTGATGTCACTGGGCTCACTACTGGGTGGAAGCCTCCTCCTAGCAGTCCCCTGGAGCGATTCAGCACAGGGCAAAGGAGAGCATCCGAGCATGATATGCTTCGATGCTCTTGTCAGGCAGGCTGCCTGGGTGAAATTATGGGTATGTCCGGGTTCAGCTCTGAACCCGGACAATCCCTTTAATATTTACACTCCTGGTGGTCTAGTTTTATAGGGCAGTGTTTCTCAACTCCACTCCTCAGCGCCTACCTACCACTCATGATTTGAGAATATCCCACAATGAACACCTGGGGTAAGTCCTGATGCAGTGACCCAAATTATAGCACCTGCTCAATACTAAGGAAATCCTGAAAACATGACCAGAAAATGGGTCCTGACAACTGGAGTTGAGGAACACTGTTATAGGGGATAATATCTGTACTTTGGGTGGTCTAGATCAGAAAAGGGGATGTTGTCTACGCGCCTGGTGTTCTAGGGTTTTCAAGGTGCTAATGCCACTCTCCTTGGTGGTCCAGGGCAGACAAGAAGTTACAACTCCATAACTGGAATTCAGCTGGTTTACCAGTGTCATTTATATTACTATATAATACTTTAGTACTATTGTATATATACTATATCTAGGGAAATGCATTAAAGGGGTTATCCCACGAATAATGTAAAAAATGAAAATCAGACATCATATAGTCTACGACAATACCTTTCTAACATGGCTAGAACCGGCCCTATACCTCACATGGGTCCAGAGATCTCCATATTCATTGCTCTGCTAGATTTATATCAAGCTGAGAGCTCAAGGGAGTGTCTTTTCTGCTGCAGCTCAGGAGGCGTGTCCATGGTCATCCTATCACAGCTCAGGAGGCGTGTCTATGCCCTCTCTATCACAGCTCAGGAAGCAGTTGAAAGATTAAACTGAGCATGTGCGACCTCAGTGAGCAGGTCAAAGAAATAAGTGGCACTATACTGATACATTTTAGTGAATAACTCAGTGACTATACAACATTTTTAATCACATGCACTTACAAAAGTATTTGGAACCAGGTGCTGGTTTGAAAACTGTAGAATATTTTTTGTGGGACAACCCCTTTAAAGCACCAGCAATATGTAAAATAATATACGGTGGCCTGAAAACCCATTAAGTCTCATGTATTAAATATAAATAGATTTTGATGCTCTATATTTATATAAAATTAAAACATGGATAAAATGCTGATAGCAGAGAACAATAGATATGTACCTTGATTTAAAATCTGAAGCCATCTCTGTGACAGACGGCAGGCATTCATCATCTCTGTATCTGTGTGCTTAAAGGGATTTATGGATTATATCTTGTATGCTAAAATTCAGATTAGTGAATGTGAGAAAGTGAATGAAGTATCTGACATGTCTCCATCCTCCCGGATCTATAATGTGCAGGGTGTCTTGGGGCAGCAGAGTAGCAGGGAAATTGATGAAATTAACATAATGTCACTTAATCTGGCCTCAGAATAAATTTACTATTACTTTGTATTTTAAATTGTTTTACTTGGAGAAATGTTATGTTGAGATCTATCTATCTATCTATCTATCTGGTATTATCTAACTGTATATCTAATCTATCAGATATCTGCCTCATTTCCTTCCTTCCTTCCATCCTTCCATCCCTTCTTTCCATCTATTATCTATTTATCATCTTTCTATCAACCTATCCATTATCTATCTATCTATCTATCTATCTATCTATCTATCTATCTATCCTATATCTATAAATCTATTTATCCTGTATTATCTAACTGTATTATCATTTCCTTCCTTCCTTCCATCCATCCCATCTTTCCATCTATTGTCTAATTATCATCTTTCTATTAACCTATTATCTATCTATCTATCTATCTATCTATCTATCTATCTATCTATCTATCCTGTATTATCTAACTGCATATCTAATCTATCAGATATCTGCCTAATTTCCTTCCTTCCTTCCTATCTATCTATTTTATATCTAGATAATTGTATCTGGACCTAATTTTCCAGCCTAAAGAACCACCTAACCAACCATATGAATTATTTACAAGACTTTCATTCTCTGGTCTTTTCCCCTTGATATGATGTTGCTTTGTGCAATAAATTAGACAAAACTCTAAAACTGAATAGAAATCCTGCTCTTATTATTACTGATACATTTAGCAAGCAGAAAGCATATGTTCTGCTGGAGACCACATGCCGGCATGAGGGAGTCGCAGGACCTCGCTCCAATCACCTACTTCAAACGGTCGTAGAGGAACCACGTGGGACAAGGCCCCGGCTATTAGTGAAGACTCGTAGAGATTCTTAATGCCACCGAGAAACCCAAAGGAATAGATGAGTCAACTGAGAAAATGTCACAAAGAAAAAAGCCAAAAGGATAATCAATATCGAGCTCTAGCTTTTTCTCCAGCACATTTTCATAGTTTACAAAAATTTCAGGGTCTGGAGGTCTGGAGCCATTCATGTCTGGAGGAGCTGAAGGTTTACTGGAGACCTTTTATGTTACAGCAGCTAATGCAGGGATTACAATGAAGGCAGAGCTCGAGAAGCTTTGTTTTCAAAGAGAACTGTTGACTATTGATCCGTAATAGAAATGATAATGAGGTTATTTTGTGGTTAAGCTCGGTAGATTAACCTTTTGGTAGCTGGAGGTAAGGATATCTGGGATATCTTCGGGCTCCAGGAGATGAAAGGGTTAAAGATTCTAGCTATAAGATCTTAGCTAAACCTACATGATGTGAATAGTTGTCTTCTTTTTTACCTTTCACGGTCCCTGGAGAGTGCAATTTTTGAATTTAAGAAACAAAAAAAGTAATTTTTGCATAATTTGTAGCATTTCATGTGTAAAATCTAAATTTTTGGGGAACTTTGTAAATAGATAAATTGTGTATTGGATTACATTAAAAAAAAATTTCGAATGCTAAATAATGTATACTCACCTTCTGATGTTTCCCGATCCCACCCCAATCTCTACTTCCTGATCCCGCTCACCACAGAGGACATGACCACATTGACCTCATTGGTGACCTGCCACTGTTTAGGTAATTTCCTGTTTGTCGAGAGGGACCTTGAAGCAGAGACTGGCAGATGACTGGAAAGCATCGGAATGGAAGTGTCAAGAGATTGGTGAGATGGGTATGACTTGTTTTATTTTTCTGCATCATCCTTAGTCTTCTAAAAAAGTACTGTCACAAGTTTTAGTCCCTTAAACTAGTGTTCCTCAACTCCAGTCCTCAGGGCCCACCTGCCAGTCTTGATTTGAGAATATCCCACAGAATGAATACCTGGGGTAGGTCCTGATGCATTGACAGTAATTATAGCCCACCTGCCAGTCATGATTTGAGAATATCCCACAGAATGAATACCTGGGGTAGGTCCTGATGCATTAACAGTAATTATATCACCTGCTCAATACTACAGAAATCCTGAAAACTGAGGACTGGAGTTGATGAGCACTGCTTTAAACCCCCACCATGCCACTATACAGGCTAACAACCGTGTTCCTCCCCTCTTGGTAGGCGTGGTTCTAATTCCTGCCAGGAAGGGGGATTCCAGTTTAGAGAGTGAAGGAAGAGGAAGCACATGTCAGAGCTCCTACTCCTTGAACCAGATCTAATTCTGCTGTGAGACATACACGCCAAAGGGACCATCAGAATTCAGAACGCAGCTTCCTGAGAGCATCAGTGTGTCAAGACAACAGAATTATCAGCTATATCACAGCTTTACAGATACTGCCTGCAAGGTGAGGGGCTACGGCTCAGACACCCATCACCTAGAATCATCACTAGGCCAGACTAATGTCAAGCCTGTAAACACCTACATCCACAAATGACTGCAAGTATCATTAAATTGCCACACAACCAGCCACCATAACTCCTCATCTTGTGCCAGAAAGTTAATACTGTTGGATGTACCATAAATTGTATTTTGCACTAAGTAAAGATAGACTTTTATACTTTTACTTCTGGCAGGATTTTTCAAACCACCTCTCCAAGGAGCAACAGCCTGAGGGAGTACATCGTGACACAACTTCTTATCAGGGCCACTACCACTCCCATCCTCTGCGCTAGCTTCTCAGGGGCTCGCTGCACATGTTCAATAATAACTACTCCATACCCTGGATGAATGAAGTGTTCCTAGTTTATTTAATCTATCTATCTATCTATCTATCTATCTATCTATCTATCAGGGGCGTAGCTAAAGGCGCCTAATATAGCGCCCCATACCTCTTACATCCAGTATAATACAGCGCCTCATACCTCTTACATCCAGTGACGTCTCCTCGGATGTAGATCTTCTCTTTCCTCATCTTCTCCTTTCAGACCAGACGCCATTTTTCAGCCATTTCTTATCTCTGCAGTTTGACAAAAAAAAATCTTAGTTTACTACTTTTCCATCATCCTCCCATCTTCTGCACAAATCATCCTACACCCCCAGTACTGTGCCACTAGTACCACACAGATAGTGCCCTTCAATAATTATTGGCACAGTGTCCTAAAATAACTGCGCCCAGCAAATAGTGTCCCGTAATAGTGTAAACATAACGTCCCCCAGAAATAACTGCGCTGATACTGTGCCAGGGTGCCCCCCACAGTAATAGTGCCCCAGTACTAATGTCCCCACTGTGCCCCAGAAGTAATAATGCTTCCAATGTGCCAGTAAGAAGTGCTCCCCACCCATAGATGCCCCCCAAATTATGTGCCAGTAAGAAATGCCCCAATAATGCGCCAGAAGTTCCCCCCATTGATTCCCCCTCAAAATCATGTGCCAAGTAAGAAATGCCCCCAGTGGCCAATAAGAAAATGCCCCAGTGCCCCCATGTGCCAGAAAAATGCCCCTAGTGCTCCCATGCCATAAAAAAAATGCCCCCAGTGCCCCCATGTGCCAGTAAGAAATGCCCCAGTGCCAGTAAAAATGCCCCAGTGCCCCCTTGTGCCAGTAAAAATGCCCCCAGTGCCCCCATGTGCCAGTAAGAATGCCCCCATGTGCCAGTAAAAATGCCCCCATGTGCCAGTTAAAAATGCCCCGTGCCAGTAAAAATGCCCCGTGCCAGTAAAAATGCCCCCAGTGCCCCCATGTGCCAGTAAAAATACCCCCAGTGCCCTCATGTGCCAGTAAAAATGCCCCCAGTGCCCTCATGTGCCAGTAAAAAATACCCCCAGTGCCCTCATGTGCCAGTAAAAATGCCCCCAGTGCCCCCATGTGCCAGTAAAAATACCCCCAGTGCCCTCATGTGCCAGTAAAAATGCCCCCAGTGCCCCCATGTGCCAGTAAAAATACCCCCAGTGCCCTCATGTGCCAGTAAAAATGCCCCCATGTGCCAGTAAAAAATGCCCCCAGTGCCCCATGTGCCAGTAAAAAATGCCCCGTGCCAGTAAAATGCCCCCATCGCCCCCTGTGCCAGTAAAAATGCCCCCAGTGCCCCATGTGCCAGTAAAAATGCCCTCATGTGCCAATAAAAATGCCCCCATGTGCCCCCATGTGCCAGTAAAAATGCCCCCAGTGCCCCATGTGCTAGTAAAAATGCCCCGTGCCAGTAAAATAACCCCAGTGCCCCCTGTGCCAGTAAAAATGCTGAGGACGGCGATACAGATGACTATGGAGATGAGCGCTTCCACAATGGAAGCGCTCATCTCCCTCTGCCCCCTGTCTGTACGCAGGGCCGCGCCGCACCTGGCTAATTGGCGGTGCGGCATCTTTATTATCTCATATATATCTAAAGATCTATCTATCTCACATCTAGCTAAAGATCTAACTATCTCTCTCATATCATAAATTAAAAAAAATCTGCATTGTGAAACTTGAAGATGCTCACCCTCATCTTCTAGAAGATGTACATTTTCCCATTTTTGTGACACGTAAGAGAACAGACTATATGATCTCTAGAAAAGTGATTTCTGAGAGCGTGAACCTCCAGCACATTGTATACTGAGTGCTGCATTAAATTGTCCTCTAAAACAAACCTTCTCAGTTTTGTGCCATTACAGTGAAAGAAGTAAATGATGGTGCCAGGTTGTGGCTTCAGCCGAGTCCCAGAATACATGTGCTGATCTGTAATGGATTTATCTCAACACAAATTGTGTTGCCAAATGTTTCAAAATTTTCTTGTCTCCTCTTTTTTCTTCCACTAATGGCTCCTAAAGTGCTGCACGAGACGTTGTTGTTCTTTGGCGCAGCCAGTGTCTGGAAACACATCCTTTGTTTAAAGAAATAGAAGAACATGGAAATTCATTTTGGAGTTTAATAGGAATTTGAGAAAAAGTCAAGCATGAAGGAGCCAACATGACAGGATCCACCGGATCCCCTTAGACTACAATGGGATCCAACGGGGAACTGTCCGCTTTCCGGCAGAAATGCTGGCTTTCGTCTGGACAAAAATTTGTGCATGTAGGACTTTTGGTTCGGCCAAAATCTGGCATTTCTGCCAAAAAGAGTCCAGATCCCATCGTAGTCTCTGGAGATCCACGGGTTTACGGCATTATCCGACTATGCCGACTTATCCAACTACTACATTATCCGACTATGAACTCCAGAACAGCCTACCGATTTAAAAGCGCAAATGTGAACGTAGCCTAAGGGCAGCAAACGTCACTCTACAAGGCAATGTAAAGAAAAGTTGACTGTCCATAACACCACCTAGTGGTAAATAGGAGTAGTCCCTTTCAGATCAATGTAAAAATGTAACATAGAGGTACCATATGATTGATGATCCTTTTCTGATACAAAGCTGCAAATCTCCGACAAAGACATAGATGAAAATGATAAAATTCTGGTTGCCTGCAGCCACCACTAGAGGGAGCTTATTAGCTTACTGCATAATGTTTTATTATGGACATCACTGTATAGATGGTATACAATAAGCTCCTAAGCTCCCCCTGATGGATGCTGAAGGTAGCCAAAATAATATCATCGAAAAAATTTTTGCAGGGGATTTGGGGCTCTGTATCTGAAAAACATAACCCAATTGCTTCAAAGATATATTAAGACATAAATCAGCACAAAAGCATGAAAAGGTATGAAGACCTATTGGCCCCTATACACATTAGCGTATTGTTGGTGGCAACCGGGTGTGTATCTGTTTCCCTAAAGAGAAGGATGAGATGACCTTAATTTTTACCTGATTTGATAAACAGTAGCCAGAATTTGGCAGCAGCGGTCACCCCATTGACTGCGCGTACTAGCTCGGTCAAACCGAAAATGGATGGGTATGGGGAAGTTGGGAGGGAGCCAGGAGAGATCGCTGTTGGCCAAACCATTGCTCAGTTGACATCTATTGAATGTGTATGTGTGTATGGCCAGATGCAGACACTGAAGCCACCAGACAAACATAGAAAGGAGCTGGGTTCCTCGTCTACCTTTGCAGGTATCAGCAGTGCTTTAATGGCAGCTTATCTCTGTATGCAATGGCGTACATAGAGAAGTAAGGGCCCCATAGCAAGGATCAAACCAGGCCCCAGTAGAAGAGGAGATGACCCCAACTAAGACTGGGCCCCCTCTTGCCCTAGGTCCCATGGTAGTCGCATGGTCTGCCGCTATGGTAGTTAAGCCCCTGTCTGTATGGTACCAATGCACGAGGGGACAATTTGGTCTCCAGGAGAGGACATCCACAAGAGGACAATGCACAAGAAAACAGGTTGCAACAGGCTGCAAAGGTAGGGTATGGTTTGTTGCCATTTTTACATGGGACCTTTCCTCCACCCTCAGGATCGATCTATCTATCTATCTATCTATCTATCTATCTATCTATCTATCTATCTATCTATCTATCTATCTATCCTTCCATTCTTGAATTTTCAGATACACCTAAACTAAACCGACATCTAGTTAAATGGCACAGGAGGACTAAATGTCAGAGCGCTAGGATTTTGCAGCGTGTGATCCATCATCGAGAGCTGCTCTTTGCATTTGGCTAAATCCAGACAGTTCAGGGAAATTATACATCATAGACAGAAATTATACAGTTACCATTGATTAAAAGCGTCATAATTCTTTGTGACTCCAGCCATCTATTTCCTGTCAAGCTAAGAAAATGCCTTTTAATGTTCAGATTAATTATTGATCTGACCGATTGCTGCGTCCCGCTGACCAGTCGAAGGCTGGGAAGGCTCCAGCTCCGTTTTTTCAGATGCTTGTGGCAATATACATATAATTAGAGGCTAGCACAGTGTAAATGGTCAATTACGTGTTAAGATGCAAAGCAATTTAAGATCCTTTCGTCGTATAATTTGTGAGAGTTTGTCACGAGTGTATGGATGGTTGTAAAAATCTACTAATATGAGGTCATAAATATTGCAGAAATCATCATTCCATAAATTTCTGTAGATCTCTATGCCATAGAAGGGCATTTAATAAATTGGATATAAATCCTTGAGTTGTCCTCTTCCTTCAATTTATCACAAATTCAATTCTCTTTAGTTACGGTTAGTGTCGGGCGAGCATGCTCGCCCAAACACTATGTACATTCCAGCATCGCTATGCTCGGCACATCGTGGTGTTCGGCCGAACACCGTGTGTGCTCGAGTGCGATGCTCGAGTCTCCTCCCTGCACGTTCGTTCGCAGTGAATAAACGTGCAGGAAAGTACTGGCATTCACTGTAATGCCGTAGCCATGTTGGCTACTGGCATTACAGTGATTGGCTGGCCGGAACGCGTCATCGGGTGCTATAAAGCACCCGATGACACATGGTTCGGCTCAGTCTTAGGCCTCTTTCACACTAGCGGCAGCACGGATCCGGCACCTAAAGGGTGCCGACGGATCCATGCTGCTGCTGGTACATGTGTGGAGCCGGAGCAGCGGTCCGGCCCCACACATGTTGACACAGACATTGGGGCAAGACACAGAGAACATACATACACACACATACACACAAACACATACATACTTACATCTCCAGCCAGGGACGCCGGCAGCACGTCTTCACGTGCCTCCTGCGTGCAGTGATGACGATTCCCCACAGCGCCCTCTGCTGGGCGCAGTGGGGAAACGTCATAGCTGCGCGCAGGAGGCGCGTGAAGACATGTTGCCGGCGTCCCTGGCTGGAGTATGTGAGTATGTATGTGTTTGTGTGTGAGTATGTATGTATGTCTGTATGTATCTCTGTATATGTGTAGCCGGATCCGGAATGACCCCCCATTGGAAGTCAATGGAGCACAGATCCGGATTACTGGTGTGTCACACCAAACGAATCCGACCCCATTGACTTGCATCGGGGGTCATTCCGGATCCGTCTTGGTGTGGATGCCTGGACCGGAGAGAAAACCGCAGCATGCTGCGGTTTGTTCTCCGGTCTGAAGACGGAACGGAATGCTTTCAGGAGCATTCATTTGTCTTCAGTTCAGTTTTGTCCCCATTGACAATGAATGGGGACAAAACTGAAGCTTTTTTTTCCGGTATTGAGCCCCTATGATGGAACTCAGTACCGGAATTTAAAAACGCTAGTGTGAAAGTAGCCTTAGTCAAGGAGAGCTGCAGCAGGAGGGACAGATAGTGTAGGGATAGAAATTAGTTTATTTGTTAGGCAGGGTTCATTCTTTTAATCTATCAGAGACCCAAAAGTCCTTTTAAGGACTATTGTTTTATCTGACCGTTGCTGACAGTAACACAACCTCTGCTACATCTGTTGGATTACATTTGCGCATCCTAAATGCATGTGACATTCAGTGTAATTTCTTTGGCACTGGTGACAGTGACATTACCTAGGCTACATCTGCTGTATAACGTTTGCGCATCCTAAATATTTGTGACATTCAGTGTAATTTTTTCCTGTAAAATCGATTTTATCTTCGGTTTTGGGCGTATTATTGTCAATCTGTGAAAGTGGCGTAACACTCAGACAACATCATTCCCAGCAGGACCTGGGAGTCCAAGATGCATCCAGGAATCCTCCCCATGCTGTTCCTGAACCATTTCAGTGGTGTTTCCATCAATTTCTGACCTTTTCCTGTGAACCTTCCCCTTTTCAGAGCAGGGGGTGCCCGGTTTAATGCTCTGGTTCTCCCATTGACTTCCATTGTGCTCTGGTGCTCTGTAGACTACTGTTCTACTCGAGCACCAGAGCACCCATGCACTTTGGTGCTTGAGCAACACTAGTTACGGTATATCCTTTGCTAACCCAACATTCTTGACCTGCTCACCCAATCTGTTTAGCAAAACTTCCCAGAAATGGCCCTTTTGGGTATTTTTGCATTAGCCCCCTTGAGGTCTGTTTCGCAAGACAATCCTACAAAAGGTGGGATGAAGGTTGGCTCTAAAGTGACTACTGAAACATCTCAGAAGTTGCAGTCATCTCTTTGACCTGGTTCCTGAGGAGTCCAAATGCCCTTTTGTCTACATGGGTAGACAATTTAGGACATTTAGACATTTTAGGAGGGGGCTCCTACCAATTTTAAATCAAGGCACAGCAGCTTCAAGTTCCAGGACAGTGGGAACGATCATAAGGACAGACTAGATGGACCATGTGGTTTTTATCCTTGCCCACCAAGAGCAATAGATTGGTGGTGCTGGAACGGTAGAGCATTGAACAGGTAATATTTCTTTTCTTATCTTCTAACCTTCACAGTCCACATCTATTTTTGAGTTCTTGGAAAAACCCTTTAAAGAGGCTCTGTCACCATGCTTGCTGAGTAGCTAAGATTTTGGAGTGGATGCGCCGTGTTTGGCGTGAGAAAACAGCTGTTGATGTGATGTCTAGCACTGTCAATCTAAAAGGAGGGAAGTGGGGTGTTTACAGCTGTAGAGGCGTGTGTAGTCAGCACCAGGGACGTCACTGTAGCGGTGCTGAAACCACTGAAGCCCACCTCCTGGTGCTCCAAATCCTCATTTGCATAATAAAAATATGAATTTCTCCACACTGGCACCTACAGTGGCAAGACAGGTATCATTTTAAACAGCATGATCAACCCTACCAGGCTATACGCCTGTTTAATATGGTTGATTATGGTGACAGAGCCTCTTTAAGACTAAATTTCCATGTAGATTTTTTTTTTATGCAGAATTTTAAAGATTATATATATATATATATTCATTTTTTTTTAAACAAAAGAAGGTAGTACAATGTTGTATGTGAATACATCATAAATTTATAACCCACATAGAACAATTTTAGAATAACTGGACATCTAGATCAAAAAGGAGGAACCAACATGTGGCCCCACCCACTGCTGCATCCTGATTGCTGACTGCTCCTCCAATCAGATTCTGCTCTGTGTTATGTCATCATTGGTCTCTATGATCTTGGTTACCTCTATATATTCGCCCCATTCATATTATCATGGATGGAGGGAAGAATGAAGGTGACAGGGAAGATGTTACTGTCTTGACTGATGTCCAGGGGCGGATTGGCCATAGGCCTTACAGGGAAATTTCCCGGTGGGCCAATGCCAAGGGAACCGCCTGGGCCTCCTCATGGCCGGTCAGTGGAAGTTTTTATGGCTGTATTTGGTGATGGACTGTGGTATTTGGCTCTGTTGGGGTGGTATAATGTGCCACAATATGGTATTGCTGGCCCTGCCTTCCATCAAATTGGACCCAACTACAAAACGGAGCCACTTTTTGTATTTTTTTCCAGGGTCAATTAAAGTTCTCAGTCCGCCCCTGCTGATATCCTCTCCGGTCTATACTGGGATAACACAACCTCACCATTTACATCATGGATGGTGTCGCTCTGAAGAACTCCTGATGGTCTGAAATGTTTCAGCTATTTTTGTATGATTCTATTTTATTTGCATCCAAGATGCAGTTTTCAGATCAATTGAAACCATGAGCTGTGATTGTATCCAGTAATTGATGTCTCAGGCCTCATGCACACGACCGTATGTATTTTGCTGTCTACAAAAACGGATCCACAAAAAATACGGATGACGTCCGTGTGTGTTCCGTATTTTGTGGAATGGAACAGTTGGCCCCTAATTCGGGTTCGGTGTTCGGGTGATTTTATTATTTTCCGTTATAACATGGTTATAATGGAAAATAATAGCATTCTTAAGACAGAATGCTAAATAAAATGGCCATTGAGGGGTTAAAAATAGTTAAAAAAAAATTCATCTCATATACTTGATCATGCAGCCGGTCTCCTCTTCTTTCTGCAGGACCTGCAAAAGGACCTTCAATGACGTCACCGCGCTCAACACGTGGTAAACGCTGTGATGTCATCGCAGGTCCTTTTGTAGGTCCTGCAGAAAGAAGAAGATACCGGCTGCGTGATCAAGTGGATGAGATGAGTTTTTAAAATTATTTTTAACCCCTAAATGCCCATTTTGCACTCTGTCTTAAGAATGTTATAATAAAGTGAAGTTCGGGTCCCCATTGACTTTAATGGGGTCCGGGTTCGAGAAGAAGTTCAGGTCAAGTTCGGGTCCCAAACCCAAACTTTGACCTGAAGTTCGGCCGAACCTGGCGAACCCAAACTTCAACGGGTTTGCTTATCCCTAGTGGGGACGCAAATCCCAGAAACATCATGGAGCTTTTCCTCATAACTCCATGTGTCCTTTTTTAGCTCAAGCTGTTGGATCAGATTAAAGCCTCATTCACATGTCCGTGTCCGTGCTCAAATCCATGAGCAGGTGGTCAGTGATGTATCCGTGAAGCTGTCCGTGAAGGATCCATGTTGGGTTCTAGTGTCCGTTTTTTGCTGTCCGTGTGTCATCCGTGTTTCACTGACACTAAGGCCTCTTTCACACGGGCGTCACGGATTCAGTCCGCACCAATCCGCACGCAATTGCAGTCAGTTTTGACTGCGTTTGCATACGTTCGTTCATTTTTTTCCACGTGGGTGCGAAGCGTTTTAATGCGTTTTTCACGCACGTGATAAAAAACTGAATGTTTACAAACAACATCTCTTAGCAACCATCAGTGAATCACACATTGCATCTGCACTTGCGTGCGGATGCAATGCATTATTCATGCAGCCCCATTCACTTCAATGGGGCCAGGGCTGTGTGAAAAACGCAGAATATAGAACATGCTGCGATTTTCACGCAACGGCGAACTGATGCGTGAAAAAATTCGCCCATGTGAAAAGCCCCATTGAAATGCATGGGGCAGGATTCAGTGCGGGTGCAATGCGTTTGCATCACGCATTGTACCCGATCGGAAATCTTGCCCGTGTGAAAGGGGCCTAAACAGCTGAAAGATAATTTTCAAAGAATCACTTCTTAATGATCCGTGAAACATGGATGCCACACGGATGGCATCCGTGGTTTTCATGGACCCATAGACTATAATGGGCGTGATGGATCCGTGAACACGGACAAAATAGAGCTTGCTTCCATGCTAAAAACACTGAAGTCTGAATACACACATTAAGGCCTCATGCACATGGCCGTATGTATTTTGCGGTGCGCAAAAAATCCGGATGACGTCCGTGTACATTCCGTATTTTGAGGAACGGAACAGCTGGCCCCTAATAGAACAGTCCTATACTTGTCTGTAATGCGGACAATAATAGGACATGTTCTATTTTTTGCGGAAAGGAAATACGGACATACGGAAACGGAATGCACACTGAGTAACTTCCTTTTTTTTTTTTTGCGGACCCATTGAAATAAATGGTTCCGTATACGGTTCGCAAAAAAAACGGAACGGACACGGAAAGAAAATGCGTTCATGTGCATGAGCCCTAAAATGAATGGGGACGTGTGCTGCCCGTGGAGAACACATACAGCACACGTCCGTAAAACAACTGTGTCAGTGACACCTGCTCATCCTGCCTGGAGCTTTTATTCAGCACTCCCATTGAAGTGAATGGGTCCCTGTCCACATGTGGAGGCCCTGAGGTCGGTGCCCGTGCACTGAGGACAGCAATTTGCAGTCTGCAGCATGGGCCCGGCCGGCACATGTTCGTGTGCATACAGGTACGGTTGGACAGATGACTTAGGTTGGACAGATGACACAATACAGAATGTTTATCTGCATCCGTTCCTGCTTCCAGTCCAGATTTGCAACCCGACTCCTCCAAGCTCTCTGCTTACACTGATGAGCCTATGCAGGTGGGTCAACTTCACCTTCTCAGGACAGAGACAGCCTTGGTAGGAAAAGGAGATTATGTTTCTTTTGCGGTGATGCTGATCATCTGCTCCAGACTTATCCGTAAAGGCTACCATCGGAAGGACGCCAACGACTAGGTGGCTTACGGGAAAGTTACCTACGTGAACAGGTATTTCCCAGAACCTTTAAAAAGGTATTGTTGCCTGTATGCATTATCTTTAATTCCTGCAAATGCTCAGGAGATGCTTTTGTAGATTCTGGTTCTGCGACTAATTTATTTGATTTGAAGTTTGCTTAGTCTTTGGGTCTCCGTTTTTTGTGCATGTCGCCGGTATTTACTCCTTTGGCCAAAGGTTTTATTGTTACTATGCTGGTTGGAGCCATGGACTCTGAGATCTGATCTCTGCCTGTAATGGAGAACCTGCTAGCTAATGTTATCCTAGGTATGCCTTGGCTTCAAGAACATAATCCGGTTATATTAACTGGACCTCTGTAGAACTGGAGAAATGTGGATCCAAATGTTTCTGTACCTGTACCTACCTGTCTATGTGCATTGCTAGTTGCAATATGGAGATGGGACCGGTTCCCAAATATATCACTTTTTTTATATAGACTTTAGTGATGTTTTCTCTAAAACTGGATCTGATTCTCTTTCGCCGTGCAGATCATACGACTGCACCATTGATTTATTGCCTGGTGTAAAGTATCCTAGAGGGAGGATCTATAATCTCTCTGGACATCAAAGACAAACCATGAGGGATTATATCGATAAAAATTTACCAGAGGGTCATATTCGGCCATCTAGATCTCCAGTGGATGCAGTTAAAAATCACTACCCTTTGCCTTTGACTCCTTACTTGTCTAACCTCTTCCTGACATGTGACGTACTAGGACACCACAAGTTGGGTCTTTAAAGATGGTGCCTGCTCTCCATAATCTCCATAGACTCCAATGGTAATGCATTGGTGCCTGCTCAGGAGTGGGCGCCATAGCAACTGGGTGCATGCTGTTTCATACAGCAAATACCCATGGTTAATGTCCGCAACCAGTGGTAATGGCAGTCATGGACTTTTAATCCTTCAAATGTGACCATGCGCTAAAACCTGGATTGGGGGAGCTGGATGTAGCATGCAGCAGCCCCTGTCCTCCTGTGTGAAAGGAGGCTGCCGCACATTAGTTGCTATGGAGCCTATGGAGTCTATGAAAGAGTTCCTTATGGGAACTGTAAAAAAGTGTGAAAAAAATAAATGTTTTTAAAAATAAAAAATATACCACATCCCCCCCCAAAAAAAAACATAAAAAATATACATCATGGACATTGCCTCATGCAAAAACCCCAGTGCTAGAGATGAGCGAACGTGCTCGTAACGAGCACTGTAGCGCTTGGCTCCCCTGAGGAGGACGGATCCCCGGTGAGGAGGACGGATCCGGATGCCTGCGCCCATGCGAGCGCAGGGGAGCCGAGCGCTATAGTGCTCGTTACGAGCACGTTCGCTCATCTCTAACCAGTGCTATTAAAATATAAAAATATTTATCCCAAATGGAAAGCAATGAAACTGAAAAAAAAGTAAAAATGGCTGATTCGCCGTTTTTTTGTTGCTTCTCCTCCCATAAAAAATTAAAGGGGTTGTCCGGGTTCACAGCTGAACCCGGACATACCCCTAATTTCACCCAGGCAGCCTGGATTGTGCAGGGCAAGGGTTTTTTGTTTACATTATACACACTGCCGGGCGGAGGCTTCGGTGACGTCACCGGCTGTAATGGGCTGGCTTTAGCACTGCCCTAGCCGTTTTAATGGCTAGGGCCGCGCTAAAGCCCGCCCATCAGCGCCGGTGACGTCACCGGGCTCACTGCCGGGCGAAGCTAATTAGCGCAGGGCAAAGGAGGTCATCGGAGCATGAGATGCTCCGATGCCCTAGTCAGGCGGGCTGCCTGGGTGAAATTAGGGGTATGTCCGGGTTTAGCTCTGAACCCGGACAACCCCTTTAAATAAAAAGTGATCAAAAAGCCATACACACCGCAGAATGGTATCAATGAAAAGTATAGATCGGCCCACAAACAATTAGCCCTCAGACAGCTCCATACACATAACTACCAAAGTTATTGGGGTCAGAATTTTCAAGGTTTTTATTTTTAGAGTTTTTTTTTTTTTTTTTTTTACTGAAAACAAACATATGTGGTATCACCATAATCATAATGACCTGGAGAATAAAAGTAACCAAACAGGGAATGCCGTAAAAACAAAACCCATAAAATTGTTGCACTTTTTCAATTCCCCACTATATCACATGCAATATTAAAAGGTGGAACTAGAAAGTACAACTTGTCCTGCAAAAAACAAGCCCTCATACAGCATGTGAGCGGAAAAATAATAAAAGTTATGGTCCCAGAAAGGCAGGGAGTGAAAAACAAAAATAGAAAAAAACCTCTGGGGCTGAAAGAGTTAGGCCCCATTCACACGTCCGTATTTGTGCACATCCTGGAAAACGGTCAGTTCAGATCCGTTCCGCAAAAAACTCAGTTTTTCCATGACATCCATTCCGTTTTTCCGTAAAAAACGGAAAGGGTGTATCCATATGTCATCCGTTTTTTTGCAGATCCACAAAAAACGGAAGGATAAATAACATCTGTACCTTTTCTTTTTTTTTCTCCCCTCCTGGAACGGAATCCGCAAATACGGATGACATACGGATGCCTTTCCGCATGTCTTCCGCATTTTTTGCGGATCCATAGACTTTCATTGTGTTACGGACTGCAATTCGGGAGAAAAGTAGGACAGGAGGATTTCTTTATGCGGACAATCAGAACGGACACACAGATGCGGACACCACACGGTGTACTGTCCGCATTTTTTCGGGACCCATTGAAATGAATGGATCCGCATCCTATCCGCATAATTGTCCGCAATTGCGGAAACGGATGCGGAAAGGATGCGAACACATTATACAGACATGTGAATGAGGCCTTAACCAGATTCTGGGCGTACAGTGCTTTGACCTCTTTTTCGTCATCCAGTTCTGATAATCCAAAGGTTGATATTGCTGCAAATAAACTGTGCACAGTCTGGGCTAAGGTCCAGTGGAAGCCGAGAAAATACCAGGGTATACAAAAAAGAGGGCTGCTAAAAAAAAAAAAAAAACGCAACTGAAAGTTCCCTTCGGTAAACTCGCTCCTCGATTTATTGGTTTTTGTGATGTTATCTTATTGTCTTAGGTTACCAGACTCCTTTAAAATCCATAATGTCTTTCATCGATCTCTCATAGGTCTTTAATTCAAACCAAATTTCAGGATAAATTCAATTCACTGCGAAGCCGAATTTCCTCGTGCTTCGTGGAAGCGAATCGATTCAACCTGAAATAGTGAAAAAAAAAAAACACACATACTTACCTGATCCATTTGGTCGCGGTAAATCGGCCGTCACCATCTTGCTTGAAGATCTCTGCCAAAACTCAGTGCGCGGTGACCTATGACGTCACCACGGGCCACGCAGGATTTTCTGTGCCAGATCTTTTTTTTTTATTTGACACTCTGTTATTTATATTAGATGCCACAATCATGTATGAAAGCGGCATCCGAGGGGTACAATGATGGGGGGCTGTGCACCCACTACTTATAAAGAAATACGCTTCGTAATGAAGTAATTCGTCACAAAACTAATTTTTTTGTAAAATTCGGCAAAGCGGACGAATTTTTCAATAATTTGCTCATCACTAATCTTTATTCAAGAAATATGTCACTTCTTTGATACCTCCTCGGAAACCACCTGCTTCAGTTGAAGTTCAGGGGGAACTGGCATATAAGGTTTTCAAAATTTTAGATTCCAGGAAGGTGCGAGGCTCTGTACAGTACTTGCTCCACTGGGAAGTTTATTGCCCGGAGGAGAGGACTTGGGTGTCGGCTACAGCCATGCATGCTGATAAGCTGATCAAAGAACTTCATAAAGCTCATCCTCAGAAACCTTGTCCAGTGGTTAAAAGGGTTCTCCAGGAATTAAGAAAATTAAAATACGTAAATATTACTTTATTATAAATATATTCCCAATTGCCCCATCCTCCTCTCCTACTTATCAGGGATTATGATGCTGAATACAGCTGATAAGATCTTCAGCTGAATCTCTGTAGGAATGGAGACATGAAGTACAGAGAGGATGGTGGTGGTGTGGCCATGAGCAGTAGCTCTTATGTGCAGTCTCCATCACAGTCCCACATTACCACAGTCTGTCCTGTCCGTCCTCTCTGTACTTCATGCCACCTCATGAACTCCACTTCCACAGAGATTCAGCTGAAGATCTTATCAGCTGTATTCGGTATCATAATCCCTGACGAGCAGAGAGGAGGATGAGGCAGCTCTTTGGCACAGCCCAGGCATCACATGCTTTCTGACATGGTGCTGCTGGCAACAGGTACCTGTGACTGGTCTTCTCAGCCTCACTTTCATGTATTGTACTGCTGTTGTGATCCTTGGTATTCTGACTTTTGGATTGTCCCTGACTTTGCTGCTGACTGCCATTAATTTCTTGACTTGACCTTCTGGCACTGACCCCTTCCTGTTTTTGCCTGTTATTACATTTTTTTTTTAATTATGTTATTAGTTTTTGTATTTTCTATTATAGGCCCCAACACCTATTCAGGAAGGGACTATCGTCCAGTTGTGGGCCATCACTTTATGATGGATCATGCAAGTAGGAAGGGACAGTGGTGCGGGTGAGGTCAGGACTTCACCTCTCCCAACAGTGACACATAGGGCTTCACCTCTCCCAACTTTGCCCTGTAATTTTTTTAGGGCTTGCTCTGCCACGACACTGTTTGCTTTGGAGGAGTCACAACCCCTATCCCTCCCCTCTTTAGGTTAGTTAGGCAGAGCAAGCCCTGTGAAACATTACAGAGTGAAGCATGCTGGGTTTAGTTAGAAAAGCATCAGGGAGATGAAAGCAGGAAGTTCTGCAGGTAAACATCCTGCCAGGATGCAGTGATGCCGAGAATAGGGAAAGGAAATTGCCAAAATGTGCAGTATTTAGGAAATTCTGGGCATATAAAAATGTTATTATGAAACTAGAAAGCCCTTTAACACTCTACAATCAATAGTATTTTGGTTGTCCTTTTTCGTCTGGTGGAGTCATGAACACTGACCTGAGTTGAGGCTAGTGAGGCCTGGAGGTGACTGGAAATTCTGCCATATTTTAGGATTTAGGCACTATGGTCACTAGTGGGAAAGACCACCCTGGTGTGTACAGTCTGTGCAGTCACACAAGGCACATCACCTGTCCATACTGATAGCCAGGGAGCTTGGAGATTGCAGCCCCCATCTATTACTTGGTGCCTACGTTCCTTAGCTTATTCCATCGGTGTTATCTGGCCACCATAATTTTAATACAAGGTATTAAATAAGGAACCAACTATACTAAGGCCAGTCCTGCCTTCTCAATTAGTGGCATACATACAGAGGCGTACATTGGGCCCCAGTGCAAAGTCTGGAACAGGGTCCCCTACCTACCAAATGCCATTCATAATATTGGTGTCTTCTTATGTGGCAGATTGGCTTTTCCGCCTCTTCAGGCACAAGAGACTGAGTGTGCTTTCCTCCTCTGCATCCTAATACCTACACCTCTCCTTACAGAGGCACCACATAGCGACTCACAGAAAGGTTCTCCTTAACTATAATGCCTCTCGGTGCAAAAAGCCATAAAGATTGATTCCTCATATCAAGATCTGGGTTGACTTCTCTGTCTACGTTGCAATATATGAAGGGGTTTCGAACCCATGAACTGTAGGATTATCAGAACTATTGCTGCTATTTTTCAAGTTGCTTAATTTGATCCTTTTAAATTCTCATTACTTGTATGAATGACTTTAATTTACAGTAGCGTTAATAAACCTATTTTTCCCATATTCGACCTATGTTGCTATGTCCATTAACATATGTGAATTGCCCAAAGGGACCAGCACTTATTAATGATTTTTGTTCTATTTTGTTTTGTTTTTTTGTTACAAATGGACTTTAATTTGCTATCAAATAAAAAAAAAAATCTAAAAAACAAATGAGAAAAAGCGGATAATTACGCCATGTAAGCATGGTGGCATGTAGATTTGACACAAAGGAACAATTTAAATTTGTTCGGCGGAATCATTTTTAACCCAAAATGACATTAAGAAAGCGTGATATTGGGCATTAGGCTGCATTCATTTATTCTGTATGTTTAAAAATGCATGCAAAGTACGTCTATGAAGTCTATTGGCTATAAAAGAGTCCCCTTTTATTGCAATTCTCTATACTAAACCTTATAGAATTGTAGCTGGGCTTTCCGTCACAAAGTGCAAGCAGAGGCGGATTGGCCACAGACCTTACAGGGAAATTTCCCGGTGGGCCGAAGCCGCCTGGACCCTCCTCGTGGCTGGCCAGTGGAAGTTTTTGGAAATGTATTTTGTGCTGCCTGTAGTATTTTGTGATGGACTGTGGTATTTGGCTCTGTTGGGGTGGTATAATGTTACACAATATGGTTTTGCTGGGCCTGTCTTCCATCAATTTGGACCCAACTTTTAGTATTTTTTCCAGGGCCACTTTAAGTTCCCAGTCTGCCCCTGAGTGCAAGGGTTCAGTTTTTGGTCCTAGCCCTGTTACTATACACCTCATTTAGGTTGGAGTGTTTTAGTAGCGCCTCCTATGGCACTGTGTCCACCAGCATTCCCTCCCCCTCATAGTCACACACTTGTTTAGGAAGAGTTGAATGATTGCTTCAAATGACCATTTTAATTAGTGAAAGTCTAAACGGAGCAGGGTTCCATATGTGGTGTATTACAATTGGATTTTAGAAGAGGCCACCAAAAAGTAATCAACAGTGTTAGGCCTCATTCAGATGGGTGCATCATACTCATATTTAATGGGGTTGTGTGGTCTGATTTAAACCACTGTGTGTTAAAAAAAATACTCACTCCCCTTTCATAGTGTTCTCTGATCCAGCCCCATGACTCCACCCCATCCTCTTTAGACTTGTTCTTGGTCATAAGACCAGTCAATGGCCTCAGCACTCATGTGTGCAAGAAAGGCACATGACTACTGGATGCTGGAGAGGTAAGCAACCCAGTGGTTCCTAGGGTCCACCAGAAGAAATTAATCTGAAGGTCCATCTTCCATCTACATTAAGGTCCATCAGTAAGGTTTAAAGGCGATACAATTTCAATAGCTGTTGGCCAAACACTTGCTCAGTCGCCAGCTATTCCTAAAGAACTCCAGATGCAATTGATTCGGCCAAGGGTGGATGTATTCTGAATGTTAGTGGCTTATCTTCCTTGAGACCAAAAGATGTTTGATACCCTTGACTCCCCGATCCCAAGATCTACCAAACAAATGCAGGATGAATATCCAATACTCATTAGATTATCATCCGGTCCTGATGAAATCGAAAGGCTTGGCCAACATAAGTCTAAAGTGCATTGCCATTTATGCAAATATTTGTCAATAAAAATGTATAAGAAATAGATGTAAGGGGCAAATTTTTTTTTTGCTAAATACTGTTTTGGAGCATGGGTCCACAGGAGGATCCAGTGGCTCTCCAATGGACCAGACTGATCCTGAATGAGGGAAATATTGAGCAGTTTTTTTTTATCATTTAGTACATCTTACAGCCTTTTTGAGATTTATGTCCCATTGTCACCTGACCCGACGTTAAAAGGATTCTCTAGGTGTTTAATTTTGATGACCTATCCCCGGGAAAGGTCATCAATATCTGATTGGTGAGGGTCCAGCAGTGCTCCGGTGAATGTGTGGCCTCTATGCAGCTTACCAAGCACAGTGCCATCCATTGAAATGCGGCTGTGCGGATTGGTATTGAGGCCCAGGTCCGATTCATCGAATCGGACTGAGCTGCGCCTAGGCCATGTGACCGATGAACGTGATGTCACTAGTACAGGAAGAGGTTGTGGTGCTCACTGGAGCAACATGTCCCAAACAGCTGATCAGCAGGGGTACTGGGAGTAGAACCGCGGCCCATCTGATTTTGACGACAACATCTTGGACAACCCCTTTAACATAATTGTACTCGCAAAAGCAAAAATACATCGTCTTGTACCGTTCCCTGAAAAATGACCCCGCAATCCTCCGCCCCACATAATCAGTCTCAATTTCTTTCAATCTGTTAAATGTATTTCTTTGGAAAAATCAGCCTTTACTGTCATTCTTGCGATATGATGCCATCTCCAAGATTTATGCCTCTCGCTTACATTTATATAGCCCATTCTAAACAGAAATATTACCATACTGCTATGTACAAATGTGAAATGTAATTCTAATGTCAAATGTAATAATCAATATCTAGCTGATATTAAGAGCTTTTTCTCTGACTATTGCCAACATTTCATTATTCGTGTCCCAGACTAATGCAATCATTATATTCCACTGGCAAAAAGACTTCCAACAGCTCCGTTCTTCAATCAGTCAGGAGATCGTGGCCTGCTCGAAACAAAGTACTGACTGGTAATGGAGAGACAAAGAGAACATTGGAGAAGGGGGGAGCGAGGAGCGAGATTTTAATGCATTGCCATGAAATGTAAATACATATCATACATACTTATGAGTTTTCTCAGATCCGGCTAGGATATAATTACCCTTGGGACCTGTGCATACAGGAAAAAATGCTTTGTAATATGTATAATCATGCAAATGCGTGGAATGCAAATTTCATTAACCATTGTTAGCGGTAAAGTGCTAAAAGTTAGTAACAATGGAAAGTATTTGCTTTTGAACTACCTAGTCTAATCGAATCATACATAATTGAAAGGAATTTGTGGAAGTGATGGAAACAGATGCAGTTTAAGATGATGAACAATTGAACTTAATGCTATATAAGTGTGAATTTCCCAGGGGCAAAGTATAGCGCGTTCCAGGCTTCAAAGGTGGTCCCTATGGGCTATGATCAGAATGGAGTAGGCTGGGCCAAACAGATAGATGTGGAGTTTGAGAAATCTCTAGTCTTCGTCCTTACCCCTGTGCATGAACCCTTTGAGTTGTGGTCCACAGTATAGTCTTCAACAGCAGAATGGAAATTAAAATCAGGGACTGTAGGGTTCCATAATTATTTCTTAGAAAAGGACCAGATCCTTGGACAACAGAATTACAGAACGCCTCATATCTAAGTCTATCTTTTGACTTGACAAGCATATAGTATAACAAAAGTCTCCATCGGCCTCCCAACCCCATTTGGCCGTAGCATCTGCCCGGGATTTTTGCTTGGTGTTAATGCCAGTTCTGCTTAAGAACCAGAGTGGTATGAGACTGGAATAAGCAGGCAAGAACAGATCCAGAAGAATAAACTGACTGACCAGAATCAAGTCAAGGAACGTAACCATGAGTAGAGGCTTGTAGACAAACCAAAAGAAGATGACAGAACTAGAAGGACTAAAAATGGATAAGGAAGAGTGGATGTCAACCATAAAGTGAAGGGAAAAGCCACATGGACTGCTGTTACAGGCAGTGTTTGTGGAACCACTACATCAACCAACCGGTTTTACTTTGGGTTAATCCTAAGGGTATTATCCTGGCAATCCCTGGTTTTCACCCTTTAACCCCTTTACAGGGATCTGGACTTTGTTGCGGGGAAGCTATCAGGCCACAACCTCCTGGAGTAGCCCCAGTGTGATTGACAGCTGATGCCTGGGGCATGGCACAGAGGGAACAGGCAAGCTCATAGTCAGTAACAGGGTGGGGCGAATCCGTGAAAGAAGTCCAAGGTTAGGTCTGGTGGCAAAGGGTCAATATGGTAATCAGGCATGGGTCAGGACAGGCAGTGGAGGTTCAGAGGTAGGAATCAGGCAGAATTCGATGCACAGGCAGATAAACAGAATAGTGCACCTTTGCAGGACCAATATGCAAAACTAACCTATTGCACAGGCATCTCTCTCTAAGGAAAGGTACCTTTAAGTATCCACAGATGTTGAGCCACTGGTTGATAAAGATTAGGGTGTATGCACACTGGCCCTACAAGGGCCTGGAATTGCATGTGCATGTGCAGGAGAACCGAAGAGGCATAACAGCCAAGTGCAGAATGCGGCTTACAGCAGGGGACACAGATCCCCATGTGCCCAGTCGGTTGCTAGTGGACAGGGGATGGCCAAAGGGACATGACCGCCAAACTTCAGCAGCAGGGTGAGGTCATTGGCATATATGCCTGCCGGGAGGGAGATGACGGTTGTGGGCAGGGTCCACTAGCATAACATCTTCATTCTTGAAATAGGGCATTGGTCCCAGGGACTGGCCCTCCACGGATCACCAAATGATAACATATCTAGTATGTCATTACATCTTAACCATCTACCTGTTTTGCCTGAGTCCAGCTCAGGCAGTGGGAAAAGTAGCTAACTGGAGGGGGGTGGACTGCTTTAGATGCTGCTATCTCCCAAATGGTAGCAGCTAGAAACATGCAACTGGTCTTGTTTGAAAGCTGACATTCTAGAAATCAAGTTGGGAACAATCGTGTTTAAAACCTGTTTTTACTTTCACTTTCAGCTGCATTCACAGTATGACGATTTCTATCAGTGATATCTTTCTCTGTCCTGAACATATTGCTGTCATTCTGGTATTGTCTGAAGGCTTGGAATGCCAGCTTTCAAACAGGAACAGTTGCATGTTTCTAGCTACCATTCAGGAGATGGCAGCATCTAAAGGAGCCCTCCCCCCTCCAGTTAGCTACTTTTCCCACTGTTGGAGCTGGTCTGGGGCAAAACAGTTAGATGGTGAAGATAGGAATACTCCTTTTAGTATCCAATATGTCACTAGTCTACCCATACTCATAAGAACATCCTCTTGGAGGTTTTAGTTTTTTAACATCACATTAAATGAAGTCATCAGTACTCCAGATGACAAAAGTCGGCAAAGTTATACCAAAGCAGGTCTATCGGCGTGAGGCAATAAAAAAACGGAGACTCATTATCATGTGAATTGGAAATCTTGTGAAGGCACCGTTGCATTTATAGTAAAGTGATTCCTATCACTCACTGTAGTAAAACTTCTTTTCAAAAGATGACATTTATAACGTAAAAACACAGAGGAAAACATGCTTCAAAGGACCAAATTCATGACATTTCACATTGGCACCACAGCATGCTTGGAATGAAATGTCACATTTTAAGACAGTAAATTACAAAATAACAATAATGCCAAAAAAGAAAATCCAGAAGGTGTTTAACCCCTATGTGCATTTCCAATACTATATACAATAGTCCTTACAGTTTCTTAAATATATTGTTATTGTTTTGTATTATTTCATCCTAGAAATACATTCATGTTTCCACCTGTTGAAATTGAGCACCCTCAGACGACTTTAAAGAAGAACTCCCGCAAAAATATTTCTTCTCTGACATGTTAGAAAGGTGCATGATATAATCTGTAGTGAATGTCATTTTCTTATCAGAGGCTGAAATTGAGAGTTTCGACTCTCTTCTTATTGTAGCTGGGTCATGTGACCAACTCCCTGACCTCCAACTGACCCAGGACAGCAAGCCAGTCACTTCTCTATTCATTCCTATGAGACTGAAAGTGAGGCTACCATAGGAATGCATAGAACATTAGACTTCCTGTCCACACATAAGGTGCTGTGTGAGTTGGTGGGTCTTATTCCTAGTCAGATGACAAAGATAAGAAAGTTCAGGTTGATATAACTCAAAAATTCAGCTCCTGGTAAGAAAATGACATTCACTACAGATTACATCATGTACATTTCTAGCAGGAGATGGAATACATTTTTTTGTGGGATGCATGCTCTCTTTGGCAACTTTTACTATAGACATTTACATTTTAAAAAAATGAATCAAGTAAAGTTTCTTTGTGAAAGGATGCAATTACTGTGTCAGGAAGTGATAGAGAAACATATTGCCAACCTTTCCTTCCCCTTCTCAGTCCTAAGCTCATTGCCAGCCTGAGACGGACTGTGATACTTGACAATGTCATATCAAAGACTGAGGATATTAGCCAATGTGTCTCTAGCAACCAGTAAGTCTCAAATCTCAGCTCTTCGAAAGGCACTGTTCTCTATGCTAGGAAGATTGGTGGCAAACATACCATACTATTCCTTATCTGTTCAATTTTTCTTTAAAGGGGTTGTCCATCCATCCTTTTCAGCAGACCTCCCCAGCATGGCAAGACCCATGGTGGGAACCATACTTACCTCATCCCTGCCGCTGGGTTCCTTTGCTTCCCGCATTCTTCTGCAGCTCCTGGGTCTTCCTTCGTCAACATTTGGTTTTGACACGAGTAATGTGGCCACTGCAATCAATGACTGGCCGCAGTGGTGAGGTTACGTGACCCAGTGACATGATACATGGGTGGCACATCACCAATGACTGGCTCCAGTGGCCAAGTGACCCACGTCAAATAGGATGTTGACAAGCAAAGACAAAGTAGTTGTGGCAGAGTTATAGTCAGTGAAGGAGCCGAAACTCAGAAGCAGGGATTAGGTTAGTATAATTCCCACCGTAGGTCCGGCCATACTGAGATGTCTACAGAAATGAGAGAACAACCCTTTTAAGGGGACATTGTAAAGCAGGTCCGTTACTTTGGATTACTCTCTCTATGAGCCATATGAGTGAGAAGCCCCTGCTCTAGAATAATCACAAGGACCACATATTCTAGTTTCCAATTGAGTTTAATACAAGGGTTGGCCTACACTCAATAGTCAACAGTGGTAGACAAGTTCTGTAGAGGTGGCTCCCTCTATAGGTTGTGATGAGTGGGTGCACCCTCATGTTTTGACCAAGCCCCGCTCTACATAGTATCTGTGCTTTAATATAATATGATGCAAAGCTTTGCATAGTTTATTGATGAGCTTACTGCTTTACATAATCAATCAATGCATGCTAGTATCTGCCATCTGCTTCTTGACATGGAAAAGGTCAAAGTTTTATAGGGATGACATTTTGAACATAATGAGCAATTACCACCCAGCTATAGATACAATGGGCTAAGGCAACATTGTTTGGGGGAAGATCTCAGAGAGCTGCAAGATGCACCTCAAAACATTCTCTCGCCTTCTTACCCATGACCATAGATGTAATTCTCCTTCCAAGGGATTTAAAAAAATGTTTTAAAGACCTTATCCCATTTGGTACATGCCCAGTTAGGGGAGTGTAATATTAGTGGCCTATTCTTCACATGAATGGGACTGACCCGCAGTACCAGGCACAACCACAACCAAATGTATGGCGCTGTGCCTGGTAAACAATTAAGGTGGCTTTTTAATCAGTTAAAAGGTGGGGTCGGGGAGAGCAGAACAAACATACCTTTTGTGGAGCTTCAGGAGTTGTGATTACATGAAAATGTATTCTGCCCAGGAGGAGGAGCTTCACTGTGAACAGCTTCACCGCCCCTCCCCTCTACTTTGAGTGACAGCTGTAGCATCCAACCAGGAGACCAGTCTATCTGTCACCCTGAGTAAAGGGGCTGTGAAGCATTTCAATGCAGAAAGCATATCACAATAAAGCTTCTCCTCCTGGGTACTTGCAAGAGCAGAATAAAAGTTCATAGTCTCACTACTCATGATGGTAAAAGCTCCACAAAAAGTATTTGTCCTGCTCTCCCCAGCCACTACCTAGTGCTGTCAGCAGTTTAGCATGGTCAAAACCATGGGTGCTCTAGTTTTGTAAAGTTATCCCCTATCCATAAGATGGGGATAACTATTAGATGGGTTTATTACTGTTGGGACCCCTCTCGATTATAAGAATGAGGACCTGTACCCCTTGTCCCCCACCTCCAGAAATGAATGGAGAGGAAGGATGAGCATGCCGCTCCATTCACCTTTAGCGGAGTTCCGGAGACAGTAGAGTACAGTGCTCCGCTATTTCCGAAACTCCCACAGAGCTGAATAGAGCAGCAGTTGGCATGCCCAACCTGCTACACTGTTCATTTCGGAGGGTTACGGGGTCCCAGAGATGTGACTTCCACCTATCTAATAATTATCCTCTATCCTGTGGGGATAACTTGTAACAACTGGGATACCCCTCTAAGATACGTAGCCATTATTATGCATAAATATCATAATTGGTGATTGTATCGTATTGATGATGATAGGCATGTTCCCGACCTACAGATTTTTTGGTTGTGTATCAAGTAGGACCTCCTAGTGGTAGTACTACATGGAAACTACTGTCATAGCAGCTTATAAACATGCTTTTAGAGCATGATCCTCTCTTTAGTCACCCACCCAAGATCCATCTGCTTGGTCTCTTTTGTCCCGATAGTCATGGAATGTACATTAAACTCCCTCTTACATTAGCAGGAGGAAATTGCAAACAGCTCCTGGGAAGGCAAGGTCATTCATCACCATGAAGATTTGCCTCTTACTTTGCTTTCCCTCCCGTTATTAAACGGTTTGTTACATCTGACACAACTTGTGGAGCTGCCTGGCTGGAAACGTTGTATGCCCAGGAGACACTTCGAAGGGAATTGGAAAGTATTATAGAGCGAAGTTAAACCCTGGGAGATGCGTCCTGAAAGGAGGGCAATGAGAAGAAGCGATGAACATGGTGTCATTGATGAAAGTGGGAGCGTCTAGATACTGCTGAGGTCCGACTAATACATAATCATGGGCTAAATCCAATACCAGGAAGCATAACCTTCTAACTCATGGGTGCATCACATTGAAAAAAAATTTTTTTTTCTTTGACCACCTGCATCATGGTTGACTCGGATTATTATAAAGATTGGAGCTAAAACCATGATTCCAGAGAAGGGGACAGCTTGAGTGTGGCAAGCAGGAATGAAGTGGTTTTGTCAAAAGTTTAACCAGGCACAATTGCAGGTAGTATGGGTGTAACTATAGCCATAGCACTTGTAATGAGGCCCAGAGGTTGGGGTGTTGGGGGGGTTCCTATCAGGTGCAAGAACATTGTACCTTTTTGCAATAATTTCGGATATGTGGTGCTATTATACATACATGTAATTAATTATTGCTACTGATGTTCTTTTTTAATTTTCCCACTATGGGGCCTTATTAATTATAGTTACTCCCCTTTTGGGAAGGGTTTGCTCAGAATTATACAACTGTACCTTTTATTAGTTGATTTATGGTGTCATCGCAGTGAATAACTGTTTTTATTCTGTATGCAAATGAGCGTGTTAGTGCACCAAGGGTGGGGTAAAGCCTCTCAGTGCACCATAGCCCTGCTCTTTTGCTTTGCCAGCAATTCAGTCTGCAGGCTAATTGACAGAGCCACGCTGTAGGATCATCATTTTGCCTAGCCCTACAATCTTGCGCCTGAGCCTATTGTTTCAAGCTCGGCGCGTGCACAGTACAGTTTTATTTGTCTAGTGGGGGACAATGTGCTGTACTGTGCATGCACCGAATGGAGCACTTGTGAGATTACACGGCCAGGTGAGATGTCGATTCTGAAGCCTAGCCCTGTCAATCAACCTTCAGAGGGAGAGGCTGGCAAAGAAGTGGAGCTAGGGTGAATCAAGGGGCCTGCCTTGGTGCACTTAGCTCACAAAGGAGGCAAAAGCAGCATAGAGGACAGGAGTTTTGGGGGTAGTTGTATCCGTGGTGGCAGTCCTTACTCCGATGCTCCATGGGCCGTGTAGCTCAGAGAGGGTGTACCTTGGT
Organism: Rhinella marina; assembly: GCA_900303285.1. NCBI lineage: Eukaryota > Metazoa > Chordata > Amphibia > Anura > Bufonidae > Rhinella > Rhinella marina. Next base: position 74,692 of record ONZH01026646.1, read on the forward strand.
TCCTTCAGGGCATACTCTGGAGTTTTTGCAGGCTCTTTTCTGATGGTGGCCGTGGTGCCCTTGATGTTGGGTGGATAAGTATTTGGCTGCAGGGCAAGAAGGCAGATGAAGGGCAGACAGATGGTGGAGGAAATAAGAAATAAAGTGGAGTGGAAATAAGAAATAAAGTGGAGTGGAAATAAGAAATAAAGTCTATCTTTACTGAGTAGATAATAGGAGTTGTAGTACAAGTATATGCATTAGGCACAGCTCTAAGATCTCTCACATAGCAGGCTTTTCCCAAAGGTCTTCTATAGGAAGTGACAATAATGGTAGTGATAATCCCTGAGTCTCTCTCTAGATCCAATCTTCCCAAAAATAACCATAGGTGTGCAATCCCTCTCAGAATACTTTCTGCAATTCCCAGTTGCAGGATTCAGATCCTTCAATGGATGGCTAGTCCCTCTCAGAAGAGTGGTGGGTACCAGAGGCAACCAACCCTTCCCACTTGCAGTAAAGTCTCTTGCCACAAACGTGCGTTTACCTTACTTTCTCAATCCAGCACGACCTTTTAATTGTTTTTCTACCTTCTGTATAAATTCAAGGTTTTCTTTCTCTAAAGTAATAATCCTTAGGCTACCTGCACACAATGCAGATCACATGTGATTTATCCGAGCAGATTTCTATGCAGGAAAACCACAGTGTAATACAGTACCAGCAAAGTGAATGAGATTTGAGAAAATTTCCTATACTTTTTTTTTAGTGCAGTAATTGACCTGTTGCATGGATTTTAAAATCTGAACCATGTCAATTGTTTGAGCAATTCCGCACCGTCTGTAGAGGAGTTTTCACCATAGGCGTCAATGGGAAACGGCAACAAAAACAAAATAGAAACTCCCTGCAATTACCAGCCTCAACTTTTTCTTTCTGCACCTATATTTTTCCTGGCTGTCGATTCTAGATATCATCATAACTCACCCGTAATAACATCAGTTGCATTTTGCTCCTACTGCTTCCTATCAATTGTGCTTCCCTTTGCTCGCTGCTCATTACAGGACCATCCCAGCCTGCAGTCGCTAATAACCATTTAACTAAATGACTATTAACAATCCTTAATGGATATCGCCATTTAGTCAATAACCCTCTTTATCTCTCTCTCTCTTGCTCCTTTCGGTGGTGATTCTTCCTCCCAGTAAACCATCAGACATTACTGAAGCGCCCGGCTCGAAACATAACACCTTTATGAGACTATTCATCTGTAAGGCTGACCAATGGAATTAATGGTGCGGCACGCGTGTAATAATAAATTTATTGATATATGTATTAGTTAACATGTGCACCGAAGAACTAATGCATATAGTGTATAGAAAACACACATTAAAGAGGATCTGTCGCCTCTCCTGACACGTCTGTTTTTGTGACTACTTGCAATCCCCATGTAATAACAATTCTGGAGCATCTATTGAAGTTATGAATGGATTACTAGCAGTTTGCACTGAAGGTCCAGCTGTGTGTTACCAGATGAGGGTGTGTCCCTGCACAGTCAGACTCTGGCAACACTGATTGGATAAGATAAGACTGTGCAGGAATACACCCCCAACTTGTAACATTCATCTGAACCTTCAATGCAAACCGCTAGCAATTCATTCATATTTTCAAGCAGGAATAATAAGGGAATGGCACAGCATAGAGTCATAGGAGTTAGATGCTGCAGAATTGTTATTACATGGGAAATTTAAGTAGTTACTAAATCAGACATGTCCGGAGACGTAATGGGGCCTTTTTTAAAATACAAAAAGAGGCAAGATGGCTATCGGGCAGTGATCATAGGTGACGTGGTCTGGACGTAGCTTTGTCCAAACCGTGGTTAGAATTTAAACGGTTTGTCCTACTATCCAAAAGAGAAGTAATAATAATGGTGGCTCAGTGGGTAGCACCAGTGCCTTGCAGCGCTGGGGTCCTGGGTTCGAATCTGAACAAAGACAACATCTGCATGAGTTTGTATGTTCTTCCCGTGTTTGCGTGGGTTTCCTTCAGGTTCTTCGGTTTCCTCTCACACTCCAAAGACATACTGATAGGGAACTTAGATTGTGACAATTGGATGCTAATGTCTGTAAAGCACTGCTGAATATAGTAGTGCTATATAAGTGTGTAAAATAAAAAAATATTAAGGGCTTATGCACACGACCATAGCCTTTTTTGTGATCCGCAAACTGCAGATCCATAAAACATGGATACCGGCCGTGTGCGTTCAGCATTTGCGGAATGGAATGTCCTACCATCGATACAAGAGTCCTATCCTTGAATAGGACATGTTCTATTGTTTTGCGGGGACGCTGAACAGACATACAGATGCAGACTGAAGTGTTGAGTGAACTTTAGAAAAATTAGATTCAGCTGCTTTGCCAAATTTTACAAAGAAATTTGCTTCATGACGAATGACTTCATAAGTAAGTAGCGGGCGCAATGTTGCCGAACGGCGATTGCACCGCCCCTTTCATTGAAACCTTCAGATGTCACGTTCATCACTGATCGCGGCAACTGAGAATAATAGTGAGGCCTTTAGGGGTTAATCCAGTAAAAGAAAACCAAAAACTTACCTTATCCATTTGAGAGTGAAGAGGCCACAGTGGCCATCTTGATTGAAGACACCGCACAAAATCTTGTGCGGTGCATGATGACATCATCACACTGGCTGGCGTGGTGACATCATACTTCACTGCACACAAGATTTTGAGCGGGATCTTCAATCAAGATGGCCTCAGTGGCCTCTTCGCTCTCAAATGGATAAGGTGAGTATTTTATTTACCATCATTTCAGGCAGGGGTGGACTGGGAACTTAAAGTGGCCCTGGAAAAAATACCAAAAGAGGCCCCATTCTGTAGTCGGGTCCAAATTGATTAAAAGCAGAGCCAGCAGTACCATATTGTGGCACATTATACCACCCCAACAGAGCCAAATACCACAGTCCATCACAAAATACTGCCAGCAGCACAAAATATATCCCCAAAAACTTCCACTGGTGGGCCGCGAGGAGGGCTCAGGAGGCCCTCTGGGCATCGTCCCACCAGGAGATTTCCCTGTAAGGTCTATGGTCAATCTGCCCCTGATTTTAGGGATAATTGATTTGTTACTGTGAAGCACAAGGAAATTCAGCTTCATGGCAAATCGAATTTTTACTGAAACTTGGATTGAAGTTCATTTTAGATACTTCGATTCACTCAAACCTAGCAGACAGAACACGGAGTGATATCCGCATCTTTTGCGGCACTATTGAAGTGAATGGGTCTGCATCCAATCCACAAAAAATGCAGATCGGATGCAGACAAAAAACACAGTGGTGTGCATGAGCCCTGACAGGACTCTGAGTGATCACCTCCAAAAGTGACCAAGGATTCTGCCCCTTCCCATACTTGGACCTCTGATACACAAGAGAGGGATATTTTTATGAAGGAGTATTCCTCATCATCTTGGGATCCCAAATGTAGGGCGTACAGGATTGAAGAGTAATGTGTTCATCTCCCAGGGTCCATAAATTTGGATCAAAAGTAGTAGTAGAGGCCAGCACGAAAGCATCTCACACACATTTCATCCATCGTTTCAGTATCTGGAGCCTGTGTTTGTTGGAGAAGAGGTTTGGCACTGGGCCCTCTAGTAGGGGTTGTCCTCATCTATAAGTAAAGCACTAGCTGAGAAGATATAGGGCATGTGGACATAGCCAACTATTATTAATTTTATACAAGTCTATACAAAGTTAATCCTGTCAGTAGTGGAATAATGTCAGTAACATTAAGTCAATCTTACTTTCACCTAATTTGCTCCTCGAGGACAGCATTGAGGATCCAAAAAGACTGAGAATAATGCTCTTAAGGACATATGACAGCCAGAGAACCGGAGATCAATAGTCCTGATTTCACTTCTCTTAATTTGAATTAAAGTCACCTTTCCATTGAGCTTGAACATTTTGGATGTCATCTAGAGGAGCTTGGAGCTCGACAAACAATGACAGTGAACGTAACGACGTGACGTCTGATGATAATTAATGTGGCAGAGAAGGAGGTTAAATACTACATTACAAGGAGAATATATCCTATTATAGGCTCCTCAATAAAATTAAGACGCACAATTAATTTACCATAGTTGTAGTACTTACATAGACATATTACATATGGCAATAGAAATCATTCCATATTTTTGGCCAAAAAACAAAAACAGTTGACCGGGTAGACTGTTGATATGAGACATGGCAGGATTTCCTCTTCCATCTACCCCTTCCAGAGGGTGTGTCGTATTCGGGTTCCTGAGGATCACTAGAGGAAATTATTCTAAGGGCCAACGCCTATATCATCAATAAAGTCTAAAAGGTTTTGACTCAAACAAATAGACCCTAGTGGAAAAAAGTTGGCTTCAAGGCCAGCGAAGAGTTTTTTTTTTTCCGGGACCTTTGGTATTCGAGCCTGAGACCTGGAACTCTGTTGGGGCAGTCCGACCCTGGTGGTATTGGACATGGGCGAGTTGAGTTTTGGGAAGGTAGTCAAGGGTACACTTGGGATGAATATGGGTGGGAAGCTAGCTTTAGGCTTTGTGTACACAGTAGAGCCATGTTCAAGGAACCTTATAGTAGCACTTTATGGAACCTTTTTGTATCTCTATATAAGTGTCATGCAAAGGTTTTCATGTCGGTGATGGGTAGCTCAGTTTTTCTTTCATGGCAACTCAAGATCACCAGAAATAATCAACCTCTCTGACTTCTTTAACTAGATTAGTATGAAATCCTAGTAAAAAGTCAAGGCAAGCTTCATTAGACATTCCCCATTATCTCTGTGAAGCAGCACCATAGAAAAGCACGATGTGGCAGTACTGTGGAGTCAACATGATAATGCAGTGCCATATGGTGGCACCTTGTTGTGGCACGGCATCATAGGGACTTTGTGTGCTACCATGATGTTCCATGTACTCTGTTCTGTGCATAGGGCTTTAATTAGGCAGGATTTATGTATCATATGATAAATGATAAGCTGTTTTTCACCATGTTTAAAAAAAATCTCAAAAGCTCTACAGACCCATCTGGACGAAGTCTTCATGTTGAGAAGTGCCCAGCTTTGGTTTCATAGCAACTCAGAAGCACCATAAAGGATCAACCTCTTTGACTTCGATAATTAGACCAGCTGTACAGCTGGAGAAAAAAGCCCCCAGAAGCGTCATCAAGCTATAGTCTCCATTGTGACTAGCTGTGTGGTCCTCTTGGTCAATAAAGGTTTTAAGGTGAGAGCTAAGAGGGGAAAAAATGATTTCTGCTTTCATTCTGGTGCCCTGTTTTGAGATGGCAAAATCTCAATATAGGTTCTTACAATGGTCTCTCATTATGGGGGCATTAGACCAACATTGTACTTACCGAAGCTTGGGGTATGCTTAAAGAATTTTGTTAATTGGATATTACAAAAATATATGAAAATCAGTTGTATTTATTTTGATGGTTCTTACTAAAAAATAAGGTTCCCAGTGAAAATGTATTACATTTTTATTTTTTAAATTTTTATTTTGGGGTCCTGTTTTTTAAATTGGTCACAACTAATTAGAAAAATGGATCCGTTTTTACTTTTTTCTGTTACTTGAAATTACATTGTAGTCAAACGGAAAACAATATATCATAGATATTTGGCTGAGCTACTTGTCCATTTTACTCTGCCTACTCATTAGGATTTGTTTTTAGGTAAAAAGGTGCAGTGTAAATGGTTCTTTCTTTTTTTTATGGATCCTATTTTTATTGGATTTAAACTAATTCAAAAATGCAAGACAGTCCAGGCAGATTTATTTTCTATTACTGAATCTAAGAACACCCTCATCTCATACACTATTAGGCATCAGGTGTCCAGGAGTGGACTGCCCATAGACCCTACAGGGAAATTCCCTCGTAGGCTAATGCCCAGGGGGCAGCCTGAGCCCTCCTCATGTAAGTAGAGATCCTGTTTTCGGCACAAAAATTCTCCATGCAGCTGGATTCTCAGATGGAAATTTCACCTTCATTACAAAATTCCAGAAAATACAGAGACCAAATAAAACAACACGTTTCGGGGGGGGGGGGGTCTCAAGCCCCTTTCATCAGGATAATGGAATGTAACCTCCTCGAGCCCTCTCATGGCCATTGGCAGGGTAGATTATGATCTGATGCTCTCAGCATTAATTATGTCTAGTCATCAAGTCATCAAGTATCAAAATCTCAGAAGACACTTTTAAGGAGCCCGTCTCTTCCAGTCCCTCCCTTGTGTGCTCCTAACTCAGTGCGATGTCACCAATTCCCCCCACCTCTTCCTGTGGCGTCCACATCCTGCGCAGGTACAGAATGGTAGTCTGCCTGGGCCAGCGCACCACAGTACAAACTGTGGGCATCGGCCTCATCACTATGGGGACTGCCAGAAGTGGAATGACAGCCATATTGGTGGTCCCACAGTGATGTCAGGGCCATGCCCTACTGGGCACTTTGTGCTTCATTTGCATATCATTCAAGCGTTATTTTCTTGTGATCAGAAATGCATGTAAAGATACTAAAGGAATGTCTTAAATGATGTCTGAGTACACAAGAGCACCTTAGCTTCATTTTATAGGTAAAATATAGCTGTTAGAATCCCTTTAAATAATTTGGGGTCATTTTTAGACATAACGACCTGATGCTTTCTAAAGATATTATATGCGAGGACTAAAACATATCAAATAATATAATGTAAAAAATAAACCAATTTAATGAGAGACACAAGAGACCATCGAAAACAAGCAAAATATGCACGCCGCAGACTATTTCACAAGACGCAGATTAAAATCTCAAGTTCCATAGGGAAATGTTTATGAAAGCAATCTGCAAATGAGCAAATGTATTAATTAGCAATTTTTTTTCTTCCTTTTGCATAAATCCATATATTTTCATTGTTAGTAAACCGGGCCTGGAGTTATAAAAATATTAATTACTCCTGTATTCATCGCAGTCAGAAGTGAGGCGATCATCAGACACAAATCTGTTATTTATTCAGCAAAAACAAATTAAATCGGCATAAAATCCGCACTTTAGGTATTTAAAGTTTTTAGTGCGTAAATCCTCCAGCTGTTCTGCACGCTGCGTTTAGCTGATGTTTTTTTTTTCTAATGTATTTAAAATCTTAATAAATTTCTGTGTATTTTTATTAAGCAAACAGTTCTGCAGAAAATGATTTCAACTGCGGCTGAAACGTTAGAGTAACGAGTGAACTTTAATATGGAAAATGAGAGTGAAGCATAGAAGCAAGCAGTTTATCCATATGTAAACTTGTGTGGGACGCTAGTTCCTATTGAGGAGATCTGGCTGAGCTATGCCTCATGGGAAAAAAGTATGCAAATTGGCTCCACTCTAGAAAGTAGAAAACTGTCTCTACAGTGCCACCTGCAGGTGGTTACCCTGTAAGTCAATGTACTGGATTGGTAAATATTTCTAGCCACGTTTCAAGGCTCTTTATTGGTTGGACATTGACTCACGGCAGGGGTGCACAACGTTTTCTGAGAAGGGGCCAGATTGTCAGACTGAGCCAATCCTAAGGGCTGAAAATAAAACTACTAGGGGTGAAAACTTGGTCAGCACTCTATCCTCTAAAGGAACAACTTTTAGCAAATGAGGCAGTGGAAAAAATGGCACAAGGGTCATTGAAAGGGGTTTAGACAGAAACCCTTCTGTCCTGTGTGGGGGGGGGCTGGTTTGAGCCTTGCTTTGGGGCCCTTACTTCTCTATGTATGCCACTGCAGGTGCCGATTACATTTCTATAACTCCAATGGAGAAAACATGGAAAATCCATGTGAATGGCCATTAGATAGAAACAGGCATGTCTGTGACTGGATGGTTGAGGACCGCACAAAATGGTATGGAAAGCTGCAGGTTGTGCACCCCTGATTTACAGGGAAAGTACCTATAGTTTTTTTTCCTTTCTGTTGGAAAGCTTATTTGCAGAATTTTGTAATGTTGATCTCAGGTCAAAACCTGAATATTTAAGCAGCAAGTCGAGTTATGTATGGATTCAGTGGCGGGGCTCTGCTATTTCCGTCAGCCCCATAGTAATAAATGGGAGCGGTGGCTGTGCAAGCGCGGTGCGCTATGGGGAGAGCACTTGGTGGTGGCCAGACCCAGGGAAACCAGGTGTCACGAGTGGTCTTGCGTCTGGAATCAGACGTTCTGCGCGGCTTTCTAAGTGACAGGTTTGACAGGCTATTCCCTGTGGTTTGGGTGCTGTTCTCCACACCCCTTTCCCTCAGCTGTTGCCGCTTGGCAATTAGCTGTCTCCTACTTACCTCTTCCTCTCCCAGTATCCCTTGCGGTTTATATCTGCTACATACCTGTTGAGAGTGGTGTGGATCTCGGCTGAGATCCTGTTGCTGAGTTCTACTTAAAGTTAAGTGTTTTCCCTTCCTTTGGTTATTCCTGTTTGAGTCTCCTGTTCCTCCTTACGCTTGGAGGAACAGGTTACTCTCTTGTGTCATTAGACTGCAGGGTGTTCTAGGGTTTACTCAGATTAGGTTCCTGTGTATGAGCTTTCCTACCACCCGGGTTAGTTCATACTGGTAGCCAGCTAGGGCCTAGTCTTAGGGTCCCCTGCAGGAGGTGACCAGTTCCCTGGTTTTGTCTGTTCCCATCCCTCATACGCTCGGTGTGGCTTTTCCCCCCACACCCGAGCGTGACATTATAAACCGCCACTAACAAAAATTTATGTCATTTTTGTGCTGACATGGATGCTATTGCTACACTGGCTGAACGGCTGCAGGGACTCAGCTTGGAGGTGGCTGACATCCGCAACCAGATTCAGAGACCACAGGCTGGTGGTTCTGGGGGTGCTGAGTGTCAGGCCTGTTTGGAGCCTAAGGTCCCCTCCCGGATAGATTTTCTGGGGAATGTGATAATTTTGTTCTATTTAGGGAGGCGTGCAAATTGTATTTCAGACTGCGTCCACATTCTTCTGGTAATGAGGAACAGAGGGTTGGTGTGGTCATCTCGCTGCTTAAAGGGGATGCGCAGTCATGGGCCTTTTCTCTACCGGCTGGATCGCTGTCTCTCCGGTCGGTAGATGAATTTTTCAAGACCCTAGGGATTATCTATGATGACCCGGATCGTATCTCCCTGGCGGAGACCCAGATACGTAACCTTTGTCAGGGTGAGCGGCCGGTTGAGACTTATTGCTCTGAGTTTCGGAGGTGGGCGACCAATACTGAATGGAACGATCCGGCTTTACGTAGCCAATTCTGTCAAGGTTTGTCTGAAAGGCTGAAGGACGCTTTGGCCTTTCAGGAAACCCCTGTGTCTTTGGAAGCCGCTATGTCTCTTGCTGTACGCATGGATAGGCGCCTGAGAGAGCGATCTAGGGGCCCCCGCTCTCAGGACGTACTATCACATAGTGTACCAGCTTCCTATGACACTTTGGGTGAATATTCCCCTAGGTTGATGTCTGGGGATGAACCTATGCAATTAGGGGGAGCCACTCCTGTAGCCACCCGCAATCATCTTGGTAATAAAAAGGGTGTGTGTTTTTTCTGTGGTCAGAAAGGACACTTTATCAATGTATGTCCATGCTTCCTATCTCTAAAGGAGAGAAAAGAAAAGGGGGCGTTGAATTCTCATCTCACTCTTGGTGGAGTGGGTAGGGAGACAGAAAATGTGCATTTGTCTTCATCCTGCAGTACCCGTTTTCTCCTGACTGCCGAGGTGGCGCTAGAATCAAAGGTTGTGAAAATTGAGGTGTTTATTGACAGCGGGGCAGGGGTGAACTTGATTGATGCTCAGTTTGTCCGTATGCATGGATTGTCACCAAGTTCTTTGGATAAGAGGATTTCTGTGTTTGCCATTGATTCTGCACCTCTCTCTCAGAAGTGTTTGTCTCAGATGGTGCATGATATCAAATTAAGAGTGGGTGAATTTCATCAGGAGCTTATTTCATGTTTTGTGTTGGAAGGTCTTCCTGCTCCTGTGGTTCTGGGTTTACCGTGGTTAAGCAAACATAATCCGTCCATTGACTGGCATACTAGACAAATTGTGGATTGGGGCGATTATTGTGTTGACAATTGCCTTAATACATCTTTTTCTGCTTTAACCACTAAGACTCTTCCTTCTTTTATATCGGATTTCTCTGATGTATTTTCTGAAGGTGGATGTCAGGATTTACCCCCTCACCGGGAATACGATTGTCCTATCAATCTTATCCCTGGAACAAGATTGCCTAAATCTAGGCTGTATAACCTTTCTGGACCTGAGAGAACGGCCATGAAGGAATATATTGCTGAGAGTTTGGCCAAAGGACATATTAGGCCTTCCAAATCTCCTGTGGCAGCAGGGTTCTTTTTTGTTAAAAAAAAGGACGGATCCCTTAGGCCATGTCTGGATTTCCGTGAACTCAATAGGATTACTGTCCGTGATCCGTACCCCCTTCCTTTGATTCCTGACTTGTTTAACCAGATTGTGGATGCCAAGGTGTTCTCCAAGTTGGACTTAAGGGAGGCATATAATCTGGTCAGGATCAAGGAAGGGGATGAATGGAAGACGGCCTTTAACACTCCTGAGGGCCACTTTGAGAACCTGGTCATGCCTTTTGGGTTGACCAATGCTCCTGCTGTCTTCCAGCATTTTGTTAATGACATTTTTCATCATCTTGTGGGGAGGTTTGTAGTCGTGTATTTGGATGACATACTAATCTATTCTCCAGATATTGTGACACATCAGGATCACGTGAGGCAGGTGTTGCAAATTTTAAGAGATAACAAGTTGTATGCAAAATTAGAGAAATGTGCTTTTGCTGTACATGAGGTGCAATTCTTAGGATACCTGCTTTCATCTTCAGGTTTTCGTATGGATCCAGAGAAGGTCTGTGCTGTTCTGAACTGGGACCGACCTGAAAATCTGAAGGCTCTTATGCGATTTTTGGGGTTCACCAACTATTACCGAAAATTTATTAAGAACTATTCGACTATAGTTAAACCCTTAACTGACATGACTAAGAAAGGGACGGATGTCTCTGTGTGGTCTGATGCAGCATTGCAAGCCTTCTCTGCTGTAAAGGAGTGCTTTTCCTCTGCCCCTATATTGGTGCAGCCAGATGTGTCACAACCTTTCATTGTGGAGGTTGACGCATCCGATGTGGGGGTAGGAGCTGTGTTATCACAAGGCCCGTCACCTGGTAAATGGCGCCCATGTGCTTTTTTTTCGAAGAAACTCTCTGTGGCGGAGAGAAATTATGATGTGGGTAACCGAGAGTTACTGGCCATTAAGTTGGCTTTTGAGGAATGGCGTCATTGGTTGGAAGGGGCGAATCATCCAATCACGGTATTCACTGATCACAAAAATCTGGCTTACCTGGAGTCGGCTAGACGACTTAATCCGAGGCAGGCCAGATGGTCTTTGTTCTTCACCAGATTCAATTTCATTGTCACATACCGTCCTGGGGTTAAGAATGTGAAGGCGGATGCCTTGTCACGTAGTTTTCCCGGGGGTGGTGATTTTGAAGATCCTAGCCCTATACTGTCTGAAGGAGTGGTGATATCCGCTCTTTACCCTGATCTTGAGGCTAAAGTGCTTGAGGCCCAGGGAGATGCGCCGGAGTCTTGCCCTCCCGGGAAGTTGTTTGTTCCTTCTGATTTGCGTTATAAGGTTTTTGAGGAGCATCATTCTTCGGTGCTTGCGGGACACCCTGGGAGTAAATCCACTGTCGACCTCATCTCTCGTAGATTCTGGTGGCCAGGTCTGCGTAAGTGTGTTGAGGAATATGTGTCAGCCTGTAGTGTCTGCGCACGCTCTAAGGTGACACATACTCGTCCTTCTGGACCCCTACTTCCATTACCCATCCCGTCCAGACCATGGACTCACCTATCCATGGACTTCATCACTGATCTGCCTGAGTCGTCTGGTAAGACAGTTATTCTGGTGGTTGTAGATCGTTTTAGTAAAATGGCGCACTTTATTGCATTACCCGGACTCCCCAATGCTAAACTCTTGCACAAGTGTTTGTTGACAATATTGTGAAACTTCATGGCATTCCCACTGACGTTGTCTCTGATCGTGGGACTCAGTTTGTGTCCAGATTCTGGAGGGCGTTCTGTACTCGGCTCGGGATACAACTGTCTTTCTCTTCTGCCTTTCATCCCCAGACGAATGGACAGACTGAGCGTACCAATCAGAATCTGGAGACTTATTTGAGATGCTTTGTCTCTGAGAACCAGGAGGAGTGGTCCTCGTTTTTGTCTCTGGCTGAGTTTGCCATAAATAATCGCAGACAGGACTCCACTGGTAAGTCACCATTTTTTGGTGCATATGGCTTTCACCCGCAGTTTGGCACATTTTGTGGTTCTGATACTTCTGGTATTCCTGAGGAAGAACGTTTTTCGTCATCATTGTCTTCCATATGGCGAAAAATTCAAAGTAACTTGATAAATATGGGTAACAAGTACAAACGTGTGGCTGACAGGAGACGCATGAATGGTCCGGACCTAAATGTGGGTGATTCTGTGTGGCTGTCTACTAGGAACATTAAGTTGAAAGTTCCTTCATGGAAGTTGGGTCCAAGATTTATTGGCCCATATAAAATCACGGCCATTATTAATCCTGTAGCATTTCGTCTTGAACTTCCGCAGGCCCTGAAAATCCATAATGTGTTTCACAGATGTTTGTTGAAGAGGTATGTTGAACCTCTGGAGCCATCTCCCTTGCCACCCGCGCCTGTCTTGGTGGATGGTAATTTGGAATTTCAGATTGTCAAGATCATTGATTCTCGAGTTCTTCGTGGGACCCTTCAATATCTGGTTCATTGGAAGGGTTATGGTCCTGAGGAGAGGTCATGGGTACCGGCATCTGACGTGAATGCCAGTCGTTTGGTAAAAGCCTTTCACAGATGTCACCCTGATAAAGTTGGTCCTGGGTGCCCGGAGGTCACCCGTAAAAGGGGGGGTAATGTCACGAGTGGTCTTGCGTCTGGAATCAGACGTTCTGCGCGGCTTTCTAAGTGACAGGTTTGACAGGCTATTCCCTGTGGTTTGGGTGCTGTTCTCCACACCCCTTTCCCTCAGCTGTTGCCGCTTGGCAATTAGCTGTCTCCTACTTACCTCTTCCTCTCCCAGTATCCCTTGCGGTTTATATCTGCTACATACCTGTTGAGAGTGGTGTGGATCTCGGCTGAGATCCTGTTGCTGAGTTCTACTTAAAGTTAAGTGTTTTCCCTTCCTTTGGTTATTCCTGTTTGAGTCTCCTGTTCCTCCTTACGCTTGGAGGAACAGGTTACTCTCTTGTGTCATTAGACTGCAGGGTGTTCTAGGGTTTACTCAGATTAGGTTCCTGTGTATGAGCTTTCCTACCACCCGGGTTAGTTCATACTGGTAGCCAGCTAGGGCCTAGTCTTAGGGTCCCCTGCAGGAGGTGACCAGTTCCCTGGTTTTGTCTGTTCCCATCCCTCATACGCTCGGTGTGGCTTTTCCCCCCACACCCGAGCGTGACACCAGGGTCCTCCGGGTACCACCTTCTCCACTCCGTTCTCGGTGTAGGTGTGGATCCCAGAGGTGACCCGTGCTTATCAGACAATTGGGGCATATCCTAGCAATTGTCTCAGTTGGGAATACTCCTTTTAAAGGAGTTTTTAGTTTATATGGATTTTTGGACAAATCAATTAAAGCTCATGTGAATGGAGAGTATACCTTCTGTACTTAAATTATAACCTTATTAGAATCCTCTACAGAAACCTTCGTCATTAAGAATCAGCTCTGTCAGAGCGAACTCAGCACGTTCCTTTTGTTTTTAACCTTTTTTCTTTGTTTTTGAGTCTTCGCTTTTGAATCGGTTCCAGTTTTTCACCTTTTCTCTGCATATTATGAAAGCAATAAATAAGCACGGATAAAATTGCCAGCCAATCAAAAACGGGAAGCGGAAATGTCAAAGCACTACATCACGTCTGTACCATTTAAGGTGTAGCCGTATATTTGGGTGACTTTTATGTTGTTGAGGCGGCACAAATTATGTTTAATCAAGCAGAGAAAAATGGATACTAACCTTTGCTTTGTCATTACAAAAATACCAAGAGCAAATGTTCTAAGGTGAGCAAAGAATTGAAGGTTGCAAATAAATAGAGTCCCTGAAAATCAATTTTTACAGAGCTGTTAATGCCTCTTTTGGGTTTTCAAAACCAACGTTTCAAAGTAAACAGAAAATAATACACGCAAACATTAAAGGGTATGCTTACTTATGACGCTTGGCAAAAGTCTGGATTAGAAATATTCTACAGTTAAGAGACCAATTGTGTCTCCATGGTTACAGACTACAAACAAATCTTCTGTGTAGTCTGTTCTTGCAAACTCCCCAAAATATCTCTCTCGTGAATTCACTCCTTATGTTGGCATGTAGGTGACAGATGGAGGCAAGCAAGACTAAAAATAACACTATATTACTATGAAGGCACTAAGGGGTGTATAGGATATACGGGTGTGTATAGACATAAAAGGGTAGGAGATTGTTAATCAAAATTATTGGTAAAATTGCTTAATTTTTTATTTTATATGTAATGGAGAAATGTAAAATAATTGGAAATGTACTTTAAAGGGGGTTATCCAAAACTATAAACTGCCCCCCCATATGCCGGGCCCCTCACACAGAATATACTTACCCCAATCCCTGCACCGCCGCTGATGCTTCTCCCCCTGTGCTGATGAAAACATCTAGCGTTGGGGGAGGAGCAGCCAATGGCAGACGGGGACAAGCCTCCCTATCATCACTTGACTTAAAGAGGACCTTTCACCACTCCTGACATGTCTGTTTTAATAGCTCCATGCATTCCCCACATACTAACAATTCTGGAACATCTATTCTTATGGCTCTATGTTGTGCCATTCCTTTATTATTTGCACTAGAAGTTGTGAATGAATTGCTATTTGCCTTCAGTAAAGGAACAGAGGGGAGGTGACCGGTTTGGGGTGTGTCCCTGCACAGACTGACTCTATCCAATCAGTGCTGTCATGTTCAGACTGTGCAGATACACACCACCAACTTTTTACCTCCCCTCTGTTCCCTTACTGAAGACAAATAGCAATTCATTCATAACTTCTAGTGCAAATAATAAAGGAATGGCACAACATACAGACATAATAATAGATGTTCCAGAATTGTTATTACATGGGGAATGCATGAAGCTATTAAAACAGGCATGTCAAGAGTGGTGACAGGTCCTCTTTAACTAATAGGTCATTTTCTGATGATACACTTAATACAGTCTTAAAGATATTGTTTCACTGTGAATGAGGGTGTTGAGACCAGCAAATGGGCATTTGGCTGTTTCTGATGCCCTCTTTGAAGTCTACAGAGAGGGACGAGGCATGCTGGTCCTACCCTCCAGCGAAGAATGGAGACTAAGGGCAATGGTGGGGTCCCAAAGGTTAGACTCATGACTTTGTCATGGGACAACCCCATCAAAGAAAACCTTTGCCAATCTCTTTCTTGTCATTTTCACACCTAATAGTCCTTTCTCCAGTGTTGAGGATCAACTACCATCTTACCTTGGATAATATAGGTAGGACAAGTGCTGATGTTCTCACTGATGGATGGCAATGCTACAACATGTCATGAATCCTTTATTAATATCAATGATAATCATTACAGAGCTGAATTTTATAATAAATGACTTACAAGAAAGTGAAGATGTAGTAAAGGCACCAAATGGTGATGACATCTCTATCTAGGTGATTATCTCTACTTCCCCAACTATGGCAAAGCTAGTAAGCGCAACCTTTAGAAATGTTCCATCAGCTTGATCCATCAGCTTGTTGTTGAGTATTTATAACAAAAAACTTTTACACTAGATTTCCTTTTAGATGTCTTGTGACATGTCAACAAAAATCCATGTCACAAACAGTCCAACCATCAAAGAAGTGTTTCTATAACATAATCAAGTGCAATGACCCAATTTCCTTCTGGGACTCCAGGGAAGTCACATCTTAAGAAACCTCCTCCTAACATGTCTCATTAAAATTTCAAAAGGTTCCTTTAAGGGTAACGTGTCACCAAAACGTTGAAAAATGGATGCAGGAGCACTTTGGAAAAATGGCTGTACCACTGGTTCCATGACCAAATCAATGTAACCCCAAGCCATTAGTATACTTGAAATGAAGACTAGAGAGTTTCAGCTACCACACATTGTCACCTCACTCCATAATCTCAAGAGTAGGACCAGTGTAAAGGACCATTGCCCTCTTGCTATGCACCTTGATAGCCTTTAAGAACAGTGGTGTGAAGCCAAGGGTTCACATCTGCGCCTTTAATTCTGGCAGTGTGTTCTGGTGGAGGAACAGACTTCAGGAATTCACTGTATCTGGCATATATGCTGGTTTTTGCCCAGACAAAAAATACTACGCAGCATTTTTTTCTCTGGGCGAAAGCCGGCATATTGACGGAAAGCAGCTGGATCCCTGCCGGATACCATTACAGGGAACAGGGATCTGACATGCTGATATCTGGTTGTGCCAGATACGGTAAACTCCGACAGTCTGTTTCTCAGCCGGAACAAGCTGCTGGAGTTTAAAAGCTCAGATGGGAACCCAGCCTAACTGGACATCTAGCTCATAGCATTGTGAAAACCCCTTCTGATGGTTTGTTTGCCGCCCTAGGCTTGGGATGTGACGTCAAGTTTCACTTGCAGTACAGAATGGATCATTATGCTCAGTTTTTCTAATTCGACAATCCATTCATGCAGAGGTTTGCCCCTGTGCAACTCTTGCTGTCATTCCAGTACGCCATTGTTCTCCCATCCAACAGGACACACAATATTAAACAGTGCTGACATCTCATCCTAGGGGGTGTGTGATTTGCCGGGGTGATAAACTAAGGCTAGTTTCACACTAGCGGCAGCACGGATCCAGCCGGTGAAGGGGCCCGCCGGATCCGTGCTGCCGCAGGTGCATGTGTGGGGCCGGAACATGTTGTATTACAGTGAATGAGGCCGGAGCGCAGTTCCTGCAGCTGCACCTGCAGCAGCACGGATCCGGCGGGCCCCTTCACCCACCGGATCCGTGCTGCCGCTAGTGTGAAACTAGCCTAAGGTCTCTCAGTTCAAGGTATTTGTCCCTCTCAGTTTGCGACAAATGGAGATAATTGTCACGTCAACAACCAGGAGGCATCAAATGACTTAATCCTATTTTTGAGGTTTCTTGTGGCCAAAAAACTTTGGCTTTTATGCTGCTCCCACCGGTTACAGATTAGACCTAGATGCTTAAAAAGGATCATCTGCAGATCCTAACAACACCTGCTATCCCCTGGATTTGTATAACCTTACGGCTTCTTCTTTCCTATGGAAACGGGAAGTGAATAATGTGATGGAAAGGAGACAATATGGACAATCACAATACATTAGTAAGTGCCTTGTATTAACTTTCTCTACGTAATAAATGCCACTTGCTGACAACCCCTTTAAGTAGAGCATTTAGTTAAAGAGCGTTTAGGAAAAAATCAAAAAGACAAACAATTGCATATTAAGGGTATTTTTTTTTATTTACTTTGCTCAGTATAACTGAGACATGATCCTCCTATAGCAATGTCACTGCTTCATAGTGAACATATGGGCTATATTGTCTTGAATGGGATTCAGTCCCCTCCTAATGAAAAATATATGGCTGCTTCAGTTGGATATAGGAGACAGATGTGAACATCCCATGTCATAACTAAAGCAAACATTGCTATACGATAACAAATGACAACATTAGACTACATCTGTCGAAAGCCGTAGAAACGGAGTAAAGATGGCAATTGGGTTATAGTCGATTTAAATTGCATGAATAGTATGACTTTAGGTGTTAAAACCCATGAAGAGCACAATTAAACCCCAGAGGATTATTGTAAAAGAAAGTAGAGTAAAAAGTATCTCCACTTGTTGAGAATCTCTAATGAAGCTCTTTCCACAGCAACACAAGTCAATATGAGGTATATTCTTACCCGTGGAGTTGTAGTTGCCACTGCTGTGAATAATAATTGGCAATTGCAAGATTTGATCTTAAAAAACTGTTTGTTATGAGATTTTTTTGCTCGTTTGGAAGAAACAGTAGAAAAAAAAGAGAAAGAAATAGAAAAGAAAAATACAATAAAATTGAACTTTTCCTCTAAAAACCTTCCTCTGAACTTTCTACATGAAACAAAAGAATATTGAATGCAAATGTTAAGTGCATGAAAATAATTCTACAGAAAAGTCCAAGTAAAGTGAAGTTTAAAATGCCCACAGGTAATCTCTGAGCTCACACAAGCTATAATTTTAAAAGCTTAACAACTCGAAAGTGACTTTTGAAGGCAATAAATGTGCTAGTAAAATTGACTAAATTACAGATGATTTAATGATAACAAATGAGAAAAAATAGACTTGGCTTTGTGAAAAAACCCAAATGAGGTCATGCATGGAGCATCGGCCCTGAGGGTCTTAGATGTATTTATTTCTACAGTACATTAAAGAAATTCTCCACATACTTTTATTTTAAAAATCTGATTAATAAAGTAGTCAGAGATGCAAAAGTTCCTCTTCTTTGTGGAGATATCAGAGACAGACTGGTTGCTACTATATGTACACACCTCCCGACAACAAAAGACTTTCTAATAAAAGGTTAATAACCATGTATGAATATATCAGGGGGCGGGACAGAGATCACTCCCATCATCTATTTATACGTCTAGAGGAAATAAAGTTTCTCCATAAACTTAGAAAAGGATTCTCTACTGTAAGAGCAGTGAGACTATGGAACTCTCTGCCTGAGGAGGTGGTGATGGTGAATTCACTAAAAGAGTCAAAGAAGTGCCTGGATTATTTCTGTAGTGTAATAATATTACAGGTTATAGTTACTAGATTACTGGAGAAGGGCTGTTGATCCAGGGAGTTATTCTGATTGGAATCAGGAAGGAATTTTTTCTAAAATGAGGAAAATCGGCTTCTACCTCATGAGGTTTTTTTGCCTTCCTCTGGATCAACTTGCAGGATAACAGGCTGAACTGGATGGGCAGATGTCTATTTTGAGCCTCATATACTGCGTTATATTGTTAATATGTTATCTGGCAGCACCTCCCTAGACACCAATCTAACGTCAGAATAATTCAATATTCAAATTGAGGCCAAACTGGTATTGAAGGGGCAAAAAGAAAAAGCAGTACTGATGCAATGGAGAATTAGACTCGGACTTGTGAAAAGCGATAATAAAGTCATACATGGGGCATTGGACTTGTGGTGTTTGCATAAATGAATTTGTATTATACTCTGACTCTGTCTATATTTAGCTACAAAAAATCTGATTAATAAAGCAGAATGTGATAGATAATGGCATAGTGCCACTGGTGCCAAGCTGCTTTTCACTAATTTCCTGAGTCATCTGAGCAGACTGGTTACAATGGACAAACCAACTAACAGTAGACTTTTATAATGAGTAGTCAGGGAACACATTTTTGGCAACCAGTTTGTGATAGATTTATTGGATCATCAAATAAAGGCCACACTGCTATTGAGCTAAGGACAGGTAAAAGCCAAAGACATGTGACAGTAACTGAAACCAGGGGCGTAACTACCATAGCGGCAGACCATGCGACTGCTATGGGGCCCAGGACATGAGGGACCCAGTGTTAGTTGGGATTATCCTCTCTTCTACTGGAGGTAAAAACTTGGTCAGGACTCTACCCTCTAAAGGAATAACTTTTAGCAAATGAGGCAGTGGAAAAATGGCCCAAGGGTCATTGAAAGGGGTTTAGACGGAAACCCTTCTGTCCTGTGTGGGGGCCTGGTTGGATCCTTGCTATGGGGCCCTTACTTCTCTATGTACGCCACTGACTGAAACAATTGTAAAATTAGATGGCTTTGTGGAAAATAAACAGGTTTTGGGCTTGTTGTTACTACACAATGTTGTTTATATAGTATAATAAAGTGGTTCTGCATCTATATTAATAAAAAAATCTGATTAATAAAGCAGACAAACATCTGTTGCCAAGCTTTCCTATCTCATGTGCATATAAACATACGCACTTCTATTAGATGGGCAGATTTTCATCCCGATAATCACTAATGAGCATTTGAATTAATACTTGTTAGCGATTATCTGCTCAAGGGGAGTGTCTTTTTTGCTACAGCTCAGGGGGCATGTCCATGATCTCAGGAGGCAGTTGAAGGATGAAACTGAGTATGTGTGGCCTTCTCAGTGAGCAGGTCAAAGAAATAACAAAAAGAACAAATAGCAGGTGGCACTATACAGATAGATTTTATTGAATAACTCAGTGGCTATACAAAACATTTAATTACAAGCAATTATAAGAGTATTCAGATCCAGGTGCTGGTTTGAAAACTGTAAAATATTTTTTTTTTTGTGGACCAACCTTTTTAAGGTCAGTTTACCTATATTTGATTTTGGAGGAAACCCAAGCAAACATGAGAAGGCTATAGAAACTCCATGCCAACTTCTTTGGTCAGATTCAACCCAGGGCTGCAGGACAATAACACTAACCCTGGCCAATTGTACTCCTATCTGTAAACATTTGTCGTTATTTAAAATACAGGCCACATGATGTTAACCCCTATAGTCATTCCATGTAAGTATAAAGAGCCCTGGTCATTAGCTCATCTCTTAGGTCATATTGTCCCCTTGCCATTTTGGGGGGCTCATTATTCGTTACAACTGCATCAAGTATTTCAGTACATTTACTGACTGCTACAATGTTGGACTATATTCTTCATGCTTAATAAATATGTGCCTTCTCCACCGGTCTCTTTAAATCTCTCAGTACAGAGCAGAGGATATCATGTATTCAGGAACACAGCTGAAGCTCTTATGGTCTGGTGATCATGAAGGCTGTAAAATAAATAGCTTTGTTTGTATGATTTGAACAATAAAGTTCTTTATTGTCGGTAGGAAAAAGTTACTGCCTCAACAAGAAATGTATTAATCTGCTGTTTATCAATGCACGGCATGGGCATAATAATAAATCTGGATTAGCGAAGACCAAATCGATTCTGAACTAAGCGGATTCATTACAAAAAAATTCAGCTGCCAAACAAATCCGAAATTTTGGTGATTTTAATTTTGGATAAATTGTGCAAAACAGTGTCCGTGCCATTTTACATTGAAAATTGGTGGGAAAAATGATAGTGAGGATGAGATGGAGGATCACATGACCCTTGGAGGGGGCTTGCCCTAACTGGTTGAGAGACAGTCTGTGAGTGAATCAGGGACAGGATTTTGTCAGGTCCTTCAGTCTCTCTGAGTGCAGCTTGCAATTTGAGAGCATGTGTCTTGGCTGTGTCTGCTAAAAAGCAACATCTAGGTGTGGTAGGGAGAGTATAGAGACAGTAAAGGGATATAGCTCAATAGGCAGATTAAATCAATAGCTAGAAAAGTCAGAGTTTTATCAGGGAAAGCATGGGGAGGGAAGGACTGGTCACTCAGAGTTCTGTGTGTGTGTTTTTCATAGTTTGACCTTGGATCCTGCCCTCTTCTTCAGACCACACATCCAAGCCCTTTCCACCACCTGCTACATCTGCACATTCCTCAACTATGAGTCTGCGAAAATGCTAGTACATGCCCTCATCATCTCCCGCCTAGACTACTGCAACATTCTTCTCTGTGGCCTTCCATCTAGCACTCTTCCACCCCTCCAATATATGCTCAACTCTGCTGCCCAACTAATCTACCTCTCATCCTGTTACTCCTCTGCCTCTCCCCTCCGCCACTCCCTTCACTGGCTCCCCATCGCCCAGCAAATTCAGTTCAAATTACTAACAAATACATACAAGGCCGTCCACAACTTGTCCTTTCCTTATATCTCTGAGCTACTTTCCCGATACATCCCCGATACGTAATATCTGATCCTCACAAGACCTCCTTCTCTCCTCCCCTCTTATCACCTCTTCCCACGATCGCTACCTCTTGCTGCAGAAGGAAATTTAGTACAGACCTCATTTTGCCAATAACAGTCATCCACCCTCATTTTAGTTTGCTGGGTCACAGGTCCATGATTTTCCAATTTGGGTCTGTTCCCAACCTGTTTTGGCCATACATTCAGTATATACGCTGGGAAAAGCTCATGATGTACATGCCGAATTTTTCCATAAAGCAGCAGTCACTCAATGGTGGTCAAGAGTATCCTTTTATTCTCCATTTGGCTGCTAAATGTTTGTATTCTCTTTTGCATATCATGTCTAAAGCTGATCATACATTCCAGACAATGGCTGACCGCACTGTGGATGATCAGTCCTTTGAAGGATTGTTCATATGACCAACATGCCAGACTTCTTGGTCCTTGAGCACAATTGCAAATGATCAGCTGAATTTTGCCAATCATGCCATAAATATTCACATTAAGCTGATGACAACAAACGAAAATTGGCTAAAATGACCGAAATCTTTTGTCTCAACTTTTGTCTCATCTGTATGGCATTTTTTAGCAGTGGAATATATGGGCAGTGCATGGAGCCTTCATACATTAGTCAATTCTCCCAATATACTGTATATATCTGTTGGAAGCTCTGGCTAGAAGCTAGATATGAAAGCCCTTAGGCCAAGCATTGCCCTTCTAATGACGTTCTGGCCTAGGTATTGGTCTTCAGCTAGAACCTTCACCTGATGGCAGACTTAGAAGGTTGAACTTCTGTCCTAGCCACATACCATCAATATCTTTTGAGACACCCCTGTCAAGTTAACATAAGAAAATGCTGTCTGCTCAGCTAGATAATATAACGGCTTCGGAAATGCAAATTACATTCGCAAATAATAATTAGGAATGCTTTCCCCCTACTACCTTTGCTATTCACTCAGTGCTTCTGGCAAACAATCTAAGTTTCACGTGAAGGTTCAAAGCACTGTAACAATTTCTCATTAAACAATGCCAACAGTTTGAAGAGCTTAGCAATTTGTACCTGAGCTTTCTTTTTTAGCTCTCGGGAAGCAGAATGTTTTATTCCATGTAATATAGATGATAAAATAAAGGCTTCTTATAAAATATGCACCTCATTTGGTCAGGCAATATGTCACTCACAGCAGTTTTACCCTGCCAATGATCTTATTAAAACAGATGTAGATATATAGTGCAGAGCACAGCGTTTATTTGTAGACCCATACGGAGCTGATATTTTAATTTGGAGGGCGAATGCTGCTTGACAACTACAGAATCCCACACAAAAACATAGTCAATGGGCTACAAAATTAGATGGTAATTTAGTCGAATAGGCAGAGCTAGGATACAAGAATTAGAAAACCTGTTACACTACCAAGGTAATCTCACGTAGACTGTGTGCCGGCCATGTCCATGCTGCGGACCACGGGGCTCCCGTTGCGGACCATGGGGCTCCCGATCTGGGCCTCTGTTCCTCTCCGTTTCTTCCAGATTGTGAACCCATTCAAGTGTTTGCGCCATGGACTTGCTACGGTCATGTGCTTGAGGCCTTTAAAATGGTAGATCTCCATCAATTAGTAGGAGCGAAAAGTTACAACAAAGAGTATTTCTCAATCTGGAGGACCAGCCACTACATGCATTAGATAAACATTGTAGTGATTTCAAAGGAGAACCATGTAATGCTCCATCTCCATCGTGTTGGTGGTGTGGCAGGGGAACTGAACGCTTGCATTGAGGTTCCCTCACAAAATACAGCTGACTTGAGAAGGTTATAGTAGTGGAAGACAATGGGATTAGCTTAGTTTTGGAGACCCTTGTAGTAGAAAGGGATTCAAAGCATAGACAATCCATTTAAATGCAAGATCCACCAGGAACAACATTTAATGAAAATATTAACTCCAAATCAGCAATTTGTACCTGGCCATGGTTGCACTGAAGACCAGCCTTTTTTCCACTGCATGTAACTGTCTCAACTTTACCAAATTCTACCAAGCTGAAAATGGTACCTGGTATTTTTTTGGAGAGTCAAGCCAGTACTATGTAGTCGCATGACCATACTGCCGACTAGTGATTGGTATGAGAACATCTTCACTACAGTGCTACCAGCTATCAGAGGGTGCAACCTATCCACAGTGGGAAACGCACCTCCCAGTATCAACAGAAACAGAAAATTAGACGGTAGCTGGGTAGAGTAGCCTGTAGCTGGGTAGAGTAGCCTGTAGCTGGGTAGAGTAGCCTGCAGCTGGGTAGAGTAGCCTGCAGCTGGGTAGAGTAGCCTGCAGCTGGGTAGAGTAGCCTGCAGCTGGGTAGAGTAGCCTGCAGCTGGGTAGAGTAGCCTGCAGCTGGGTAGAGGAGCCTGCAGCTGGGTAGACTATAGGAGAGCAGAGCAGAATACAGTAGAAGACGGGTAAGACTAGCCACTGTCAATGCCCTTAATAAAATGTTATCAAACAGTTTGTTAAAGAGGTTGTCTCTCCATGACTGCTCTCTATGTACCAAATGTAACATTTAGGTCCATACGCGGTACATTCATACATATATACAGTACAGACCAAAAGTTTGGACACACCTTCTCATTCAAAGAGTTTTCTGTATTTTCATGACTATGAAAATTGTAGATTCACACTGAAGGCATCAAAACTGTGAATTAACACATGTGGAATTATATACTTAACAAAAAAGTGTGAAACAACTGAAAATATGTCTTATATTCTAGGTTCTTCAAAGTAGCCACCTTTTGCTTTGATTACTGCTTTGCACACTCTTGGCATTCTCTTGATGAGCTTCAAGAGGTAGTCACCTGAAATGGTTTTCACTTCACAGGTGTGCCCTGTCAGGTTTAATAAGTGGGATTTCTTGCCTTATAAATGGAGTTGGGACCATGGGTTGTGTTGGGCAGAAGTCAGGTGGATACACAGCTGATTCCTACTGAATAGACTGTTAGAATTTGTATCATGGCAAGAAAAAAGCAGCTAAGCCATAATTACTTTAAGAGATGAAGGTCAGTCAGTCCGAAAAATTGGGAAAACTTTGCACTTGGGGACACTTTCAGTCGCAAAAACCATCAAGCGCTACAAAGAAACTGGCTCACATGAGGACCGCCCCAGGAAAGGAAGACCAAGAGTCACCTCTGCTGCGGAGGATAAGTTCATCCGAGTCACCAGCCTCAGAAATGGCAGGTTAACAGCAGCTCAGATTAGAGACCAGGTCAATGCCACACAGAGTTCTAGCAGCAGACACATCTCTACAACAACTGTTAAGAGGAGACTGTGTGCAGCAGGCCTTCATGGTAAAATAGCTGCTAGGAAACCACTGCTAAGGACAGGCAACAAGCAGAAGAGACTTGTTTGGGCTAAAGAACACAAGGAATGGACATTAGACCAGTGGAAATCTGTGCTTTGGTCTGACGAGGCCAAATTTGAGATGTTTGGTTCCAACCACCGTGTCTTTGTGCGACGCAGAAAAGGTGAACGGATGGACTCTACATGCCTGTTTCCCACCGTGAAGCATGGAGGAGGAGGTGTGATGGTGTGGGGGTGCTTTGCTGGTGACACTGTTGGGGATTTATTCAAAATTGAAGGCATACTGAACCAGCATGGCTACCACAGCATCTTGCAGCGGCATGCTATTCCATCCGGTTTGCGTTCAGTTGGACCATCATTTATTTATCAACAGGACAATGACCCCAAACACACCTCCAGGCTGTGTAAGGGCTATTTGACCAAGAAGGAGAGTGATGGGGTGCTACGCCAGATGACCTGGCCTCCACAGTCACCAGACCTGAACCCAATCGAGATGGTGAAGACTAAAGGGCCAACAAGTGCTAAGCATCTCTGGGAACTCCTTCAAGACTGTTGGAATACCATTTCAGATGACTACCTCTTGAAGCTCATCAAGAGAATGCCAAGAGTGTGCAAAGCAGTAATCAAAGCAAAAGGTGGCTACTTTGAAGAACCTAGAATATAAGACATATTATCAGTTGTTTCACACTTTTTTGTTAAGTATATAATTCCACATGTGTTAATTCATAGTTTTGATGCCTTCAGTGTGAATCTACAATTTTCATAGTCATGAAAATACAGAAAACTCTTTGAATGAGAAGGTGTGTCCAAACTTTTGGTCTGTACTGTACATGTGGCTACTTGTGGCCTCACCAAGCAATATCAGCTGATCACCAGTGGTTAGAGAAGTTAGATCTATAGCAATCAGGTTATGGCCGCTTTGTCTTCTCTTTCAGCAGGGGTTGTCTTTATGATCAAACTGCTTTAAGGCATTCTGTAGAAAACCTTTTATGTACTTAGAATGAATATAAGGCCCTAAATATTCTGAGAATTACAAATCTTAAAAAAAACCAGACTTTTTACATTCCTATATTTTATATTTCTATATAGTCCAACATCCTGAAGGTAAAATTATGGATTTTCATTGTAATCCCTCAGAAGAGCTTTATCTTGTCATATTTGTTCACTTTAAAGTCTTCGAGCGCTTTGAAAAAATAATGATTTCTGAGTAAAAAGCTGACTGAATCAATGAACATGAAAACTTACTCGAAAGAGTTTTATTTCTGTTACTGTAACAAAAATGTAAGTGTTAAATTATTAATTTAAACATCAAAGCTTTTAAAGAGTTTAATTAAAAAAATAAAAAACCCTTCATACCAAGTTTTTTAAATGTATAATATATCCAGAATATGTATAATATATAATGTGTCCAGGATTCGAAAAACGGGCCCTCAGGAAACAGTACCACTCTTGGCTATAAGCTGTGTTTGGTATTGCAACTCGCCCTCCTTAAGTGAACTGTAATACCAGACATAACCAATGGACAAGAGATGTGCTGTTTCTAGAAAAAAAGAAAAACAGGACGATCCTTAAGGATGACCAATAACAGCAAGATGTCAATGATTCATACATTCTCATTGTGTTGGTGGAAACTTTGGGGATGGTGGTTACTCCAGTTTTGTAGGTGAAAGACAGGAGAATTTCTGGTTAGTGGAAGGGTTTGATATGACATCCTAAATGGTGCAATTTTTGTCCAGATCTTTTGGCCAAAATGTTGACTGATGGTGGATGACTCTTCAAGCTTTTAAGATGATCGAGGTGTCTTGTGGAAGTCTAAATTTAAAGGGGTTGTCCTTGTTCAGAGCTGAACCCGGACATACCCTTAATTTCACCCAGGCAGCCTGCCTGACAAGAGCATCAGAGCATTTTATGGCATTTAACTTTTTGAGGCATTTAGCCCAGCTTCGGCGACGAACCGAGCTCTGCAAGGCGGAGGCTTCCGCCCAGCAGTGAGTCCGGTGACGTCACCGGCACTGATGGGCGGGCTTTAGCTCTGCCCTAGCCAGTAAAACGGCTAGGGCAGCGCTAAAGCCAGCCCATCAGAGCCGGTGACGTCACTGAACACACTGCTGGGCGGAAACCTCCGCCTTGCAGAGCTCGGTTCGTCGCCGAAGCTGGGCTAAATGCCTCAAAAAGTTAAATGCCATAAAATGCTCTGATGCTCTTGTCAGGGCAGATGCTGTTCCACTGGCAGCCAAGTGTACCTTTATTTTGCCATGATATTTAGAAACATGGATAGGGTGGCATGTAAGGGGCTCAGTCAGTCACACCTTATATAACAATTTGTTTGGTAAAGGATGTGACATCAGGGGAAGCTGGGTTTTTAAGTAGAGGAACATTACATGACCGGGTTCCTGAGAGGCTGATCGTTGCAACTTCAGAATGGTAAGTATATTACACACTTTCTCCTAAGGTGGGTCTGTGGGACCTGTTGGGTCCTTTACAACCTCTTTAGAAGCTTGTTCTTATGGTAGATTCACAGAGGGGAACCTGCATTTGTCTTTATAGCTCGTCATTACGCGAGTGCTCCTCGTTCTTCACACTAGAACTAGCCCTTTTCAATTGCCTCAAAGCTCCAGTTAAACCAGGATGCTGACTGCCTCTGTGTAAATATATCACATGGAAACACCCTTTAAGTAGAAGCCATTGTCTATAAAAAGAAATTGAAAGCCACGTCCGCAAATGCTCATTGGGCATACTAGCTGTGATACGTCGGGTCTATAAAGCGCTATTTTCTGGCTTCTTTATGGTGCCATAAAAAGTTTTAGACTCAAGCTCATGGCTTTTGTAAACTTCAAATTGCGTTTGGGTTTCCCCAAAAGGAATCTTGTTGAAAGCTGCAAGAGAATAATGCATAGACGGCGTTCTTGTACGAGACATGGAGATTGTCTGGCACACTCTCGGCTAATTCAACAGCTTCTATTACAGGGCACAGGAAGGCTGAATATATTAGCACTTGGCTGTTACGCGGAAGCTTTCGGAAAAATAAATTGTTCCTTCATTATGGAATGTAATCAATAGGAGCAGATTTACGTTATTGGTTGGTAAACTATAGTGAGAATACAATAGTGATAAAAGGCTGTATAAAGAGCAGGGAGCAACGGTCAAATGCTAATGAAATAGAATTGATAGGAAAGGGAGGTTTTACTGTCTGAATATTAAGAATGCCCCTTAGGGCAGCAACATCTGTCTCTCCTCCGCGCCTCATAATAAAACTAACACAGGTTCTTATTTTGTTCCCTTGCTGGTTAAATAGGATTTGGATTTTAATTTTCTAGAATTGGTATACAATACATTGCAGAAATTAATATTTCGGATTTTAGATTTTTACCAATTTTTTTATGCCAAATAGAAATACTAAAGTAGAGATGAGTGAATGGGCCATACAAGTGAATGGGACTGAACTGTAGCTAAATACAATACCAGACATAACCCATAGTTGGCGTTGAGCGATTCAAAGTATCCAAAGTGGACTTTGATTTGCCACGAAGCCCATC
Organism: Rhinella marina; assembly: GCA_900303285.1. Classification (NCBI taxonomy): domain Eukaryota; kingdom Metazoa; phylum Chordata; class Amphibia; order Anura; family Bufonidae; genus Rhinella; species Rhinella marina. Next base: position 103,380 of record ONZH01026646.1, read on the forward strand.
ATGCTGTCCATACAATCAAACCAAAGATCAAGAAATAAAAGTACTAAAATAACACATCACACGATGGCAGCCCACCGTAAATCTACCAGTTTGCACTAAAAAGCCAAGATACAATCTCCAATCTCTTTAAATGCTCTCCACGTCTACCAGTGATGTGTGACAACTATTATTATCATATAGATATTTTCCGAGTTACACTTAGGAGAGCGGTTGATGGATTTCATACTGATAAAGTCATCAATATCTTCATGCTGAACTCTTAGCTTAGAACAGCAAGCACAGCTGGCTAGTGTTATAAAATAGTCGTCGGAAGATTTATAACCATGTCATCTACGAGAAGAGGGGCTAGCTTTAAGCAAATAACCATATATCTGGAGATATGTTTTTCTACAAATTTTAATGGATTGATCTTCATCAAAAAGAAGCTTCTGGATGAAATAGTTCTGCTCAGTCTGGATAGGAGTTGGATTGTATGATGTTGTTTGAAAGGGTTTGTGAAGCGTCTTTTTTTTTTTTTTTACTGGGGTCTCACCAACTAGGACATGGTAGATGGCGTGGTCCCAACGGTGGCTGAAGTCCATGCCCAAATTAATGCTTGATCTCAATTTAGCCACTATAACACTGAAAGGTGGCCACCTTATCCATGAGACCCACTGATCTACCATCAAAAACCTAACTAATGGCTAACTAATGGCCATTTCCTTTGGGTTTCCAAGAAAGAAACAAATTTAATATAATGTGGTAGCCAAAGCATCTTCAAACCATACATTCCGTATATGTTTGTTGAGAACAGGCAACTGAATTGTGTAGATATGGTTGTTGTACATAATAATTTGAGGATTTTCATGCACTCCACGGTACAATAGCAGAACGCATGTACTGAAAGCGTAACTGAAATGCTTCAGTTCTCCTAGGGTCATACTGATAAGAGTTGAAGAAATTGCTGTGCTCGTGCTGTCTGTCAGTTTTACTCCATGTAAAACGTTTTTCTGTTTTCATTCACTACCTTTGAACCTTTTATAACATTCTTTCGAAGAAGCGGAGTTACATTCACGGTCACGTCAAGCTGTCATCAATATATGATGCCTTGATGTTCCACAACAAAAATGCATGTCGACTGCATTTATACAAAATTTTCTACCATCAGAAATCTATAGATATTGGTTTTTCCTTGTTGGGTCTTCAACCCAGCATGGCCTCCAAAAGCCTTGAACTTCTGCTCTTTAGTAACGAGCCAGAATTTTAACAACATATTATCACTAGAGTTGATTTTCTCTTTCCGTGCATCTCATACTGATGTTGCTTGGAGAAAATTTCACCTGTAGACAGCCTGATTCTTCTTGTTATATATTGCAGCCAACCACTACTTTTACCATGTCACCCATTGCCCTTTGAGAACAAAAACCCTAAGAAAGGCCCAGGCAGCTTTATAGTAGAGTAGTTGGAATTACCACCTTGATCCATTTGGGACATCAGCTAGATCTTTAATAAGGTCATCAGAGATTCTTATATTGATGACCTCGGCATAGGTCATCAATCTCAGACCACCATCGATCAGCTGTTAGAAGTGTCCGGTGAGCATTGTGACCCCTTTTTAGGCCAGTTACATCACATTTATCAGTCTAGGAATGGCTCAGTCCCATTCAGTTTAACGCGGCTGAGCTGCGATACCAAGCACAACCACTATCCCACTGGAGTGCTGAGGTCTACTCAATAGCTGATCTGCTGATACGAAAACCAACAAATACGAAAACCAAGTGCGATAGGCAGGGAATTGGATGAATAGCAGTAAGTTTTGAAGATACCGGAATACATTAGGCAACATGGATTCCATAGGCCTCATAGATATTCAGTTGGCACATCAATAATGGAGAGAATATGACTTTAAAGTTAAGGCCTAACGCTAAAGGCATACTAGATATGGGGGCACATCACAAAAATCAAAATGGTCTCCCCAGTAATTTGCCATATTTTACCAACCAGAACAAGGCCCTCTAAACAACAATTGACATTCTACTGCTATAACCATGATTCCTATTTCTTTCCTCAGAGTAGGTGAGACCTACAAAGTTTCTTGCCAGAAATTATCAACCTGATTCTACATATCTTGTATATTGTAGTCAACCATGAGCATATTAGTAATACCTACTGTGTATGCATGCATATATATACTGTATACAGTATATCTCATATTGAAGATCAGTTTTTGAATTCATTCAAATTGTTGGAATTTCCCACAAATCCCAGGAACACAAATCTGCATGGTGTCATTTGTAGAGCAGATTAACCATTTATGATTGCATGCTTCAGTGAGGGAACAATGTAAGATGCCTATAACAGATACAAGCCTTTACTTCATGGCCAAACAAACAAGCTCCCTCCGCATCGGTGATGGAATAAGCAAAACATCCAACAGACTTGCTGCGTTTTAAGTCTAGCACAAGCCAATATGTCATTGGATTAAACATGGTATACAATATTTGGACACTAATTATAAAAATTGAGTACATTAAAATGAGTTCCTGCATGGAAGATGCACATAGAAGGACTTGCTCTCGTAATGTCGGTTTTGTGTAATGCTCATTGACTGGCAGAGTGGAATAATTCCCGGTTGGTCAATCAGAGATTTCTGGACATCTGTGTGACTCACATCACTGCAGATGTCCTGATTCCTAGAAGTCAGCCACTAAAATGCCATGTTTCCACGTACATACATTTCTGCTTTGCTTTCTAGACTGGAAATACACTTGAGAGGCAACAACTGAGCTGCCAATTCGATTTGCAAACGTTGAAGAATGCAACATTTTAAAATTTTGTTAAGAAACTGACACTGACTTTAGAATGAAATGAGAAATTCAAGATTTCAAGAAATACAGAGACTGTCTAAAAGTTTTACTACGACTCTAATCTAAGACATGTATGACCTGTTGTCTATCGATAAATGTACTGTGGTCTTCACTAGTATTTGGCTGTAAGGTTTCCAGATATGGGTATTTTGGCTGCATATAGGTCACTGGAGAACTTTTAGAGAAATGAAGGTAGTATGATTTTTAAATAATTTGCATTTTATTGCAAGAAACAAATATTTGATCACCTATCAACCAGCAAGAATTCTACCTCTCACAGACCTTAGTTTTTCTTTAAGAAGCCCTTCTACTCTGCACTCGTTACCTGTATTAATTGCACCTGTTTGAACTTGTTACCTGTATAAAAGACACATGTCCACACACTAAATCAATCACACTCCAACCTCTGCAACATGGCCAAGACCAAAGACTAAGGATACCAGGGACAAAGTTGTAGGCTGGGATGGGCTACAGGACAATAGGCAAGCAGCTTGGTGAGAAGGCAACAACTGTTGGTGCACTGTATATGGAGGCATTAGGAGGAATACAGTAGCCAACTCTAAACTGACAAATGAGTGGTTAAACTTGCTACCAAATCTGAAGGTTATATATAGGGCCAAGTCTGGAACAGGTCAGACCAGATACTATGGGCAATGTGTCACAAGGCTGGAGGCAAGTCTTAGCTAAGACTAAAGTGAAGAGTCAGTAACAATGATTCCAGCAGCAAGGACAGGAATATAGAAGCAGAAAAAAAGGAATATGACCCTTATACACAGTAGATAATTGCTGGCCAAATCCACTGATTTCAATGTGTATGGGGCCTCTCAACTTTCCACTAACATCTGAAGGATCGGACAAGCTTAATTTCGATGCCTAATCAATTTCTATTGGCAGAACGTAAGCCAACTACAGAGTTGTCTCACAGAGACATTCTCCTCTCTTGGGAGTCAGTAGATATACTGTATATGGGCATCTTAAGACAAAGAATCGGTAAGAATTGAGCAAAAATCAAAAGCCAATAAGCAAGAAGGTGAGCAATCAGAACTAGGTCCACTTTTTCCAAGATCTTCATAGCCGCTCCATGGTTGGCCTCTGTGGTATGTACACCCTTGTTAAAAAAAATTCCAGGTGATGCAAAATGTGTTATAGTTATCTTGAAATCGGGTACATGGAATGGATATATGACATGACTGAGACCTCTTGTCAACCTGATGAATACAGACATAGAGAATGAATTGCAGCTCCCATTCTCTTCTATCAATTCTCCCATTCATTGCTTCCTCCCTGGAGCAGGAGTGCCATCTAGTTTAGCATATTCTTTGTTCAATGCAGCATGATGATTTCTGCAGCTATCGAGCAGTTACCTCTGATCATACCTTCGTCTATCCGCCGACAATGTAGTTCATTACAAAAACATAGTCAGAGGCTATGGGGTTAAAAATCAAAATAACAGATGCGTAATATTTTCTGAAAAACACTCGCAGGTGATAAATATGCAATAACTGCCAAACTGATTAACCTTGACTCTTCCGTGTGACAATTTTTCTTATTAGCAAAAACAAAATTGATTTTCAATTAAAAATTTTTGGAATGTTGCCCAATTGAAAAATTGACAATAACAATGATGTTTCTAAAAAAAAAGAAAGAAAATAGATTAATTCAGCTGTTTCTTATGGGAGAAGATGACCAACAACCATTATCCTAAAATTACCATTAGGTTTCCGTTTTTCGCGGATGTTGGAAGGACATTTGGAATTTTTTTCATCCATGGGAAATGATTGAAATCACCTTGTGATGATTGCTGCATTAACCTAACTCTTTCTAAGGTTCCTAATAGTAGCTAGTTTGTCGTAGTCGTATCTGTCCTGTATACTTTATCTTCCTTTTATAATCCACTTCTAGCTTCCAAAACTTGACCATGTGGCCCAGGGACGGACTGGAAACTTAAAGTGGGCCTAGAAAAAATACTAAAAGGCCCTTTTTGTAGTCGGGTCCAAATTGATGGAAGGCAGGGCCAGCAATACCATATTGTGACAGATTATACCAATCCAACAGAGCCAAATACCACAGTCCATCACAAAAAACATCCCCAAAAACTTCCACTGGCCGGCCATGAGGAGGGCTCAGGTGGCCCCCTGGGCATCGGCCCACCGGGAAATTTCCCTGTAAGGTCTATAGCCAGTCCGTCCCTGATATGGCCGTACCCTTATAAAACCTCTGGAAAGAGAAGCCTTCTCTCTGGAGGTCATGGATGCCATATAACGTCTCATTACCTCTGCAGCAAAAAATTCACTTAGCAGTAGTGGAGGTAGGGGGATCACCAGCGCCAAACATTGTAGCTTGCTACCATTCACTCCAATTGGGCTGAGCTGTAATACCATGGATCAGAGTGTAATTGTTTCTGGAATAAAAAAGGTCATTGGTCATCAATATCACATTGGTGGCGATCTTACATAGCACCCCCTGAAATTTTAAGGCACAATGGCACTACGATGATTGCTTCCTCCTCTTCATAGTGTATCAAAAACAGCACCATACATTGTATAGTGGCTGGTATTGCAGTTAATTCCAATTCACTTGCATGGGGACTGAGGTGTAGAAAGGCTATGGACATGTCGTCACAGGCTGCAGGTCAACAATATTTTAAGCCATCAGTATTTTAACCCTTTAAGATTTCTAAAAATATCCAGTTGGTTTCGGCTTACCTTAATTTGCACAACTTCACAATTTTATCCAAAGTTTTGTTATTCACTGGAATTCAGCAAATCCATTGCAACTGCATTAAAAACTTGCAATACATTAACTGTCATTTGTGTTAAGATGTCGCTGGCTTGAGTGGTTGCAGAGAATGGAGGCTTAATCTGTTGTCAATGGCCAAAGCAGATCATTCTTTCTGGAAATGTCTATACCCCAGAGTACATATATTGGCATGCTGTAATCATTCAATGTACCGGGCTATTGACTAGAGGTAGTCCCATTCGAAATGGATAAATATATACGTAGAGTCGAGAGCTTGTAAGAATTAATCAATTAAGAGTCGGGCTCATTGGCAAAAGTGGGTCGATGGTCACTATTGACCCATATGTGGTCACCTTGTCACAGCATTAACAGGTTTCTGGAATGTACAATGTGTTCTGACATCTGGTGTGAAGGGAAGTAATGGGAGCGTTCCGGTGCTGCGCCTCCTCTCGCTACTGACCCCATAGCAATGGGGAATGGCTTTCCTCTATGGCAAGTATGCTACCGCATTCAATATGGACACACCAAGTGTTGACCAAAAGCAAGACCAGAGTATGTGAAGGCTATCTATTGTGAGATACTATTTGGTGCTCAGTGGTCATCTGCAGTACTGATATTCTCGCTTAAGCCACTGAAAGGGCAAAGCAATAGAAAATGTCTGACTACTTGTTCAGCCAAAAGTTATTCCTTTGGATTCACCCTTGCTCATCCACAATCACTTGGCAATGCCTATAGGACGAAGGAATTAAACCCAACAAAAGCATGGGACATTATAAAATACAGTAGCCTGATTCTTCTCTCCCCAGATATCTGATCTTAGAGGAAGTCCGGACAACATAGTACACATTAGATGTGGTCAGCCGGTGGGTTTGGCCAACATTAAGTCTTTAACCTAAATGTCCTTTTATATGGGCAGACAGAGCAGGCAACAATTCATTCCAGATAACTGCTTTCTCATCAGAGGTGCTGAGAGCTGCATTTACATGCCGCGATCATCTCCTCTGTATGGGAACTAATGATCGCTACTGTAATTCCTCTCCTCCAAAGAGAGTCATTGCATCTGGGCACCAAATTGCCATTTAGACAGCACAGTTTGCTGTCCCAGAAAAAAATCATTTTAGAACTTGTACATGTGGCAATGATCGGGGCTTCTGTCCCTTCTGCTGTGAATGGGGCCAGAACTGTTCCTCTCCCTAGCGCATGTGCAGATGAGGTAGATTTAGGAGTTTGTGCATGCTCCAGGGAGAAAAATAGTCCTGGCCTCATCCAAAGCGGAAATGAGGTCCCATCCATAACAAAGGCCAAAAACCTGGTAAAAGACCTGAAACTGGATTTCGAGTATAGAAGCCTCATGTGGCTGGGATCCTAGTAGGCCAATTCACACAACTTTGTAACAGTATAAATATTATATACTTTCTCTTAGAGACGTGTTATGTTTAATTAAGTTGGTTTTGTGGAATGCTCTGGGTCCAAAAAAAAACCTTTAAGACTTTTTTGTATTGTAACAATCCATTAAAAACATGGGTGAAGTTCATTATTCCCCTTATGCCTGTTTTCGCAGGCATAAGACGAAAATCCATGGTATTTGAGACTTTTTAATGCTATTGTGACTTTTCTAGTTGCAACTGTCATTTTACACCAGCCTCCTCAATTTTACAAATGGGGGGGGGGGGTAACGAGGTTGGAGTATGGGTGGGGCCATTGGAACTGGATCATTCATCATTATTTACGCCAGAAACTGGTGTAAGTAATGACTGTAATCCAGCACACGAACTGCCAGAGGAGCCATGTACTTTATGCACCTCATACGCCTGCATCATCATCATAAATTATAAAACTCCTTTGGGAGCGCAGGCCCCATCTATGGGGTCTATGGCTCTTAATTTGGATTTTCTATTTATACACCAATTTTCGCATTCTATACACGTGTTGTCTGACAACTAGGATGTCTGATTCCTTCTGTAGACATTGAACATACTTGCATGTTAATCCCATGGCAAGTGGAGGAGATGAGCAGCCTCCAAACCCTTCTGCTGCCACTTATCTCAGCGGAAGCAATAGAATTGTCCAGGAAAAATCCAGCTCATTTAAGCAATCTAATGTCAGAGGAACAAAGTAATATCTTTTGGGATATGGATAGGGGCGTACCTACCATAGCGGCAGACCATGTGACTGCTATGGGGCCCAGGGCAAGAGGGGGCCCAGTCTTAGTTGGGATTTTCTCCTCTTCTACTGGAGGTGAAAACTTGGTCAGGACTCTACCCTCTAAAGGAACAACTTTTAGCAAACGAGGCAGGGGAAAAATGGCCCAAGGGTCATTAAAAAGGGGTTTAGGCAGAAACCCTTCTGTCCTGTGTGGGGGGCCTGGTTTGATCCTTGCTATGGGGCCCTTACTTCTCTATGTACACCACTGGATATGGAGATGACGTTTTAGTGTCTACAGTTGAACGACCAAGAACAAGGACACTATGACTCAACAAAAATAATAAGACAAAGACACACAGCCAATCGCAATAAAAAGAAGCGACTTGAATAAAACTTCGAAAAAAAAAAAACCCTGAAATTTTGCCTCGCTTGGCAGCCATGAAAGGCATTTTAGAGAATTATTTATTTCATTCAGCTTGATATCACATAAATATAATGGCATACTTGATTAAAGACTAATACACCCAGAATACTGTAGAATTCATGCCTAATCCCCAAGCGGATTCTGAAACCTGTTCTAGGCTCATGTTTTATGCAGAGAAGTAACGAAAACCTGTGGAGACAGCCGCAGGCTTTAGTAATTAAAATATAAGCAGGCGCCACTTGACCTAAAGGCATATTATGATATAACCCTTCACCTTCCAGACTGTAAAAATATTAGCACCCCCCCCCCCCCTTACGAGCCAAGGATGAAAAATGAATCTATAGGCTCAAAACCCACTAAACAAATCAGGAAGTGAGTTTTTCTTATGATCTGACGCATTTCGGGCCCGTACCTTACAGTGTTACTGATATAGTATGCAGACAAAGCAATTGAAGAAAAAGCCATAGGGATGAAGACAAAGGCTACAAGACACAGGCGGCTGATGTATGCATTGAGCAGAGAAAACCAATTCTTCCCACTGAAAACACATATAATAACCTGCCTCTGCTATTCCGTCGGCTTGTACGAGTGATAGACTATCGACTGTAGACAGGGTAAAATGGCTCAACAGAAATTGATTGCTGTTAAGCATTAGGATACAAGTAAACTCACTGGAAAAGTGAATATTTCATCCCTTAAACTTTAAGCCGGCTGCAAAGAGAACGGCGAATGATTACGCGCTTTTGAGCGATCAATCTGTGCTTGGGTTGCGCCGAGTCTAGTACAATAGTTTAGTTTGATGAAACGTTACTCTGCTCATGGATGATTTATATAGAGGAGGATCTGGAACGCGGGTTTTGTGTTTGGTGACTGAGCCACTTACGAAAAAACCTGATTGTGAAAAGTGATTGCCTGATTGATTGGTTCTTCTGCTGGGGTGGAACAAAGAAACAGTTGTGGTGGTGTAAAGTCCTACTGTGTACAAAGCCTATGGTTTTATATGCTAAGCAAGGAAGCAAGAAAGTACAAGGCTTTGGCTCCTGATATGAAATAAATTGATTAGCCAGAACGTTAACACCTCCTGAGTAATATTGTGTACGTCCCCATCACAATGCTATAACAGGTCTGATCTATGGAGGCATGGACTCCATAAGACCTCTGAAGGTGTCTTATGGTATATGCCACCAAGATGTTAGCGGCAGATACTTTAAGACCTGTAAGTTGTCAGGTTGCCTCCATGGATTGGACTTGTTTTCCACAGATGCTCAATGGTCCAAATTAACACTTTGACCTCTTTGTCATGTTCCTCAAACCTTTCCAGGTCAATATTTGCCCATCCATCTACATGATGTAAAAGAATGCAAGATTCATCAAACCATGCTGCCTTCGTCCATTGCTGTATGGTATGTGCCCATTGAAGGAGCTTTCAGTAGTGGACAGGGGTCAAGATGGGTGCTCTGACTAGTCTGAAGCCCAACAACCGGCAAACTACAATGCTGTGTATGTTCTATCATGGCCAACAGTAACTTTTGCAGCAATTTTTGCTAAAGTAGCTTTTCTGGAGGATCAGATCAGATGGGCCAGCCTTCTCTCGCTTTCTACATCAATGAGCCTTGGGTGCCCATGACACTGTTGTTGGTTCAGTGGTTGTCCTTGCTTGAATACCCAGTATGTCCTGCCATTTTTGATATGTTCTGACCCAATTGTATAACCATAACACTTCGTCCTTTGTGCAAGTTGCTCACATCCTTATGGTTGTCCATGCTTCCTGCTTCTAATACATCATCTTTAATAACTTTAGTGTTTATTTAGTGCCTAAAATATCTGAACCCTTGACAGGTGCCATTGCCACAAGATATTCAATGTTATTCACCTCACCTTTCAGTGATTTTAAACTTATGGATGATCATTTTCAATATCTGGGCCTACCATCTAAAAAACAATGACTTTGTGTGGCACTGTCTTGTACTTATGTACCTGCGCCCCAGCAGCGATCCCAGCCTCACTATGGCATTTTCAATGGAGTCCTTCAGACACTGGTGCAGACAGCCCAGATGATGCTGGTATTGGTTAGGTAGTAGGGATGTCGGGCCAATTGGGCTCAGTGCCAACATCAAATGCTACCTGTTGGTGGGATATTTAAGAAGGCAACTACTGGCCGCAGTTGCTTGTGATTGGTCTTCCTTGTAACACAAATGTGTTTTGCTTTTCTGTTTGTACCTCTGGATTTCTGACCACTGACCCACCACAGACTTTGCCCTTACCTGTCCATTTGACACCTGACGTGACCTCTTTCTGGTTCTGACCTGCTCTGTCTGACCGATGTGTGGAGCTGGAAGGTCTCGCAACCTGATGCACATGATGAGACTTCAATCTAATGTCATCCTCTTTGAATTTGATTCTGCATATCTCCAGATGTTTCTAAAGCACACCCGCCAGTAACTGAAGACTACTTTGAGGACCACTACCTGGGAATCCAACCAGAAAAGACCTTCTAATGTGCATTCCTTAAGCTGTGCACCTAAGTTTAGTTAATGTAAATTAACTCCATGTCCGTGGAGAACTGTAACACTCTGCAAAGGAGTCAAGGTTAGTCATGTTTGATTAATGCTCACCTGCTATAGACAACATCAATATTGTAGGGTTTTTAGAGGCCTTTGTACAGTCAACTAACCATAATTTCAGAATTTCTATTCGGCATTGGCAGTTTTCTGCTGTGTCTGCAGGTCTAATTTTATACCTTACCTCTATGGTTATGGGAGTAAGATGGGGCATCATGACCCCAGTCTCAATTTCTTATTCTAAAGCACTTAATAAAACCACAAAAAATGATGTTTTTCCCGGATCTCCACATGGTAGAGGAGCAAATCCTCTAGATAGACTTCAAGTTTTCTCAACAGTTTGCTAGACCTTCTACTTTCTGGTTTTTAATTGGTCTGTAGAACTTCTGTTGGTTTCTAACCAGGAACGCCAACTCTAACCAACCGTCTGAATCAGGAGTCTGATTAAAGGACTATAACATCTGGACCCCATTGGCACTGTTCCATCTTAATTCCACAGCCTTTCTCTGCCAGTGTATTGTAATCATATCAATGACTCAGATCTGTTGGTGGTCCTCATTAGCTACATCCTCTTTTGCATTACTTCCGTTCAGCCGCTCATTAAGAGCAACCTTCGCCTCTGACTCAAGAAGCTAGCAATAATCTTCCACACTCATTAATTATATCTCACCTCAAGTACACCATTTTCTCCCAGCTGGCATCGCTGCCAAATTTCTACTCTTCAGTTTCTTAAATCCACTTTATTTAGCTCTCTCCCCATCTGCCAATTCACTCTCTTAACCGAGCTACCAATCTCTTACAGATGAAGATTCAAATCTGCAATTACCAAACATAGACCGCTTAATAGGAAAGCTTTGGGGTATCGAGTTGAGAGGACTCCAGTGTTGGGTGGTAATCCGATTCCATCTTGTGTTTGATCAATCTTTCCAGAATTCCTATTATGCATGTAATATCAGGGGCACAGCTATAGGGGTGCGCTCAGAGGCAGCCATTACATCTAGGCCTCCTGCCCAAGATGGCCAAAAGGATGCTTTGCCGCATAATTAATGTAACATGATAGATATTTGGTTATCTCTTTGCTATCTTTTTTTCTAACCCCTATACAAAGAATCCTGATGCAGTGGCGTAACTACCATAGCGGAAGACCATGTGACTACTATGGGGCCCAGGGTAAGAGGGGACCCAGTTGGGATGATCCTCCTCTTCTACTGGATGTGAAAACTTGGTCAGGACTCTACCCTCTAAAGGAACAACTTTTAGCAAATAAGGCAGTGGAAAAAAATGGCCCAAGGGTCAGTGAAAAGGGTTTAGGCAGAAACCCTTCTGTCCTGTGTGTGGGGCCTGTGATCCTTGTTATGGGGCCCTTACTTCTCTATGAAAGCCACTGGATGCAGGGGATGTTCCATTGCAATAGATATCTGGTTATACTATAAATATATCATTGGACAGATCAAGGTACTTGCTTTTATATATCTTACATAGTTATTTGGTTATCCCTTCGCCATGTTTTTTCTAACCCATATACAAAGAATCTGGATGGGCACTGCAATCTTACCGGTCCATGTATGGCTTTACTGTACTGTAATAGTTTACATGTGGTTTAACTAGTGATCTGGTCCTACGTTATGCATCTATCCTGCTTTCAGTACATCCTTGGATCTCATTTTTTTCTTTGTCAGCAGCTGTCTGACACTGGTTACTCCAGTATAAGGTAAACCAATGCATATCAGCCCTTCAATAATGTAATGGTTCATTTTTTTCTACAAGGGACCCCTTAGAGACATATATTAAGGTGCTCTCATGAGGACTGGAGTTCAATAAGCAGAGATAGCACCCTATGGAAATAATTTACAGGCTCAACAGGACTTGGCCCAGAGGTTGGCCTATCTGGGACATTGAAGGCATATCACTAGGTATTATGCCATCAATGTCAGATAAGTGCAGGTCTCATGTCTGGGACCTGCTGCTATCTCCAAAATGAGGCCTCTGAAATGAACAGAGAGGAGCCACACATGTTCGGTTCATCGCTATGGGAGTTCCAAAAATAGCAGAGCCTGTGGCAGTCTCATAGCAGGAAATGGAAAGGCAGCTGTGCTTGCACTCTCTATTCATGGACTCCCACAGTGTGGGACACTTCTGGGACCTAGTCTTAGCCGACATTGATGGCATATCCTAGCAATAGGCCATCAATGCCCCAGATGGGCCAACCTCTTAAAGTGATGGCCTAGGTTGATAATAGGCCATCAATGTTTCATCTTTGGGACCACCGCCAATCGGCATAGTAAACAGGACATGGGGCTATGAATGGGGCATGGTTGCTTTGTGTTTTATATGTAGATAAATGGATGTGCCTTGTACTGCAGCTTGGCTTGTACCATTCAGCTAACATTCAGCATTAGACTTCCATAATGAAGCAGAGTTGTAATCTAAAGCTCCTAGACCAAGTAAAAACCTGTAAAAGGGCCCCCATCTTCCATGTATATTACTGGCTTCTTCCAGTGTAAGACAGGGTCTTTGAGTTCCTCAAGTACTGGGGCATGGATGCAACTGCTACCTCTAGAGACTCCAGAGAATTAACTACCAAAAACCCCTTCAAATATTGCAGGAAACATGGTTTTTGGGAAGTGTCAGGTCCAAAACCTTATAAACTAATTTATTATGTGTTTTTTGAGTTGGACCCTTCGTCAGGTTATGAGCAGCATCAGACTTGTCCACCAAAGTGCCAGAGTATCCTCCGGTGGGCCTAGACTCTCATACCATAGTGGGCTCCACAGGTCACTAGGGACTATTTATTTGAATCAAAACCTATTAGGCATTGCCAATAATATCAGGGTTTGGCCCCAAGAATAATTTCCTCTGGTGGGCCCAAGGAACTCCAGTCTGACAACGACCCAACAAACTATAGATATGTCATATTCCAGCCATGGGCAAATAGAATTGAGGACAACACATTGTATCTGTCTGTATGAAACTATGAATCTATGAATCGGGCCAATTGGTCCCTTCAGTTCCAAATACATACAACTGAGAATAGAAGGTGTTTCAACTTTACACAGCCACGAAGAGATCCTTCATTTTTGACACAAACATAAGATCTGAACTGTCTTTCATTTTCCTATAATAATAATAATAATATAATAATTCAGTCTTGTTGACAGAACAAAAAAAGCAAAAATAATGAAAAACAAATTTGAATTAAACCAGTGCCTGTCGTCTAGTACATCCAAAGTGCTGCAAATTGAAATTTGATCTGCACATCAGAGCTTCTTGAAGCACTTGTCTGCTAGCTAAAATCGTGATCAAACATGTCTCAGATGTAGCGGGATTTGCTAATAATGGCTAGCATTGTATTTGTTTGTAACGATAACCGCGTTTGATCTCCGTCTTTCTTTCGATTGTTAACTTTTAATTAGTTCTGTCTCCCAACTGTTCTGTTCACGTGATAATAAATCTTGCAACGGAGGAGAAGGTTTCAAGAAAGAGGATGAAACACGGAAACGTTGAGCTACTTGAGGGAACGTTCATCAAGAAGACTCCGACGACGTAACGACACCGGGGTCCAGATGGAGAGCGGCAGACATGTTTATGCATTGGGAGGAAATTCAAAGAAAGATTTCACTGCAGAGGAAACAAAAGAAGACGAGTCGCGTGACTTTACTGCAACGACGGTACAGAAAGATAGCGAGAATTGTGCTGATGAAAGGGTTTCGCCAAGGCGGCCTTGATGGAATCTGCATGCTTCAGATGGCTTATGGGAAGACTGAACTTGATGACTAGAGATGAGCAAATCTTCAAAATTGTCTTCAATCTAACTGAATATGTATCTCAAACCTGCAGTATCAATTCTATTGTCCCTATTCATGACCTACGATATGGGTCAAGGGATAATATGAGATTCAAAAATAATATCTGCTTTTTTGAAGAATAGTTCCAACCTTGTCCATAGGCTATGTCTGGTACCTCAGTTTAGTCTTTTTTTTTTTTTTTGTAAGGCTATACATTTGCTCATTATATCCTATGGATTCTGGACCCCAAGTAAGTTAGATATTGGGGTAGTTGATAATTCTTTAAAATTTCAACTAGATACGAGTTTGAACCATATAGATGCAGTTGGCCTTTAGTTTACGGCCTCATTTACATGCCTGTACAGTGGCTTTCTTTTCTACAAGGCCATAAAGGTCTATTGTTGTGGGAACATGGCCAAACTCCATTAGGTAATTCTGAAGACCGTTTAGGACCATATATTAAAGGGTTTATCCCGCGAAAAATATTCTATAGATTTCAAACCAGCACCTTGATGTGAATACTTTTGTATTGCATCTAATTAAAAATTTTGTATAGCCACTGAGTTATTCGGTAAAATGTATCTTTATAGTGCCACTCAATTTCCTATTTCTTTGACCTTCTCACTGAAAAGGCCGCACATGCTCAGTTTCAGCTTTCAACTGCCTCCTGAGTTGTGATAGGGAGATCATGGACACGCCCCCTGAGCTGCAGCAGAAAGGACACTCCCCTTCAGTTATCAGATTAATATAAATCTAGCAGAGCAATGAATGGGGAGATCTCTGGACCCATGTGAGATACAGGGCTGGTTCTAGCTTTGTTAGAAAGAGATTGTCATGTGCTATATGATGTCTGATTATAATTTTTTGTATTATTCATGGGATAACCCCTTTAACCAGAGCAGAGATCAGCTGTGAAGAACCTTATCCATGGATATCCCATTTCTTTAAAGAGGACCTGTCCCCTCGCCCAACATGTTGGTTTTACTAACTTTTTACATTCCCCGTGTAATAACCATTCTGGATTCTGCGTTGTGCCTATCCTCCAGTATCCTTGCTAGAAGTTGGAGGAAGGCTAGAAGAAAGCTAGAAGACTGAATTAAATACAATGAAGGTCCAAATGAGTGTTTGAGTGTTACCAGTTGGGGGGGGGGGGGGGGAGAGATGTCCCAGCACAGTCTAAGGCTACTTTCACACTAGCGTTTTAAAATTCCGGTACTGAGTTCCGTCATAGGGGCTCAATACCGGAATAAAACGCTTCAGTTTTGTCCCCATTCATTGTCAATGGGGACAAAACTGAACTGAAGACAACGGAATGCTCCTGAAAGCATTCCGTTCCGTCTTCAGACCGGAGAACAAACCGCAGCATGCTGCGGTTTGCTCTCCGGTCCAGGCATCCGCACCAAGACGGATCCGGAATGACCCCCAATGCAAGTCAATGGGGGTGGATCCGTCTGGTGTGACCATAATGGTAACCGGATCCGCCCTCCATTGACTTTCAATGGAGTCCATTACGGATCCGGGTACACATAGACACATACAGACATAAACATACACACACATATAGACATACAAACACACATACATACTTACATGCTCCCCGGCAGGTCTTCGGAGCGTCAGGACGGCTCACACAGGTCACGATTCCCCACAGCGCCCTCTGCTGGGTGCCTGATGGAATCGTCATCTGACGATTCCACCAGGCGCCCAGCAGAGGGCGCTGTGGGAATCGTGACCTGTGTGAGCCGTCCTGACGCTCCGAAGACCTGCCGGGGAGCATGTAAGTATGTATGTGTGTTTGTATGTCTATATGTGTGTGTATGTTTATGTGTATGTATATGTATGTACTGTGTGACATGTGTGGGGCCGGAGCGCGGTTCCGGCTCCACACATGTCACTGCGGCAGGCCTGATCCAGCAGCACCCTTCACCTGCCGGATCAGGCCTGCCGCCAGTGTGAAAGTAGCCTAACACTGGCAGCACTGACTGGATAATGTCTGACTGTGCAGGCAACCCCCCCCCCCCCCCCCCCCCCCACACACACACACTAGGAACACCCATCTGAATCTTTATTGCTGGCTACTGGCAATTCTTTCATAAGGAATCAGGAATAATAAAGGGATGGCAAAACATAGTCATAGGAATAGATGCTCCAGAACTGTTATTACTTGGGAAATTCAAAAAGTTACCAAAGCATGAGGTGACAGGTCCCGTTTAAATTGAAGGTGTGCAATGCTTCATTTATCCTGTGGTGGCGCTGCAGGCAAATTGGACACTTGTTTCTGAGGGTCCAGCTGCAGAATGTCCTATCATCAGCTTATTGTAAGGAACCTTTAGAACAAAAAAAAGTGTGCCCAAAGCGGACAACCCCTTTAACAGGGTATCTTATAAAGGTGACAATTTAAAGGGCTCCATCTTGTGGGCTTCCTATGAACTTTGGTCTCAGAGGAAATTTGGTCTAAAAGTAACAAAAAACTGCTGATAACTAATAATTCATTTTGGCATCGAGTTCATTTGAATTTTTATCCTTTGCTTGAGAGTAGATCATTTGTTACAGGGAGTAAATCCACAATGACAGCTTAATAGGCTCAGCCCCGCTTGAGTAGGGTATGAGGCTGTAATATTAATAAACTACTGACCAGCAGCAGATTAAACAAACTCAAGATGTTCCCCAAGTGATGTCTTCAGAGGGATGTCTTAAAGACGTAGAGAACGATTCCGCTTTTGCTCGGAAAATTAATAGTTGCCTTAATGAATCCAATAAAACTTGCTTTGTAGCTAAATGGATGAAGGTTTGATGGAAACAGTTGGTGATTTCATTTTGATTTGACTTGTTTAGTGGGATGTCAGCCATAAAATAACAGAATAGTGCTTTGTATAAACCACCACAGCCAGCCGGAGAATAATGAGGAGAGAAGACGCAATGGAACATTTTCATGGCCATCTGATTGTCAAAGCCCAGTACCACCTACTATAGGTGATACAGAAGTAAACTATAATGAGTAACAACATTCTGCACAGTGATGTACATGGTAGATAACTAATACGATAGATACTAAACAGAAAATGGCAGCAGCACTAGATAAGCCATGAGACATAAAATGAACATGAAATAAACAAGTAAAGAAGTAAAAAAGCATAACTGCTATGTAGTATATGAAGTATATAAAGTGGAAGCTCTTAGCGCATATAAATGATCATAAATATGTCGGGCTCATCCACCAACGATCAAGGTGGCTTCCAATTGGATGAGTCCTACACTAACACTGACCTGCATCCTACATTCGTGTAGGAACAGAGGCATGGATTGGAACCCCGAGGATAAGGCTCACTGCCTGCTGCAGTGCCCCAAATACTCAGCAGTGAGGGATACTCCCTTCAGGAGACTGTCTGATCTCTTCCCAGACTTCACCTCCATGGACTCCTATGTGCCCCATCCCCCAAACCTACCCTATACCCCACCCTGGACGTGTCCCCATTCCACATCCTTACCCAATTATTTCACACTTGCTTTGGCAATGCTAATATGTATTTAGTCCTGCCAATAAAGCGGATTTGAATTTGAGAGAGAGAGATGGATAGAATGATAGATATATAGAGAGATAAATATAGAGATTAGATAGAAAGAGAGAGAGACAGAGAGATAGAGAGATAGATATGAGAGAAATATATATTAGATAGACAGATAGATATTAGATACAGATAGATAATAGATAGACAGACAGATAGATAGATAGATAATAGAGTCACAGCTGCCCTTGGTGAGATGTAATGTCATGGAGAAGCAGCTGAAAAGGTTGAATGTTATTTTTCCAGGGTGAATGGGAAGTTCAAATGTTATCAGCGTCTCAAAGCTGAAGAGCTGCAATTAGGAACTCAGACATAATTGTATTTGATTGAAGTAGAAAATCTTTGATGTGTCGGAGCCGTTTAAAAGATTGCCCTTCAAATGTGAGATGGGTGCACTAATGACAGCAGTGGGCTGCAAATGAAATAAGATCACTTGTATGGTAATGGGCGCAGGCCCTTACCAAGAGCTTCTCATACCAGCGTTATATCAACCAGGGCCAGATCAAGGTCTGCGGAAGGAGCCCCTGAACCAAACATTTCATGGACCCTGTGCCCTGGGTGATTTTTGGTGTGGATTTCACGCTTTTCCAATCCGCAACAAAAACAGCAAGTAATACAAGCGGATTTGGTGCGTAAACACACAGAAATCTGCTGGAAAAAACTTGCCGAATTTCTGTTTTTAAAGGTCTACACTCGTGTGCAGCTTTTTTTTGTGTATGAGGCCTAACTGTTAAGTTCCTCCAAAGTGGTAAAAAAAATCAGAAAAAAAATCAGAATTTAGAGGCCAACTAAAGTGACATCAATCTATAGGTACCAAACAATGACTCCATAGTCATTCCACAATCCATAGGTTATCTGAAAACGAAAGAGGGCCCCAAAATCCCTGTGTCCTATAAAAACATGGGGACAAATTTTACTTTGGGGCCCAAGAGCTTCAAGTTACATGTACAGTGTGCTGTCCTCATCCGTTGTTTCGTTCCGCGGCACAGCAAAAAAAAAAAAAAAAAAGCATGTCGTATTCTTGTCCACAATTGCGGACAAGAATTGGCATTTTCTATCATAGTAGCGGCCATGTGTGGTCCGCATACTGCGGAATACACATGGCCCGGTATCCATCTTTTGAAGATTCACAAATTGTGGAACGCAAAACACTACAGTCATGTAAATGTGCCCTAAGAGTGCTAAAGTTCTGGCCTCCTCATCAGAGATGCCTATCTTAATTGATTCTACATTTGCCCAGAAGCCTCAAGTTAGGCCTGGTTCACGTCTTCATTTGTAGATCTGTCATGCTGTTTCGGCACAGAGCAGCCTGCCGAATCCTTTACCTCACCACCGGATCCCCATTGACTGCAATGTGGTCCAACTGTGATCCGACTGATTTCCGGCAAAAATATCAGGTCTCAGGTGGAACAAATCCGTTGCGTGCAACGGTTTATGTCCTGCCGAAACCCAGGATTTTTGCCAAAAATTGGCCAGATTATGGCCAGATCCCATTACGGTCAATAGGATTCCGGTGGTGAAGTAGAGGATCCGTCGGCTGCTCTGCGCCAGAACAGCCTGACAAATCCGTAAACAGAAATGTGAACTAGGCCTTATTCTTTCTTATGTAGCTCCACTTCCGGGCAAGATGCGTAAAGCTTCTCACTCACAGTTTCATTGTTCCTAGATGATATCATGAAATTAAAATAAGGGAGGATTCCATATGTGGCATACGCTTGGGAACGGAATGAGACGGGTCAGCTTTACCACTCGCCCTGCCGCCTCTGACACTGCATAATGCAGCAGTCCTTGATGTGAGGAACCTTTGGTGTGATATTTTTCACTACAGCAGATGTTCATTCATGAGGCCTGTAAACACCTGAGCAGACGGAGGAAACATTACTTGTCTCTGGTGCAATGGAAGGAGGTGCAGCTGCCACACCTAATGCCCAGTATCAGGCTGCCCCGACAAAGCCATCACATTATAACAGAGCTCCATCTTCTATATCATTGCTGCGACAGATTTCACAAGTTGAGTCTTTCTTTCATTATCTTCACCTCATTAACAAATAGGTTTTTGTTTCTGGAGTTGGGGAAGCCCTATCAGGACAGCCTGCTGTGCGGAGAATGAGGGACAGAGATTTGAGGGGAAATATGAGAGGAAATTTCAGGCTGCATTTATTTTACAGGTGTAGTCAAGCAAACACTTCGCAAAATGTGATTTCCTTAATAAGTCTCTCAGGAGATAAGCATCTCATTCATCCATATGAGGTGTGAGGGATCTGCACAGCGTCGTTAAAGCTGCCATGGCAAAACGTCTCCTAGTAAGACGCAATCACAGATTTACTCCGGTCTTTGTATCTTTCTAGGAGATCTTCAGTTTGAAGGGGAATTGTTCCTCCATTATATGGATGTTGGTTCAATACATGAACAACGATCAAAATTAAATACTAAAAGTAATCAAAATAATACTACTACTATTAATAAAATAAAAATTTTAATTTATTTCACGAAATTTTTCAGTAAAATATAAAACAAGCCATATGTACATCAGTCAATTATTAATTGCTATCACTAAAAATATTGGCAGATGTTAATACATTTATAGAAATAAAATAAACAATCCAGGGAGACATAGTCATTAATTGATCCTAATATTTTTATCACTACTAATATTATCATTTATTAATATGTATTTATTTTATTATTATTGTAACTATTAAATGAATTGCATAATAGGTCTATAATACTAATAATAATTACTATTATTATTATTATTATGTTAGTCATTTTATTATGTTCTAGTGGCGCTCTAGACAACACATCCAGACTGCTGTTATAGGGGGTGCTACAGGCTACACATCCAGACTGCTGTTATAAGGGGTGCTCCAGACTACACATCCAGACTGATGTTATAGGGGGCATTCCAGACCACATAACCAGACTGCTGTTATAGGGGGCGCTCCAGACTACACATCCAGACCGCTGTTATAGGGGGAATTCCAGACTACATAATCAGACTGCTGTTATAGGAGGCGCTCCAGACTACAAAACCAGACTGCTGTTATAGGGGGCGGTCCAGACTACACATCCAGACTGCTGTTATAGGGGGTGCTCCAGACTACACATCCAGACTGCTGTTATAGGGGGCGCTCCAGACTACACATCCAGACTGCTGTTATAGGGGGCGCTCCAGACTACACATCCAGACTGCTGTTATAGGGGGCGCTCCAGACTACACATCCAGACTGCTGTTATAGGGGGAGCTCCAGACTACACAACCAGACTGCTGTTATAGGGGGCGCTCCAGACTACACATCCAGACTGCTGTTATAGGGGGCGCTCCAGACTACTCATCCAGACTGCTGTTATAGGGGGCGCTCCAGACTACACATCCAGACTGCTGGTATAGGGGGCGCTCCAGACTACACATCCAGACTGCTGTTATAGGGGGAGCTCCAGACTACACAACCAGACTGCTGGTATAGGGGGCGCTCCAGACTACACATCCAGACTGCTGTTATAGGGGGCGCTCCAGACTACACATCCAGACTGCTGGTATAGGGGGCGCTCCAGACTACACATCCAGACTGCTGTTATAGGGGGCGCTCCAGACTACTCATCCAGACTGCTGTTATAGGGGGCGCTCCAGACTACTCATCCAGACTGCTGTTATGGGAGGCATTCCAGACTACACATCCAGACTGCTGTTATAGAAGGCAATATATAACCAGAGTTGAAGAAAAAGAAGATACAATTGACAAAGAAAAGCTCAAACACGACATACTTTATACACCTAATTGGCAGCAAGTCATTTTTAAAGTGAGCCTACTCATTAAGTAGGTGAAATATCTTGTTTTTTTCGGCTATTCAATAAAATAGTTCTTGGAAGGATGGTTCTGCCTGTATGGTAATTGCATTTGGAAATCCATTTATAAATACCTAACGCAATAAAATAAGATAATTAACTATCTATATTGCAACACTATAAAAGCACAATAAAATTCAAATCTCATTTGTTCCACTTCCAGTTCCCGTTTTTTTTTCTGTAGTAATAAAATGAAGGAAAAAAATTGAAATCAGTGTTCACATGTCAGGATACAGGATGCTACACACAGGTTCTCCACAGATAGATGGTTTCCCACTTAGTACCATGTACATACTGTGTATGTTTTTATGTTGTTTTTGCCTATTTTTACACTAATTGACTATTGCTCATCGACGGCACGGTGGAAACCAGACGAGAGCGGCGCTCCTCAGTATTGTAATGAGATTGGCAGGCGCACAGACATAAAATGCCCCTGTCAATTTGAACTGCAGCCAAATGTGAAGGTTTATAATAGCATATTTAAGTATTTTGTCCAGTCAGAAATTGTATTCATACGGAGAGAGTTATGGAGATAAGAATTTGGATATTTGAATGCAGCCTGCGTCCAACTGTGAAGAATGCTAATCCTCTTTTAAGACAGTAATTTTGTGGTCAGTCAAGCGCTATGTAAAAATGAGCATCCTAATGCTGTCCATCACTAATAGTGTAGGCAACTATTCGCCAGCTGTTGGAGAACTTCAAGTCTCAGGATGCTTTGGAATTACTTAAATTCGACTAGTTACCTATTCCTAGAATCAGGGGCGGATTGGGAACATAAAGTGGCCCTGGAATAAAAAACTAAAAATGACCCCATGTTGTACGAGGGTTCAAACTGACAGAAGACGGGCCAAAACAAGTAGGTGGGGACAACCTTAGTAGGCAGGGCCTGCAATACTGTAGTGCAGCACAGAATAGCGCCCCAGCAGAACCAAATACCACAGGACAGCACAAAATACTGCCACCCTCATGACAGTATTCAACTGTATCACCATCATGAGGACAGTAATTCAGTTGAATTCAGGAGGGCACCTGCAGCTGTTGAGTATCAGATCATTATGTACCTGGCCTGCGGCCATCAAGAGGACTTGAGTGGCCCCATAGGCATCAGCCTACCAGGAAATTTCCCTGTAGGGTCTATGGTCAATCCGCCCCTGCCTAGAATAATAGACCAGTGTTGCTAATGCTTGCATTAGATATTTGTTCTGGGTTTACCTGTAGGGGTTGCAGAGGCAGCAGTCCCACCTGGTCCTTGGAAGGAAGACACCAGACACCATGTTGATTGGGGTCCCCTGGTTCAAATTTTGCATTGGGACCTGAGAGGTCAAGCTATTGTATGCCTCTGTATTGGTATTGGCATGGGTCTGGCCCACTAGGTGCTCTGTTACCATAGTGGGCCCCAAAGGTCCAGAATAAAAAAAAACATTTGAAAGTACCTTTGGAGCCAATAACTTACCATCAGGGTCTACATCTTTGAATCAAAGTCTCTTAAAATGTATTGACAATGGGGTTTGGGCCTTAAACAATAATCCACTGGTGGGCTGAAGGAATCCCAGTCCAACCATGACTGGTACTCACGTGTATATCATTCTATGAGACTGCTTTGCAGAAATGGTCAAAGGCGACTCTCTGTAGCAGACTCTATGTATCTGACCACAGACCTTTGGATTGGGATAGTGGAGTAACTATAAGCGCATTTAGCCGTTGGTTCGTGAAGGAGCTCCATAATTCTTTGGCGACATAAGAGGACATCAGTATCATAAACTCCATGCAACTTTTCGAGTACAGTGAGTTTATCCCACCAGAGGACAGAAGAGTTAAATTACAACACAGTCACAGTCAGTTCCAAAAGAGTCACACCATAATTGGGGACCTGCACCTTTTCTCTAGCTGGATAGTGGTCCTCCAGTCACATCTGCACTGCCAGGCTTCTGGTATTGAGACCAATGACTCTCAACAGGCTGTGCTTCCTGCCAGGAGGTGAAGTTCCTGTGTAGCTACCTAGAGAAGAGGAAGCACCTGCTAGAGCTCCTGCTCTGTGGAATGGATTCTCCTGAGGGACAAGACAGCAGAGTGATCGCTAAAATACTGCTTTACAGCCACTACTGCAAGGTGAGGGACTACGGCTCAGACACTCATCACCTGTTCCACCACTAGGCCAGATCAAGTTCAAGTCTGAACTTTTTAGTGGACATCAAGTTCCAATATATAGTCATCCAACCTGCCACTATACCTCATCATCTAGTGCCAGAGAAGTGGATGTGGCGCAAGTTATGTTTTGTAGTAACTAAAAACAGACTGTTATACTTTTTCGTCTGGTCTTAAACTGCATTTCCACTCCACTGAGGGAGTACATCGTAACACAACACCTCATCAGGGCCACTACCACTCCCATTCTCTGCACCTGCTCCTCGGGGGCTTGCTGCTCTTGCACACTGGGACCTTACTTTAAACAACATATTGTTATAATAACTCACAAGCTACAGTATTATTACCCCAGGCTGCATCCTGAGTGCCAGCAGCGGCACTTCACCCCTCTGACTATCTTTCAGTTCCAAATAATTAATATTTACATAAACCTTTTAGCAAACAATTCCTGAACGTCTCGTTGTAATTACAGATGCAAATAGTTATAGGGAAAAAAAAGCTTCTGGGTTAATGGGACATAGAACTAAAGTGAGTCCCATATAGAGTGATGCATGTATAGAGAAGAACTCCGGGTGAATTATGCAAATTGGGCTAATTTATCACATTCATGAACAATGTCAATATCGTTTCCCTACAAATGGCATCTACCGCGGTCTATGGGACATTGTATTTATGGCTTGGAAAAACTGAAACAAATGAGACATATCTGATAAGGCACCATGCTGATAATGAAATTGTTGTAATTAATTGCGGAATGATCTATCAGCGACGATATACAGAGATATATTTATTCATTTCACAGTGTGCCCTGGGGCGTACTTAGGGAAATGGAATGATGGAATGACAATACCTTGGTTTAACACGCCTAAATATTCCATTGTGTAACATGACGATTGACTCTGATGGCTTGGAGTCATTTCAACCTGTAAGGTCCCACACTAACATATTGTATGGCAACTTAATTGGTGATGGTTTAAATCACGCATTTAAATATACACGGTATATTTATATACACAATCATATTTAAATAATATCACTACTATAATACTGCTCCTATGTACAAGAATATAACTACTATAATACTGCTCCTATGTACAAGAATATAACTACTATAGTAGTGTCTCCTATGTACATGAATATAACTACTATAATACTACCTCCTATGTACAAGAATATAACTACTATAATACTGCCTCATATGTACAAGAATATAACTACTATAATACAGCTCTTATGTACAAGAATATAACTACTATAATACTGCCTCATGTGTACAAGAATATAACTACCATAATACTGCTCCTTATGTACAAGAATATAACTACTATAATACTGCTCCCTATGTACAAGAATATAACTACTATAATACTGCTCCTATGTACAAGAATATAACTACTATAGTAGTGCCTCCTATGTACATGAATATAACTACTATAATACTGCCTCCTATGTTCAAGAATATAACTACTATAGTAGTGACTCCTGTGTACAAGAATATAACTACTATAATACTGCCTCCTATGTACAAGAATGTAACTACTATAATACTGCTCCTATGTACAAGAACATGTTACTATAATACTGCCTCCTATGTGCAAGAATATAGCTTCTATAATATTGTTCATATGTACAAGAATATAACTACTATAAAACTGCTCCTATGTACAAGAATATAACTACTATAATACTGCCTCATATGTACAAGAATATAACTACTATAATACTGCTCCTATGTACAAGAATATAGCTATTATAATACTGCTCCTATGTACAAGAATATAACTACTATAATACTGTCTCCTATGTACAAGAATATAACTACTATAATACTGCTCCTATGTACTAGAATATAACTACTATAATACTGCTCCTATGTACAAGAATATAGCTATTATAATACTGCTCCTATGTACTAGAATATAGCTACTATAATACTGCTCCTATGTACTAGAATATAACTACTATAATACTACCTCCTATGTACAAGAATATAACTACTATAATACTACCTCCTATGTACAGGAATATAACTACTGTAAAACTGCATTCTATGTACAAGAATATAACTACTATAATACTGCTCCTATGTACAAGAATATAACTACTATAATACTGCTCCTATGTACTAGAATATAACTACTATAATACTGCCTCCTATGTACAATAATATAACTGCTATAATACTGTTCAAATATACAAGAATATAACTACTATAGTACTTCACATATGACTGGAGTTTCTCTTTATTATGTACAGTAAATTTATTTATTTTAGGCACACTCTCAATATTTAACCCTTGCTTTATGGAGTGTAGATGAAATGAGTCAACATTAGGAACTGAAAGAAAAATGGGGAGGGTTGAGATGGTGTAAAATCAGAGGCCTGGGGGGCATCAGACATAAATACTATCTGTTGTTGTTATATGGTTATTTATTTTTTCCACCGTGAAGGGTAATTATACACTTAAGCTACTTGATGGCTCGGATTCTGGATAAGCTGCTGTATTTTAGGAGCGTTTTGAAGGATATATATTGACAGACGTATAAAGTTGTATTTTTCCAGGCAACGGTTTTCTGTACACGCTAGAATATTACTTTGCAGTTAGTGTTATAAGAATGAGCCATAAAACTAAATGATTTCCTCCCCGTCTCACTGATTTGCATTCTCTGTAACTGTATTGGAATCATTCAGAAGAATGTGTCTGATTTTAGGCAGTACGACTGGATCAGGATGCTGCTTTGCAGTCAAAAATGTGAAGGATAGTTTATTTCGAGGAATAGTTGGGACCATGAACAGGGCTGTGTTTTTTCATTTTAACATATTTGTTCCTATAATTTCAGCCTACAAAATACAGTACTATACCACCACACAGTGCCGGCAGCGGGCCCAAGTGCCTGTGTCCTGTATGTCTATTGGAAGTATTCTTCTTTGAACCTCACTGAAAATCATTTTGTAGTATTGCAAGGGTTAACCCTCATTTAGTTTTCCGTGCAGCTGTGCTGTTTGTTTCACTTGCTGCCTGAGCAATAGGTTTACTAGAACTGCCTGGATAACGCCCTTATGGTTGGTTGACACAGTGGTTCCATGCCCATTGTCTGTAACAATAAGGCTTTTTAATATTCTCGTAGCCAAGCCAGGAGTATACAAGAAGTATAAAGCACCATACTTTCTAATAGCCATCATGTTCATATTTCGCCCATCCATATCCTGCTTCCATACCCCCTGCTCGAACTTACAGCACCATAGGGATCATTATAAAACCGTATGAGGATCTAAGCTTGGTTCAGTAAAGCCATAAGGGGACTGGGCATTGCATCCGTAATACAACTGTTAAAATACTGCCGCATTACTGCCACCTAAATATTTTTTAACACAGTTTCTACAGTATATGTGCTACCTACGCCATAAAATTTACTTACAGGCATCTCGAATATAAAAGCCCTTCGGCTTCTCTTACATAACAGAATAAATCAATATGACTGGGGCCCGGAGCATTTCGGTTTTGTGGTAAGCAAAGCTGAGTCCGGATTTATCCGTCTGTAAAAAAAATACATAAAAAAATAATAAAAAATATATTGTATTTTCTTTATATTACAGCTTCCATTAAACAGTTCTACCTGAGTATGTCAGATGAGGAGAGGACGGTATTACCCGCCTGGCAGTTCAATGGATTATACAGTAAATTGCACTCCTGATGTGTGGCTTGAGTCCGTCTACTAATACCTAAAGCTCCTTCTGCATTATCGCTCGCAGAAGAAAATGATGGATAAGTGGCGCTGACAAAAAAAAATCCAAACGGCGCGGACGTAGAGGTTGAATACACTCAGCATCCTCTCTGATGGGTATCATGTTGAGTTGTTCCATCTCCGGAGAAGTTGAAGCTACTTTAAATCAGAATTCACTTTGAAAATTGTAGATTATTCCCCTTCTATTCCCTCTCGTCGCCTCGTCTCAGCTGATCAGATGATATTGTCAGCGGGCTATTAAATGCACAACATCGTTAGCATAACATCACAGTGTTGGCACAACACTCATTTGTGTCCCATTCATCAGCGGTGCCAACACCCTGCTAAGATGGTCACCAATCACACCCCATGCTTATTACAGCATTCAGGAGTATTAAAAGAACCCGTTATTGAGAGTGACAACGACTGGAGCATTGCTGAACAATAGACCACCAACCAGTCATCTTTATGTGCATACGCAAATCAAATATATTGCAGTGAATCCCAGCCACCGATCACCCATCAGTATTCAGCATCTGAAATAAATTACATTTTTTTGGTGCCTTTTAGATGTGTCACTTAAAGAGAACCCTTCTGCAAGATCAGCCCTATTAAACCATACATACTGCCTGGTAGGATTGATCCTGCTGATTAAAATGATACCTGTCTTGTGAAAATTGGTTGTGGCGTTTCCAAGAAAAATGACTTTAGTCACCTTAGCACTGAGGGGGTGTGACCAGCACTGGAAGGCTGAGGAGCTGAAGAGCCCGCCCCCGCTGCACTGATGTTCTCAATTACATAAAGAATAAAAGGTTTTTTTTTCTCTTGAACAAAACAACCCATCTTCCCAAGAAGGGTATCATTTTAATCAGCAGGATGAACCCTACCAGGCAGTATGCCTAACTTAATAGGGTTGATCATGCCCTTTAAATTTGCAGTTATGATGGCATTATTTGGGCACTGGTATAACTATATGCAGCGGTATTATTTCAGCACTGCTTGGAAATAATATTTGTGTATATTTTGGCCCGTCATGTAGGCACTTTTTAGGTGCACCATGAAGTGGAATTTTTAAGTTGTACAGTATTGCAACTTTTTTTAGGGCAACAATATAGCATCATTTAGGCATCCAGTTGGTCGCTTAACTTAAAGGGCACCCTTCTGCAAGATCAACCCTATTAAACCATGCATACTGCCTGGTAGGATCGATCCTGCTGATTAAAATGATACCTGTCTTGTGAAAATCAGTTCTGGCGTTCCCAAGAAAAATGACTTTGTCACCTTAGCACCAAAGGGTGTGGCCAGCACTGGAAGGCTGAGGAGCTGAAGAGCCCACCCCCGCTGGACTGTTCTCAATTACATAAAAAATTTAAAGGTTTTTTTTTTTCTCGAACAATCTTCACAAAACGGGTATCATTTTAATCGGCAGGATCAATGACTGACTTAATAGAGTTGATCATGCCTTTTAAATTTGCAGTTATGACAGCATTATTTGGGCACTGTATAATGGTATTACTGTATGCAGCAGTATTATTTCAGCACTGCTTGGAAATATTTGTGTATATTTTGGGAATTTTTAAATTGTGCAGTATTGCAACATTTTTTAGGGACAAGATATAGCACTATTTAGGCATCCAGTAGGGTGGCATTTTTAAAAAGAGATCTGTCAGCTTAGTATGGTGTGGCATACTAAGGACAGTATAATATAGCAAAGAGTCTGTCCTTCTAGTAGCCAAAATGGCACACAAAATTTAGAGTTTCGCTACTCGGAGCATTGAAACAATAAACGGGACGCTGAATATTAGTTTGTGTATTCATGAGAAGCTCTACTTCTACGTCCCCTGACCCTCAGGGCAGGGATTAACAGGCTGCTGTGTATTCACTTATATCAGTCACTGCAGGGAGAGGCAGGGGGAATCAGGAAAGGAAGGGTAGGCGGGAGAGACAGGGGGAGCCCTCTCCTCGTGAATATACCAGACTCATAAACTATGTATCCAGTATATTCTCTCAGGGCTTCTAGAAGCCAAATGGCACCATGTTTTCTTGTGCCTTTTTGACTACTAGGTGTATCAACCTGTTGTAACTCTAATATGCTGCCCTTAACATGCCAGCCTTATTTAGGTGTGCAATAGAGATGAGCAAAATTATGAAAAATTAGATTTGGCTGCTTTGCCGAACATCACAAAGAAATTTGATTTGTGACGAAGCGCATTCCTTTGTACGTAGCAGGTGCAATGACATGGAACGACGATCATGCTGCCCCTCGCCATTGAACCCCTCAGATGCCGCGTTCATCACTGATCACAGCATCTGAGGCTACAATTTTAGCCTTTCAGGTAAAAAAAAATAAAAAAATACCTTATCCATTTGCTTGCGTAGAGGCCGTCGCGGCCATCTTGATTGAAGACACTGCATGAAATCTCATCTTGGCGTCATCACGCTGGCCAGGCCTGGTGACATCATCAGTGAGATTTTTCCTGGCTTCTGTAATCAAGATGGCCACAACGGCTTCTTCGCGTGAAAATGGATGAGGTATGTTTTTTTTTATTTATCAATTTTTTTTTTTTTAGGAAAAATAGACTAGTTACCACGAAGTGCAAGGAAATTTGGCTTTGAGGTGAATCAAATTTTTCCTGAAATTCACATTGAAGTCAATTCATTCAACACTGGTGTACAATATGGCAACGTTGATTACATATACAATACAATGACATTGTTGTAGGGGGTATTATCATTTTAAGTATCATTTAACCGTAAGGCTGGTTATTTCCATTAACATACAGTGGTCCCTCAAGATACAATATTAATTGGTTCCAGGACGACCGTTGTATGTTGAAACCATTGTAAGTTGAGTAATTGGTTCCAAAGCCCCAAAATGTCATCCAAGATAAGAGAAAATGGAGATTTAAGAAAAATTAGCAGATAACTAAGACAGATAAAACAAGACCTTACATATAACAGTCAGGAATAGCTCCTAACTAGCAACTACTCAAGCTGTTTTACAAGAGAAGTGACCTTGATTGGTTGGATATGAGTCTGAGACGTTGTATGTTGAGTCTAGTTTCAACTTACGATAGGTCAGAACAGACCAATGTATGTGGAAAATATTGTATCCTGAGGCCACTGTACTTGTGACCCCAAGGCCTGAACCTCCAGTCCTGGTCATTACTCAGAAAAAGACGACTCACCATCATGAATGAAGCTCTTTCACATTTGGCCTTCAAGATCCAGAAAGTTGAGGGGAATGTATCAGTACAGGCTGCTCAACATCTTAATAATCAATATACATATAATAGATATATGGACAAATGTCAAACCGTGTTCTCTCCTGTGGCAAATTTATGTAGGATCACATTGCATTTTGGCCTCACTCTTGAGAAAACAACTAATAATCTGGTCAATCACCAGCAGATGGTAAGGTTTACAAGCGCTGATATTTTTTCCCAAGGATTTCTGTATGGACTTGATAAAATACACACCTATCAATCTAAATAAAATCAGGCGTAACTGATTATTTGGCAGTGGCAGAAAAATCCCATACCCAACGCACAACCCATGGTATACACACATCTATACACATGTCAGCCATTGTGGTCCGGTCAATTAAGTAATGCAGGTCCTTTTCACCATCGGCTGTAAATCTTCCATCCTGCCATTACTGGTGTAAATGAAGCTTTGGTATTGATCATTTGCATCTTTGTTCCATGGCGAGAATTTACTGCAAGGTTTGTAAAAAATGTTGCAGTGATAAATTAAAAGATTACAGGGCCTCTATCTGTCGCCTGCAATCAGCCCTGTAGAAAATGAGAAATAAGAATTACTACCGTGAAGTGGAGATTATGGAGGTTCGAAATTTACGGCCGAAAAAAGTTGATTATCCTGAAAGCGTTAAGACTTATGGGCCACCAGAAATCACCAGAGAGTTTCTTTTTTTTTTTTTTTTTAAATATGCCTGGGACAAAAACAGGACTTTTTTTTAACAACTGCTGAAAAATGTGATCTACTAGAATGGCAGACATTAAAAGACAAATAAATAAAATTGGAATTTTTGCAAAATTTAGAAAATGGTTTTAATAATTTTCTTTGTTTTGTTCACCTTTGGAGTCAAATGAAAAATAGAGAACAAATTTGTATCTGTATGTTATCATGAAAATCCTGATCAAAGGTAGGCAGAAATATTAAAATAATCATAAAAAATATGTGGTTTCTGGAATCATTGGCATACACAGAGAAGTAAGGGCCCCATAGCAAGGATGAAACTAGGCCTCCCACACAGGACAGAATGGTTTCTGCCTAAACTCCTTTCAATGACCCTTTGCCATTTTTCCACTGCTTCATTTGCTAAAAGTTGTTCCTTTAGAGGGTAGAGTCCTGACCAAGTTTTCACCTCCAGTAGAAGAAGAGATAATCCCAACTGGGCCCCCTCTTGTCCTGGGCCCCTTAGCAGTCACATGGTCTGTCACTATGGAAATTACACCCTTGTTTCTATTAATGAATCATAATTATACAGTAAAAACACAAAATATGGCATCTGATGGTATGGAATTTCTGGTTGTGAAAAATAGTTGGAAAAAATAGTCCCATGCCTGGACTACCACAATGTTACTGGAAGTCCAGCAGCCTGCAATGGTGAAGTAGGTCTAGCATAGGTCAGCATGCCTAATACAAAGACATTGCTCAACTCAACAATGAACACCTTGATGGAACCCGGTGGATCCATTGCAACTCAGTGGTGTCTGTCAGGTTCCAGTGGTGGCTGTTTGATGGATCTGCCATTGTGCCCTTCTTTCCATTCT
Organism: Rhinella marina; assembly: GCA_900303285.1. NCBI lineage: Eukaryota > Metazoa > Chordata > Amphibia > Anura > Bufonidae > Rhinella > Rhinella marina. Next base: position 135,959 of record ONZH01026646.1, read on the forward strand.
AAATAGAAACCATGATGATGTGCAGTGCCCCCACTGCAAGTGGTTAAAGTGTTAATATCACTTTCATTTCGTCTAATATATGTCCAATGGGCTGTGTATGGATTGGACGGTTCTCGAGTTACTCTAGCTAGGTAGAGTAAGTCACTTTAGTCTAGTCTAAGCTGTGATCAAGAAAACAGAACAGGGACGCTTCCTTCCCATGTGGATTAAAAAAACCAAAAGTGACAATTTATGTGCCAGCCCCTGAGGGAAAAAGATGCCGGATCTTATAGAATGTATGACGGCCACAAAGAATGATTCAATAACATTTGTCCGAGAAAGGTAGTGCACCTACATTGAGGCTATGGACTTCTCTGCGTGTGGTAGGAGCAAACAAGCTTCAGGTTTCCCATCTTATCAAAAAAGACAGAAGGGCCCTCTGTTCAGAGACTGAGAAAGAGAAATAGGGAAAGTGCGCCGTTATCTCGGGAAAGAAGAGATTGCGCAGCCTGACCAAAGAAAGATCAACCTCAGGCTTGGAAATTGCGAATGCCAGTAGTAAAGACTGCATTTAATATGTATAGTGCTTGTGTAAACCATCTGCAAAATAGCCTCAGTAAAGTACAGTGGGTTTGTTGCACTGAACCCAATCTCTATTGCATGCACACTTGAATTGCTGTCGTAACACTTTAGAGAGCCCTGCTTTACACCTCAAAATCTACCACCACCAAGGGAACCCCTGCACCCTAACACCAGGCAGAAGCCCTGCCACAAGGGTTTGCCACAAATTGAAGAAAGGTATGCCTTTCCTATCACTGCATTGCCCAGGGCTAAATACTGTACCTGTCTCAAAGTTGACAACCACTGTGTTACTTTGAACCTGTGAAGATACAATAGTTCAATCTCAGGGTGGCCTTATTCTTCTTTCTCATGGAAGGTGCATATTGACATTTGATGTAATCTTGTCACGCACACATCACAAGGGGAAACTTGACCCTTAGGCCATCTTATCTACAATAAAGGTGCTGAGTATGTACGGTGCCTTCTATGGAGATGGCTATAGGACAGTGATGGCTAACCTCCGTCACTTCAGCTGTGGTGAAACTGACTCCCAGCATGCTCCATTCATTTCTATGGAGTTCTGGGAATAGCCAAGCAACTGTACATCTTGGGAGTTGTAGTTTTAGCACAGCTGGAGTGCCGGAAGTTAGCCATCACAGGTATAGGGGGTTCTGAGGTAGCAGTTATATCCATGCTCTGATGCTTGAAGGACCCGTAGGCCAAAAGGTACATAGTAGCTGGATGGTCTGACTTTGCATTGGAGTCCAATGGTTTTGCCTTTGGGTTGCCAGTGTAGGGCTGACGTGGCATGAAACAGAACCTGGGTGGGGACACATTTATTTTTTTATCTAAACCCCTTCTCCTTTGTCTACATTTCTGTGCTATCTCCCTCTTCTTTTAGTAAATAGGCACTATTACCCCACAACAAAAAGGAAATAAAAATCTAAATCTTGAGATCTAACGATATTGCGCTTTCAAGCAGGACATTTCTATAATTAACATGGAGCGCATGTGTTTCTCTACTATGTTGGTAATGTCTTTATAAATCGAGACAGACAAGTTCTGTCTCTATGAAGTGGAAAGCGGAGATCAGACAGTAGTTAAGAACATGAGGTCACACGGAACTGGGACGACTGATTAAATGATTCAGTGACAAAGGGAAGTGACAAAAAGGACCAGTGACAGTTCCACCAGATGATTGAGATGGAGCTGTTCATTAACCCTCGTATGTTTACCTTAATTCCCAGTACAAAAAAATACATTCAGCAGATTTAGATCAATGTAATTACCTCCAGAAGAAATGTAACCTGATTAAGACTTAAATCAAACCTAATTTTCCGGGCAAGGAAAAAAAAATCTCAATATTGCTAAGCAATATTAAATCCATATGACCCAAAAAGCTGCAGCTGAACCTGTCAGCCAAACGTCATCGTCTGAAATTGATGAATATAAATAGCGGCTCTGAAGTCTACTCAAGCATTGTGGAAGAACTTTCAGGGAGATCACTACATTAGTCACAGACAATGAGCACTAAATGAAGTGGAATTCGAAGGGTGTAGAGATACCACTGTCATGATGCTTGAAATTTTGGTTTAGCTTTATGTTTGTTGTGTTGATATTGTGCTATACATAAGTAGTCTAGGTCGTGGTTTATTGATGGTTTACCATGTATTCGGAACAATAAAACTCAAAGGACTATGTAATATATATTATATTTCATGCTAAGTGGTCTTCTAGGGGATGGTCTTCTCAAAGAAGATGACCTCAATAATATATGGTAGAACTGAAAATCTGTGTCAGGAAATCTCGTCTGGATAAGGGGTGGTCTTCTCAAATAGGTGGGCTTTTGGAGAGGCTTCACTGCAGTTGGTCACGCACATTAGATAGAAGTTGATTGATGACTCTACAACAGTTGAACAAATGTCTGGTGAACGTTCATTTCATGGCCATACACATTTTAGTCCACTTTACAGTTGTTTAAACTGCCCAGGCAATGGATTAAAGTTTTTTCTGGGAACGTTTTTTTTTAAAGAAAGATCCTTTCTTCACGAACAATCTTTCTTTGAACAAAAATTCTTTGGTCTATTGGACCAAAATATTAAACACGGCCGACTACTTTTCAGACGATAATGGTCCGTCATCGGTCGGCTAAAATGATTGTTCATTGGTAAATTTCAACCAATGAATGTTTGTTTTGGTTGAAATTGACTGTTTTGATGAACTGTAGACTAATGTGGACCTTTAGGGCTTTTTTCTCCTTCCCAACTCCCATGGTCTTCTGCCCCCATTTCCAGTCCTTCTGAACGATTAACTTCCTTTCTCAGCCCCATGAGGGCACAAAGGATTGCCCTCTTCCATGAAGTTACATACCTGTCCCTTTCCCATTGAATGGTTCTCTACATCCACAAGGCTACTGCTTCCTTCTCAAGGGGGTTCTCAACTTCTCAGCCACCCTCCATGAATGGCTGTATCTCTCTCCCAAGCCCTATATCTCTCTCCCAACCCCGTGAAGGTGCTCTATTTTCAGTCCCATCATACATTGCCCAAGCACTTCCTTTGCCTCCTACTACTGTATAATCCCAGAGACCCATCTGGCATCTGTCATAGCATCTAGTGACTTAAATACAATACCAGACAGCCCATGGGCAAAAGTGGTGCTGTTATTTAATAAAATGAGGTAAATTTTTTTCTAATTCTGTACAAATCCTTTAAGTGACAAGAGATTCTCATTTGAGACTTCAATCAATTGTTTCTGTCTCTCTGAAGCATGTGGCCCGTCTGCGCTCTACACAGACCTCCTACTGATGTCAGTGGGCACAGTGTAATGCTGAAATTGTGGTGGCACTGTCGGGAACCTGAACACTTGCCAAAGAATACAGCTGATCACTAGTGGTCCCATTTGTAAGAAGCCTTGTGATCAACTCATTTGCAAGGGAACCTTCTAACTAAAAAGGACTTCAGGATTAGAAAAACATGGCTGCTTTCATTCGGAAACAATGCCCTGCCTGTGTATGGGTTGTCAGGTATTGCATCTCAATAGCTCCATTGAAGTGAATGAGGCTCAGCTTCAATACCACACACAACCTGTGGACAGGTGTGGTACTGTTTTTTGAAGAAAGCAGCCATGTTTTCAAATCCTGGTTGACGCTTTTAAAGGGATTTCCCTTAATTACTATTAGAGATGAGCTGATCTATTCATCGATTCGTTGATTCGTATCGAATTTTGGAAATTTTCAGCTGCGAAGCGAATCCGAATATTAGGTGATTTGCTCTGTTAAGATTTGAAAATGTTCCTAAGGCTTTTTACACATTCTCTACATACTTGTCCGATAAATTGTACGCTAATGCTACGTATAAGTTACTCTATATGCTGTTGCATACAAATTCAAGTAATTAGCGAACTTTTACTGTTCGTTATTAGTGCGCAAAAGCCCGGGAAGAAAGTGGTCACCTGACCTAGTGGGCAGGGCTTGCTCTGATTGGCTCAGGCTCGGTAAGCCAGTGACGCATCACTTCGGCTGCGACTGCTGAGACGAGCAGAAGCACTGTTTATGAAGTTCTGAGACCTGTAGTGTTGAAATTGGGGTGTAATTGTTCAGGGAATCCATATTACACATCAGGGATACTGCAGGGCAAGTGCAGGGCCAGTGCAGGGCTAGTAATTAATCAGGCAGGGAGAGAGAGACAGGGACAAAGACCAGCTGCAGGGCCACAGAGTGAAGCGAAAAATGTCTGGAATGGATAAGCAAAACGGGTCCAGTTCCAGCAAGACCTCGAGCTCTAAAAAAAGGAGAAGGTGACACAGGGCAGCAGTGCCAAACGACCTGTAGCCGGAGCATCTACTAGTAGTATTCGCAAAATTATAGCGGAGGAGAAAGTGGATGACATAGTGGAGTGGATGGCACGCTCATCTAAGTCTCAGCCGGATGATCTGCTGTCATCTGCTGATACAGTATCCATATGTAGCCAGGGGTCAGACTCAGAGCGTTCCTCCTGCTCCACCATTCATCTCCAGCAAAGCCCGTCATTTTCGTACGCAATTTGTATGCTCATGCGTACGTGTTCAAAGAAGTTGCGTACCTTTTAAAGTTGAACGTTCATTATTAGTGCGTGAATGTTCGCTAAACGCCACATAATAACGTATATTTTGTACTCAGATTCAACGAATATATTCGCCGAATATGCGAATCTTATGAAAAGTTCGCCGAATGTTCGGCAAATAAAATTTTGAATGATTCGCTCATCTCTAATTACTATGGTTTTTACCATATATATGCTCATGTAGTTGCCTACCTCATTCCTCATTACCTTTGGTTTGTTTCCTTCCTGTATGTAGCACTTCCTGTTGCTGTGTCCAACCAAACCCATGATGCACTTCTCCTTCCTCTGCCACACCTCGAGCACCGCCCATAACAATGCCCAGCTAGTTTATAGCTCCTCCCACCCAGCTAATTACATAGACCATCCCCTATCACTGCCCCGCTCATGGACCTAACACAGGAAATAAGAAAGAGCTGCATGAACAGAGGGTGCAAGTAATAAAGTTAAAATACATACACTACAAAATTACAGCAACCTTCATAAATGCTAATTTTAAAGGATATGGAAACAAACTAGAAATACCCTTTAAGGTTTTTTTCTACTGTTTTTGACATATATCCTTTAAATTTATTCCTCCCAGCCCAGGACAAAATAAAAAACACCCTAAAATGAAAGCAATGTCACGCTTTTGACACAAAGACATCATGTCTCTTTCTTCCATTTTCTCCCTAAAAGTCACAGTTAGCTTAAATCTCTCAAAAAATCCTTTCCAAGACAGATTAATACTAAACCATTATGTTCCGGCACAGTATAATAGTGACAAATTGCAACATGCTTTCAATCTCTCACAGTACATCAGCCTCGGCGGCAGCTGCAATGATACAGAGTGATTCATCTTTAATGAATTTGAGAGCACGTTCTTCTTCTTCTCCTTTCTCCTGGACCATAAGGGGCAAATATTGAGCAAGAAGGTGATATCCTCATCTGTATGCAAATCTCCGTGTAGGCGACTCAAGCAGCATTATCCAAATTGTCCAGGAGCAAATTGCCGCTCGCCCCGCCTAGCCTTCCATTCCTCATTATAAAAAGCTCCTTTTATGAAGTCGATGTCATCTCGATAGGGAGACAACAAAGCATCTTAACCTCTTAACGACGTGTCTGAAGGGGGCGTCCTCCCTGCGTGGCTCAATTATAGCAATCTGCACCCATTTTCGCACATTTAGACGAACCTTAAAGGGTCTTTTAATGGTCACTTATTAGGAGCAGGAGCTCGGAGTCTCTTTTTATTCAGTCAGCTTATGAGAGGTTTATGAGATTATGGAGCTGCCAAGGTTGGAGACAAAGGATGGCTGCCAGGGAGCAAGATGGAAGAATGCCACGGCCAAGGCGCACTTGGAAAAGCAAATATATTTGGCTTATTTTAAGAACAGAAATACAGTGGAAAGTTGACACCTCCTCCCTTAGCTGGATCTTGAATTAATTAGGCCCTAGGGAGGAAAGCAGTTCTAGGCTCCCCTCTGATCTTGAGTCACAACTGCCCAGGCACCAAAATGTGATCATTCAAATAGCTCATTAACCCTTTATTGCCAGCAGATGAAGAGATTTCTAGTACTTTATTTATTTGTATTCATTTTTTTATGAATTACTTGCTTTTGTTGCAATATAAGAGTATACATGTGTAGAAGCAACTTCAGTGGAGAGAGAAGAGAGGGACATCATGGCAGCCGCTATGCAGCCCAACAACTAAGGGGAACCCATCTCCACTCCGAGATGAAGGGCACTTAGTGATAGACGGGAGTTAGGATATGAATGCAGATGACTTTTGAGACCATGGAACAGTGGAGACCCATAAGCTTTTCATGGCCTGATGGAGCAAGTTGCCATTCTAAATTTTGCTTTGAGGTCCCCTTGTTGTGCATTACACCACTACCAGACACCTCCATTCAAATATATACTCTTGAACATTGAAATTTCAATTCCAAGAAAGAAAAGTCACAGGATGGATAGACATGTTGATGATGTGCGAATAATAAAAAAGGGAATCAAAAAATTCAAAACATCTCAATGTATTCAGTACGGAGAATAAGCACAATGTGCAGAAATACACACACACTTTCATGCATTGACATGCTATTAATGAGGTTATTAATGGTTGTCCGAGTAATGTTCTGCCAAGCTGAATACACTTGAGCACACATATCATCAAGATCCACTGTTAGCAGCTCCCTTTGCAATTGCGGACCAATGACATCCTAGTTGTAGTCCATGGGATTCAAGTCTAGAGATGAAGGCCCGTTTATGCCACTCGGGCTGTTCACAGTAGCGCAAGCAGCCTGGTGTTGTTCTGTTGAAAAAATGGTTCCTGGGACACTTTGGAGAATTGGTGGTACCACTGGTTCCATGACCTAATCAATGTAACACCAAGCTGTTAGTGTACCTGAAATCAAGACTATAGGGGCCAGACTACCACACATTATGTCACCCAACACCATAATTCCAGAAGTAAGATCAGTGTGCTGTCCCCTTGTGAAGGCCTCTTTATGACATTCATGAGAGCCTCTGAGAGTGGTGGCATTAGGTCATCACTTGTAGCTAGATGTCTGGCCCAAAATTGTGCAAGCACATTCTGATGGGTTGTGTAGACAGTTTGCCAGTCTAGACTTGGGATGTGACATCAAATTTCACTTGCAGTACAAAATGGATCACTACGCTCCGTTCTTTTAATCATACAATCCTTCAGTGCAGAGGTTCACCTCTGTGCACCTCTTGCTGTCATTTCCGGTTATCATTGTTCTCCCAACTACCGGTAGATACAACTTTTAAGAGCGCTGACATCTGTGCCTAGGTGTGTTGTATTCTGCAAGAGTGATAAACCAAGGTCTCTCAGTTCAAGTATTGTGTTCCTTTGAGTTTGCGACAAGTGCTGGCATGTCAATGAACAGAAGACATTGCATGGTCATCCCATATGACTTGATTCCGTTTTTGATTTTTTTTATAATACTTTCCTTTCAACCTGGCTTTTATGTTTCTGCCACATACCACAGATTAGAGCTAGGTGGCTTAAACTTTGATCATCTGCAGATCTTTGCAACACCAGGTGCTTCCATGATTTGCATAACCCTATGGCTTGTCCTTCTTGGTGTTGCAATTTCAGTGTTGAGGAGTTCATATTAACTGTGCAAAATCAAGTCCCTTTAATTCAAGTTCAGCTTCTAGCAAGTGGCTGGATTATTCTGGACATTACTGAGGGACTGTCTGCATTCAGTGATTTACGGATGCCATAATTCACTCTAATACAATTACTTACAGATATACAGTATAGGTATCCCCATGGGCTGAGACAATCGATTTAATTATGGCAATTTCGAGATCCTTTTTGATTGATGTGACTGTTGACCACTAAGGCTACTTTCACACTAGCGGCAGGCCTGATCCGGCAGGTGAAGGGTGCTGCCGGATCAGGACTGCCGCAGCGACATGTGTGGAGCTGGAACCGCGCTCTGGCCCCACACATGTCACACAGTACATACATACATACAGACACACACATATACACATACATACTCACATGCTCCCGGCAGGTCTTCAGAGCGCCGGAGGAGCAGGACGGCTCGCACAGGTGACGATTCCCCACAGCGCCCTCTGCTGGGCGCCTGGTGGAATCGTCATCTGTGCGCGCCGTCCTGTTCCTCCTGCGCTCTGAAGACCTGCCGGGGAGCATGTAAGTATGTATGTGTGTTTGTATGTGTATATGTCTGTGTATGTTTATGTTTATGTCTATGTCTGTATGTGTGTATGTGGTGACGGATCCATCATGAACTCCATTGAAAGTCAATGGAGGGCGGATCCGGTTACCATTGCGGTCACACCAGACGGATCCACCCCCATTGACTTGCATTGGGGGTCATTCCGGATCCGTCTTGGTGCGAATGCCTGGACCGGAGAGCAAACCGCAGCATGCTGCAGTTTGTTCTCCGGTCTGAAGATGGAACGGAATGCTTTCAGGAGCCTCCGTTGTCTTCAGTTCAGTTTTGTCCCCATTGACAGTGAATGGGGAAAAACTGAAGCGTTTTATTCCAGTATTGAGCCCCTATGACGGAACTCAATACCGGAATTTTAAAACACTAGTGTGAAAGTAGCCTAAGACTGGTATGAAGGGATTTAGAGAGACTTGTGACCAGTTGTAGGACTTAAAGTAGCTTTACAGTGGAAGAGGCTGAGATGCTCAGCTAACAACTAAGAAAGATATTGGGCCTAAAATAAAAATAGCATTTTAACATACTCAACTACAAGGGGGCACTGAAAAAATATTTTGGATCTTGCTAGAACAAAGGGAACTTGTTTCCATAGGAGAACCTAATGATGACCTCATGGGCAGCAGGTGTGTACACAGCGATAAGCAAGAGCTGATGGTAGAAATTGGTACAGAGATCAACTGATGGTCAAGGGTTGGCTTTACTAATACCCCAGAGGCTGTTAGTATAAAGGGTAAACATGGTAGCCATTCCAATAAATGGTCAAAAATATAATGCATCAATGGTATGAGTCCACCAGAAAGACTCTCCATCCTGGCTCATAGAGAGTGGCCTGAGCAATGGATTCCCCTTGATGACCTCAATATGCCCAAGTTATGATAAAACCTTTCAAAGGGGCAATGCACTCTTTACAATCCCTTTTTGATAAAATCTGACCAAAAAGAAATGATGACATGTTCTGCTGCCATAATTAGCAAGGAACCCAGCAGCAGGTGTTTGAATCCTATTAAGGAGGTTCTCTTGGAGTTTAACATGAGTGGCCCATCCTTCGAAGAGGCCAACAACTTGTGGTCAAGGAACCCAGCAGCAGGTGGTTGAATCCTATTAAGGAGTCTCTCTTGGAGTTTAACATGGGTGGCCCATCCTTCGAAGAGGCCAACAACATTTGGTCAAAGAACCCAGCAGCAGGTGTTTGAATCCTATTAAGGAGTTTCTCTTGGACATAAACGTTGATGGTTCATCCTTTGAAGAGGCCAACAACATTTGGTCAATTCCAGAACTCCCACCAGTTGGCACAAGAAAGCAGTACCCTTGCAAAAAATGCTTTATTTTCATCGTTTACATAGGCACGCTGGCACATACATATGAGTGGGTGACTTGTGAACTGCCACTCGTCCCATGCAAGTGAATGGGATAAGCTGCAATACCACACGCCCACACACAGCCATCAATGTTAATCCAACGATCCAATTGACAAAGATCTCAAACTAGGGAATGTTCTAATGGCCTTTTCGAAAATAGGTCATCTAAACCAGACAACCCCTTTAAAGGACGTTAGCGACTGCAAATCTATGTTAAAGCAGCTGCAGATTCCCCTGGCAATGCTATAATTATTTAAGAACAATCCGAGGCATTCAGGAGGTAACAATTTGTTTGCGACTGGCAGCCCAAACGTGCAATGGCTTTTAGATTAATGTACCATCTCTGTGATTATATGCAAATGTCTCCCTATCTGGAGCTGTTTAATTTTCCATTTTGAAATTGGATGTGTATTTGGGAGAAGGAGGAGTCACTGTAGCGAGATGTGTATGGGATGACTATCAGCCGAATGGAAGAAATAAAAATGTTCTCAAACAGCGAATTACAGTCAGACAATTAATTGGGCATGTATGTGCGTAATTAAGCATGCAAACATTGTTCCTTGTACACATAAATTATCATATAAATGCTTTCATTTGAACACTCCGGTTGTCAGGCAGAGGTATAGTGGTACAAGCACTCGCTCGTGACATCTGACAAAACATGTGCGAAAATTCCCGTAAATTTTATTTTTTTTTCCATTTAATTAATTTTAGGAAACCTATTGCAGTGTGGGAAGATTTTGAACTTGGTGCAAAAGTTTTTGATGCAATTTGCGAGGACATGCTGAAGTTTTCTCTGAATTAATTTTGTTGCTACTTTTTTTTATTAATTAGAAAATATTCATAACAATTCCTTTTTTTGCACTTAAAATTCTAGTTGTTTGTTTGTATCATCCAAAAGTAAATGGTTAGTCATTTATGAATAGGTGACTTAGTACAATCATTTGTTAAATATTTAAAGGGGTACTTCCCTTTCATAATTACACTTTTTATATGCCTACAGCAGTCCAAAAACAGCATGTTTTGCCCCCATATAACTGTTTTTCATATCAGCACTTTCCTTTCCCTGTTCTCAGCATTACTGCATCCTGGCAGGATGTTTACATGCAGAACTTCCTGTTTTCATTAGCTTCCTGTTGGACTTTCTAATCAATCCCAACATGATTTGATCTCTTTCACATGGCTTTTTCTTTCTGACTAACATGGAAAGTGGAGATGTAGGGGCTTAACCACTGCAGAGGAAACAGTGTGGCAGACAGAACAAGCCTCGAGAAACGTTACAGAGTAAAGCATGCTGGGATTGGTTAGAAAACCCAACAGGAAGCTGATGAAAACAGGAAGTTCTTCATGTAAACATCCTGTCAGGATTCAGTGATGCTGAGGACAAGGGGAGGAAAATGCTAATGTGAAAGACATGTATAAGGGGTAAAATATATAGTTATTGGGATACTCTGGGCAGATTAAAAATACATTATGAATTATTGTTTGTGCACTTTATGCTATGCTATGAACTAGACTACCTTCCAAAATAACTGAAATGATCATAGGGGTTTTCCAAGATCTTAAGGGGAGGCCATCAGTATGTGATTGGTTAGGTTCCTAAAACAGCTGATCCTTTGGGGATGCCAGGCATCACCATCCCCTGTCATTGTCACTTATTGATGGCCTATCCTCAGGAAAATCTTGGAAAACCCATTTAAAAGGTGATACCTATGTATTTAAGGTGTATACCTGGGGTTTAGTTTTCTAAAGATGCCCTTGAGAAATCCGGCCACTGCAGGATGCCCATGCGCATTTAAGGAAGTTGTACTGTCCCTGGCATTACCTAGGCAATACACCTAATGCTGTTGGAGAACACAGTTCTGGACTTATCTTCGGTAAATTCTAACTTCTTTTCCTGGTTTATCCTGAAATGACCAGTTTTCACAGAGGCATCTTTAGATAGCTGAACCCCTCCCTGCAGCAACATAAGGCTGTCCTGGAGGTTTAGTGGTTCCATAGCAAGTGATAGGTATCTTCTAAATAGCAAACTATTTGATATGCATCAGTAGCAATTAATTTCCACTTTTCCTTTAAAGCCAGATACATAGTTTATCCCTAGAAAGATGATTGGCAAGAAATTCACTTTTGCCTTGAAGCAGAGAAGTTCCCAGGTCTCTGACCTCCACATAAGAAAACGTTAAATTTTTTTTGACCATGTCTCCTGTGTGCATTATGTATCAATAGAAATAGACACAGCCCAGGGGCACCGTCTTCTTCACAACACAATCCAATTCCTACTATGGGTTTATGGAAATGAATCACCTGCTTTTTACCTTTCTGCTTATATAATTGTATTTTATGGTGGGTTATGCTGTCCGGCTATAGTGTTAGTTAAAAATCATCTTCCCTTTGCTTCTCTTCTGGTAGGAACCATGCAAGATCAAAGTAAGTTTCCAACATGCCCTGTGCAAATAACAAACAAATCTTTCTGGAAATGTATAGCCTTCCTATTTACATGTTAACAAGCTGGCCATGTGAAATGGAGATTTTTTTTTTCTTGGTACATTTTATCCCTGCTGATCTGGCCATGGGTGTAGAGTAATGGAAGGAGCTACTATTTAATAAGTGGCATTACAAGTGCAATTTCTACTTAAATTTTTGTGCTTTCTGGTTTCTTTCCCTGTTGTTGTCCTTCTTCCTGATTGTTGGGGGTTTTGGGCGTCAAACCCTCCACATATTGATGGCCTATCCTTATAAAAATCTTATGTGTATGTACTAGGGATGAGCAAATCGATTCTAAACTTATTGGATTTGTTATGAATTTCACAAAAAGTCTGCTTCCAAACAAATCTAAAGTTTGGGCCGATTTGTGCAAAACTGTGTCTGCTTTTTTATGTTTAAAATTCAGTACGCTGGTGAGGGAAACAAGGTAGGGAAGATGAAGTTGGCGGATGACATGATCCCACAGTGGGGCTCTGTTTGGCGGTCTTGCCCACAATGATTTGTGGTCAGCATGACTGCCAATCGAGAGGGAGGGTATTGGCTGGTCTATCAGGCTCGATGCTAGGTCTGAATCACAGATGTCGTTCTGTGCTAAGCCAACATAGCCAACAATGTGATGGGACGTGCCTGCCATGTCTGTCACAGACACAGAATGGAACACACAAGGCAGCCATTTTAGGGTCTTGCAGGGGCAGTGTGGGGACTGTGGAAAAAGGTATAATTAGGTAGACTTAATTACTAGGTAGAAAGTCAGATTTTATCATTAGGGACAGGATAGGGGCAGTCAGTGTGCTGAAAGAGAGAGAAAAAAAAAGAAAAGACAAAAGAGACAAAAAATATAAGCCCTAGGAGACCTCAAAGTGTCATACACAAATTTTCAGAGCAACTGGAGGACTTTTGATTCGGCTACAATTGTTTCAAAGCCAAATCAAATTTTCTGACATTATTAGTTAGAACTGGAGCCCAAACGAACTTCAAAAAATTCACTCATTTTGGCATCCAATTTTTGTTATTGATCCACGGCCTCTAAAATAAAAATACAGGTGAATCTCAATAAGTTAGAATATGATTGAAAAGATAATTTATTTCAGTAATTCAATTCAAAAAGTAAAACTCATACAGTATATTATATAGATTTATCACACACAGAGTGATCTGTTTCATGTGTTTATTTTAATGTTGATGATTCTGACAGCTAATGAAAAATGAGGAGTCAGTATCTCTGAAAATTAGAATGTTGTAAACAAGTTCAATATTGTAGACTAACAGTGTCACACTCTAATCAACTAATCAGCACAAAACACCAACAAAGGTTTCATAAGCCGTTAAATGGTCCCTCAGTCTGGTTCAGTAGGCTACACAATCATGGGGAAGACTGCTGACTTGACAGTCGTCCAGAGGACAGTCACTGACACTCTCCACAAAGATGGTAAGCTACAAAAGGTTATTTCTAAAAAAAAAGCTGTCTGTTCACAGAGTGCTATATCCAAGCATATTAAATGAAGTTGAGTGAAAGGAAAAAGTGTGGTATGAAAAGGTGACCAAACAACAGGGTTGACCACATTCTTCAAAGGATTGTCAAGAAAAGGCCATTAAAGAGTTTGGGGGGTCACAATGAGGGCACTGCGGCTGGAGTCAGTGCTTCAACAGTCTCCACACACAGACATATCCAAAACATGGACTAGAACTGTCACATTTCTTGTGTCAAGCCACTCAAGACCAAAGATATCAGAAGCGTCTTACCTGGGCTAAGGAGAAAAAGGACTGGACTGTTGCTCAGTGGTCCAAAGTCCTGTTTTCAAGTGAAAGTAAATTTTGCATTTCATGTGACAAGCAAGGTCCCAGAGCCTGGAGGAAGAGTGGACGAGGCACACAATCCCAAGGTCGCGTGTGAAGTTTTCACAGTCAGTGATCGTTTGGGGAGCCATGTCATCTGTTGGTGTTGATCCACTGTGTTTTATCAAGACCAAAGTCAATACATCCATCTACTGTACCAGGAAATTTTCGAGCCCATCATGCTTCCCTCTGCTGACCAGCTTTGTTGAGATGCTGATTTCACACTGCCAAAAGTACCAATACTTTTAATAACCATGGCATCACTGTGCTTGATTGGCCAGCAAACTCGCCTGACCTGAGCCCCATAGAGAATCTATGGAGTATTGTCAAGAGAAAGATGAGACACCAGACCCAACAATGCAGACGAGCCAAAGGCCGCTATCAAAGCAACCTGGGCTTCCATAACACTGCAGTAGTGCAACAGGTTGGGTGCTTCCATGCCAATCCACATTGCCATGGAAGCAACCTCTTATAGAATATAGGAGGTTCACTTTTTCAATTGAATTACTGAAATTCAGTTTTCAAGGATATTCTAATTTATTGAGATGCACCTGTACTCAGGATAGTTCATCAATATCAGATCGATGAGGGTCCCACTGTGAGCACTCCGACCTATCAGCTGTTTCAGGCAGCCGCCAGAGCTGGAAACTATACTGTGGACTGTCTGAGCGGGATCTGCAGTACCCCGGCATGGCCACTACACAGTGGATGGAACCTTCTGCTTCTTGGCCTTGGCCTTTATTTGTTAGATATTGAGTTTGGCTTCAATTTGAATATTTGCCCCAGGTAAAGTTAAGCCTAGCTATGTGTTTTAGAGATATCTTGATTGAATTTGAAGCAATTAGATGTTTGTGAGTAGTGGTGAATGTCCTTTATTTGCTACCAACCTGGAATCGATTGGCACTTCTTTGGTTGTACATATAGCAGTATGGATGCAATTATAGGCTTTGATCCTCCTCATCGCCTCAATGAAAATATTTCTATAGATTTCCAATAGGTCTAATGGGTAAACAGGGGAAAAATTGTATCTTTGTGGGACTTGAGTAGAGCCTGAAGGAATTATGCATTAAGCCGTAGTAATGGACATAGCGAGAGTCCATAGAGTCGCCCGTAGCGAAAGGAACTGGAGAGGAACATAGAATTGTGCAGTCAGGTATTGGAGGTTTAGCACTGCATTTATCCCATCCTCCTGCCTTGTATTAAAGGCAATTTCGATAGGGGGAGGATTAAAGAAAGATTTTCGGGGGAGCGGTGGATAGAATTACAAATTATTCCGATCTCCACACAGGTGAAAATAAACCAGTGTGGATAGATGTCTGCTAGTTGTATACTGATCTATAAAGCGGCCAACCTTCTGTAACTACATGCCATAATAAAATGTAAATCCTAATCCTATTTTCTGACTCGGGGCATAGTTTGGATCTCTGCGGTAATAGCTATTGTCATATGGGGAGCAAAAAGCTGAACAAATATGAAAACCTTAGTGAGGTGTTCTCACGTTATATAGATATTCACGTTCTATAGATATTCATATTAAAAATAAGTGATTTAAAAAAGAAAGACTATTACGGTATAATATAGATAAATATAATATAGATAAATCATGGAGATTCCCTTTTGGTGGCATTTTGCTGATGGGTGAATTTTCTATTATGGAGCTATATTTGTTACATTCAAGACAATTTTAAAGGGGTATTCCCATCTCACAAATGTAGTTTGTATAGTTTAGATATAGCCATACCAATATTATTACTAATAGAATGTATTTATATAAAATGTACCGTTTAGAAGATTTGACTATTTGTATATCCATTGTCCCACACACATCAGTCAGGCCGTTGCCCCTAGTTACGACCACCGCAGCCATGTAGTAGTGGTGGCCGGCTTGCTCTTGTTCAAACCCGTTCTGAGGTAACTGCTGCATTGTGTACGCACATTGCATGAGCATGCGCAGACACATCTTAGGGTTGTAGCATTTTTGTCTGTGCTTCCAAAACACAGAGAAACGGATCCTGTTCCAAGATCAATTCATCTCTATGGAGCAGGATCCGTTTATAAAGTCTGCGTTTTGGACGGATCCTGACCACTGCGTTTTGGACTGGTAGCGTCCAAAATGCAGATGTGAAAAAGTACCCTAAGATGTGTTTCCTCATGCAATGTGCGTTCACAATACAGCAGTTACCTCAGAGCGGGTTTGAAAAGGAGCAAGCCGACCACCACTACTACATGGCCGCGGTGGCCGTAACTGATGTGTGTGGACAATGGATATACAAATAGGCAAATCTTCTAAACGGTACATTTTATATAAATACATTCTATTAGTAAAAACATTGGTATGGCTATATCTGACTTTACAAACTACATTTGTGAGATGGGAATACCCCTTTAAAGGGGTTTCTGGGAATAGAATAATGATGGCCTATCCTGAGATTCCGTACCTGAGTTCCACACAAAAAGGTGTGCTATCCATCTACCATTCTTTTTTTTTTTCTCAGACCATGCCTCTTTTGGCAAAGGGCACACCCCTTTCATGACCCGCCACTACCCCCTCAGTGCACATTTGGATGTAGGGCGCTGAGTCTGACGATGCAAATCTTAGCCAACATACAGTTAAAGTTCATAGAGGTCCACATTCATGGAGAAAGCAGTCTACCATGTGATTTACCGACTCTCCTTTGAGCCCTGGAGGTTTTCACTTTTTCAGGGAGCCTCCTGGACATTCTGGGAAAGTAGACGACTATGGAGTGTTTACCTCAAGACCCAGGTGCATAGGAGGGCCCAAATATTACACCAGTAAATAGATGGGAGATGGGGGGCCCCTGATGGGTGTCCAGATTTAGCATTTTACACCTCAGTCATGTGTATGAAGTCTTAGAACACTGTCCTGCTGACATTGCTACCTAATTATGACACTGATGGCCTACTGCACAGTACATAGTCTTTAGAAACCTCTGCTCATCAGTTCAGCTGAGGACAATCATCAGAAACATGCTGATTGCTGATTCTGGAAAAATATAAGGCCATAATCATCATTTATTCTTTCGCAACTCTGTTCAACACCACTGGTATATTTGCGACCCCTGCAACTTGTATGCTAATAGCTTATTGATTCTAAACCCTGTCAGGATATGAAAAGTGTATTATATTCTCAGCACGTAAATTATTGAAGACTTAGGACATCTGTGAAGTGGATAATCTTGACAGTTCTCAATTCCCAAATTTTGGTTGAAAGGCATTGATCCTTACAAATAAGACGTCGTAATGGTCAAGGATGTATCTAGAGGTTACAAAGGCAGTAGTTTTACCAGGCCCTAAGGCTTCTCTGCCACATAAGAAGAAGACACCGCTATTATAAATGTCACATGGTAGTGGGACCCTGAGATTTTCCTCTGGGGCCCAGGAGCTTTAAGTAATGAGTCTAAATGGGAATCACCTCGCAACTCTATGAATGTCTTACTATCACTTCGGCCTTTAGCTTCCAGTTCCTCGTTGAAGTGTTTTCTGTGTATTTTCTCTCCCTTCTGAGATTGCTAAGGTTTTGGCCCCCACATCAGAGATGCCTACTGCTCTGGGATCACTAATAACCAGTTTATATTGACAAAAGGATTTATCATCATGGCCTCTCCACGTGAAGTTTCCAGATCTGGGATCTTTCTGACTGGTATAATTTCTGCCCTGGCTTTGATAATTGCATTTTACGGCTTCCAGTGATAGATTTCACCATTATAGTTCTCTGCCCCTAAGACATCAATTGCCCAAGAGTCTACAGCAGAGATACTGCCTCTTTCTTTTTTAGCTGAGACTTTCTTATCAAAAGAATTGTCTAGTTTGCTGAATTATTCTGAAGACTCATGGCTTGGTCCAGTGTTCACCAAACAAAAAAGTGCCCTCTTCCTGTACATCTTCTAGATAGAATAATTAATTCTATACCTTTTTAGACCTTTACCTTCTATTTCATTACTATAGTATTTGTGTCAGTACTTTTGCTGCATAAAAAAAATAACCTTGGCATATAGGAACACGAGAGGTATACAGAGTAGACAGCTACCTTGAGCATCATCGAGGAGGAGATGATGCAATGTATGGATTACAAAAGACAATGCAAAGCTCTGGCTTTAAATGTCCTTGTACAACCAACTGAATGCTGTGTCTGAGCTGCCCATAACACTGTAGGTTCCTGAGACAATGAGATTATACTATGTGAATCATTGTCTATCCAATCAACTGCTACCATGCAGAACTTCAGGGACTGAGGTGGCTGAAACTTCTTTGAGCTCCATGTCCTACTCTGCCCCTTCATATTCCAGCCCCCATCATCTCTGCATAGGACAAGTATAGAAGTTAGGGTAGACATAGCTTTGAAGATGTACACATTTTTACATCTTTTTCATAGGCTATGGCTGGTATTACAGCCTGGCCATGTTCATGTTGTTTGGACTGAGCTGCCATACCAAATACAGTCCATGGACAAGAGTGGCGTAGCATGTTTAGACCCCAGTTTCCATGGACAAGAGTAACGTAGAGTGTTTAGACCCCAGTCCACATGGATAAGACTGGTATAATGTGTTTAGCATCCAGTCTCCATGGACACAAGTGTTGTAGTGTGTTTAATCCCCCAGTCCCTCATGGACAAGAGTGGTGTAGTGTGTTTAGACTCTACTACCTATGGACAACAGAACTGTGGTGTGTTTAGACCTTAGTCCCCATGGAGGAGTGGTGTAGTGTGTTAAGACCCCTAATCTCCACAGACATGAGTGGTGTAATGTGTTTAGACACTAGTCCCCATGGACAAGAGTTCTATATAGTGTGTTTAGACCCTTCACCATGGACTAGAGTGATGTACAGTGTTTAGGACAAGGGTGGTATAATGTGTTTAGGGTCCAGTCCCCATGGACAAGAGTGGCGTAGTGTGTTTAGACACTAGTCCCCATGGACAAGAGTGGTATATAGTGTGTTTAGACCCCAGTCCCTATGCACAAGAATGGTTTAGTGCGCCAAGATTTTAAGTTTTTAAAGGGGTTTTCCGAGATTTTACTACTGATGACCTATCCTCAGGATCAGTATCTAATTGGTGGGGGTCCAACACCCAGGACCCCCACCGATCAATTGTTTGAGAAGGCACCGGCGCTCCCCTGAACGCTGCGGACTTCTCTCAACTTTTGATAAGCCAGTGACGTCACGTTCATCGGTCAGGTGGCTTATGAGTGGCTCAGCCCCATTCAAGTGAATGGGGCTGAGCGCGATACCAAGCACGGCCGCTGTACAATGTATGGAGCTGTGCTTGGTAAGCTGCGAGAAGGCAGCGGCTCTCACAAGAGCGCCGATAACTTCTCAAACAGCTGATTGGCAGGGGGCCCAGGTGGAAAACCCCTTAAACCCCAGACTACATGAAAGACAGGTGTAGTGTATTTAGACCCCAGTCCCCATGGACAAGAATGGTGTAGTGTGCTTAGACCCCAGTCTCTCATCCCTCTATACCAGCTTGTTCATGGTTAGAAGTGGTGGTCCAGCCTGTATGCTGCTGCTACCCTATAGAACTCTGTGTCCACCACTACTTAAATCTTCTTGCTACCATGAACGTTGATTTTAAAAGCGACAGAGAACTGGAGTCCCCCATTCTAGCAACTGCAGACCTGATATATGCCATCGACCTGATATAATGTATAGCAATAGCTTCTCTTCACTTGGCCCTCAACTCCTGCGGTCACAGTATGCAGTACGTGCAGATTGTATAGACAACCAGAGTCAAATGAGTTATTGATCAGATCGCCTAATAAGTAAATAGCGCTGTGATGATATCCGTGCCCAGCAATTCATCGGATATAAATCTATTATATCTGCAGCAAAGTTTAATCCTGCAGATGGACCAGTCCTTTCAAATTCAATACCACCGAGAACCTGCAATAAAATGACCCCTACCCTGTGATAAGATGCACGGCTATCTCATTCCAGGTCACAATAACACACAATAATGATGTGATAATTAATGAAGGCTATTCCTTTTTTTTTCATTCGACTCAGCACTTTTCCATATTAGCTATGGATCAATGGCAGCTTTATATGTCTTGTGGCCAGTGGTATTGATTGTGATCCATAAAAGTGAGTTATCTATGATAGTTTTTTTGCTTTTTTTATACAAATACGGTAATGATTTGCAATTACTTGTTTATTGCAGGTCCCTTTGGAATGCTCATTCATATTTCACATTTTATTAAAAAATCAAAGGAAGGAATCGGACGTATGGTTAGAGCAAATTTATCTGGTCAAGGTAAGACGGAGGATGGTAAAGTAAATCTGAATGTTGTGGGACGATTGAGACTGTGTTTAATCATTTTAACATTATTATGGAAGCCTGTATTAAAGTTGTTCTTTTATGATAACAAGCCCCAATCAAATGTCTCATAGATAAACCAAATCTAAATGCCCAATTAGGGAATATGGAAGTCCTAAAAGGGGTCCCCAGTTCAGGTCCCCTATATGAGCCAGAACAGAGAGCTGATTTGTAAGAGGAGCTCACTTTCTGTTCCAACCATGTATAACCTGGTCAGCCATTTATCTTAATGGCTTACCATTATATAATAGGTTTCTTCTGAAATGGCCACTATAGGGAAAAAAAGAGTATGGTTGTGGCCAGGTGCGTAGCTAAAGGATCATGGGCCCTGGTGCAAGAGTTCAATTTGATCCCCTCTTCCCTCAGTGCTTTGTGGGAAGGGGAAGGGGAGTACATAGCCTTGGTGCTGCCTGAGGCAAAAATTGAAACAGCACCCGCCATGCCCAATTCTTGACTTAACCCTTTACTTTCAGCCAGAGGTGTAACTTGACTAGCGTGCACTTTCTATAATACCAGTGTCTTCTTATGTGGTACAAGGGTCTTTGGGCCACCTCAGGCTCCTGGGCCCGGTAGCAACTGCTACCTCTGCACCCCCTATAGCTATGCCCCTAGTTGTGGCTTCCTACACCAAAATCAGAAGCTGGACCACCTGCAACCAGCTGATTTCTTAGAGAGAATATTTCTGACTAAACTACCCCTGTAGACTATGCCGAGTATAACCAATTTAACCCATGGACACCACAAAGGACATTGTATGCACTGGCCCACAGTGTTGTATTGGGGAGATCTAGGGTCTACTAGAGCAGTGTTCCCCAACTATGGGGAACCCAACTAGGGGCCCACCTATAGGTCATGATTTGAGAATATCCCAAAGAATTAATACCTGTAGTAAGTCCTGATGCCGTGACACTTATTATATCATCTGCTGAATACTAAGGAAATCCTGAAAACATGACCGTCAGGTGAGCCCTGAGGACCGGAGCTGAGGAACACTGTACTAAAGGAAATCAAGCAGAGAATCGACCCTACTCCTATACATAGCAGGTGTACATGCACTTCAAGTTGCATTGTAAGATTGGTTATTACCGTTGCACAAGCAGATAAAAAAAGGGTAAGTCTCGGTGAGTTGTCATCTGTTGGAATGGCTCACAAAAATACCCGTCAGTGGGCCAAGGCTCTAAGATAAAAAAAGGGGCCCCCATGGTCCAGCAGAAAAGAACCTAATTTGGAACTGAATTTGGAGCCAATCACTTACCATTAAAGCTGTTTTGTATTGGATGGTTACAAATTCTCTTACTGGCATGTCCTACATGTACAATGAATACAACAAAGAATAAAATGCTACTAAACCTGCATGTACACAATATTCTGTATAGAGGAAGGCTGGACTTTATTTCCTTTGGTGGATCCAAGTAACAAGAAACGCCAGAGATGCTGTTATGGTTGGACCCATTATTATGTCAGATACTGAAACCACCTTTAGTATTCTGATGGAAAAGCCCCACCCTGGCAGCACTTTGGGTGAGGAACCACAGGAGTTAGGAGCTTAAAGCTCTTAGTTTGGTCCAGTCTACAAGACCATTACTTTACATAGACAAACTGGATATACAAAATATTCTCTATCGATGCAAGGTGGACCGCATTTCCTGTGGTGGACC
This sequence comes from Rhinella marina, assembly GCA_900303285.1. Lineage (NCBI taxonomy): Eukaryota > Metazoa > Chordata > Amphibia > Anura > Bufonidae > Rhinella > Rhinella marina. The sequence continues at coordinate 157,965 of ONZH01026646.1, forward strand.
CATGAAACCCCAGTCCAGAGACTCTATGGTTGGACTGATTATTGAGTCCAAACCTAAAACCACCTTTGGTCTTCTGAAGGAAAAGTCCAACCCTGGAAGAGCATAATGCCAACTGGACCACAGGACCCAGGAGCTTCAGGCTTTTTATGTGGTCCAGTCTACGAGTATGCTCGAATGGATCTATTTCTCACATCTGTTCAACCATCCTATGTTACAAAATAAAACTCCAGCCTAGGCGACTGTGGAGATTGCTTACAAGCATTCTTCCAATACTTCATTTCCTTGCAAATGTATTTTCTCCTCGACAGGTGCAAGTGATAACAAACCGTCACTGCTGGCAGATTTCCGAAAGCTACAAGTATATATACTTTATTACATGGAGCGCTGTAACAATTCAGTGTTCTCATTTTCTCCCTTACATCTGCATTTACAGAGCTTGCACAGATTTAAGTCCCGCTGTATACATTTTATAACAGGGTAACATCTCAACAAGATTGGATGACGGCTATTCTTGTATATCTTGCTTTATGCCCTAAGACAATGTAGGATGGGGGCTTAAATCAGACGACTTCGAAATATGAGTTTGGCGCTTGGAAAAAAAAACAAACCTTTTTGTAGATTGGGAGTTTAGTGAAGGTGCCTGCGGATGACTTATGGGGCTCTACAGGAATGTTTCTCAAAATAATTACATTGTATCCCAATCACAAACTCGCTGCATATCCACATTGTTTATGGGAAGGGGAGGCAGGCAGTTCCCATTAGCAGGCAGCACTACAGTCCGTGTCTATAACATGGAGTAATAAAGGTGACATATTGAAAACTAAAGGGATATCACATGGCTATAAAGTTACTTTGCCCGGAGCCCCCTGAAATAAAATAACAAAATCCTGGACATATATGTCTTCATGCTGTGTGAAGTCTTTTAAGATTTTTTTCTCTACTTCCCTATGGGTTAACTTAGCTTGCTAGAGGCAAAAAGCAAGTTTACAAGTGGTTACCCAGCTGGCTTAAAGGGGTTGTCCAGGATGAGAAAAACAAGTCTACTTTCTTCCAAAAATACCACCACCCCTGTCCACGGGTTGTGTCTGGTATTAAAGTCCCTATCTTCCTTGAGCCATAACTTTTCTATTTTTCCGCAAAAAAACATAGCTTTATGGAGGCTTATTTTTTGTGGGACAAGTTGTACTTTCTAGTGCCACCATTTACTCTGGCATACAATGTAGTGAGAAGTGTGAAAAAATTCCAAATGGGTGGAATTGGGAAAAAAAGCACAATTCCTCCACCGTTTTAGGGGTTTTGTACCCACGGCGTTCCATTTGTGGCAAACCTGACCTATAACCTTCATTCTCTGGATCCGTACAGTTACAATGATACCCCATATGTATAGGTTTTTATGTTTAAATACTGTAAAAATAATATGTTAACTTTCAGAAAAAAAATTTTTTTACATCACCATATACTGACCCCCATAACTTTTTTATAGTTATATCTACTGAACTTTGTGGGGCTCATTTTTTGTGGGATAATCTGTAGTTTTTATTGATGCCATTTTGGAGTATGTGCGACTTTTTGATCACATTTTATTACATTTTTTGGGGTAAGAGAAGAGATGAAAAAATGGCAAATTGGCTATTTTGACCCTTTTTTCCATTATGTCATTTGCCGTAATATTTTTACATTTTAATAGTACAAGCATTTTCAGTCGCAGTCATACCCATGATTTTTTATAATTTTTCTTATGTATTTCCAACCCACCCATTCCAGGGCATGTCTTTTCTCTGGCCTGAGGAGATCCCAGGTGAGGCCAGCTGGGGTAATCTGGGAGGAATAAGTAATCCTCCAGTGTGTCAGTTTGGGGAGAGGAACTGACCCTGGAAGAGGGTTGAAGCCAGGGCCGGCCTTAGGGGTGTGCGACCTGTGCGGTTGCACAGGGCGCTTCACTCCCGGCCAGTTAAGGGGGCGCCCTGCCAGAGCGCCCCCTTAATGGCCCGGCCGTGCCCTGCAAGTGCGGCGGTGGGGCAGAGGGAGATGAGCGCTTCCATTGTGGAAGCGCTCATCTCCATAGTCTGCCTTTGGAGATGCGGGGCAGGGGAGGGAGAGGCGTCTCCCCTGCCCGTTCCTCTGATAGGCTGCAGGCCCTAGGCCTGCAGCCTATCAGAGGCCAGCTCAGGCGACGCGATGACGTCATCGCGCCGCCCGAGCCGTACAGCGCTGGACACAGGCCGGAAGAGGCCTGCATCGCATCGCTGCTGGGAGGTAAGTAAGTGTTTATTTTTTTTTATGGGGGCATTTTTATTGGCACATGGGGGGCACTGGGGGCATTTTTACTGGCACATGGGGGCATTTTTTACTGGCACAAGGGGGCACTGGGGGCATTTTTACTGGCACAAGGGGGCACTGGGGGCATTTTTACTGGCACATGGGGGTACTGGGGGCATTTTTACTGGCACAAGGGGGCACTGGGGGCATGTGGGCATTGTTACTGGCACATGGGGGCATTTTACTGGCACTGGGGGCATTTTTACTGGAACAAGGGGGCACTGGGGGCATTTTTATTGGCACTGGGGGAATTTTTACTGGCACTGGGGGAATTTTTACTGGCACAAGGGGGCACTGGGGGCATTTTTACTGGCACAGGGGGCACTGGGGGCATTTTTACTGGCACAAGGGGGCACTGGGGCATTTTTACTGGCACATGGGGGGCACTGGGGGCATTTTACTGGCACAAGGGGCACTGGGGGCATTTTAATGGCCAAGGGGCACTGGGGCATTTTATTGGCACATGGGGGCATTTTACTGGCACATGGGGGCACTGGGGGCATTTTACTGGCACTGGGGGAATTTTTACTGGCACAATGGGGCACTGGGGGCATTTTTACTGGCACAAGGGGGCACTGGGGGCATTTTTACTGGCACAAGGGGGCACTGGGGGCATTTACTGGCACAAGGGGCACTGGGGGCATTTTTACTGGCACAAGGGGGCACTGGGGGCATTTTTATTGGCACATGGGAGCATTTTACTGGCACTGGGGGCATTTTTACTGGCACATGGGAGCACTGGGGGCATTTTACTGGCACAAGGGGGCACTGGGGGCATTTTTACTGGCACATGGGAGCATTTTACTGGCACTGGGGGCATTTTTACTGGCACATGGGAGCACTGGGGGCATTTTACTGGCACAAGGGGGCACTGGGGGCATTTTTATTGGCACATGGGAGCATTTTACTGGCACTGGGGGCATTTTTACTGGCAAATGGGGCACTGGGGCATTTTACTGGCACTGGGGGCATTTTTACTGGCACAAGGGGCACTGGGGGCATTTTTACTGGCACATAGTGGCATTTTACTGGCACATAGGGGTATTGTGGGCATTTTTACTGGCACATGGGGGCATTTTACTGGCACTGGGGGTATTTTTACTGGCACAAGGGGGCACTGGGGGCATTTTTATTGGCACATGGGAGCATTTTACTGGCACATGGGGGCACTGGGGCATTTTTACTGGCACTGGGGCATTTCTTACTGGCACATGGGGGCACTGAGGCATTCTTACTGGCACATAATTTGGGGGGCATCTATGGGGGTGGGACACTTTTTACTGGCACATGATTTTGGGGGGGAATCAATGGGGGGCACTTCTTACTGGCACATTGGAAGCATTATTACTTCTGGGGCACAGTGGGGACATTAGTACTGTTGGGGGCACTATTACTAACAAGTGCACTCTGGCAGAGAATTATTAGTTGGGACTTTGGGGGCACTATTACTGTGGGGGCACTATTACTGTGGGGGCACCTGGCACAGTATCAGCGCAGTTATTTCTGGGGAGCGTTATGTTTACACTATTACAGGACACTATTTGCTGGGCGCAGTTATTTTAGGACACTGTGTAAACGAAGATTTTTTTCTGTCTAACTGCAGAGATGAGAAATGGCTGAAAAATGGCGTCTGGTCTGAAAGGAGAAGATGAGGAAAGAGAAGATCTACATGAGAGGAGACGTCACTGGATGTACGAGGTATGTGGCGCTGTATTAGGCTACATTTCAATATAGAAAGCTATAAATACAGTGCAGAGATATATAGTGTGATATAGGACAGTATAGAGAGCTATAAATACATACATATATATATATACTGTCCTACTCTACCTACCTATATCACTCTATATATCTCTGCACTGTATTTATAGCTCTATACTGTATGACATTAGTACTGTCACTCGGGGGGGGGGGCGCCGAGAGATAGTTTCGCACAGGGCGCCATCTACCCTAAGGCCGGCCCTGGTTTATATATATTTTATCTGTGGAAAGGGGGTGATTTAAACTTTAATATTTTTTATTTTCTATATATTTATAACAGTTTTTTTTTACTTTTTATAATGATTTTGAAGCTCCGTTTGAGCTTACAAAATCCAATTTTTTTTTTTTAATTCTGAATAATCGTGGATTTTTTTACATCCGTTTATTGCAGAGATTTGCTCATTTCTTATGTTGGCCTTCCACCTGCTGGCCAAAATAAGAATTGCAGCTTAAATGCCTTTGGTCTCTCCAGCGCATTTAAATAAATTACCGGCATCCTCATTGACCGCATAGGATGCTGGTAAGAAGCCTGAAAGAGTGAGCTTCTGGGTTTTTCACCCTTACGATGCTGTGATCTCACTTGATCACTGCATCTAAAGGCTTTAATGACCGTGATCGGCATTATTGCCAATCGTAGTCATTAGCTTGCGCGAATGGGCGCCATGTTTGCCCATCACTCCTGCGGCGTACATTCCATGGCGCTGTACATTCAGATGGGGTTACACAAATATAAGAATACAATAAACAAGAAGCTATTAACTGACTGGTATAGAGGGGTAGAGGACCCTGCCCGCAGGAGCTTACAATCATAAGAGAAAGGGGAGAATACAGTAGTTGAGGGTATAGGCTGGTCTTGTGGCTGTGTGGTGGATTTTAAGATTACTCTTGAAGGTTTGGATGTTGGGGGAGAGCCTGATGTGTTGGGGTAGTGAGTTCCAGAGTAGGGGAGAGGCACATGAGAAATCTTGTAGTCGATTGTGTGAGGAACAGGTTAGAGGAGAACAGAGGGAGGAGGTCCTGTGAGGATCTGAGCTTACGGGTGGGAATGTATCAAAAAAGCAGGTCCGCGATATAAGGGGGACAGATTGTGGACGGCCATATATGTAGTTGTAAGTATTTTAAACTGAATTTGCTGTGCAATGGGGAGACACTTCGTGAACTTCGATTCGCTCGTTACTAGTCCTGTGCATGAGAACATTAGATTGGGATGTCCTTTGGCGACTGTGGGACTATATCCAACGTACAGAACTACGTTATAAATAAAGGGATTCAAATAAAATCCAAACTTTCCACCAGGATATGTCACACGTAACCATACAATAAAATTTTAACAAGACCGAACCTAGAATTTTCCGCTGATTTATCATGTATTAAGTGACACCAGTGCTCAGCACAATTTATTTATGGGTGACCCTACACTACCTCTGGATGAGGTGAACACGCTAAGGACTTGTCAGACGTAAGAGGGACAGTACACGTGTTTTATAACCCGTCTGTGCCAGGAGTTGCATAAGCAGACGGTGCCCTGGGGATTCAAATCCGCTCTGATCCTCAGCACCGGCAAAGTTTATACGACCGTACTCTAGTGATTCAGTGCATCGCCTTTAATTTACGACAACAGAGTCTTTCAATCATCGCAATCCGAAGGGGAGAAAAAAAGTCCCCACAACAGGGAACAGATGTTTTGCTTTATTTATTAATAAATTATAGATTGACGGCGACTTTAAAGAGAAAAAAAATTGGAAAAAATTGACGCACGAGCCCTATATCATCTCAACCAAAAAGCGGTTTACTATTATCATCCCGAGATGTCATAAGAATGTAATAAAAGGCAGCAAACAGCCCTGACATAAAACGCTTTATTGCAGATTTTCAAATTTAAGGTTTCTTTTACTGCTAATGAAGAATACAATCATTTTAAAAATAAACGTCATAAAACGTTATGGCGGATGCAGAAGATGCCGGCGCCGTGCAATCTATTTTATTGCCTGATGTGATTTTGGGATTTTTTTTTTCTCCGTAATTCACCGTCGTACTAAGCACATATAAGGAAGGAGAAGCAGATGGATCTACGGAGCAGGCGAGGACAGTTTGACCACTAGTGAGGATCATTTTTAGTGTAGGGACATAGTCATTCCAAGAAAAATCGGATGAGCCATTGTTTAAAAATCGGATAATTCCACTGACGTTCATGTAATCTGTAAAGGGCACCTGTCAGCAGTTTTGTACCTATGACACTGGCTGACCTGCTGCATGTAGTCTTGGCAGCTGAAGGCATCTGTGTTGGTCCCATGTTCATATGGGCCCGCATTGTTGAGAAAAATGATGTTTTATTATATGCAAATGAGCCTCTAGGAGCAACGGGGGCGTTACCATTACACCTAGAGGCTCTGCTCTCTCTGCAACTGCTGCATCCTATCCACTTCGATTGACAGGGCTAGGCAGTATGATGATACTTTCACTGTCTCCTCCTGTCAATCAAAGTGCAGAGGGCGTGGCAGTTGCAGAGAGAGCAGAGCCTCTAGGTGTAATGGTAGCGCCCCTGTTGCTCCTAGAGGATCATTTGCATATAATAAAAAATAATTTTCACCAATGCGGGCACATATGAACATGGAAAAACACAAAAAGCATTCATTTGTAATGTGAAATGAAACTGGGTGAGCTGTGGAGGTTTCTGGAAATCATCTGATCACTGGGGCAGCTGTGCTTATAAGAGGTTATTTTCATTATACAACTCGCTTAAATTAGGGCTTGGTCACAACTTGGTTACGTTTTATGCATCCGTTTGACATATATGTTAGAAAAAAAGGATACCAAAATGCAGGACACCACATCTGGTAAAAGATGTATACTTATAATACACTTTAAACGGATTGGAAAAACGTGACGTCAACCCAGCCTTATATGGACCAGATCCTAAGATCTCACCCTCTGGTACTTGTACCCCAGAAGCTACTCTCTATAATTCTAGAGTTCTCCTTATACACTTTTTATAGGTTTAGATCAGGACAGGGGCATATGGGCGGGGGGTAGGGGTGGCTGGCTGAACTTGTGTCCCCGGTGCTGGGTACAGGGGATTGTCAACAAGCCATTCTGCCGAGGCCAACAAATCAAATCTTTGTTGTGGGTAAAGGTAAGCCTATAAAATTACCTGTGACACTTTGTTTAATTTTTTATGGGTCAGGCATCTCTGCATTAAGATCTTACCATACAGCACCTTCTATCTCAGCTTCCTGAATTCTTGCCACGGGTAATGGTGAACCTATGAGATTAAGAGCCCATTCAGACGACCGTATTTTTGCGGGTCCGCCGCCCGGCGTGTGTTCCGCAGCTCTCGGAAAACACACCCGACGGCCCCATTCAAAATGCTTATACATGTCCGTGCGTGCGGACAAGTATAGGACATGTTCTATCTTTTCTTGCGAAGCCGCGGCACGGCAAGATAGCGAGCAGGCCATAGAGATGAACGGGCCCACCCCTATTCCGCAATTTTGCGGAATAGGTGCGGACCCGTTCACACCGTTTTCATGTGTCAGGCTACTCTGTACTGTAAGGACCTCACCAGACAGCACCTTATATCTCAGCTTCCTAGATCCTTCCCATAGGAAAGGTAATCCTAAAAAATTACCTGTGATACCTTGTACAAATTTTCATGGTTCAGCCATCTCTGCATTGTGAGGACCTCACAATACATCTCCTTGTATCTCAGCATCCTAGATCCTTGCCATGGGTAATGGTGAGCCTATAAAATTACCTGTGATACCTTGTACCAATTTTCATGGGTCAGACACCTCTGTATTGTGAGGACCTCCCCATTCAGCGCCTTGCATCTCAGCTTCCTGGATCCTCGTCGGTGTGCCATAGGGAAGACTGAGGATGACAGCAGGTTTATCAGAAGTTTCTGGCAGAGTATGTCTGTCAGTACCATGGACTGTGGAAGTACTGTATATACTTTACTTCTTCTATGTTCTTATGACCTTAGAAGAAATATATCACTTTTATGATGCTTTAAATTGAACCCTAAGGTATTTTTCTAAAATGAGAATATTAGCATACTGGAAATATTCATATATTTTATTTTATTGTATTGAAAAATAGTGTTTGGGGAGATATCTCAGAAATATCCGTGTTTTAACCATAAAGTAATATGTGTGTAGTAAAACATAAAAGAACAGAGAATAAAAGGGCAATCAAATTTTAATGATCTGGATGAAATTTGCAGTCTCACCAGAGTTACCCCCACAGCTTACAGGATCACTTATCATTCTCCTATGATAGGAATTCCCACCAGGGGAGAACAACATTAGATGGAGGCACAATATACGGAGACGATGCAAAATTTCAATGGGAAACAAAGCTGTAAAATTCTGGGTTAATAGAGGGGGCCTCATGTTCTCACCTATTAGCGAGAATGGAGACAGAGAACAAGGAACTCCTCAAACTCTGAAGGACCTAGCATGTCCATATATTACATGCAGAGAGATAAAAGTGTAGTTGCTAAAGGCATACCTCCCAACCATCCCAGATCCAGCAGGACAGTTCCAGATTGCAGTGGCTGTCCCACTTTCCCGGTATGGGGGAGGTATGTCCCGCTTTTTGGCAGCTGTCTGTTGCCATAGTGAAGCAGAGAGCCGTTGCCAGGATCAACTCCATGCTTCATCATCCCTCTCCCCTGCCGGCTCTCCACACCTCTGGTTTTGTGCTGGGCCGGCAGTCAGCCGTGGCTCCGCCTCCTTCACAGACTAGAGTAGCCGATATCCTGCTGCTGCTAGAAATAAGGTAAGTATGTGGTGTTTATTTTTCTGTGAGGAGCACAATGTGGGCATATTACTGGGGGGGAGAAATTTGGGTATATTACGGGGGGCACAATGTCTGCATATTACTGGGGCACAATGTGGGCACATTGCTGGGGGGCACAATGTGGGCATATTACTGAGGGCACAATGTTGGCATATTACTGGTTGCATATTACTGGGGGCACAATGTGGGCATATTACTGGGGGCACAGCTGGGCATATTACTGGGGGCACAATGTGGGCATATTTCTGGGAGAACAGCTGGGCATAATTCTGTGAAAACACAATGTGGGCATAAATACTGTGTGGTGGCATGATGGGGGAATAACTACTATATGGGGGCATTAAGAGGACTGGGTGGGATTAGATGTTCAGTTGTGTTTTGGGTGGAGTTAAAGGCGTGGCCTAGTGCACTTGGCGTGCCGCACAATGTGTCCCTCTTTGTTTATTTACAAAGTTGAGAAGTATGGTTAAAGGGCATCTGTCAGAAGTGTTGTACCTATGACACTGGCTGACCTGTTACATGTGCACTTGGCAGCTGAAGACAAATGTATTGGTCCCATGTTCATATGTGTCCGCACTGCTGAGAAAAATTAAATCTTAATATCTGCAAATGAGCCTATGGGAGCGTTACCATTACACCTCGAGGCTCTGCTCTCTCTGCAACTGCCGTGTCCTCTCCACTTTAATTGACAGCACCAGACTCCTCCCCCTAGACTTGACCTTAGACATAGCACAGTATAACATTTTTGTTTGGAGGGTTCCTTGAACATACATTGTAACATTTTCTCGGTTTGCCTCCTTGAGATCTGAATGCAGGTCACTGTATCTTCTAAATTGACATATTTCTGAAAAAAAAAAAACCCTGAAAGCCGCGCTAAATGGAGAGATTACTATGTGACCCTTTAACTTTGTCTAAAGTTCAGCAAAAGATTGAATTCGGAGAATAACCTCTTGACTCGAGAAATTATTCTGCTCACATAGGGACAACAATATTAACTGAAAAATACCCAAATAGGAGCCATGGATACTTTGCAAGTCTAATGCGTAATATTTGAATAAATCGTGCTGAGACCCAGTGAATAGAGAAATGATAAAAAAAATGAAAGAAAAACAATCTAGGAACAACTGCCAAAAAGTTCTCTTCCTGGTCTATGTAGACGGATATGGGAAAGGAACGGTATATGCCCTCTGCCATGCTGTGTATCTTAAGGAGAGTGGGACATTGATTGCTAGGATAGGCCACCAATGTCACATAGGTGCACGTCCCACCTCTGAAAACCGCTCCGATCTACAAAGCAGTGAATAGAGAGCAGCTGGCATGTGCAACTACCCTCCGTTCACCGATATAGGAACTCTAAAAATAGACAAGCACCAGCTCGGCAATTTCTGGCAGTCCCATAGCAGTCAATGGAGCAGTGGCCCATCTTGAGTAGTTCACCCTCCATTAGCGCACTTGCTCGGCTATTTTCGTAACTCCTATAGTGATGAATGAAGAGCATGCCGTACATATGCAGTGTGCTGGCCTTCACTTTGAAGGTCCTGTTCTGGAGATAGGTGCGGGTCCAACCTCTAGGACCTGCTCCTATCAGACATTGATGGCATGTCCTATAGAAATGTGATCAATGTCTGTGATGGAAATACCCCTTTGGTTGGTTTTGCTGGACAATTAATTTTAAAGGGGTTATACGAGATTAGAAAAACATGGCTGTTGTCTTGTGAACACAGAGTCCAACTGTCCACAGGCGGTGCGTTCATTGAAGTGAATGAGGCTGAGCAGCAATACCGCACACAGACTATGGTCAGGTGTGGAGCTGTGTCTGGAAGAGAACAGCCATAGCCTACTTACCACTTGAAGCTACTAAAGCATGTTGCAGACCGCACTACCTGTAGCATACAGACCCAGTGGTGATATAGCTGCTGTAAATAGCAAGGACATAAATCAGTCATGGCGAAGGACCAGGGCAGAATGGTGCACACAGGCTGACCCTTACTGTACTTACACTTACTGTAAATCACGAGAAGATATATAACAAATTGATAGACAGATAAGCAACAGACTAATAAACAGATGGATTGATAGATATACACATCGATGATAGATGGAGGGCGTGTAGATCTCACCCAGGTTCCTCAGCTGGGTGAGATAACTGAAATCCAGAAAGATGTATTTACTTCAGTAGAGCATAGTCTGCTGGATTTCTTTATTTAAGTTTATATGGGCTGAATTTCTTTGGACTGGGAGATTGGATTGATAGTGGGATTTCCTAGTCCACACCCCTCCATTACAGGTTTTCCCCTAGCCCAAGGTGATCCCAGGTGAGGCCTGTTAGGATCATCACTGGGGAAATAAACCAGACCTCAGAATGCCAGTCTTGGGGATCAAAGTCTAGAGAGCTTAACTGTTGCACTGTGTCCCAGGTTTTAGGAATGCCGAGTGGTGGTGCGGCCCTATTACATTTGTGTGTGTCACGGTGCTCCTACCTGGATACCATCGCTCCCCAGGGCTAGGCTCCGTAGCAATAAAGGGGAGAGTGATAGTTGGTGGAGTAAGAGTCCAGACTTGGTAAAAATTCAACAGCTTTACTTGAGTAAACTTGCTTCCAGACAATATCTGATCTTTCTCTTGGCTCCAGCAGGTTTTCGAGTAAAATGGCAGGCAAACTCTGATACCTTGCTTTATCTTTCTCTGCTGTGCGGGGGATTGATAGGTAGACACATAGATGAATGTCTAGACAAATAGACAGATATAGATATGAGATAGATGGATATGAGATAGATAGATAGATAGATAGATAGATACAGACAGACAGACGATTGATAGACAGGTGAATTGATAGGTAGACACATGGATAGATGTCTAGAGAAATAGACAGATATAGATAGATATTAGATGGATAGAATGATATGAGATAGACATCAGATAGGTAGGTATTAGAGAGAGACAGACAATTGATAGACACTTAGATGGATAGACAAATAGATAGATATAGATAGATATTAATCAGATAGACGGATTGATAGATAAATAAATTGTTCCTAAATAAGAACCTATTTTATCTTTATTTGTCAAATAAAAATTGGAAAGCAACAAAAGTCAATTAAATTACTTGTCGATAATCACTGCGGCCACCATCCATCAGTCTGCCGGTCTCATTCAATTAGGCTGAGACCTTCTGGTAAGATAAAACTATTTTGCCAGCATGAGGGCAGACACTGTCTGAAAATCAGCAAATGTTGAAGGCAAAGACATGAGATGTTTATGTTGCATTTGAGTCTGGATTTAGCCATTACAAATCTAATATAGACAGTAATAAATAGAACACACAGGCGTGGTGCCAGCGCTCTAGACTGCATTCTCCTATAGGATTTCTATAATCTGATTTTTTTTCAATAGTATTTTTATGGTAAATTACTATATTATGACAGATTGTTATCAACATAGTTCCTGTCCCATGGGTCATCCATATACTGATATATTTATACTTTCTTCTTACTTCTGGAATGTCCAGTACCCTCCCAAACAAAGAGGAGTCCTCATGCCTCTCTTTTTGCAGTCCTCTTCACTCCAAGGTGCCTCAACAGGTGGTTGTCTATGGGGGTGCATGGTACTGAAGAAGACTGCGAGCTGCATGGATGAGGAGAGGGTAAAACCAGAGTCTGGTTTAAAGCCTGTGTAAATTTAGTGTGCTTGGTCTGGGGTCTCTACTGAGTATCTTTTCATGGTTGTTTGAGGCTTCTGACCAGATAGGGGCCAATCGTAATTTTTATCAAAGTCAAGGAAACCTAAAACTAATGTAGACTGCTTCATGAGGTCTCAAAAGAATTCAGATTTCGACTATAAAATATATCTAGAGCTCACACTACAAAATTAATTTAGACTGCAGACCAGACCCTTGAATAAATTTCAACCCAAGATCAGATCCCTTCAGCTTCTTCTCTTTTCTCCTGTGTCATCTTCACTTCCAGGTGGTGCCATACAAGGTCCTGACACTACCTTTAAAAGCTTGAGCTAATCACATTCAGTTTTCTGTTTAGAGAGGGATAGCACACAGCAGGACACATTGCTGGAGCCCGGGTGGATGACAGAAAAGCACTGGAACTAGAGGCGAATCATCCAAAATTCGCTTCACCGAATGTTCGTCGAATTTTTTGAAGGATTCGTACGGATACGAAGCTATTCGGTCAAAGCTGCGTACAAATCATTCGTTATTCTGCGGACATTCCCTTGAATACTTACGCCTGAGCGTACAAAGTGCGTACGAAGCTTTAGCGTATTATTGTCTAGGCTTGCACAAAGAATGATTATACAGTACGCTATTTAAATGAATATGTTTGCATTAGTGTACAAATTATCAGATGCGTAGCATTAGCGTACAAATTATATTAAGCGTATGTAGCGTTGGCGTACAAAGATTTTAGATGAATTTTCTGAAGCGAATCTGAAAATATTCGGATTCGCTTCGGTGTTAAAAATTTCCAAGATTCGTATCAAATCTACGAAGCGGCGAACCAACTCCAAGCACCTCTGTTGATCAGCTCCTCAGGTGTAGCTTTGCTGTGTAGTGGAGGGAGCTCGTTACTGCAGCACTGCTCCCATTGACTTCAGTGGGATCAAAAGCTGTTGTAATGAGCTTCCTCCACTATAAGGTTGATGGAGTTGTGTAGTTCTGGTGCCGACTTGATTGGAAGGGGGAGCCAGTTGTTGGAACCCAGGCGATCACCTAGTGATGGTTTATCTATAGTAAAGATTGGACAACTCCTTTCAATTCATTTTTTCCCCTAGACCATCAAGGGAGGTTGCATTTACTCCTCCAGTAATCTAGACCACCAGGGAAGCACATACAACCCTTCAAGGAACCCATATCATCTACAATTCTGTAATTAACTCCTACAGTATGCTAGGTCCCTAGAAAATAAAGCATTAGTCTGCGCACTACTGTAGACCACCAGGAAAAACAATCATTATCCTCTACAGTAGATCACCAAGTATGGACAAATTAACCCCTTCACCACCCTAGACCACCAGGGAACCACCACTTTACTACATTAGACCACTAGGGAAATTTACATTAACTTCTCTCCTACCTTACACTACCTAGGAAGTAGATATTCATATGGTCAGTACTAAGGAACCAGGGATGAAGATATGAACAATTCCACAACTCCAGACCACCAGGGATACTTACATTCATTTTTCCATTACCCTAGACTACCTGGGAAGGGGGTATTAACATTATCAATATACTAGGCCGCTAGGGAACCATGGATGAAGGAATTAACAACTCCAGACCACCATTGCATTGACTCCTTCACTCCTCTAGATCATGAAAGAATCAGGCATTAACCCTTCCACTATCCAAGACCACCCAGGAATCTGCAGCCTTATACGATAATTATGATCGCAAATTACTCTTTTATTGCTCAGTTGCTCATTGACAGATGTTTTTTTTCTAATTTATCATTCTAGAAGTGTTTTACGGATGGGTCTGATTTCTAATGATGTTTTTTCCAGATCATTATCATACGTACGTAATGCTAAACTGTACAATCCTTCATGTTAAATGCCGCATGCTCAAGTGGACCTAACAGCTTCATGGTCAGACCGGGCTGTAAATGAAATGCTAAGTGTTCTCTTAACCTACAGGAAGGGTTCTCAAAACAGAGCTTGTATTTTTATGGCCTTCAGGTTTCCCAGATTACTTGTAATAGACTTTTTATGCAACAAGGCAACTGTCGCACCACTTAATTGGAATGCCATGTCGAATTTTTAAATTAAGAATCTCGTACTCAAGCTTCGCTGCTTTTTTTCATTAGAGGAGCGAAAACTTAATTGAATCTCGCAACAAAAATACTACACATCTTTAATTAAACAGGAGCATTTCACAAACTCTCTTTTTTCCGAGAGGCTGATTTAATTATTTAAAATATATTTTGGGTCGTTACTGGGAAATTCGAAAAAGAATATTTCTGCAAGTGTCACTTTATATCCCTATAACGGTATAATGATTCTGAATTTACAGCCAGAAGAGTGTAGGATGATGAAATGAAGCAATGAAAAATAAATGGCTTTCGGTAATAATTCAGTTTTGCTGCAAAATAAAAAATAAAAAAAAAATAAAAAAGATCAAAATACTTTTTAGTTTTTTATTTCACCCATGGAGCTTCATAGGGCAAAATTCCCAAATTTTTGCTTTTTCTATCATGCACACTTGATTTATCTTCTATATTCCGCTAAACATCTGGTGCTCTCCACATTACCATTAAAAGGGTTTTCCAAGATTTTATTACTGATGACCTAGCCTCTGCACAGGTCATCACATCTGATCAGTGGGAGTCCACATCCGGGATCCCCACCAATCAGCTTTTTTTAGAAGGCACCGCTGCTCCTGTGAGCACCTGGCCTTCTCCTTGCTTACCAAGCATAGGACTGTACATTGCATAGTGGCTATACTTGGTATCACGCTCAGCCCCATTCACTTCTATGGGGCTGAGCTGCGCCGAGGCCACGTGACCGATGAACATGTCATCTCTAGCCTACAAAAAAGCTATGAGAAGGCCGCTGCACTCACAGTAGCGCCGGTGCTTTTTCAAACAGCTGATCAGCGGGGGTCCCAGGTGTCAGACCTCCACCAATCAGTATCAAAATCTTGGAAAACCCTAATAAGGAAGCACACAGGCCCTGGAGCCCCCCAAGGGTCCCTCAGTCCTATATGAGAAGAAGAGAATTATAAATGATGTTCCTGGTGATCCTGGTAAATACATTTTTCATTGGGGACCAGGCGCTTCAAGTTATATAGTTCTTCTCAACTGCCTTGTGTTGACACTTTTCCGCCCCCTCATGATGACATCATCAAAGTGTCTACTTCAACTTAAGGTTTCTTTTTAAGCTCATTCTTTGCCTTCAAATCACACTTGCCAATTTGTCTTCCACTGGTAGGAGTCTGGTGAAAGAAGGATCATGCTGTCAATTTTAGTTTTCTATTACTATATTATTTATTTAGCACCAACATATTTCGCAGCACTTTACAGACATTATCATCACTCTCTGTTCCCAGTGGCGCTCACACTTCAGTATGTCTTTGGAGTGTGGGAGGAAACCCACTCCATCATGTGGAGAACATACAAACTGTCTGCAGTTTTTTCCCTTGGTGTGAGTCAAATCTAGGATCCCAGCATTACAAGGCACCAGTTTTAACCACAGAGCCACTGTTTCAATCACATGGGGGGGTCATTTGACAGTTGCGACTCAGCAGGTATGGACCCACTGTGTTACTTGAACAGATTTGACTTAGAGCTACTCCCAATTGCATTGTCTAAGTGGCACCCTGATATTCAAAGTTTAATCCCTTTACAGGTATCTGGTACTGCAGTGAAACCACCAGGCTACTACCCCTAGAGTAGTCCATGTACGGTGGACTGCTGACCAATGAGGGTCAAGAGACATCGAACACAGAGGGATCTGGCAAAACCGTAGTTAGGGACAGGCCGAGGTCAGGCAGGGCAGAGTGTGTGAAATCCACTAAGCATTCTGAGGTCAGGGCAAATAGGTTAAGGTCAGTACGGAGATCAAGTAGAAGTCAGGACAGGCAATGACGGAGAAAAATCCAGGAAACAGGCAACAGTCAGTACAAGGGCAAACAAACGTAAATGGTACACCTTTGCAGGAACTAGTAAACTTGAACCTATTACTCAGGCACAGGGGAAGGTGCCTTAAGTACTCCAGGGTGGCTGGCCATAGGCTGAGGAAGATTAGGATTTGAATGATGGCTGCTCAAGAACCAGAAGAAGTGCACTCAGCCTACATTCAGTGAGAGGCACTGCCTGCAAGAAGCAGACCACTGCCTCCAAGAAGGAGGAGAGGAAGGCCAGTGAGTATGATCCCCCGAAAGCACTGCTGCAGGGGAGTAGGTAAGCAGAATAGAGCCCGTTCCCACCACTGAGAGCAGAGCAACGGAGTGTATGAGTTGGAGTGAACAGCTGCCTTCTCAAATGCATAGCCAGTCTTAGTCGCTGCACCTCAGTTTACATTGTGCCAATCTGAGGACTTATTCATACTCATGTTCACATTCGCCTTCTTGAAAAAGAGGTCAAGAAAATTCTGAACAAGACAAATGGAAAAAGATGACTTCACCAGAACATAAGAAAGAAACTGTAGGTTTACTAGTTATACCTGAGATAATGATTAGCTGAGCATGGCTCTCCTAGTGTCTCCAGCAGTGTTGACCTGGAACAGGAAGTGCAGAGCAGCAGGGACTGGAGCAGAGGCGGAATGTTAGCAGTGTGGGACGAGGTGAGTACGGAGTCCTGGTTATTTTGAACAGTGTCTGTTCCCTTTTTGTTTATCCCATCCCATAGAGCTACTTTAATTAAATACTGCTATATAGCCCTTGGAAAGAGGGGGAGGGGGCCCAACCTTGGTCATCACCATCCCATTTTCTTCTGGGTGGTAATAACCAATGCAGGAATTAGTTTTTTACAGAAGTACTGCATTGTTAACAAACATGGGGGATGGGCTAATGGTCTCAAAGGGAGGAACAAACGGCTGAGGAGTAACGAAGACCAAAACCAAAGACTATACTTCGGGGCTTATTTTTATTACTTAAAGATTGAATGAGATACAAGAAACAGTACCACACCTGTCCATGGGTGGTATTGCAGCCCAGCCACAACAGTAATGGAAATGCATTCACATGTAAACTGATACAGATATCAAACATAAAAACAAGAACATGGAAAATTGTGCTTTTTTTCCATCAATATATCTTGGTGTTTGAATAAGAGCATGCATGGAAGCATCGTGTGGGCGCATTTACATCTGACAACACAAATTACATATTGCCTGACAGCTGAAAGACCACTGGTTGTTTTGGTCTAGGAATAAAGTTGAGTCCACACACAAATATGTGTACATGGTAGGATAAATACAGTAATTAAAGCGCAATGGTTGATACAATGTAGCAAGCAGAACAGCGCTATTATTTATCAGCATCTATAATGTGCTATATAAAAGCCAGCTGTCTGCATAAAACAAGCACAAACTGGAAAAACTGCTATGAAGGGGCTTATAAAAGGAAGGGTCTAATTAAACCATATAAATTTACTTCTGCAATATGTATTATATACTAGTATCTTCATATGAATACTTCATAGAGATTATAACAAGGCTTCCCAACCTGTAGTTCTTCAACTGCAACTTCCCTCATGTCCTGAAAGCCCCAGACTGCCAAGGCGTGATAGAAATAATAGTTTTGGAGAGATAAAGGTTGGTTAAATTTGCTTATAAGTACTATGACTGTATCCTTAGGGCAAACTGTGAAATATGGTGTCAGACAGGTCACCCAGGACTATGAGCGGGAAGGGCATCTAATCCCATCAGTCGGACCCCCAGCGATCAGTTAGTTATACTCTATCCTGATAAACTTGGAACAACCCCTTTAGTGTTTGCCCCAGAAGAAGGAAAGCATGACTAGGACTCTGGTCTGAGGGTGGGAAAATATTCTGTTAAGGAAAATATTCTGTTAAGGAACCTGCTTATAATATTTTGCACTGGGTCCACCAAGGAACTAGCCTGGTTTATGGTTACATCCCTACTCCAATAAAAATGTGTGTTGTGTAGATTAGCAACAGTATAAGGTTACATTCACATGAACGTTTTTTTCTTTCCGTGTCTTTCCTGTTATTTCTCCATCTCGGGTCCAGAGAGTAGACCTTTGGTTGTCATATGGGATCCTTCAAGGTGCTCAATCTTCAGGATCTGATTATAAACTTCATTTTAGGCTACTTGATCCTTGTTCAGTGGCGTAACTAGAAATGACGGGCCACTCCCCCGCCTCCAGCAATTTCTTCACAATTGCCTCATCCAGTGCAACCTCAACTCTTGTGGCTAGTCAATGCTTCATGATACTGTAATTTACAGTGCTGTCTACACTGTTATATTCATAAATATAACCACATGAATTGCCAGGTCATTGATTCAACAACATCAAGAGATCATCTTCTGCTGCTTTCATTATTCCAATAATGATATGATATTCTATCTATTCCCCAACCTCCTAATAATGCTATAACATAACATAATACTATAAGATACAGTGCTTTCTTCACAAACAAAACCACATGATTTGCCAGGTCACTGGTGGCACAAATCCACCACAGTCATCTTCTGCTGCTGTCATTATTCCGATAATGATATTCTATCTCCACTAGAGATGAGCGAGCATGCTTGTTACGAGCACTGTAGTGCTCGGCTCGTCTGCGAAAGAATGCCCGCAGGCATTCCGGATCCGTCCTCAGCTGCATGTAAGTCAATGGGGACGGATCCGTTTAGTATGACACTCATACCAAACGGATCCGTCCCCACTGACTTTCAGTCGGATGAGGAGGACGGATCCGTTTGGTATGAGTGTCATACTAAACGGATCCGTCCTCATTGACTTACATGCAGCTGAGGACGGATCCGGAATGCCTGCGGGCATTGCGCAGAGGAGCCGAGCGCTACAGTGCTCGTAACGAGCACTGCTTGCTCATCTCTACTCTCCACCCTTTCCATAATGCTATAACATGATACTATAGCATAAAGTGATGTCTACACTGCTATTTTCATGAACATAATCCCATGATTTACCAGGTCACTGATTCAACAACATCAAGACACTCATCTCCTGCTGCCCTCATTATTCCAATAATGATATGATATTCTATCCCTGCCCTCCTCATAATGTTGTAATATAATAATATAACTTATAGTGCTGTCTTCACAAACATAATCACATGATGTGCCAGGTCACTGTCAGCACAAAACCAGCACAGTCATCTTCTGCTGCTGTCATTATTCCAATAATGATATAATGTATCCCCACCCGCCTTACAATGCTATAATATAGTATTATAACTTATAGTGCTGTCTTTACAAACATAATCACATGATTTGCTAGGTCGACTCACTGCCTTCAACACCATCAACACACTCTTCTCCTGCTGCTGTCACCTAATCCAATAATCTGAACGGTGAATGATATATAAAAGACAGGAGAAAGCTACAAAAATGTATGTCTGTGTAGACAAAGCCTTGAAAATGATCACAGAAAATAAAATGCCACTTTTAATTAATGTCTTGAATATTTTCTGCTTGGTCCAGTAATATTTATTTGAAGACCAATCTGCTCTCATTTCATGGCAAAGGTTTACACAAAATTGCATATATTTACCAGAATGTGATCATCGAGCGTAAAGGTTGGTGCCTCCTTGAAAACCATCCCGGCTCCAGCCTTTATAATACAGTCTATAATTTTGCTTATTGTAATGTCAGCTCATGCCTCGTCAGTCCACCGAATTGCGGACCTGTATATTATGTATATTTTTTTCTGTCCTGCCTGTGGATGCGAGCTTCTCAATTTTGTGACAGTCACTTTTTTTTTTTTTGTTGAGGTCATTGTGTCCTTTACTTTACTATTCCGGAATTGTTAGAATACATTAAGCACTAAATTAATTTGATACACTTTGAAACATATTTTGCATAATCGTGTGGACACGTGAAGAATGCAGATTGCGGCATGTAATGCTGAATCACTGGGCGCCGCTCAATGTCTCTAGGAGGGGAGATCTTTTATTAGAAGGCTAGATGTTGGCGGTACTGGACTAGGTAAACCAATGGCTATATTTACAGATGGAGAAACACCCTAAATAGTCATTGGTGTCTCTAATGTACTTATACCTCATTAGTAGAGATGCGCAAATTATTGAAAAATTTGATTCAGCTGCTTTGCTGAATTTTACAAAAATTTTTTATTTTGTGACGAATTACTTTGTCACGAAGTGCATTTCTTTGTACGTAGTGGGTGCAATGGCAGGGAGCGGCGATTGCGCTTATTTCCCCCACCCTTCATCATTGTACCCCTCAGATGCCGCGTTCATAGCTGATCATGGTATCTGATACAAATAACAGTGTGTAAAATGTAAACTAAAAACAAAAAAATAACACTTACCGCATCCATTTGCTTGCGATTGTGCCGCTCCCCTCAGCTGCCGCATTCATCGCTGATCTGAGATCAATATTAAAGCATTTTAGGGGTTGCGCATTAAAAAAAAAAATTAAATTGTACTTACCTCAACCATTTGAGCGCAAAGAGGCCGTGGCGGCCATCTTGCTTGAAGACTCGGAGCAAAATCTCTTGTGGAGTGTGATGACGTCATCACGCCGGCGGGCACGGTGACGTAGTTTGCGCAGGATCTTCATGCAAGATGGCCATGGCAGCCTCTTCGCGCTCAAATGGATGAGGTAAGATTTTTTAAAATTTTTACCGCCATTTCAGGAAAAATCCACTCTTTACCACGAAGCACATGGAAATTCAGGTTTGCGGCAAACCAAATTTTTCAGACGTCATGGGGCTTCGGAATGGTAGAAATGACCACATAAACCACTAGCACCTTAAAAACTAACAATACAAGCATTTCATTGGATGGATTCGGCAGTAAAAAAAAAAAAAAACGAATTTAAATAATTTTTAAATAAAAATGAAGTAATATTATTGCCCTGTCTAAGGACTTGCTGTACGACACGAATGAAAATAAAACATGAGATCATTAGTTGTTTCTTATCTGTTGCACTTTAGTTAATTGGGCATATTGTGATTACATAGGATTTTACAACTCTGTTCACATCCACCCGTTCCACGCAATGATTTTCTTCCAATAAGTTGCGAAAACAACGTTATTGGAAATTCCGACATCCTGAACAAATGTTCAAACTGGTAATAAAGTATTTTAAACGTCGTTCTCCCTGCTCCGCGAGCTGCAAACTTCTGGAGCACAGACTGTTTGATCAGCTGTGTCCTGTTTTCGGAGTGTGTAATACAAAATCAGATAACACCGCCGAGTGTAAAAAATGAAAGTTACGAGCTTCGAATCTGATTGTTTTGCATGAGTTTGTTTTCACTCATTATACGTTCCATTGCAAATGATTTTTTTCCACATACCTTATCTTTTGTTTTCCAGGATATAAAAAATACTAAATAAAAATAAAGATCTGCCTGGGAAAGTGCCAACATATAATAATATTACTCCTATAAATCCTACAAATCAGTCATAGAAAGAAGCACAATGACTGGTCCATCTTGTATTGATATGGTAGACTCTAAAGGTAATACATTTCTCAGTTTGAAGGCTCTTAGGACATCAATCCCTATCATTTAGATAGGAGCGTTATCTGGGATCTGTGAAGGTTTGACTCCCATTGTCCTAAATGATCAGAAAAAAAGGACACTGGCCCAGAGGAGCACAGATCATCCTCAAGGAAGTGGACTGAGCTGACCTGCAGTACCATTCACAGCCACATGAAGCAGAGGTGTGTCTAAACCGTGACGGTGATGGAAGCCTCCAGCAATCTTAAGGTTCCCTTCATTCTACTGATCGGTGGGGGTCCCAAAGATTAGATGCCCACTGAATATATATGTTGATGTCCTATCTTAAGTACAGATCACTAAAGAGAGAATCTTTGAGCCTTGCACTTGAGTGGTTCCTTATGGCATGTTCTCTAATATTCGTCTTTAGTACTCAAGAGACTCCACAATTCACTCATGAGTTATCAACCTTTTTGGAAGGACTATGGTCCCCTTCACCATAAACTTCCTACCACCAACCAAGTTACCCTTATGCCTCCTTTGGCCAAGTGTTTAAACTAATGTGATGGAAGCCTCCAGCGATCTTCAGGTTCCCTTCACTCTACTAATTGGTGGGGGTCCCAAAGATTAGATGCCCACTGAATATATATATTTTGAAGAACACTAAAGAGAGAATCTTTGGGCCTTGTACCACTCCCTGGAGCCATGCACTTCAGTGGTTCTTTATGGCATGTTAGCTAATATTTGTCATCTGTGCTCAAGAGACTCCACAATTCACTCATCAGTTATCAATCTTTTTGGAAGGACCAATAAACTCCCAATCACCAACCAGATTTCCCTTATGCATCCATTGGCCAAGGAGTAATTTTGCTCACATGGAGGCTTATGGGTAAGCCATTTTTGTATCATTTATATTTTTATATTTTGGGTAGTGTACCGAGAACATATCTCCAAATATAATAATCAACCTTGACCAGATTAGGGTTCCTTGTGCCCACTATTGTGAAGGTCTACACAGAATATATACACTTCCATTTTTTGCATTGTAATCTTTATTGCTATCATTAGACACAATGGACATATCTTTAATAGGATCAATCGGCAGATTTTTTATTTTTAAACCATACTTATAAAAAATAGAACAAGTGACTGGCTCCATAGTCAGTGCCAAATGGTTTTGGCTTATAGATGGACCTCTTTTGGTTCATTTTTGTTATCCTAGTCTCGGCCCACTAGAGCATCTTCTGGTGGATAAGTCCAAACCTTTGAGCCAAAAGCAAAATCGTTAAAGGGGTTTTCGAAGACTTTACTACTGGATAGGGCATCAGTATCTGATCGGTGGGGGTCCAACACCCAGGACCCACACAGATCAGCTTTCTTCCTAGGCCATGTGCCCTCATATTCATTGGATACATGGCCTAGGTGGAGCTCAGCCCCAGTCACTTAAATAGTATGCTAAGCACAGCCGCTATCAATGGACAGTGCTGTGCTTGGTGGACAGGAAGATGGCCACAACAATACTGCAAGCATCGGTGCCTTCTCAAACAGATGATCGGGGGTCTGGAGTGTCGGAACCCCACTGATCAGATACTGATGGCTTATCCATAAATCTCAGAAAGCCCTAAGTATCACATGACAAGGAATAGGTCTCGCAGCTATCTCTCCCAACTTTCCCAACTCGGCCATATACATACAGTACAAGTCCAATTGAGTCTCTATGTGCTGTCAATGTGGAGATAGGAGAGGGACGCTGCCAGATAATTCTGGTGGCAGCATATCATATCTCCTGGGAGAACAAAAGGATTGGTTGAAAATATTCATTTAGCCCAATTCTTCTCTCCGAGACATCATCAGCTGGGAGGAGAGTCGGGAGCTCCCCATACACATTACTATCAACAAAAACAGCCATTCTCGAGGGGTTCGGCCAACAAAACACTAATGCAGGGGTCAGCAACCTTCGTCTCTCCAGCTGTTGCCAAACTACAATTCCCAGCATGCTCCATTCATTTCTATGAGAGTTCTGAGAAGGGCAGAGCAAGTATGCATGCTGGGAGTTGTAGTTTTTACAACACTTGGAGTGCCAAAGGTTGTCTACCCCTGCACTGTGAATGTGGACTTTAAAGGGGTATTCCCATCATAGAGAATGGGGGCATATCACTAGGATGTGCCCCCATTGTCTGATAGGTGCAGGTCCCACCTCTGGGACCCACACCTACAAGGAGAACAGAGCAGGAAGAGCTGTGGCTGGAGGACCCCAGATTTCCGGTCCGGCCACCACCAGGCACTACTCCCATAAAAGTGAATGGGAGCGCATCGCGCATGCACGGCCCCTGCTCCCATTCATTTCTATGGGGCAGACGGAAATAGCTGAGCCAGCGCTTGGTTATTTTCGACTGTCCCATTGAAATGAATGGAGGGCGGCTGCACATGCGCAGTGCGCCCTCCATTCATTTCCCTGCTCTGTTCTCGATGTAGGTGAGGGTCCCAGAGGTGGGTCCCGCACCTATCAGACAATTAAGGCATATCCCTGCGATAGGCCCCCATTGTCTATTATGGGACAACCCCTTTAAGGGACAAAGGAACCAGATGTGACTGCAAATTGTGCACCCCCTATAGTTATACATATGACTTTAAACCAGGGGTGCACAACCTGCGGCCCGGGGGCCAAATGCGGCCCTTGGTACTATTCTGTGCGGCCCCCAACCATCTGGTAATAGACATGTATATCTATGTCTTGTGGCTGCTAACATGTATTTTTCATGTATTCTCCCATTAGATGGGACTCCTGGAACTCTAACTAGACATTAATGGTATATACTGTGTGCTCAATATGGTATAAATACAGTATTTCATTTTTTAATACCCTTTTAAATTTTATTTTCGGCCCTCATCATTGGTTCAGCCTGGCAATGTGGCCCCCAATAAGAAAACGTTGTGTACCCCTGCTTTAAACCAATGAGTAGATACAATACTTCAATGATGTGAACAGTGAGATTCAAAAATTTACACTGACCTTAACTTCGCTGCCCATCTTTAAACCAGTACAGAATTTGCTAGCTCCTGGACCAGTCAAGGTGGACACGAGATATGCCATGAATGTCTTTTAGATAGAATACCCAGTTAATCTATCCTTGTAAGTCATGTATTTTTCCGAGTAACATTTTTGGCATGAGTTGATCAGTCTGTACCCTAAGCAATTTTTTTGAAGAGCAAATTGGGCGCCGAAATACTATGTCATTGAGTCTTGCAGATTTGGTCGATCATTCTTACAAACGTAAGGTTCTTTCTTTTTGAAATGCTCTATTTCTGTACGGCACATTTATCATCATCTGCGATGGGAAAAACCAACAAAGAAAATATCCACAAGCAGATTAATCATTTTGGAACATCAAAAATGTAAAACACCTTTCCATGGAAAATAGAATGAAAAAAAGGGCACAAGTGATAAAAAAAGACAACAAAGTACAAATATGTTCCTGTCAGATGTCCAAGCCGCAAGAGCGGTTGTAATTCTTTGTTTTAGAAATTAACCAAACTTGGCAGAGAGGAAAAAGAGGAAATCAGTGTTTAACCGCTTCAAAGGGTGCTTATTAATCCTGATTGTCACACAGCGTATTAGCAAAAACATCCTCTGTCTGGTCAGTGCCCAAATATGTTTAGACTCCGGAAAGGAAACCGGCCAAATCACAGGGTTAGGCTGAAGGTCAGAGGGCTGAAGTTCACATTTTTGTCCGTGTAAAACCCCTATTTGGCATTTTTTACCTAACATGCACCCTGATCGTTATCTGAAACGCATGTGATTCCTAATAGGTTCCAGATCTTAAAAAAAAAAAGTACAAAACCCAATAAACTGATCACGGGATTACTGCAACCGCATTACAAGTTGTGATGGTTTTAGATTTAAAGTGTCCGTGTACTTTTCAAAAACTTTCATAGAGACGTATCAAAAGTTTTGATTGATAGGGGTTTTAGTGCTGAGACCCCCAACCGTCAATAGAACGAGGAGAAAAATGAGCTCACATAGAGTGCTGTGTCTCACTGATGGAGGCTGTCATAACTAGTGATGAGCGAACCCGAACCCAGACTTTTTCACTGAAAAAGTTATAACATACGGTAGTCAGAAAATAATATCATTCATATCATCAAGACAGAATGCAAAATAATATGGACATTTAGGGGTTAAAAAAACAAAAAAACCCAACTCACCTCATCCACTTGGTCGCGCTGCAGCAGCTTCTTCTATCTTCACTGAACAGGACCTGCCAAAGGGCCCGTGATGTACGCGATGGTGTCACTGAGCTCTCCCACGTGGTGACGTCATCACGCATATCGCAGGTCCTGTTCAGTGAAGATAGAAGAAGCTGCTGCGGCACGATCAAGTGGATGAGGTGAGTTGTTGGGGTTTTTTTTGTATTTTTTAACCCCTAAATGGCCATATTGTTTTGCATTCTGTCTTACGAATGCCATTATTTTCCAATATAACCATGTTATAACGGAAAATAATAAAGAGAAGTTTGGGTCCCTATTGACGTCAATGGGTTTTGGGTTGGGGAACGGGTTCCCAACCTGAACTTTGACCTGAAGTTTGGCCGAACACGGTGAACCCCAACTTCCATGGGTTCACCCATCCCTAGTCATAACCCGAGCTATGCTTTCTTTTCGTCTTCTCTGCTGCCCTAGACCTGCACCCAGTACCTAGTTCTAATCCTAGAACTTGCACCCTAAAAAACCCTTTCGACTTGCTTTTCAGGGAACAGAGCTCATGGGGTATAAACCTGTGACCTTGTGCCTGCATCCTTTACCCCAATATTGAAGACATGCATGCATGAGTTCTTTGATGAGAATAGAACCTCACCTCATTCTGCAGCAGTGCAAGGGTTAATCACTACTCCTGATCTGATTCAGCCCCTTGGCTGCTCCCAATGTGTTAATCAGCTTCTGTTATATTCCATGCTGTTTGGCTCACTGGCTGCTTGTGTGTGCATGTTTCCCTGTGCTGTGCTGGTCTGTCTGTCTATTCATGATACCAGTCTGCCTGCCACGTGGGTTCCTTTCCACTACTGAAACCAGTCTGCCTCCCACGTGGGTTCCTGTCCGTTCCTTATACCAGTCTGCCTGCCACGTGGGTTCCTGTCCGTTTCTTATACCAGTCTGCCTGTCACATGGGTTTGTGTCTGGTTCTGATGCCAGTCTGCCTTCCACGTGGCTTATGCCAGTCTATATGCCACCAGTCTGCCTGCCATGTGGGTTCCTGTCCGTTCCTTATAGCAGCCTGCCTGTCACATGGGTTCCTGTCCGGTCCTGATGCCAGTCTATATTCCACTCGGGTTCCTGTCTGGTCCTGATGTAAGTCTGCCTGCCACTTGGGTTCCTGTCCACTCCTGATGCAAGTCTGTCCGCCACATGGGTTCCTGTCCGGTCCCGATGCCAGTCAGCCTGCCACGTGGGTTATGCCAGTCTATATGCCAAATGGGTTCCTGTCCGGTTCCTGATGCCAGTTTGCTAGAGTGTAGTTATATTTGTCACACAACAGGCACCAGAGGAGCACAATTAATCCCATAAAGAATTGAAGTTAAGAAATGTATTTCTACTCCCGTATTAAACAGCCTTTATGAGACTGGAAAACTCTGATATTGATTGACAGCAGGTCCGGTCTTTCATACATGAAATGCAGGGTCTACAGATCTTGGCTGTTGCATACTGCACCATTTTGTGGGTAATACTGAGATATTACCCTCAAAATCATGTGCCCAATGGCTGCCTCAGGTGGGCAGCTGTGTCTTATAAGCCCAGCCTAAAAAAACTTAAAGAGGTTATGCCATAATTGATGTAAAAAATGCAAATCAGACATGATATAGTACATAAAAGTCTCAACTAGCAAAGTTATGGTGCAGCTTGTTGCCTATAACAGCTCAAATGGCGCGTCCTTTCTGCTGCAGCTCTTTCCCTATTACTGCCCAGGAGTGTATGTCGTTTCTGCTTCAGTCTGCATACTATCACAGCCCAGGGAGCATGCTCTTTCTGCTGCAGCTCTCTCCCTATCACAGCTCAAGAGATGTACTCTTTCTGCTGTAGCTATGGCTGGTGGCATGAAGTGGACGTGCACATTACCATACAAATTAAACACCATGGACGTTAATGTAATGAAATAGAGAGAATATTTCACAACTGGAGCAATTTTGCTGAATTATATTAAACCTTAGAGGGGTTTTTCAGTATCTGATCGGTGGGTGTCCGACACCCAGGTCCCCCACTGATCAACTGTTCGAGAAGGCAGTGGTGCTCGGTGACCTTCTCGCAGCTTTTCCTAGGCCAAGTGCCGACATGTTCATTGGTCACGTGGCCTAGGCCTATAGAAGTGAATGGGGCTGAGCTGTAATACCTAGCACGGCCACTATGCAATGTATGGTGCTATGCTTGGCGAGCGCAGAGAAGGCCGTGGCACTCAGGAGCTGATCGGCGGTGGTCCCTCTGTTTTCTCTTTCTTACATACGTCAGATACCTCTCTGTCTCGTTGTTTTGATGCAGGGTGGAGGGGGAGATGACAACATGTCACTTTGATTTTGTCAGGGTATTTAGCTACAGGACTAAGGAACTGAAACTTTTCCTCGGTGTAGTAAGAGCACATTCCGGATTTTAAATCCCCGGCATGTCAATTTCTGCTGTGGATTTCACCCTTTGCAATTCATGGGGAGAAATCTGCGGCAAATCCGCAGCATAATATGTCCATGTTAGCATCACCCCTGTAGCAGTAAAGCAATCAACAGCCAAAATAAAGCGGCTCTGCGCCTCACATCCGTCTGTGTAAAACATTTCCTTATCTATCTCTATTCATATGCAAGAACCCTTTCTCTACCCGACAGCGGGCCCCAACCCCGATGACCTTAAGATGAACAATTCCATGCGCTGTCTGATCCACTAAATTGCACAGCGCGCGATGATTTCTTTCCATGGTAATATGAAATTTTGGCAGCTCCATCGTAATGTAGAAAATGTGTGAGTTCCATATCAATGCGGCAGGTTGGCGATATCGCTGCTGGATGATATAATTTCAGATTTCCTCAACTGCGTGATGAATGTGTCTGCTTGAATTTCTTTCAGATAATACATGGGAACTCATATTCCAATATCTATTGTGTAGATTTCAAGTCAGAAGGAGACGGCTGGCAGGTAGGAGGTCTGCCGTCTACATCACAAAGGAATGAATGTTTCTGTAGATGTATATATGCCCACATACACATGTATATATCTATAGGCAGGGGCTTGTATACAGTATATCATTATAGTATTTTTTTTTCTAGATTAGCTTAAAGGGCTTGTTCATGGTCGGAAAAAGTGTTTGCTTTCCGTCAAAAATAGCTTGTCCACATGTAGAGTGGGCAATCACCGTTTCAGCTTCAGTGGAGCTGAGCTGCAATACCAGACGCAACCCCTATGTGGAGCTGTTACTTGAAGAAAGAAGCCTTATCTAATCTTGGGCATCTGTCAGAAGGAAAGTCCTTGCAGGGCAAGCTCATCTGTAATGATACCTTTTATTTAGTGATCCATTGCTTCATTCTGGAGAGAAAGTGCTTTATATCCATATGTAAATGAGCGGGTTAAGTGCACCAAGGGTGGTCCCAAGCCACTCTGTTCACCGTTGCTCCTCCTGCTTGCTCTCCTTGATTGACACGGCCAGGCAAGATGACTGTGCAGGAACCTAGCTCTGAAGAAGGAAAGGGAGGGACTGGTAGAGGAAGCAGGAGTGGCCAGGGTACATGGAGTGACTTGGGCCCACCCTACTTTTTCTCCAAAATGAAGCAACTTCCCTTGTATATTTTTTTTTTTTCGAAGGAGAAACCGTGTCATATGTCAGGGGCAAAGATATAAATTGTGCAACCATGCCTTGGTATGATGTATGACCTGAGGTCCCACACCACTAATGTAAATGGCACTTGGTAGAAAGGGGGGCCTCTTACAGATTTTGCATTGAGGCCTAGGAGCTTTATGTTACACCACTTACTTTATAGTATAAGGACTCTCTCCGGCCCCCTCAGGTGTTGGTGGCCTAGAACCACCACTAGAGGCAAAATTTTAATACCTTGTAGAGATTTATAGAGGCTCACATTGATAATAGTGATTTCAAAGGGTTTTCTGACTTTTTAGAAAACCCCACTTTAACATGCGTATAGCTACATATACTCCATTTAATTTCCCCATAACTTTCACACCAATTTTTCCATAGTCCTCTCCGGCCTTTGCTCCTCTGGTCGCAGTGGCAACGAGTTGCACCCCAACATATGACCATACATAGAATCACCGGCCACAGCAATATTGTCTGGATAGATGTCTTGCCTCTGCAGCATCCAACCACATGTTGAAGAAATAGACATTTCATTGCTGTGCCCACCTGGGGAAGAACAGGTTGGGGACCACCCAACTGTTAGATTATGTCACAGTTTATTATTTTTGTCATATACTCCAAGATTGGAAGGTTGGAAAACCTGTTTAAATGGATGATGCCATGAAGACAGCCCTTTCTCCTAAGCCAACCGTCCTAGCCATTGTTGGGCTCAGACTCCTGAAGCATTGTGATCAGCTGTTACTGCCAGGTGATGCCTCAACAGACCATACACGTTCTCCATAGTGTTGTATACTGGTTATTATATGAATGGCCAACCAAATAATATATGTTTATGAGAAGATCCACCAGTGCGGGAATTGGTCTTATTTAGTGTTTCTCCTCTCTTCTCTGGCTAATAGAGGGGTCCCAAAGAGGTATAGACCTATAATCTATGACGTCCATACCAACGCTACAGGTGTTACTATAGGGGGTTGAAGTGGTACCAGTTTTACCTATGCCCTGGTGCCTTATACTATGTAAGAATATAGCATGGTAGCTCAGTGGTTAGCATTGTTGTCTTGTAGTCCTGGGTTTGAGTCCAACCAAGGACAACATGGAGTCTGTTTGTTCTCCTTGTGGGAGTTTCCTCCAGGTACTCTGGTTTCTTCTCACACTCCAAAAACATACTGATGTGTTAATCTGGAATTTATCCAGTGACCCCCAGTTGGGACAGGGACTGATATGAATGATGACACAGGACATGTTGGCACATGTAGACGCAACCTTGTTACAATCTTTGAATTGACGCCAAGGACTTTCATGTTACGCCTCTGTCCGAGCCCTATAAAAGCAAAAATCTCTATTTGTACAATTTCCTACCGCCAATTTTTTTTTTATTAACAACCTATTAAAATCTGAATTTCAACACAATTCAAGTAATTTCCCCTAGAAAATGCATTATCAGTAATGTTGAGATCTCTAATTCCCAGGTTAAAATGTCACAGTTGAATAAATCTCTTTTGTGTGGGGGATAAATGAACATTTTTGAATACAAATGAAAAGCGATCGCGGCCCCCGCCTCTCGCACATGAAATAGTTGTGTTATCAGAAAATGAATTTATATTAATTACAGAATTAATTCATCTGCTCGGGTACTAGAAAGCCTGGCACAGCTAATATTATCGGTGTGAGGAGTAGCCAGTGATCCACGACTAAGTGACTTGAATCTTCTTTGTACATTGACGCTTCATACTCTATAGAAACCGAGGAAATGACATTGAACAATTTGCATTTTAATTGTTTCTTTTATAGAACAAAGTCATAAAATCTTGGATGTTTTTTTTATTCGTTCTCCAATAGTTTTAATTTTTGTTCATGTTTTTTTTTTCTTTTATTTCCAATGATTAAAATTAGATCTTGTTCAAATATTTCATTGAAAGAAGTTATTTTTTTTGGGACTAATTTACCAATTCTAAGACAATTTTTCCACAATAAGGCACTTGGGGGGGGGGAGGGTTAGTTATATCATACTTTATCTCTGCCCAAGACTTTGACAATTGAAAAATACCTCACTTAGGGTCCTTATGAACAGTTCGATGAGGTTTACACTGCATGGGGGGAGAATGACCATTAGTACGATCATTCACCCCCCCCCCACCCCCCCATACAGCTTGCATATTGTTGGCAGCACATCCGCAGGTTCAGACTGTTCGGAGATGTGCTGCCAAAACATAAAAAATCCAATTGACCAACCAATGTGATGGGCCAAAGATAAGCCGAATGAACACCACTGCAAATCTTTGCTCCTGTCATTGGCTTTTGTAAAACAAGGCATTTAGGATGCTTTAACACTGGCAAATAAGCTGCCCATTGATGAAAGTTGACTGATGTTCATTTGCAGTGGATTTGGAAAGTCTTTAGACCTTTGAACTTTTTTTTTTTTCAAATTTTGATATGTTGTGGCCTTGTACTAAAAAAAAAAGTCTAGATTTTCCCTATCAATCAGCACTCAATACCCCATAATGAGAAAGTGAAAACAGAAGGTTCGAAATCTTTGCAAATTTATTGAAAAGGAAAAACTAAAATCTTGCATTGACATAAATATTCAGACTCTTCATTCAGGACTTAGTTGAAGCCCCTTTAGCAGCGATTAGAGTCTCCAGTCTTCTTTAGGATGATGCCACAAGGTTTAAACTCCTGGATTTGGGGATTTACTGCCGTTCTTCTCTGCAGATCCTCTCAAGCTTTGTCAGGTTCGATGGGGACCGTTGGTGGACAGCTATTTTCAGGTCTCTCTAGAGATGTTCGATTGGGTTTAAGTCAGTACTCTGGCTGGGACACTCAAGGACTTTCACAGTTGTCTCTTAGCTATTCTTGTGTTCTCTTGGCTGTGTGCTCGGGGTCATTGACTTATTGGAAGGTGAACCCCATGCTCAGTCTTAGGTCCAGAGTACTCTGGATCAGGTTTTCATTAAGAATATCTCTGTTCTGTGCTCCATTCAACTTTCCCTCAACTCTGATCAGTCTCTCCATGCCAGGTTCTGAAAAACACCCATACAGCATGATGCTGCCACCACCATGCTTCACTGTAGGGATGGTATTGGGAAGGTTATGAGCAGTGCCTGATTTCCTCCAGATATGATGTTTAAAATGAAAGCCAAAAAGTTTCATCAGACAAGAGAATCTTGTTTCTCAAAGTCTGAGAGTCATTAGGTGCTTCTTTGCAAACTCCAGGAGGACTTTAATATATCTTTTACTGAAGGCTTTTTTTCTGGTCACTGTACCATAAAGCCTGGAGTGCTGCTGTGATAGTTGACCTTCTGAAAAGTTTCTCATCTGCACACAGGATCTTTGGAGCTCCGCCAGACTTATAATTAGGTTCTTTTCACGTCACTTACCAAGGTCCTTCTCCCCTGATTACTTAGTTTGGTGAGGCGGTCATCTCTAAGAAGAGTTTTGGTTGTTCTAAACTTCTTCCATTTAAGAATTATGGAGGCCACTGTGCTCTTGGAAACTTTCATTGCAGCAGACATTTTTTGTACCCTTCTCCAGATCTACACAATCCTGTCTCTGAGCTCTACAAGCAGTTCTTTACTCCTCGTGGCCTGGTTTTTACTCTGATATGCATTGTCACCTGTGAGACTTTATAGAGACAGGGCTGTGCCTTTCCAAATTATACCCAATCAACTGAAATTCCCACAGGTGGACTCCAATCAAGGTGTAGAAACATCTCAAAGATGATCAAGAGAACTGGGAGGCTTCCAGAGCTAAATTTCAACTGTTATAGCAAAGGGTCTGAATACTTATGTCCATGCCAAAATTTCAAAAATTCGGTTTTCACTTTCTCATTATGGGTTATTGAGTACAGACTGATGGAGAAACTTGATTTTTTTTAAAATTAATTTTACCACAAGGCCGCAACATAACAAAATGTAAAAGAAATGTGAAAGGGTCTGAAGACTTTCCGAATGCATTGTATGCCACCATTCGCTGACCATTAGCCATCATCTATATAGTAGCTACTTTTGCTTAGAGCACCAGCTCATATTTTCCGAAAATTTCCTGATTGTAATTCTATCCTTGTCCTGTCTTCTTCTTCAAAGCTGCAGCCTACGATGCAAATACAAAGAAAAGAGGATAGAAAATACACATTTGGTTAATCCGATATTAGATTGTGCTAAATGTTGAATAGGATCCTTTGTTGGTTTCTCTTCTTCCCTATCTATGGCTGAAAGCAAATGACAAAAATTAACACCTCTCTGCACGCCATTCTCCACCGGTAGGGTTGACTTATCTTCGACAGGCGAAGTCAGAATTAAAGCTAAGGTTTAATTTAGCATCTTCACCTTGGGCCATTGAGTGTCAGTCTTTTGGTTGCTCGCTTGTCAGCAAAGGACAGCCTCAAGCCCCTCATTATCACTTCAAAAGTGGAGACAAGCAGATGTATCTTGATGGTTTATTTAATGCGCTCTGCCGTACTGTAATTAATCTTCAGAAGGGAGAGAGTAAAATGCTGTTGTTTTTGTTGACGTGTCCCCCTCCAGTCGTTGGGAATAGTGTAGACTTGATCCTTGGCAAAATGTGTGTTTTGAGGAGCATTTGTGCCAGGTCAATAAAAGCATGAATAGCAAATTACAAAGTCATGTGTCCAGTCAATTTACCATTGTAAAACCGCAGTAATCCAGCTTTGTATTACCGTGTTTGACCCTCAACCAGGGGCGTAACTACCATAGCGGCAGACCATGTGACTGCTATGGGGCCCAGGGCAAGAGGGGGCCCAGTCTTAATGGGATCATCTCCTCCTCTACTGGAGGTGAAAACTTGGTCAGGACTCTACCCTCTAAAGGAACAACTTTTAGCAAATAAGGCAGAAGAAAAATGGTCCAAGGATCATTGAAAGGGGTTTAGATGGAAACCCTTCTGTCCTGGGTGGGGGGCCTGGTTTGATCCTTGCTATGGGGCCCTTACTTCTCTATGTACACCACTGCCCTCAACCTATACACATTTGCGTCTGGAAGTCCAACATTAGGCCCAATGTGGATGACTGTTTAGTAAATGGCTTATCTAGTGAACACCCCCTTCTGTCCATGTACCTTATTGGGCACATGGAATTCATAGAGGGATGTCCTTCTTTGGCACATCTTCTATGAGCCCAAATAAAGAGACACTCTTTGACAGCAGTTCCCCTTCTGGTGGACACAAGCTGTATTACATGGACAGCCAGTCATCTCAGTGGCCACCATGTAATACTACTTTTCCCCTGAAGTGGCCGCTGCAGCCACTGAAGTTTTCCCTGGGTAAATCAGCTGTATGTTTGAAAGTTTGGCCTCTAATGAGACAAACCAATTCATATACCATCTTAATGGTGGTCAGAGTTCTGTTTTTATGACATAGTGCTCCAAATCCCCTACAAAGATCTAAGGGACTGATATTTCATACACAGGTCTTAATTGGATGTGCACTGGAGTAAGATGCATTAAATGTATTAAAATGTTCTGACCTCTTGCTTAGGTGCCAGTGATAAACCACATGTACTGTATGTTATCTCTGATGTAGCAGAGCTGGAGGGCTGAGGTAGCAGAGCTGAAGGGCTGATAGTCAGATGCAGTATGCAAACACCTGTAAAATAGGGCAGTGTTCCACTTTTTGAGCCAAATTATAAGCAACATGGGGGGGGGGGTTGTCTTCAGAGTGCATGGGTTGGTTTGGTAACTTGGTGCAGAGGAGGAGAGCTGGCTGGAGGGGGTCAAGGCTGTGAAAGGTATTGGATCCAGTTACACATAAATTCCCCCTATAAGATTAAAAGATATATTGGATGGATATGAGACAGATGTGAGGCAGATATGAGACATATAGATAGTTATGCGATAGATAGATAGATAGATTTTCTAGGAAATGATTTTTTTCCTCTTTTCTATTACAGATTTGAACTTTGGGGTTGTGCACATACACGTTAAACCAGCTTGGACCTTGGGATATAGTTACATAGTTACATAGTTACATAGTTAATACGGTTGAAAAAAGACACATGTCCATCAAGTTCAACCAAGGGAGGGGGTAGGAGTGATGAAGGGGAGGGGGACTGGTAACCTTAAGACATGACTCTACATTTCTTAATATGTGGTGACCTTCTTTTTCTCTAAGAATTTATCTAAGCCTGTTTTGAAGCCCTCAGCTGTCTTTTCTGTGACCAGCTCCTGCGGTAGACTGTTCCACAGATTCACAGTTCTTATAGTAAAGAAGGCTTGTCGCCCCTGGAGTCTGAACCTTTGCTTCTCCAGGCGGAGGCCGTGCCCCCTTGTCTTTTGAGGGGATTTTACCTGGAACAGTTTTTCACCATATTTTTTGTATGGGCCATTTACATACTTATACAGGTTGATCATGTCCCCCCTTATACGTCTCTTCTCAAGACTAAACAAGTTTAACTCCTTCAATCTTTCTTCATAGCTAAGATGCTCTATGCCCCTTATCAGTTTAGTTGCCCGTCTCTGCACCCTTTCCAGCTCCAGGACATCCTTCCTATAAACCGGAGCCCAGAACTGAACAGCATATTCCAGATGAGGCCGTACTAATGCTTTATACAGTGGTAATATGACTTCCCTGTCCCGCCAGTCCATGCCTCTTTTAATACATGACAATATTCTGCTGGCCTTAGAAGCAGCCGATTGACATTGCATGCTATTCTGCAGTCTATGGTCTACAAGGACACCCAGATCCTTCTCTACAAGTGACTCTCCCAGTGTTACTCCCCCTAGGACATAGGAGGCATGCAAGTTGTTAGTACCCAGATGCATAACTTTACATTTATCCACATTGAACCTCATCTGCCAAGAGGATGCCCAAACACTCAGTGTGTCCAAGTCAGCTTGTAACTTCTGCACATCTTCCATAGACTGGACTCTACTACAAAGCTTAGTGTCATCTGCAAAAATTGAAACAGTGCTGTTAATTCCTCTCTCTATATCATTAATAAATAAATTAAATAAAAGTGGACCCAGCACTGAACCTTGGGGTACACCACTTATAACTGGGGACCATTCAGAGTAGGAATCATTCACCACCACTCGCTGAGTACGCTCCTTCAGCCAGTTCTCAATCCAGTTACAGAGTAGATTTTCTAATCCAACCGACCTTAATTTACCTGTCAGACGTCTATGAGGGACCGTGTCAAACGCTTTTGCAAAGTCCAAATACACAATATCCACAGCCGCCCCTCTATCTAGGCTTCTACTCACTTCTTCATAAAAACCAATCAGGTTAGTCTGACAGCTTCTGTCCTTAGTAAAACCATGCTGGTTATCACTTATAATACTATTATCCAAAACATATTCCTGTATATAGTCCCTTATTAGACCCTCAAAAAGTTTCCCCACAATGGACGTTAAGCTCACCGGTCTATAATATTATATGCACGATTGTGTTGGGGGATCACCATTCATCGGACCTTGGAGTGTATTGGGGAACAGCAGCATGACATCAGATATATTAATAACAACTATAATATGATAGATTAGGACATGGGTCAACATACGATCTAATGAAGAAAGTGTCCCTTGTCTTATACAAGAGTGCATAGGGGTATATACACTATGGCACCTATACTATGGCACCTTGTTGAAAATATTTTGGTCATGCAGAGTTAGGGATTTGCAGAGTAATACTTTGTGTTTCAAAGTGCCACATGACCAACTGTTGTCCCTGCTGCGCTTTATTTTGGTTTGATGGAGGATGTTCCCCTTAGACGATCGATGCTTAAACTTATATATATGGCAATAAAATGATGTACGAATACGTGGCGGACATTAATCTACAGCAGCGAATATAATATATATCTTCGCTGCTGGGAAGACATATGTATATGTAATTATTCTGCGATTGTGTGGGTACGATTGTCCGCTATGAGCGAATATTTTTTCGCAGAATGGCGTACATTATTGCCAGGAGACATTGAGTGATGTTTTGAATCACTGATCATGTGACCGGGAGTTTCGCATCACATGTGCGTTCCAGCTTGCGGTGCATTCACAACGCATGTGCAGTGAGGTGTACACCACGCCGATATGGCGCGGATACACAGGGACGCTAAGGTCCACGCTGGTGAGTGCATTCCCCTTCCCCCTTTTCTTGTCTTCCTCTTGTTTTTATCTTTTTGATATAGATGAAATTCACGTGTGTATATCATGTGTTTTTAATGAGACAATTGTGTCTCATCACGTTAATGTATGAATTCTCCTAAGTTTTTACCACTATGTTTTGTATAATTTTTTGCACAATATTTTGTCTATATGTTTTGAACATATTCTGCTATGAATTTTTTAAATTACACATTGTATTTTATGAGGAAATGTGTTAATTAGTTTGTGACAAAATCATGTGATCTATAAATATTCACTGAGCACCATTTGTAATACTGACACTGCTTGAGAAAAGTCCCATTGAGCGGACTGAAACGTCGCAATCAGGTGAATAAACACCTTTAATTCACTACATTGGAGTGCCCTGGAGTTATTTTCTATATTTTCTGGACTTTGGACCGTGTCCACAGCCACTGGCACCAAGTGTATACATTCTTTGACGGTCAGTGCGGTCCACACCTTGCTATTGTTGTAGATAGGTAGATAGATGGATAGATATGAGGTAGATAGATAGATAGATAGATAGATGGATAGATATGAGGTAGATGGATAGATATGAGGTAGATGGATAGATATGAGGTAGATGGATAGATATGAGGTAGATGGATAGATATGAGGTAGATAGGTAGATAGGTAGATATGAGGTAGATAGGTAGATATGACGTAGGTAGATAGATATGAGATAGATGATAGATAGGTTTAGCTGTACAGTGTATGGCTTCAGCTTTATGCCATACATTAACATCACGCAGTCTCTCTCTCCGCACATTCCTTTCCTCTAGAGGTTTCCTGTTGTGAAGTTAAAAAAGAAAAAAACATTCACACAAAGGTTATAAATACGATCAAAAGGTGTCAAAACACATTAGTCAGGACCCAGATCAAATGACTCGACCTTTCTGAAAGACATGGTCAAGGTAATACACATACACTGCGGCTGACTCTCTTCTCGTTTTTCAAGGGTTTTCGGACTGGAGCTGAAATGTAATCATGACCCGGGGCTGGTGACATTATTTAGAAGAACTTAACAAAACTACTCACTGTTCACACCTCAGCACTGCCAGGACATCAACCACGGTTAGAGATAAGTGGAAGGACCTTTATTTGGGTTTCTAGTTCTTAATTATTTTAACCAGAGAAAAGTAGAGTGGTATCTATAACCGAGGCCTCAGGGTAATGAATAGATAGGAGAGAGATAATAGGCTGATATATATGAGGTAGATGAATAGAAAGATAATTAGATATTAGGCTGATAGATATAGAGATAGATAGATAATTAAGTAAACTGATAGATATAAGGTACCTGAATAGATAAATATTGAATAGGCTGATTGATATGATGTAGATAGATATGATAGATAATTGAATAAGCTGATAAATATAAAGTAGATAATTAGATAGGAGAATGGGAGTATAGGAGATCGCTGCCTACTGTGCTCACAATGAGTTTCATAGTTTAACAATATATGGAGATAGCTCCCCCTAATGGCGGCAATATATTACAGTGTAATCTTTGCAGGGAGTTTGGTGCTTTGTAACAGAAAAACCAAAGCTCTGCTAAAAAGTTATATTAAGATGTGACTAGGTGCAACATTTTGGACCTATTTAGATGAAAAAATTGGTATTCCAGGGTGGACCTTTATTTTAGGCTAACTTATCTACTGCTACTTTAAGACATGATTGATTGGATGGATAGATAGATTAGATAGATTAGAAAGATAGATAATTAAATAAATTGATATATATATATATATAATAATATATATATATATATCATGCACCTGAATAGATAAATATTGAACAGACAGATATTATGTAGATAGATAAATAGATACAGATAATTAAATAAGCTGATAGATATAAGATAGGCTAATAAATAGGAGGTACATAAATAGAATGATAGATAATTAGATATTAAATAGGCTAATATTAAATAATTATACAGGCTGATAGATACATGTATTAGATAGGTATGAGATAGATAGGTATGAGATAGATAGGTATGAGATAGATAGGTATGAGATAGATAGGTATGAGATAGATAGGTATGAGATAGATAGGTATGAGATAGATAGGTATGAGATAGATAGGTATGAGATAGATAGGTATGAGATAGATAGGTATGAGATAGATAGGTATGAGATAGATAGGTATGAGATAGATGGGTATGAGATAGATAAATAGATAGATATGAGATTGATATGAGATAGATGGATAGATATGAGATAGATAGATAGATAGATAGATAGATAGATAGATAAAATAGCAAAAGATGAGGCAGCACTCCAAACGTTGATATTAGTGATGAATCTTTATTCCCGTGCGACGTTTCAACCCTACTCAATGGGGTCTTTGTCAAGAGATAGATAGATAGATATGAGAGAGATAGAGATAGATAGATATGAGAGAGATAGAGATAGATAGATTGATAGATATGAGAGAGATAGAGATAGACAGATGATTGATATGAGGTAGATAGATATGAGATAGATAGAGATAGCTAGACAGACAGATGATTGATATGAGGTAGATAGATACACAACACCATAAACTATGCACGTGTCATATAAATAAAAAAATAAAATATACAGAAATAAATATAAACAAATAAATAAAATATCGCACTCTGAACACTTTGCAAACAAGAAAGCCAAACCCCACTGTTTCCTTCTCCTGATAGCACTGGGGTCACTGATTGGTATTGAATGTAAATCCTCTCCTTCTCCTGACTGGTTACATTAATATGATCACTCAGTGATCGGGGCGGTGTCTTGTCAGGGACGGCTGTCATTAACTGTCCCAATATATGTAAATATATACCAGACACTAATGGATGTGTAATTGTTGGCAATCTTCTGTGTGTTTAGGTCTGTGCAGTAAAGTGCAAATATGGGGCAGAGTACCTGGGGGTCGCTGCCCCGGAAAGTGCAGAGTAATTACAGCACCAGATAAATTCACACTGGTAATAGGATATTTAGTGATTGTATGAAGTTAGAAAAACCGGTCTTCCTTATTCTTTTCCAGCACCACTCTTACACATAGGCTGTTTCTGGTATTGCAGCTCAGCCCCATTCAATTGCAGTACCAGACACTGCCCATGGCCAAGAGAGGCGCTGTTTCTTGGGGGGAAAAAATCTTTGTTTTGCAACCTTTTACAAACCCGTGAAAGGAGTTTTCCCACTGAATGAAGGGAAGATATATCGCCATGCTGTGGCTCCTTCGCTTCTTTTTTTCCTTCACAGCAGCACTCGCAGCCTGCTCAGTTGGAAGTGCTGCTCCACAGGCAACAAGGTCCCTACATTTTCCTGAGCGGTAAGGACCCCATGTTCATAATGTTATGGCATATCCTAGTGCTACTGTCCAGACTGATAACATGAAAACAATAGTAATGGACAGATCTAAAGTAGTTCAATGCAGAGGACACTTGACAGTGAAGCTCCACCTCCTGGACACTTGAGAGAGCAGAATCTTGATAATTAAAAGTACTCCTATTGAGAAAAGCTCAGCAAAAACTAAGGCTGAACTGCTCTCCCCAGCCCCTAACTTGTGCTGTCAGCAGTTTAGCGTGGTTAAAACCGCTGAGAGACACCTTTTTAAAGGGGTTGTGTCACTTCAGAAAATGGCATTTATTATGTACAAGGCACTTACTAATGTATTGGGATTATCCATATTGCTTCCTTTGCTGGCTGGATTCATTTTTCCATCACATTATATACTGCTTGTTTCCATGGTTATAACAACCCTGCAATCCATTAGTGGTGGTCATGCTTGCACATTATAGGAAAAAGCACCTGTGTGCTCCCACTGTCCCAGACACCAGACGCTTTTTCCTATAGTGTGCAAGCATGACCACCACTGATGGATTGCAGGGTGGAAACAATCAGTGCATAATGTGATGGAAAACTGAATCCAGCCAGCAAAGGAGGCAATATGGACAATCACAATACATTAGTAAGTGCCTTGTATTAACTTTCTCTACACAATAAATGCCACTTGCTGAAGTGACACAACCCCTTTAAATCAAATTTTGTGTGTTTTTTTTAGAAATTAATTTTTTATTGTGAACAGATGAACAGACTTTTCTGTTACAGTGCAGCAAACCCTCTGCAATGCCATAGAGCTAAATTATAAAGTACTACCGCCACTAGAGGAAGTATAGGAGCTATTGTGTTCCCACTGAGTTCCATGGTTTAACAATATGCAGTTAGCTCCCCCTAGTGGCGGCAGTATATTACAGTGAACTCTGACATTGCAGGGAGTTTGGTGCTTTGTAACAGAAAAACAAAGCTCTGACGGCTAAAAAGTTATACGAAGATCTGGATAAATGAAACATTTTGGAGCTATTTAGATGGTGAACATTCATTTTAGGCAAACTTGAGGAATCTAGTGCCCCTTTAAGACATGTCATTTCCAAAAGTGGAGAATGCAAGGAATATGGGCACAAAATAATAGGTATTTTTCAGTATAGAAAAGCCATTAATCATCGCTCATTAAAAGGCTATTACTCGCTGATAACAGTCTGCATGTAAAGCGCTATGCATTTCCCACTAACCCTCAGTACGTTTTTGTCTGTGCCTCTGGCATTTACAGTAGGTACCTTGTGCTGCCTGTAAATCAGCTCAGATAATGCATAAAATGTAGCATTAGGGATGGAGGTTTTAACCCCTTCTGTGGTGCTCCCCGACGTTCCTGGATCCTGACTATGCAGAGATGTGCGCAGTTTTGATCTCGGTATTGATTCAGATGCCCCCTGTGGAGACACCATATAAATATACATCAGCTCAGTGAACTGTAAGGCAAAGAAACACAATCCTATGATCAATAAATAAAATAAGACCCTGTTTTTCTTCTCTTCTCTTCAAGTGCCGATGTCTCCCTTATGGCCAATGGGATTTTTGTACCCTAGAACAATACAATACAATCAGATATCTGAAGTGCAAGCAGAAAATAATAATAATAATAATATTAATAATATTAAATGAATAGTAAACACTGTACATATAATACTGGGTGTACTTAAAGGATTCCATGATTTATGTAAAAATGAAAATCAGACCTCATATAGTACATGACAATCTCTTTCTAACAAAGCTAGAACCAGCCCTGTACTTCACATGGATCCAGAGATCTCTCCATTGTTCCAACTGCTCTGTTGGATTTATTTAAGCTGGCAGCTCAGGGGTGTGTCCTGTCTGCTGCAGCTCAGGAGGCGTGTCCATTTTGATGCAGTTCATGAGGTGGGTCCTTTCTGCTGCATCTCAAGGGTGTAATCTTTCTGTTGCAGCTCAGGGGTTATTTCCTTTTTGTTGCATCTCAGGGGGTATGTCCTTTTTGTTGCAGCTCAGGGGTTGTGTCCTGTCTGCTGCAGTTCCAGAGGCATGTCTATTTTCCTGCAGCTCATGGGGTGGATCCTTTCTGCTGTAACTCAGGTGGCATGTCCGTTCTGCCACATTACAGGGGGCTTGTCCGTTCTCAGAGGTGTGTTCTTTTTGTTGCAGCTCAGGGGGTATGTCCTGTCTGCTGCAGTTCCAGAAGCGTGTCTATTTTCCTGCAGCTCATGGGGTGGGTCCTTTCTGCTGTAACTCAGGTGGCATGTCCGTTCTGCCACATCACAGGGGGCTTGTCCTTTCTCAGAGGTGTGTTCTTTTTTTCGCAGCTCAGGGGTGTGTCCTGTCTGCTGCAGTTCCAGAGGCATGTCTATTTTCCTGCAGCTCATGGGGTGGGTCCTTTCTGCTGTAACTCAGGTGGCATGTCATTTTTGCCATATCTCTGGTGGCTTGTCCTTTCTCAGGGGTGTGATCTTTCTGTTGAAGCTCGGGGGGTATGTATTTTTGGCTGCAGCTCAGGGTGTGTGTTCTGTCTGCCGCAGCTCAGGATGCGTGTTCATTTTGCTGCAGCTCATGGGGTTGGTCCTTTCTGCTGTAGCTCATGTGGCATGTCCATTCTGCCACATCTCAGGGGTCTTGTCC
This sequence comes from Rhinella marina, assembly GCA_900303285.1. Classification (NCBI taxonomy): domain Eukaryota; kingdom Metazoa; phylum Chordata; class Amphibia; order Anura; family Bufonidae; genus Rhinella; species Rhinella marina. Next base: position 201,885 of record ONZH01026646.1, read on the forward strand.
TTTCTCAGAGGTATGTCCTTTCTGTTGTAGCTCAGGGTGTGTCCTTTTTTGCTGCTTCTCAGGGGGTGTGTCCTTTCTGTTGCAGCTCTCCCTCCCTGTAACTACAGGATGGAACTGAGCATGTACAGTACGTCCATTTCAGAGAGATTGACAAAGAAATAAAGAAAAAAGGAAACAGGTGGCACATTTTTATTGGATAACTCAGTGGCTATACTAAATTTTTAATGACATGCAATTTCAAAAGTATTCAGATCCAACCTCTTTAATAAAACCTCTTTAAGGTCAATTTTAATCTTGAATGATGAAGGGATTTATCATATCTTTTATGTTTTATGGAGGTGAAGGAGTTAATGGTGAGATCTCTGGTGGTGAAGGCCAGCGAAGAGGGTAATGTTTTTGGAGGTCAAAGGCAGAGATGTCCTGAGTGGTCTGGGGTAGTGAGCTCCCTCTAGTGGCAGCTGAAGGCAGACAGAATTTCATCATGTTAGACAGTGGCTGTATGAAGGGAAGGAGGGGAATTTGAGTGGTGTATCAGAAAACCAGCATTTTCCTAAATGTTATTATAAATACCATATGCTGTAATTCTGTTACTATATAACAATGTTCACCAGATAACCACCCATGATCACCATGTATCATATACTGTATACCAATATTAACACTTTCATCATCATCAGATCTACCTCTAGTCTTGTTTCCTCTTCACATTCCTTCATTCTATGGCTGTGAGTAGTGTGGACTTCTATCCAATTTTCAGATGCAATTCGATTTGTCACGAAGCTGAATTTCCTTGTGCTTTGTGGTAAAAAAAAAAATTTTTTCCCTGAAATGGTGGTAAAAAAAAAAAACATATTCACCTCATACATTTGAGCATGAAGAGGCCGCAGCGGCCATCTTGATTTGAAGACCTTATGCAAAATCTTGTGCGCTGTGACGTATGGCATCAGCACTGTGGCCAGCGTAATGAGGTAATCACGCACCGTGCGAGATTTCATGCAGTCTTCAAACAAGATGGCTGCGGCAGCCTCAAATGGATGTGGAAAGTATTGTTTAACCCCTGAAAACCCTCGCTATTAATGTCTGATGCAGCGATCAGCGATGAATGCGGCATCTGGATTCAATAATCATTTTATTGTCAATAGTCATTGCACCCGCTACTTACAAAGAAATGCGCTTCGTAACAAAGTAATTTTGTCACAAAGTGAACTTCTTGGTGAAATTTGGCTACGTGCCCAAATTAATTTTTCAAAACTTCGCTCATCTCTAGCTGTGAGCTCATGTAGACTGTATTATTGTAGCCTCTAGTCAGGTGTCACACCAGCTCCCCAAGTGAGGTTTGCACCCAATGCTATTGATAATGGCCGTCCACTAAAACAAAATCCTGTAACAGGATGCCGGCGGCGTGCTCCCTCTCTGCAGTGCAGCCGGCTTCCCTGTGAAGAGGTGGAGAGAGGAACCGGCGTCCCCATCTCCATGGTTACAGGGGACGGAGCGGAGACAATGGCGTATGCTCCCTTAAGCGCAGCCAGAGTCCTCGTCCCCTTGGCAACGAGCAGGGGCAGGGGTTGAGCGCCAACCTAGTTAAGTTGGCGCTCAGTTATGATATGGCGCACAACATGGGTCACGTGACGCTGGCCACTCACATGACCCCTCAGTGTGCCCTATTTAAACAGGCAGCCTGCTGGCCACAGGTTGCCTGTGATTGTTTTTTCTCATTATACCTGGACTTGATCTCGGCTTGTGTACCTTGACTCTGACTTTGCTAGACACTTTTGACTGACGCTACCTCTTGGCTTTTGACTTTTGGCTTCCCCTGGTTCTGGTTTGTCTCTCCGATTTGGATTTGATTGCTTTCTCGGTGGACTCTCTGGGCTCACTTGCTCCCAATCCTATATTTTTTAGTAAATTAAGCTGACATGAAGCGATTGATACAATTTACATGGAGGTATATTTAGAAAGCCAAGGAGTCATTAAGTCTATGATCAAACTCTGGTTTCGACAAGAACAATTAATTGAGTGCTCAGAGTAGTAGGTGGAATTTCTCCGCCTGATATTAGGTTACGTCTGAAGCTAATTACTACTCTGTTTTCAGGTGTTCTTATTTTTGAAAGTGAACTATGATATCACCGATTTATCGGTAAGAAGAGGCAGATTAAAACTAAATTTGCTGCTCAGCCGTTCTTACATTATGAGGTTGGAGATCGGAACCCACATTGAGCATAATTGCTATTTTCTGCTCAGCTGCTCATCACTGAAATGAAAAATTTCTTTAGATAAAATCCCTATATTCCAGCAAGTTATCTGCTCTGTACAGAATAAAGAAATACATTTTTACCCTTTTGTTATCTACACTTCTCTGAACACTAATTTACACTGTAGCTTTCACCGTTGCCTGTTTTTTGTAAATCTAATGTATCTTGTCATACTTTAGATGCATTGAAAATGTAACATCTAACTGGTTTCTACTAAAGTGGAAACAAAGGGTAGACAATGGAATAATTTGGGTTGACAAGCAGAAAAAGTAAAGAGATGCTGCAAATGGCTCGGTTGAACAGTCAAACTTACAAGGTTCCTCCACCCAGGGGTGTTATTGAGTATTGCCACCTGGAATTAGCATCCCTGGTGGTCTAGGGCAGAGAATGGGCTAATGAGAATGGATTAGTGAAGATATCCCTTTTGGTCTAGGGTACTGAAAAGTTTTAATAAAGATATCTCAAAGATGCTGAAGGGATAAATGTAGATATCTCTGGGGGTCTAGGATACTGAAGGGATTAATGAAGATATCCCTTTTGGTCTAGGATGCTGAAGAGATTAATGAAAATATCTCTAGTGGTCTAGGGTAAGGAAATCAATGAAACTATCCTTTGTGATCTAAGCTGCTGAAGGGATAGATGAAGATATCCATGGTGGTCTAGGGTAATGAAAAGATTCATGAAAATCTCCTCAGTGATCTAGGGTGCTGAAGGGATTAATGCAAATATCTCAGTTGGTCTAGGAACTGAAAGGGCTAATCAAAATATCCTTGGTCTAGGTTAATTAAGAGATTATTGAAAATATCCTTGATGATCTAGGATGCTGAAAGGATCAATGAAGATATCTCTGGTGGTGTAGGGTTGCGAAGAGATGGATATGCCTGGTGGTCTAAGGTGCTGAATGTATAACCAAAGATATTCCTATGGTCTAGAGCACTGAGGGCAAAGAAGAAATTAATCAAAATATGGTGATCTAGGCTGCTGAAGGGATTAATGAAGATATCCTTGGTGGTTTAGGGTGGTGAAGGGATAACCAAAGATATCCATTTGGTCTAGAGCAGTTTTCCTCAACTCCAGTCATCAGTACCCACATTCTGTTCATGTTTTCAGGCGTTCATTAGTATTGAGCAGTTGACGCAATAAGTGGCAATTCATCAGGAGGACTTACCACAGGTATTCATTCTGTGGGATCTTAAATATTGATGATGCATCCTCAAGATACATCATCAATATTGTATGGTGGGAGTCCATCGTCCAGCACCCCAGGCGATCAGCTGTTTGAAGGGACCACAGACCTTGGACATGTGCTACAGCTTCATTATAGTATAGAATGAGGAGAAAGGTCATGTGATCGTGGATGTGAAGTCACAGGATGAGGAGTAGGCTGCAGTGCTGGGTATCAGCAAACGTTGATGACCTATTACTGTTTCCACTATTGTGGCTTACTTCATTCCCTCTAAATTACACCTTTAAAGGGTTATTCTCATTTTAGACAATGGGGGCATATCGCTAGGATATGCCCCCATTGTCTTATAGGTGCGGGTCCCACTGCTGGGACCCGCACCTATTTCCAGAACGGAGCCCCCGAACTGAATGAGGGCGCACTGCGCATGCGCAGCCGCCCTCCATTCATTTCTATGGGGCCGCCGAAAATAGCCGAGCGCTGGCTCGGCTACTTCCGTCGGCTCCATAGAAATGAATGGGAGCGCACCGCGCATGCACGGCCCGGCTCCCATTCATTTGTATGAGCGGCACGGGGAGCTGCGCCTGGTGGTGGCCAGACCCCCGGAAACCTAGGGTCCTCCAGGCGCAGCGCTCCCCGCTCCGTTCTGGATATAGGTGCGGGTCCCAGCGGTCTAAGATGAGAATACCCCTTTAAAGGGGTTCTATGGTTTTCAAAACAGCACCTGGATCGGAATACTTTTGTGATTGCATGTAATTAAAACTTTTGTATAGCCAGTGAGTTATTCAATGAACTATATCTGTATAGCGCCACCTGCTGTTTGCTTTTTGTCTTATTTCTTTGACCTGCTCACTGAGATGGCTGCACATGCTCAGTTTCATCCTTCAACTGCCTCCTGTGCTGTGATAGGGAGAGCTGAGACACGCCCCCTGAGCGGCAGCAGAAAAGACACTCCCCTTGAGCTGTCAGCTTGATATAAATCTAGCAGAGCAATGAATGAGAAGATCTCAGGATCCATGTGAGGTACAGGGCTGGTTCTGGCTTTGGTAGGAAGAGGCTGTTATGTACTCTATGGCGTTCTATTTTAATTTTTTTACATTAGCCATGGAAAAACCCCTTAAACTATTGAGCAAAACCTGGATTCCACCTACAGATACCAAGGTGAACCCTCACGTAATGCGTTTTCTTGCCACATGTTTATGTTTATATGACACTCCAGGTTGATAAAAGAGAGCCCATTATTTTAATTAACAAGAATTCCTATATTTGACATTTCCCCCATTAAGCTTCTCCTGATTTGTCAGATGGATGAGTTATTGTGAATTCCATTAACGCCGAACATCGACTTGCAAATGAGGCCCGAGGCGCGATACAATGGAGCACCATGAGTGTGGCTTTGGCAGAAATCTGGTTAAAATGAAACTTCCTTTCGATTAAATGTGTATAATATATTACACTCAGCCAACCACAGCAATGACAATTAAATCGAAATTCCCCAGCTGCCGTCTCATTTACATAAGTGGAGCCGGAACTCACTGTCTCACAGGCACAGGATGCGCCTACGGATAATTAAAATGATCTTTTTTATGGCCAGCCGTAATTTTGTTGGAAACATATGGCAGTTTAAGTTCTGAAAGATTAAAAAGATCACCAAATTTAGGATTTGTGTTGGAAAAAAAATCTGTATTTCGGCATATTTGTTTAGAAAGTGATGGTTGAATGGAAAATCTGGAGGCTGGACTGTTCAAGGGAACCACAACAGACCACTTTAGCCCACAACACAAGATGCCGACATGCTTAGCACCAAACTTCAGATATGTCATGGTCAACTTAAAAATAAAAACATTATAGCCTTGGCCACCAGTATTGTGAACCCTCGTGTGATCTACAGGTCTCCACAGATAAAGAGCTTAACCCTTTTGGCATTGCATACTGGCTAGGTAGGTTCAACCCAATTAGAGGCCGTGCCCAGTTTTTGGGTGTAGACTCCTCATTAGGGTTGAGCAAACCAAAACTGCAAAGTTCGGGTTTGTACCAAACTTTGCAAGGTCCGGTACCCGGACCCAAACCCACACCTTTTCACTGAAGTTCAGGTTCGGTGTTTGTGGTGAGCGCAGTGACATCATTGCAGGTCCTTTTGCAGGTCCTGCTGAAAGAAGAAAGAAGAGGATATCAGCTCCGTGATCAAGTGTTTGAAGTGAGTTTTTAAAAAAATTATTTTTAACCCCTCAATGGCCATTTTATTTAGCATTCTGTCTTAAGAATGATATTATTTTCCGTTATAACCAGGGGCGTAACTACCATAGCAGAAGACCATGCGACTGCTATGGAGCTCAAGGCAAGAGGGGGCCCAGTCTTACTTGAGATCATCACCTCTTCTGCTGGAGGTGAAAACTTGGTCAGGACTCTACCCTCTAAAGAAACAACTTTTAGCAAATAAGGCAGAGGGAAAAATGGCCCAAGGGTCACTAAAGGGGTTTAGGCAGAAACCCTTCAGTCCTGTGTGGGGGGCCTGGTTTGATCCTTGTTATGGGGCCCTTAATTCTCTATGTACGCCACTGGTTATAACCATGTTATAACGGAAAATAATAAAGTGAAGTTCGGGTCCCCATTGACTTTAATGGGGTCCAGATTCGGGGTGAAGTTCGCGTTCGGGACCCGAACTTTGACCTGAAGTTCAACTTTCACGGGTTAGCTCATCCCTACCTCTCATCCAAGATTGGCACTCCACTTAGTGGCAGAAAAAGGGCTTCGTCTTGGCTATGTTAAAGATAATACAACCGGATCCGTTCATAATGGATGCAGATGGTTGTATTATTGATAACAGAAGGGTTTTTGCTGAACCCTGCCAGATCCAGCAAAAACGCAAGTATGAGAGTAGCCTTAGGGTGGCAAACCTGCTTCATCAACTTTCATCAGCTATGTACACAAAGGGACTTCTATACTGCCCCTCGTTATAAGTTCTCCATCTTCGAAAACGTTACTCTACCACAGTGAGGCTTCATCTTTATGTAAATGACAAACTGCCTGAAAGTCAAATTTTGTTCCCAAAGCTACAACTCTACAATAGTAAAAATTCTACAATATTCATGCATAAACTACTTCTAGTAACCGACCATCAAACATAATGGATATCATTTATAAAGCCCCCAACAGAAGTCAGATATGGATCACATATGCCCAATGGTCAGGTATGGTGATTCAATCATAGCAGCTAAAGCCTAGACTTGAAGTAACCAGCTCCTGCATATCAAATCCTGCATATCACAATACATGCAAACGCTGTCCCCTCCATTGTATTGTTATAGCTTATTGTTTATTCAATAGGATAGACCATATATTAAATGAAACTTTTGGAAAGGCCAATGAATCAACAGCCAGTCAGGATCACAGCGAAGATTAGTTTAAGTTAACTGTGGCTCCTAGCCGGTGGCAGCATTTCATCATCCTGACAAGTCACGTCATTAGGCTGCATAATGTAACAAAGTGACGCCCGGCTTTGATGAAATACTATCTAGTTGCTTGCATTCTTTTATATAAAGATACATCTTGCTGCACTTCTGAAGGTCATTAAATCAAGGCTTGCTCTCCCACATGAGATGAAAATGGCTTTTTTGTAGCAGGCAGAGACCACTGCAATATACCTTCCCTTTTGTTCCTGAGGTTTGCCGAAGAAAAGTCTGGAAGTTCATGATGATATGTGAAGGTTGTGTGCGTTTCGACATCTCCTCGGTAACTTACGTTTGATAATTTGTATCTCCAGGTTCCAGGCTTTAGCTCTTGAGGTCTACTAAATCTGGATAGTGCTGTTTCCGAATGCTTGATTCATCTCCCCTAATAGTCATAAAAAGATCAGAGGAGTGCACCTCACGTGAACCCTCAGGCAAATTCTCCTGGATTTCATTCTAATGTATGGGGAAATGTCACACCTATGAGCCAGGAATCATAAATATCGACAGTCCTAGGGAATTTGCCTCAATGTTAAGATGTGTAAAATACACCTATGAGGTCACATGCTAGCAACTTCTAGAAAGTCATAGGACAACTGACTATTTCATAAAACCAAAATTAGACCAACATATGTAGGAAGGGTTTGCAATATGTATGTAAGAAACAAACATACATACAGGTGTGTAGAGAAATATTAAAGAGGATCTGTCAGGTGTAAGGTAGTAAAGGATAGAGGAGAAGAAGCTGAGCTTGAGGATATATATATAGATCTTTATGGTTTGATTAAGCATTTTCGAAGTTAATGTCTGGACTTAGCCTGTGAGTCCTGCTTACCCCCACCCATTTATAGAGAGAGCCTGTGAGTCCTGCTATACCTGTCCATTTTAAAGAGAAAGCCTATGAATTAGGCTTCACCCATCCATTCATAGAAAAAGCCTGTGAGTCCTGCTTCCCCCACCTATTCATAGAGAGAGCCTGTTAGTCCTGCCTCTCCTGCCCATTCATAGAGAAAACCTGGCGGTCCCGCTTACCCCACCAATTTATAGAGAGAGCCTGTAAATCCTGCTATACCTGCCCATTTTAAAGAGCGAGCCTATGAATTATGCTTCATCCATCCATTCATAGAAAAAGCCTGTGAGTCCTGCTTCCCCCGCCCATTTATAAAGAGAGCCTGTGAGTCCTGTTTCCCCCACCCATTCATAGGAAGCCTGTGAGTCCTGCTTCCCCGCCCCAAACACTTTGTGATTGATAGCGCTACATGTATACAAACATATACAGAAAAAGCTGCTACAAGGACAGTTTAAAAGAAAGGGAGCATGGTCCCCAAAACATCGCCAAAAGAGTTCTTTGTGGGAAAATAAATTCTTCTTGGATGTTCTTCTTGCATCACATTTGAGATAAAACATGTCTTACCATGCTTCACATATATTCAGACAGCATAAATTCAGGTGTGCATAGAAGCTGTGCACATAAAATAGTATGCAAAAAGTTGCTTCATTTCTTGAAGCCAGATTCATTAGAACAAAGGTGTAATTAGCCGTTAAGAAGGTATTTCCATCCTGATTGAAAGGGTTAGAATGGGCCTCAAAGGTCCAGGAGAAAACTCCCATTTGGAGCTGCTTGGAAATAATCACTTACCACTAGGGTCTCTTTCTTTGATTTAAAACCGGTTAGACTGTATTGACGATATGGGGGTTGGGCCCTAAGTATACATTTCTTTTGGTGGGCCAAAGGAACCCTAGTAGGAAACTGTTGATAAGTGCTTGTATGGGGCCATATTTCCTTTGAAATCATTTAAAATTGTAAAGCAGTGTTCTCCAACCAGTAGCTCAGGGTTCACATGTGGCTCTTGGGTCTTCTACATATGGCTCCTATGATGTTGGTACTAATAGCACCAGGGAGATCACAGCATACTGGACCTTGGCTACAAAATGATGGGGACCTCTGCTAGAGAAAAGACTTTTTCAATCATATTCTAGTCTATTGGTAGAAAGACTCTCACATCATAGGGTTGTTCTTCAGTAGATATGACCATAGTCGGGGTCTTTTTTTTTTTTCTAGCGTTCTGATTGGTTCCTCTTAATAGATATTTTTTGTCTGATGGTTCTGCCAATATTTATGGAATCCAGAACAGTTCACACCATCTGGCTTATCTCAGGGATTTCTACTGTACTGAAGTCTATTTAAATGAAATTTGATTAGATCAAGTACAGGTCAGTAAAATTACCATTTAAATTGAACACCGAACACAATCAACATGGTCCGCGGTGACTTTTTGTATTTTCCCAACATTCTTCTTTATCATTTATCAGAAGCAAAGCATTCCCTTAGAATCCAAAATCTCACATTTTTGTAGAGAGGCGTTCATTGGAAATCAGGGAATCTGATGGAAACAATAGAAAGTAGTCATTGAGGAGTTTGCCTCCAGAGGAACTTTTTGCATATTCTAATTTCCTTTACTTAGCAAGCAAATTCAGATTTCCCAAGTGATAATTTCATATTAGTACTTTAATTGCCTATCTTTCTGACAATACCAACGGCAATGGGATAGGATATAATTTATTTAATTCCGCTGCAAGAGGACTCCTTTCTTGCAATAAAGTAGAATAAATAATAGACCCCTTAATAGAAATACATTCACTTGTCCATTCCAAGTCAATGAAATGCATAGTTAACGCTGCCTCTGTTATTGATCTTTTACAGCTTCCAATAGACTGAGATATATTGTCATTATTAATAATAACATTTACATCAATGATCTATCCAAAGCATAATTGCCTGGCCCCCAGGATCTCAATCTGACAGCAGGACATATTGGCTGCAGAGCTCACTGGAGAGCTGCAGCCCCTTCATTGTTTATCCAGGGGGTGGAACTACAGCCATAGCAGAGGGCAACAGTACACACCAGTGTGTGTACTGGTAGGCAAGGCCCCGGCCGTAATAGATAAAAAAAAAAAAAACACCAGCTGGTCTCAGTAGCTCGAAAGCGGGGGAATGGGGTTCAGTGAGCATAATAACTACTCTTTGGGGCACTAGGAGGGCATGACTACTATGTGGGGGCAAAAAGGGGGCATAATTACTTTGAAGGGGGAACTAAGGGGACATTCTACTCTGAAGGGTAACTAAGGGAACATAACTAACTTGTGGGGGCACTAAGAAGTCGTAGCTCCTGTGTTGGGGCACTAAGGAGGAATGACTACTATGTGGGGGCAAAAAGGGGGAATAACTACTTTGAAGGGGCACTAACAGGACAATCTACTCTGAAGGGTAACAAAAGGGACATAACTACCTTGTGGGGGTACTAAGGAGTCATAACTCCTGTGTTGGGGCACTAAGGAGGCATCCCTACTGTATGGGGGCACAAAGAAAGCAACTACTGTGTGGGGCACAAAGGGAGCACAATCTACACAGTCTCTAGCAGATTCTCCATCTACACCACCACTGTGTGCACACTCTCATCAGTTGCAGTATTCCCTTCATTGCGACAAAGTATTGCACAAGTCTCTCACACAGTGTTGCTGGCTGGCATATCTTCGTTCCAGGTCGTTCCAGGTCTGACCTCAAGTCCCCTGCAATGTTCTGCTGATCTATGGTCATTTTTATGCCCTGAGATGTTGTATTTTTATGAGTACAAATCATCTCCATTCTCTATCTAAGTACATGCAGAAATATCGCTGGCCCAGTTTCTTGTGCTCCTACTTCTGACCATGAGGTTTGCCCTTCATTCATTCCTATCGGAGTGCCAAAAATAACCGAGTGGAAAGCTCTGCTATTTTCGGAAGTCCCATTGATATTACCACTTGGCCACCACTTCATTCACTTCATTCTCTTCATTCTCTTCGCTCGGCTATTTTTGGCACTCCCATAGGAATGAATGGAGCGCCACCAGGCATGCGTGGTGAGCCCTCCGGGACTTTGCCAGCTCAGTTCTCGGTATAGGTGCGAGTTCCAGAGTTGGAACCCGCACCTATCAGACATTGTGAGCATATCCTAGCATTATGCCCCCAATGTCTGAGATGGTACAACCCCTTCAAGTATTTTCCTTTTCTTAATTCCCAGAGAACCACTTTAAAGGACTTTAAGTCACACTTCAAAAGTTTGTTTGCACCCACGCATATTATCCAACACTATAACAGTAGTACAATTGGTTAGTAGACTGGAGCATGACTTCAGTGTTGCTTACACAGTACATACATCTATATGATACAGTGCAATATACTGTATATTAAATCCCACTGCAGTACATTTATAGTGTGTTACACCAGTTCTGCAATGTCCATTGCATTGTGTCCAAGGTATATGACTTCACCAGAGTAGCTTGGGCCCGCCCTTGGTGCAATTACCGGTCTCATTTGCATTTAATTTTCTCCAGCATGAAAGTTATCACTACATTCAGCTGAGCTTGTACTACAAGGTAGTGAATTTCCTAGTAAAACATTGCCTTGAAATGTATGTTTTTTTTTTTTAATGTATGGGTTAAATAAGGACAACATTACAATACTCTACTTTACAAAGTGAATGGCACGGACTGTGCAAACTTAATACAAGGGTCATATCCACACACCCTCATCATCCAAGTGAAAGGACTGTATGTAAATAGTTACATGCCTACACACAGATATGTAAAACAGGAGACAGTCTGTGAAGGCCACTGAGCAATTTTGAGACCATTTGAGATAAAATGTCAAGAGTTAATGGAAAGCAAAGCAAAGACTTACTGGTATGTGGCCATGAGCAGGAGACTACCTGGAAACCTAATTGTATATTATGTTCTGTCAACCTGAGTGTTATTACTGAAACTAAATATTTCATCTCAAATTAAATGTCAGCATTTTTTCACATATGGTTAAACACTGACAGCACCATCTTCCTGCTCAGTATGGAAGAAGGGTCTACATCATCTCTACTCCTTCTTCCAGTCATTCTCCACTTTCTCCCACCATTTTAGGTCAAACATTATGTTTTTTAATTTTTTTTAATTCATTATATATCATTTTAAGAGCCTGGAACTTTATTACCCAGATACAGAACTCAAAATCAGCTGCTTTCCTTCACACAGCCACCACTAGGGGAAAGCTTAGTGGCTTACTGCATACAGTGTTATTATTGAAATCGATGGAAAGAAAGGGATGCAAATGAGCTCATATCAAGCTCTGCCTCTGATGCCACTAGATATAAGGCAGCTATCCTATAAGTCAATGTTCGACCCTTTATAGGCCCTTAATAGGCCTTGAGATATGACTTGGATAATAACTAAGCCAGCACCTCATCTGCAGACAGCTGTTTCGGGGTGATTGCCCCACATCAGTGCAGAGCAGAGAGTACTGGGTTCACTGTGTGAGAGGCCTGTCAGCTATTTCGGGGATACTATCTCTCCTTGGGGAGAGAGAGTGCCTTAATCGGCATGAGCAGACTAATAGGCCTTACATGCTCCTCTGGAATTCTGGGAAGAAGTTATGTAAATTAGCTCTTAACAATCTCTGCCTCTAATGCCACCAGATGTAAGGCAGATATCCTAGAAGCCAAGTTAAACCAGTACTCTCTGCTCTGCACTGATCATCCCGAAACAGCTGTCTGCAGATGAGGTGCTGGCTTAGTTATTATCCAAGTCATTTCTCAAGGTCTATTTAAAGGGTCGGACATTGACTTATAGGATAGCTGCCTTACATCTATTGAAATCAATGTATAAAGCATATTCAGTAACCTCTTTCTAGTAGAGGCTAAATACAAAAAAGTTAATAAAATAAATTAAATTGGCAACCATTCGGGTTTTCTACTTGTATCAACTAGAAGCAAATTAATCCACAGAAGTGATTCTTTAAAGGATAGTCCAGGTACCATTTTTTTTAAATACTAGAAAAGCGTAAAAGAACAAATAGTAATCTTAGCAATCCTCTGCTGATGCTGTTCCCGGTCCCCCTGCTGGTCCCTATATCTTGGCATCTATTTATGACATCCTAACATGGACACTGAGTTAGTTAGACGACCGTTCCATTCTGATGTCCTATTTTCTGCTAGAGGATACCAGCATGGTCCATAAGACCCTTCAGGTGCCAGGTCCTGGGCGTAACTTCTATCCTAAGGAGAGGTCGTAAATATCAAACTCCTGGAAAACCAAGAGGGGTTGTCATATTTAGACAATCCTGTTTATTTAAAAGGGTCCCCTGATGGTCAGCAGTGAGCGTTCAATTCTCCTGCATCATCACCACAGGGGAAATGAGGCATTACATAATACCCAACATAATCAATGGATTGTTGGTAGACAGCATGAGTGTGTCGGGTCCTCCAAAGAGAGCTGAGCCTCTAGGTGTAATGACAACGCCCCTGTTGCTCCTAGAGGCTCATTTGCATATAATAAAACTTCATTTTTCTCAACAATGTGGACACATGAGACCATGGGACCAACACAGATGTCTTCAGCTGCCAAGCACACATGCAGCAGGTCAGCCAGTGTCAAAAGTACGATTCTGCTGACAGATGCCCTTTAAAAACAAGCAGATCTCAAAGGGTTTCTCCAGCACTGAAATACTGATAATAAGATAGGGCATCAATATCAGATCTGCTGGAGTCTGGCTCCTGGCACCCCCCAAAAAGCCATTTTGCAGTAGCTCCCAAAAAAGGCCACAGTGAAGTGGCCAGAGATGGCTACTGCAGCACTATTACCATCAACGTTGCAGTAACCAGCTCCGACAACTACACAGTGGATGGAGCTGTGTAGTTGTGATGCCCGTTTTTGGTGCTGGAGCTACTGTAAAATAGCTGATTGATGGGGGTTCCAGGAGTTCGATAATTCCATCACGTTAATCTTCATCAACTGGTTTCAATAGAGCAGGGACTTTTAATGTGGTGAATCGAAGAATTTCAGAAACCTATGATTGCTCAATCACATGCATTCTATAACTAAACTATGTCAAAAGTTGCTATTTTTTACATATTTTATCACATTCATTTTTCCAGTTACCTTGACAATTTAAATGAAGAGCTTCTCAAGTTTTTAATTTCATACAACTTAATTTGATTTGTGATCATGATTATACAAGCACTTGACTCATAGAATTATAAATAAAACATTAACGTAAAATGTATGCGGCATTAATCATCCGGTAGCTAATGGCAGGAGTCGTATAACAAATATTTTCAAAGAAATCAGATAAAAAATTCTGACTTTGATTGAAGTGTATAAAAAATTTTTAAAAAATGGATCAAATCTTAAATTTTCTGCTTTCATTTAACTCCTACATAGACCAATGTAAGTATCATAATGGTCCACTGTTCTCTGTCTTCCATCCCATCTAAGCTGCTTCTAACTGAACTGACTAGAGATGAGCGAATCCTAAAAGATTCGGGGATTCGGTATTCGGCCCGAATCCCACCGCGGGATTCGGGCCAAATCACGAATCCCATTAAAGTCTATGGGAGACCCGAATCTTTTTGCAGGGGTCAAAGGTTCTGCACAGTCAAGTTTGCCCCAACATGTGAAAACCTCAGAAAATGATGGAAACACCTTGGAAATGCATAGGAAACACCAGGGGCAGCATGTAGGGATGCCTCTGAGGCTCCCTAAGGGCTCATTCAGACGTCCGTTTGGTGTTGTCCATGTTTTGCGGATCCGCAAAACACGGACAGCGGCCCATGTGCAGTCCGCAATTTGCGGAACGCACATGATAGAAATGCCTTTTCCCGTCCGTGGATCCGGACAAGAATAGGACATGTTCTATTTTTTTCCGGACCCACGGAACGGAAGTGCGGATGTGGACGGCACACAGTGTGCCGTCCGCATCTTTTGCGGCCCCATTGACTGTGAATGGGTCCGCACCTGGTCCGCAAATTGCGGACGATTTTTGCGAACGTTTGAATGAGGCCTGAGGCTGATGCTGCAGGTCCCTACCTTATGTAAATTTAGGTCACATGTCACTGCCAGCCAATCACTGCTGGGGAGGTATAGGGGCTGTTACATCACAGCAGGCGTTCCCACAGGCTTCCCTTTGATGCTGATTGGCTGAAAAAAACGGGCATTTCAAATTGGCAGTGACTCACGAATCTTCACGAATCCGCGCTGCCTCGGGATGCCGAGTCGAAGCGGGCAAGATTCGTGCGAATCCCGAATCTTGCCGCTCCGGCTCGCTCATCACTAGAACTGACATATACTCCAAAAATCTGCTAATCCAATATTTATATTCCAGAACAGACTGCTACATAAATCTGTATTTCCATTAGACCAGAAGCACAAGACTGAGCAAAGAAAACCAATTTAGAAATTCCTCTGATTAAAAACAATAGAAGGAAATTTTTAAATTTCTTCCTTTGACTTTATACACATTTTAATGGCTGTTGATGATCCAGAATATCTGATAATTGGGCATCAACCAATTCACATGGATTCCAGATTAAAATAGGAGTGGAGTAGTTACATAGGAAGTCAGAAGTGCAGCTGAAATGGAGGTAAATATTTTATAAAGTCTACTGGAGTGGATGTGAAGGGCTGCTCTATGAAGACCTATGTCTTGTGGGACATAGAAAGAGAAATGCCACACCTCTAATGAGATAACCCCTTCCATATTGCAGCCACAGTGGCTGTTATCTGACCACCATGGGTCCAACTCCCGGACTCTGCCAAATGGAGCCTGATCTGACATTTCACTTTCAAATGCAACTGCAGAGGAAATCCAGTACTACATGGTGGTTATTCAGATGAATGTCTGCACAACATGACTGCCATAAAGGGGGCAGACCTTAAAGTGTATTATGAGCAACAGGGGTCTTCCTTTTGCTTCATGTTCACCTAGCTAATAATTTTGTTTGGGTGATTATTATGCATATGCCTTCCATCTGAATCTAGGTTTGATTATCTCCTAAGTTTGCCTTGTTGTTTTGGGTAGAGTTGCTGATTGTTGAGCCTTTATATATCCGGGCTTTTCTCCATTCAGGTTGTTTAGTATATCATTTCTAGATGTATTTCCTTCCAGATAATTTTCACTTTGTTCTGTATTCTGGGATCTGTCCTTCCATGCTTGTATCTTATTTTAGCCTGGTGTGTATTTTGGGATCTGTGGTTCCCAGGTCTTTTTTATGAGTTTGGGATTTGTTAGTTGTTGTGCTGTTATGTTGTCTTGGCTAATTTTGTTACTTGAATTCAGACTGGGTCAATTCAGTATTGCTCTGTTTCTATTCACTGTCATTCATCTACCTACAGTATATGCCAAACACTTGCCTTTCACTCCATTGCTGGATCATCTTCTCCTTCTATGACCCTCAGCATTTGGTTCCTGTCATCCACCCGTGGGTTAGTTTTACTGTCTTGTTTTCTGCCAGTATTGACATGCTGTGTAACTCATCCCTACTGTAAATCCTGAGAGGATCTGAGAACCACGAGCCACTGTTAGGACATGGGACTGCCATAGGTGAAATCCAGTTCTTCAGTATTGCACACAACTGGTATAGTTACATAGTGCATCTCTACTTTTTGGCTCATAGAGGGGGTCTGCCTCTAGCCTGGATACAAGATGAGATATGGTTGGGCATGGAGGCATATAGCTTCCGTTTGGTATCCTGTGGCACATTTGCCAGCAGATGTTGCAGCTTGGCCTGTAGATCTAGAACACTGACTGTCCCATAAATGCTCTATTGGTAATAAATCCTAGGGAAACCCTTGCTGTGTGTGGGTGAGCATTATCCCACTGAAAACTGCCAGTTGTAAGCCCTGCCATGAGAGACAACACAGTGGCCACAGGATGTCCTGCACATACCACTGAGATGTTAGTGTCCCTAGTATAACCACTATGGTTGACCAACTGATGTATGCGATGGCTCCCCAACTGCTGTTGGGGTAATGTGTTGTAAGCAGGATTGAAGTGCTCACCACCAGGCCTCCATACTTGAAACCAACCATCATGGGATCCCAAGCAGAAACTGGATTTGTTGCTAAAGACAATAGAGTTCAAGTCCATAGCAGTTCAGGTTTCTAGCTGTCAATGGCAGGACATGTAGTTGACGCCATGACACCAAATTTCCTTGAAATAAGCCCCTGGAAATGGTCTGGGTAGAGACAGAGGTGTGTAATGGGTGTGCCACCTGTGTCTGAATGGTGGACAATGAAACTGTGGCAGCTGTTCATGTTTAACGGGTTATCTCATGACTAATGTAAAAAATTAAAATCATATAGTACATGACACTCTCTTTATAAGAAAGCTGCAACCAACCCTGTACCTCACATGGATCCAGAGATCTCCACATTCATTGCTCTGCTACATTTTTATTAAGCTGGCAGCTCAAGGGGAGTGTCTTTTCTGCTGCAGCTCAGGGGGCGTGTCTCAGCTCTCCCTTTCACAGTTCAGGAGGCGTGTCTCAGCTCTGCCTATCATAGCTCCGAAGGCAGTTGAAGATTGAAACTGAGCATGTGCGGCCATCTCAGTGAGCAGGTCAAAGAAATAAGAAAAAAGCAAACAGCAGGGGATTCTGTACAGATACATTTTATTGAATAACTCAGTGGCTATGCTAAATTTTCAGTTAAATGTAATTACAAAAGTATTCAGATCCAGATGATGATTTGAAAACTGTAGAATATTTTTTGTGGAACAACCCCTTTAATGGCGGATCCAACAATTGTCTCTACTGG
This sequence comes from Rhinella marina, assembly GCA_900303285.1. Classification (NCBI taxonomy): domain Eukaryota; kingdom Metazoa; phylum Chordata; class Amphibia; order Anura; family Bufonidae; genus Rhinella; species Rhinella marina. The sequence goes on from ONZH01026646.1 coordinate 219,385, forward strand.
TGGTCTATCTGGGTCATCCGAAGTTATTTGTTAACATGTGAGTGCCCACATATAGAAAGTAACCACCTCTTAACAGCTAGGTCAGAACGGCCTAGATGGCGGGCAGTTTGTTGCAACAACCATTCTGCTTCTCAGTCCAATGATGCAACCCTCTCAAAGGCTATCAACTGGGCAAAATGCATCCCGAGTTTTGCAGCAATCAAACATATCTATCTGGCTGTTTTTATTTTTTTTGTCAGTGAGTTTACATCCCACCCCTTGACAGAGGCCACTGTCACAAGATACTCAATGTTATTCACATCACAAGTTTAAATGTTATGGCTGATCAGTGTATACCATGTAATAAATAGCAATCGCCCAGGGGCGACGCTATAGGGGGTGCAGAGGTAGCAGTCGCTACCGGGCCCAGGAGCCTGCGGGGGCCCAAAGACCCTTGTGGTGCATAAGAAGATACCAGTATTATAGAAAGTTCATGCTGGTCAAGTTACACTTCTGGCTGGAGGGAAGGGGTTAGGTTAAGAATTTGGCATGAGGGGCGGGGTGCCATTTAAATTTTTGCCTCAGGCAGCACGAAGGCTATGTGCTTCTCTGCCCCTGGCCAGAAAGCACTGAGGGAAGGGAGGCCCCATGCTGAACTCTTGCACCAGGGCCCATGAGCCTTTAGCTACGCCCCTGCAATTGCCTGCTGTTATTTAATTGGCTTAAAGAAAGCATAAAAATCCAATTAAATAATTCATATTTTTGGTCCACACCTTGTAACCAATTTTAGATAGGACTCCAAGTAAATCTACCTCCATGTTATTAGAAGATATTTACCCTTTCACTGCTAGCTGGACTATTTCAGCAGTCCCATGCCGCACCCCCTTTGCCGAAGGTTAATGAAAGTGTCTCAGTCATCGAAGAAGTGGCTTTGAAATAATTGAATAGATAATGAGGACCATATATATTACGTTCTCCCCCCCCCCCCAATCCTCCTGAGATTGTTTGCATGGGGGCTTCTGTCATTTACAGGGGATTCAATGTAAGATTAAACCAGCTGATTATTCTTAGAGGAGAAAAGACGTGATCTGAAGAGGCTTTTTTTTTTTCTTAACTAATCCAAAGTGAAAAGAAACCACTCGTCCTTTTTCAATCACAATTAGAAGTAACAGCTCAGAAGAGGATTATCCTGTATAGCGATATCCTATAGTCCTGAGTGAGGGTGGAGGTGGGGTATAAACTGGATTAAATAATAATTGTATCTATTGATTTTTTTGAAACAGGTTGAAATGAGATATGAAGGTTGGGATAATTGTATTTCACATGACTGGGAGTTTATTTGATAAAGAATTGACCTTTTTGGCCCAGTTCTAAATCTGCTAAAAAAATAAAAAATAAAAATAAAAAAAGGGAAAAGTAAAAAATAAAAAAATAGAAATGAAAGCTCTACAGTTGATAAAGCAACAATCCGGGGGTAGGAAGGGTCAGTTAAGATGATTGATGGTTTATAAGAAGCAATCCATGGAGATGTACTTGAAATTGTATATTAAATGTCTCGTATTCCAGTTGGCCTCGGTTAAGCGTGCGCGTGTGATGTCACATTTTCCTGACTCATTGACATAGGAGTAACTGTGTCAGGACAGAGGGGTAGACCGCACTGATAAAGAGCAGCTGATTTCCCCAGAGACGACGCAGGAAATTAACTATGTGATTGCACAGGTCAATGGTGCCGTCTCGTAGTCAACGGTCTATATTATCTTCAAAAAGTTTCTGTGACCTCCAAGAATTAGGGGAGCTAACGAGATGTTATTTGAGATCAAATCCCTATTATGGATGATATTATAGAAAAGAGGCAAGAGCTGGTACAAGTAGAAGACCAGACATTACTGAAGAACCTTGAAGAACACTCAGGGTAGGATTGGGGTTTCTTGGGTCTTAAGGAAATTATTCTTACGGTCTTCTTGTATATCATCCATGAATATTTTTCAATAGACCTCAGTGTCAAGTGTTTGCCTTCACAGGCAGCTCCAAATTTTATTAACGCCTGGACTTTTGGTGGCCATTATAATAAGAGAGCATAGGCCCAATGGAGGATCGTATGGTGCTCGGGTGGGCTAGACTGACCCTGAGAGCACTTTAATGATGAATAGTGTGGCTTATAGCAGCAGAGCATGGGGCACCTCCTTAGCTTCTTCTTATGCCCTCATGATGGCCAGCTAGATTTGGCTGTTTCCACAAGGGTATGCAGAGCTTATGCAAGGGTAAATTGTCATACAGTTGAAGGATTTATCTAAGGGAACATTGCTGTGTTTTCTGTTCCTGCATCCATGTTTCTTAGGGCCCTTTCACACGACACTGTACACGCTTGTATACAGTGTGTCACTGTACAGCGGCGGCCTTAGGAAGTGCACGGCCTCATAGCAACCAATGACGCCGTGCGCTCCTGCCCTCAGAAGGTGCACGGTCTGGGTTTTCACGGACCGTCCCGGACCGTTCTCCACGGTCGTGTGAAAGGGCCTTTACTGTAAGGGTATGCAAATGAGCTCCTCCCTAGAAGAAAGAAACCACTACTAACCTATAACTGAATTTCTCACCAACTTGGCCAAACCAGAAAAAATTTCTAGTGATGTGTCCCCTGTGCGGCATGTGACCCTGGACCCACAGTGGCAGCGGGGCAGAGATGGAGCTGGAATCCAGTGGAGGGGGTCCTCTAAGTCAGTGTTTCTCAACTCCAGTCCTCAGGACCAACCTGACAGTCATGTTTTCAGGATTTCCTTAGTATTGAGCAGGTGATATAATTAGTGTCCATGCATCAGGACTTACCACAGGTGTTCATTCTGTGAGATATTCTCAAATCACAACCGGCAGGTGGGCCCTGAGGACTGGAGCTGAGGAACACTAATCTAAGTCATGATCACCACTGTGAACATCATTAAGCTGTATAACCCTTTTAATGGTGTAGCTACTTAGTGGTGGCAGTGCAAAAGTAAGGCAGCATATTCTGCAAAACAAAATAAATGCGTAGGTTCATGGCTGCAACACAAAAGCAAGCACACAATGCAGCAACGCTCTACAACCATTGAATATATGGATTACACATAATTCATGTCTGCGTTGGACATTTCATAAGAAGACTTTAAGATTCCGTAAAAAAAAACATAGGACAACATACATGTATTCTATCTGGTTAAAATGTTACCTTAAAGGGGTTGTCCAGTACTTTTATATAATGGGTTATCCTCAAGAAAGGCCATCAATATCTGAGAAGCTCTGGAGCTGTAAACAGGAGCCATAGCTACCCACCTCCATCCATTGTGTAGTGGATGGAGATATTTACTGTGGCACTGATTCATTCACTTAATTCCAATGCCTTTCCCATCACTTCAAACCTTCACACATGCGCAGTAATATCTGTTGAGGCCAGCCGCAGTGGCGTAACTACAACTGACTGGGCCCCACAGCTAATTTTTGATCGGGCCCCCACCCCCCAGCAACTTCTTTGCCAGCCCCAACTAATATGCAACCCCTACTCCTGTGTCTAATCAAGATTGAACTCTAAGACAAGCCGCTCCTCCTACAGTGTCATATGTATATAATATCATTGTATAATACTGTTGAGGGGCCCCTGACAATAAATTCTTTTAGTCTTCCTCCTTATGGGGGCCCTTTGTGGGTCTGGGCCCCAAAGCAGTCGCTTCCCCTGCTTCCCCTATTGCTACGCCCCTGAGGCCAGGATGAAATAGTGACATCCTGTGCCAAGGTTTCAAGCAATGCTTCAGGCAAGTGATATCAGGGCCAGGGGCGATAACAATGGGAAAGCCTTGCCCTGTCAAGGTACCTAGGGAGGTAAAGGCAGCAGAGCTATAGTGCACCAAGCAGCCAAGACCCAGCCTTGGTGCCCTGAATATACAATCTGCATATGGATTGAAAGATGATTTTCTCGGGATTGCAGGATTTTTGGCTGGTAAAGGTATGTGCCCATTATAAGGAGGCACCTACTAGATTGGGGTTTGTTAAATAACAATTTTGCAGCTCAATAAAAATATGGGGGTCATCTATTAGGACCAGCGTTTTAGACCCCTATATCTTGTGGTCGATCTGCCAAAGCTATGAAGAGGTGTAGGCCTCTACATAACTTTTTTTGCATCCAGCGCCAGTCTAAATGGAAGCCAGCTTCTTAGCTAGCTTACATTCAGACCATTTTCTATGCCTGAAATCGGAAATTACAGAACGGGCAGCCCATTATAAAAATGCCTATTCTTGTTCGCAAAACGGACAAGAATAGGACATGTTCTATTTTTTTTTTTTTTTTTTGTGGGGCCACAGAGAAACGGATGCGGACCAAAACAACGGTCGTGTGCACAAGGCCTTATAGAAATGACTGTCATCTACTGTTAGAAGCTTTGACAGTTACAGGGAAAGGGCAATGAGGAAGGATCGGTATTAGTAGATCCGAAACTCGTAGATTTAAAGGGAACCTGTCATCTCTGAAACACCCCCTGAACTAGAGTAAGCGTTGTATAGTGTAAGTGGTGCTGAATCCGGTTATGTAAGTTTTATCTTCATACTCACTTCCATTCCGACGCTGTGCTCCCACAAACCTGAAGTAAAATGCACTCACTGGACTCTTTTTTTTTTTGAGTCGTCTCCATTATGTGAGTGAGCACCGGAGTCCAGTGAGTGCATTTTACTGCAGGTTTGTGGGAGCACAACATCAGAATGCAAGTGAGTATGAAGATAAAAATTACATAACCAGACTCAACGTCAGGTACACTATACACCACTTACTCTAGTTCACAGGGTGTTTTGGAGAGGACAGGTTCCCTTTAAACTTTGTTAGGTTTTTTACTGTGCACTCGGAATAAAGGCTATCACTATTTTTTGGAAGCTGGACGTTTGTTTTTTCATCAGTTACAGGGAGAGAGCTGCAGCTGAGAGGACATGTCCCTGAGTTGTGATAGGAAGAGAGCTACAGCAGAGAAGACTCCACCCCCTGAGCTGTGATAGGGAAAGAGTTGCAATAGAAAGGACACACCCTCTGACCTGCCAGAATAAAATAAATCTAGCAGAGCCATTGGAGCAGTGAATAGTGAGATCTCTGGATCCATTTTAGGTACAGGGCTGGTTCTAGCTTTGTTATAAAGGTATTGTCATGTACTATATGATGTCTGATTTTCATTATTTCATGAATTTTTTAAAATTAATTATGAGATAACTTATATACCTGTACAGCAGACTAAGTTATGTGTGTGCAATCCATCTGCACCTTTCAGAGGGATGCATAGACAGACATTTCAAATACAGTAGATAGCTAGAGAGATAGAGATATTAGAGAGAGAGATACATATTAGAGAGATAGATATTATAGAGATAGATAATTTATTCTTTTTTTGTTTTACTTTAGGCCAAATGTGTACGTTTTTTTTAACGTACTGCCTAGTTTCTTACTAGTGAATAGTCTGACATTTACGTTATATTTGGAAATATGAATATAATCAATTTCCACACAAATAAAAAATTACATTCGCCATAATGGAATGAACAGTAAAAAGGTTAAAGTAAAATGTATAATATATCTAGATTCCTTGATAGGTGGACTTCAGTAATAGATTCAAATGTCAAAGATCAAAGTTGGATTCATTTTAATAGTCGGGGGAACTTTGACTTGTGAATTAAATAACTGTCAGTAATGCAATAACATAAAAACCCATTATAAATAATGTGATTTGAAAAAAAATATATCTAAATAGGTTACATGGGTTGTGGTAGAATTCACTGTACAAAATAAATTAACCCCCACTTTTGAGGAGGGTATATAATACTGGGGAAAAAAATAAAGGAATAAACAAAATTTGAACACTATATATGTCTATAATATTGTGTGCACTTAAAAATGCAAAAATATATGTATTTACCCAGTAAATGATTTTCTTCTAACAGTGTGTTTAGGGCATTAATGAGTAAAAAAAACCCAAAAAAACATTAAACCAAATACAAAAAAAAGAAACGAAAATAAAAAAAATGTAGTTGAATAAATTGTCTAAACAAAAACAACAACAAAAAGCCTCAATAACTAATTCTCATGAGAAATAAACATTTTTCCTGGTTCATTTTGATATTTTGTGATAGGAAGTGGCCTGTGAGTTTAAACAAAATGAATACTACGCCTTATTAATAGACCTGACCCGGGTTTGCTGGTCTTTTACAGATAATGGAAGTCATTTATCTTTGTAGAATTTATCTTACAAAGGACTTGGCAAATGAATGTTAATTTCCATAATGAAATCCATTTTCCATTTTAAATAAAGAAAATAAAGACAGCAAAATGTGATGATTTTGAATAATTATTCTTCTTAGAATCAGGACTGGTCCAGATGAGGACTGCCAAAGTCCAAGCTAACATACCGGTACATACATGTAGCTGAAAGCAATCTGTCAAAAATCATATTAAAAGAAAAAATAATTCATTTCATATTATTTTTATAATTCAGGAATATTTTGTGAAACGTCTATGAGATTCACATTTGAATAAAACATACGGTAGTTTAATATGAATTTGAATTGGGATTGCTCTCTGACATAAACGAAAACTCGAAAAATAAAAATTCTGACTATAAGATGTTATAGCTTTTTAGTTAAAATTAAAATGTATCAGATTTTTTTAGAAATATTAAATATAAAATTGTTCTATTATTCATTCTTCTTTTACTTTTATTTTTTATTTACTATTTTTATTTTTTATTTTTTTTACAGATGAACATTTTTAGTACTTGACTCAACAAAGCAACCCCTTTAGGCCACGTTCACATCTGTAGAAAGCTGATCTGGCTGCCTGATCCAGCACGAATGCCGGCTGTCTTCCAGACTAAAAACCATTGCATGCAATTGTTTTTGTCCAGGCCGACATTTGTCCCTCTATTTATGCTGGAAAGTGGCTGGATCACTGTCAGACCTGATTATAGTGAATGGGGATCCGGCAATGAACTATAGAATTTGGCAATGCCAGATCTGCTGCTGGAGATGTGAACAAAGCTGAAGCAGATCTCGTGATCAGACACTCTGCTACATTTATATTGCAGCGGCCACTAGAGGGGAAATTTTGTATTACATGCTGACAATCCAGAAGATTGGCCCGACCACGTAAAACATGGACTGACAAGGTCCATTAATAAGAGCAACTCTCTCCTAGGGCTAATAGAGTGGGAACCCCTCCTATAATAAATACTTTAATGGGGCATATGGGAATACTTTGCCATGGTGAGACAAATCTTTTAAATGTTTCCCTGTCTTCAAATCCGTTCATAGCTCTGTAAGTAAATTTGTCTTTACTAAAGTAGCAAAAAATTTCTTTACAATGGAAATGATGCCTTTCTTCAGGGCATTCTTTCTTCAAACCAGCAAAATGTTTTGCTCATCTGTTTGAAAGAGCCATGGTTCATTAAGAAATGGCTTCAAGTAAATCGGGCAGAGGCCTCAAGGCCACAGTGAGTCTGACTCTGCTACGTTGACATCGCAGCATCATGGTGACATAAGCGGCTGCCTGCGCCCATGCGAGCGCAGAGGAGCCGAGCGGTACAGTGCTCATTACGAGCACGTTCGCTCATCTCTACTTGCCTGTCCAACTACCCTTTTATCCACTTAATTCCTGTGCACTTTGCCAAGGTGGGGACTGTTGCCCAGTTGGGTTCCACCATTTAGAATGGTAGGGACAGTGGTGTGGGTGGAATATAGGGCAGGTTTAGCATGACAAGAGCAGAGAGTAAACATTAGGGACTCACCAGATTGGTCAGTGCAAGAACTCCTTGTAGGTAAATAGGAGAAAAAAAGAGGTCTGACTCCTTTCTTCTTCTTCTAATAGTAACTGTACTATTCAGACCCTCAGAAGGACACCTAAAGTAAATGTCTTCCCTTTAACACCCTCTATTTTTTTAAACTTAAACAGGTCTAAAATTCTGTCCATTTATTAATGACGTGATATATCTTTATAGCAATAAGGGCTCCAAATTCCCTGCAGAGACACAAAGTTAAATGGCAAAATACTGATATTCTAGAGTTGCCACTAGAGGGAGCTTGGAAGTTTATCACATACAGTCTATACACTGAGCTCAATAGTAAAACAGTATGCAGTCATCTCCCTCTAGTGGTGGCAGCAGGTAAGAAAAATGTTATAATTTATCTCTGACTATGCAGGGGACAGAGTTATAATCCTTATATAGAAGTCTAATGAAAATAATTAGCACAGAATGATGAAAGTGGACATTCCCTTTTAAAGCACTTCACTTTAAAAAAAAAAACAAGGCACATGTATTTAACATGCATTATCAGCTGGTGCGGGTAACGGCGCCAATCTCTTACAATTATCGGAGAATCAGCTGTAATGAATCTTCCCTACAGTATGTACTTTAGCAAACAGAAAACACAAGGAATTGGCAGAGAAACGTAAACCGTCAATCTTCAAGTTCAATCTTATTAAAATGTCTTGGATGACACCAGCTAAGTGTGTATCTGCATTTTGAACAGTCCCATAGAGACTTCTTAGTGACAGATTATATCCAGACATGGTCCCTGCACTCAGATAAGTCTTTTGTTGTCTTGCAAGGAGCGTGCTGGCTTTCCAGATAATCAGCCGCTAATCACAATTTTGTTATGCGCTCTCATGATGGTCTTCTCTCATTGACTCAATTTCTGTCCACAATAAACAAATGATGCCTGTTTGCCATTCATTTGCAATATTTAGTTTGCCCGGCAAATGAAGTTGGCATGCTGTCATATGCCCAGAGAGAAAAGAAAATAAACCTTGGTATTGGGATGCAGCACAGTTGGCATTTGCATCTTCTGTTAGAAGATTTAGGAGTTATTTAGCACATAATGCAGATTTGGATGCATGGAAATTATATAAGGTTGAGTTTGCCCTATATAAAGTGGTACACCCCCTCCACTACGCTCATAGGAACCAATTGGTATTTGGCACAGCACACAGGCAGTGCAAGAGAATGGGAAGCAATCACATTTATGACCATTTTACATGTCTTTTAGTAACTATGTAGTGCCCTGGGGCAAGGGAACTTAGGAGTCTGGACGTCTTTGGACATTTTTCGCTATTGCCACTATGCAAAGCCATCCACTCTCTAATTTTGTTTATACTTATACTGTTTCATATTGTTGAACTTAATTTTATATATTTATTGTAATATATCCTGTTCATTTGCACAGTTATTGCACTGTATTTGCACTACACTGTGGTAAAGGTTAATACACAGCCAGCTAATACTGAGAGACTTTGGGACTTTCCAGCCTGTGCACTGAGAAGTTAGTCATTTTCCACAGTTAATTTAAGAGGCTATACAGTAATAGAGCTAATATTTGGAGGGAAAAACAGACTGTTGACCTTGTGGTTTAGCTCTATTATGTCTGGAAACTGCTTAGTCATTCCCATTGACTTGTATTGAAATACAATACAAGTCTATGGCGGCTGTGAATTGCAATATTGTTTGTTAGGTGGTGCTTCTCCAGCTTCACACCTACCACTAGAAGTTCTAGATCAGTTAGAAACTGTATGAAAGTAGAACAGTCATAGCCCCTAATGGTCTGCAGATAGGGACCAGTGTTTAGTAAGAGAGACTCCACAAGCGACCAGAAGAAGACGCTGAAATGGGGACCCTGCCTGATGACTGAGCGACTGACCCTGGGCCAACAGCCTTTTGACCAGGGTATCAGCCTTCTGAGAGAGATGGCTAGCTCAGGCCTTTCCTCAGTATGAACCCTTCTTCTGCCCGGGAGGAGAATAGAGAAGCAACTCTCTGCGTTCCCTGTATAATTTTACACTTGAGTTCCCCCATTAAAGAAGCATACTGGTTTACTGCAGACCCTGACTCTCTGGACTTATTTCCCATTGGGGTGTGCCTAGCCTTACCAACCCGTCCAGAGAGCAGTAACACATGGTGAGACCTTGACAGTGTCCAGATGACGTAATGTTGGGAGCCATCTTCAACAAAGGCACTGCAATTACTTTAATTCCCCATGTACTAACAATTCTGGAGCAATTATTCTTATGGCTCTATTGTGTGCCATCCCTCTAGGAATTGCTAGCACTTTGCAATGAAGGTCCAGCTGGGTGTGACCAGTTGGGGTTGTGTTACTGTACAGTTCTGACACTGGCAGCACTGTTTGGCTAGTGTAGGGACAAGACCCCAACTGACAGTTCACCGTTCAATTGAAAGTATGATACTCTGCAGATAGGCTGAAACCTAACCCTGTAGGAAACAAAATGTTGACAATTTTAAATAAAGACCCTGGAAATTTTTTTTTATTTTTAGCCCAAAATGAGAAATTAAATTATAAAAAAAACCCTGCTCCTGAGGGTGTTTAGAGCCTTTAAAAGTTGCACTTACCATACAATTCACCAGCGGCTTCCTTTTTGGGTGCTTTATCCACTTTGAATGCACCTTGCAGTGACCTATATACAATATGTGCAGCTATACCCTTACAAACTCTGATAGCGTATCCATGTAAGTGGCCTCTGTGGGAATCATTCCCTGTTGTTCGGCCTGTGGATTGACCTGTGTATAGTCTATTGCTACCCGGGAGTCCACAGGCATGATCAGTGTCCAATTTGGCACGCACTTCTGGCTTCAAGTGGAGCCTCTAAATGTGCACATGGAAAATGGCCATATAATGAGGCCAATAGAGAACATCTGCCTGCAGTTTACACTGTAATGATATGAATGATGTCAATCCCATTATTGTTAGCTATCATGTTAGGCTTGGAGCCATAGACACTTTAAGAATAATTGAAATGCACATTTTTTTGTTTACATAAAGAATTTCCCTTGAAAAAACTAAAATCAATAACAACAATCCTAGTAAATAATAATAATAAAAATAATAAATAATTAATAATCATAATATCAATAATAACAATAACAGCAGCAATAATTGTGTTGAGCGAAATCGAAGTCAAAGGAGTTGACTTTAATCCAAATTTCAGGAAAAATTTGTTTAGTTGCAAAGCTGAATTTCCTTGCGTTTTGTGATAACCAATCAATCTTCCGTGAAAAGGCGATAAAAACAAAAAAAAAAATACATACTCACCTCATCCATTTGCGTGAGAAGAGGCCGCCGCAGCCATTTTCACTGAATATACCCCCCCCCCCGAAATCTTGTGTGTGGTGACGAATGACGTCACCACGCCGGACAGTTTTCAATCAAGATGGCCCCGGCGGCCTCTGCATGATCAAATGGATAAGGTATTTATTTATTTTACCTTCATTAACCTGAAAGGCCTAAATGTCAGCCTCAGATGAAGCGATCAGTGACGAATGCGGCATCTGAGAGGTTCAATGACAGGGGATGGCGCAATCACTGCTCCCCGTCATTGCACCCACTACATACTAAGAAATACACTTTATGACAAGGTAATTAGCCACAAAGCGAATTTCTTTGTGAAATTCGGCGAAGCAGCCGAATTTTCCATAACCACGCTCATCTCTAGCAATAATAATAGATAACAACAATAACAATCATATCAATAATAATAGCAATAATAAAACATAGTAATAATAGCAATAATAATGATAATAGAAATAATAACTAATAAGAATAATAACATAATATAATAAATGTGTGTCAATAGATCTGCAATACAGACATACACAGGAGATATATATTGGTGTCATTTTGGTATGACGCACAAAATATGACAGTCGTATTTAAGTTTTTCTTTACACTGGTAAAGTCCCAGTTTGTTGTCCGGGCAGGTAACTATTCGCATTTGATCTTTAGCCCATGTCCATTGTGGAATAAAGTTTATTGAGAAGGAATCGGTGAGTGTCACATCACTGGTGCTCTGGCCTAGCATCGAAACATCTTGTCCAAGGTAGACTGGCTTCTAGCAACTAGCAAACATGCAATACATGTGAAGGGAGGTATACATGAAAGTGTGTACATACAGTGAAAACTTTCATTGTGTACAGTAATAGTATGATGAAAGTCTGCTGATTTGGAGGATCCGTCAGCATATTTCACAATATAGACTGTATACGATAGATCTTTTATACCAGATGAAGCCGGTGTACTCAAATTGAAAATCTATGTCCGAATAGGTTTATGAATGTTTTCCAGCCTGATGTGGTGATCATTTTGGTGAGTCCAGCTAAAGACTGAGAGAGCTGCTCATTTTAATCAGGCTAGTAGGAGAGCAGACTTGACCCCATATTATGCAGGTCTTATATAAGGATGGAAACACTGCATGATGTGGGGCTAGGTCCGCCCTCCTATTCACCAAAAAGGATTACAAAATTATTGGTGAAAAATACACCTGATAAATACATTGAGTCCCAAGTATAATGAGCATATCACAATATTTGATCTCTCTCTTGGCTCCAGCAGGCTAAGGCTAAACTGTCAGTAAGGGCTCATTCAGACGTCCGCATGATGTCCGCAAAAATGCGGATCCGTTTTTTTGCATACAGTTCAACATGTCTGCAAAAAACAAATAACATTCTGTTTTTTGCGGACCCATAGACTTCAATGGGGCTATGTCCTGATTTTCACTGACAAGTATAGGACATATTTCATTTGTTTTGCGAAGCCATGGAATGGAAAAAAAGGGCCCATAGAAGTGAATGGGTCAGTGTGTAATCCGGAAAAAAACGGATCCGCATTTTTTCGGACAACATACGGCTGTCTGAATGAGCCCTTAAACTTGAATACTGTGCTAATCTCTGGCTTCAGTCTCATCCCTATCAGCTTCGGTTACTCTTTCTTATTAGAGTAAGGTATCATGTGACACATTTTGCTGAGTAGAATGTCTTTGGCTTCGTTTTTCCTTTCACAGGTACTAAGTGCTTTTATCTATAAGGAGTGGGGTGCTCTTTGAGCCACTTTCACTAAGTTCCTGCAGCAGTGAGGGGAATACTCCCTCCCCACACCATGTTATTTCATTCGCTCACTCCAATTTTCAATTCCAAGTACAGTTTACTGCAAACCCTTCCCTTGGTAGGAAGCAGGACTAGCCTACGTCCACTCAAAAGAAGGGAGAATGGAATGGTAAGTTCCATTCTATTTAAAGGTACTCTCTGCCAGATACACTGTCACCTGCTGGACAACCAGGCACATTGCATAAACATGACACTTGCTGGTGGTGGTACAGTTGGTAATGCAAACCAATACAATAGTGATAAACAGGCGAGCAATAGGAATATGGGAGTGGTGATGTCTGGTAGAGGCTGCAGTGCTCCTGTGAGTGGTGCTGGCAGTTGGACCCCACAGATCAGAAACTAATGACCTAGGCTAGGGCAGTGCTAAAACCCGCCCATTAGTGTCGGTGATGTCACTGAGAACACTGCTAGGTGGAAGCCCCCGCCTAGCAGAGACCTGGTATGTCACCCAATCTGCTAAAAAGCTCTTGCTCTGCTGCTTATCTCAGAGGGGCTGTCTGGGTGAAGAAGGGGATATGTCAAGGTTAAGCTCTGAACCCGGGCAACCCCTTTAACTTGCTTTTAATCAGTATAGTCAAATCCTTTTCTTGCCTTTTTTTATTCCATTTAAAAGGGTTTTCAAAGTGTTTAAAACTGATGACCTTTCTTCAGGATAGGTCATCAGTATCAGACTGGGGGGGGTGGTCTCATGTCTGGCATCTTCGCCGATCAGCTATTTGAAGAGGCCATGGCACTCCATTGGGCCTCTTCCTAGGGCAGTGGCATTATGTTCTGCAGTCACATGGTCTAGGTCAGAGATCTCAAACTCGTGGCCCTACAGCTGTTGTAGAACTACAACTTCCATCATGCCAGGAGAGCCTACAGCTATTGGGGCATGCTGGGAGTTGTAGTTTTGCAACAGCTGGAGAGCCACGAGTTTGAGATCTCTGGTCTAGGTGCAGCTCAGTCCCATTCAACTAAATGGGGTTGAGCTGCAATACCAAATGCAGCCACTATACAATGGATGGCGCTGTGCTTGATTTGCTGCAAGGAGGCCATGGCTCTCACCAGAGCACCCCAGCCTCATCAAACATCTGATCGGCACAGATGCTGGTATTGCACCTCCACCCATCAGGATAATAGTTCATCAGTATTAAACACTTGGAAAAACCTTTAATGTACATGAACCCTTTCTATTACTACAGCCTAAGGGCATTGCTTTGCATAGATTTCGAAGGACATCAAAATTTAGAAAGGTTGTCAGGTTGACCAAGGAAGCAATGGATGGAAAAATCTGAAAATGATCCATAGAAGGAAGACAAAAGAGGCAGATGGGTTGGGAAATATTGCACAGGAGTCTTTCAAGTGCAGTAACGCAGTGGAGTAAGTAAATGGATCTATATGTTGAGACGGATACAGACCACAAAATGACTTGTTATGACCACAAATCCATCCACGTTGCTTTCAAGGCGGCCATGAAACGTCAATATAACTCAGACGAAAGGCATTGTGTGGACAATGTATAGGAAACGCCATGTGTTTGACGTCTGGGACGGGCTGCAGTCTAAACCTCCATAAGATTAAGTTGCAAAGGACGGAGGTTACTCAAAGTGCAGACTTGTTAATGGTCTGGACGGTAACCCTATCAGCAGCATATTGTTCCTGAGAGAGATTGCTCTTGACCTTTTCTCAACATATTCTACAATTACAGTTCTTTTCAGCTGTTTTTACTCTAAGGGGAAATCAGTCAGATCTTTTCCAACGTCGGTATCGGCTGCCACAAAGTCCGCCTGTTCTGTAAGGTGATCGTCCTAATGGGCTACGGGAGGTACTTTGAATTCAGGAAGTGATTTTACCTCTGTAGAAGCAATCTATAGAACACACAGCTGTAAATGTAGCAGAGCTGAACTTGTTGCACCACTCATTGGCATGAATTAGTGCATTGTGTCTGCTGCTAATAGTTTATGCAATTCAACTAAATTCCAGATAGGTTATGTTCACAGCAGTACTCATTGGTGGATAACCCCTTTTCAGATGCCCTAGAAGGGCACATGTCATCACAGTTAGGGATTCCAATGCTCAAAGAGGAGTTGTCCCCCTATCCTGACGTGTCTGTTTTAGGAACTACTTGCATTGCCCCATGTGCTAACAATTCTGTGTTGTGTAGTTCCTTTATTATTCCTTCTAACAGTTATGAATGAATTCCTAGCACTGGCTGTACTCACCGCTCTTTTTCCGGGCACCACACTGCATGTGTCCTGACTGCTTATAGCATCAGGACATGGTACATGTAGGAGCGCACTATGATCTGATGCTGTGATACTTCAGGTCGCAGTGCAGCATGACCCGGTAGAAGACCAAGGAGTGGTGAGGTCAGGAGAAAACGCTGGATCTGCAGAGTGGCAGCATCATCCAGAACAAGAGAGGTAAGTTAATTTATTGTTTTATGTCTGATCTGAAGGCTGCTGAAACGTTGGGGATCTAATAGATCTTGGGGGACTGATCTGAGGTCTGATGGATCTTGGGGGTCTGAGCTGAGGTCTTATGGATCTTGGGGGTCTGATGTGAGGTCTGATGAGGAATAAGGGTTTGAGCTGAGGTCTGATGAGAATTGGAGGTCTGATTTGGGGGTCTGATGAAAAATATTTTTTTTTTCTTATTTTCCTCCTGTGTCCTATAGGTGCGACTTATAGAGTGAAAAATATAGTAACTTCTAACATAATTAATAAAGGAACGGCACAACATAAGTCATAAGAATAGATGCTCCAGAATTGTTATTATAAAGGGGATGCAAGTAGTTACTAAACCAGACATGTCAGGAGAAGGGACAGGTCCACTTTAAGACCCCCATTTATTATATCTATTACAGCAGATAACAATCGAACAAAGAACTCCATCTACGAACTTGGCCCTTCCATGTATTACAAACTTTTTTCTTAAAAGGAAATAACATCAGGTCAATCATTTATTTTAGTTATATTATTTTCTATGGATGTCAGCAGTCATGTATAGCATATAAACTATTAAGAAGCAGCGTCTTGATCCGAACCTTTAAATATCTACAATAAAACAGTGCACTGTAGTAATAACATTAACATTGAAGACATTGCCCAGATAAACAGTGCCGATATAGTCGCACCAAACGATTCCCAGATGACTGCTGCCACACAGTGCCAAGATAAATAATGTCATGCTGCTACCAGATAAATCGTACATAATTGCCCAAATACTGCCAAACAGCTCTGAGATAAATACTGATATAGCATGTCAAGGTTAATATCGCCATACCGGGCCTACAGCAATACTGCCATTCAGTGCCCAGATAACGTATTCCATACAGGACCCATGTATGTGACACATTTTACTTTGTATATGGCATGGTACCTTTACTCAGAAACAATTCCATAAAGTGCTCAGATCAACAGTGGTTATCTAATAATTTATGTAGAAAATGATCATCAGACATCATATAGTGCATGCCAATCTCTTTCTAACAAAGCTAGAACCAGCCCTGTACCTCACATGGATCCAGAGATCTCCCATTCATTGGTCCATATGCTCTGCTAAATTTATTACAGGCTGGCAGCTTAGAGGGTGTGTCGTTTCAAAGGGGCTGTGTCTATTTTGCTGCAGTTTTCTCCCTATCACAGTGTTTCCCTTCTATTAAAAATCTGGCTTCCTGCAGCCGCCACTAGGGGGAGCTCAGTGCACAGCAATTAATGCAGTTCCGATTAACTGAAATGGAAGCTGCAGTAATCTGTTTGCCTTGAGCTCCCCCTAATGTTGGCTACATGAAAATTCAGTGTTTTTACATGGGAAAGAGACAGAGTTAAGTGCTGGGTCCTGTAGCAGTCACATTCAGGTGCTCAGGGTGTTAACCTAGGGTTTAAAAAAAAAATATTCTCCCCTCATCCAAATTATGTTCCAGATCGTGGAGAGAGTGTATCTGAACCTGAGGCGAGGGTGATGACTTCACCACATGATCATGCTGGCCACGTATGGTGCCATCATTACTAATCAAGTGAATGAGGTAAGTATAATTTTTTTTATTTTTATCCACCATTTTAGGAAAAATTGATTTACCACGAAGCGTGAGGATATTCAGCTAAACTAAATTTTCGCTCAACTCTAAATACACACACATATATATATATATATATATATATATATATATATATATATACACACTGATCAGGCTGCTTAGCAATAAACAGATTTTCGGTTCTGCACTAATTAGAGGGTAATGGCCGCATACACAAAGTCTCCTAGGAAAATGGCAGCGATAGGGTTCAGAGTTGAGTTTAATTTCGCAGTACTGAGGGGCTGCATCTGTTTCCATAGGCACTGCAGGATTATAATTGTTTTTAGCTGACAGCAGGTCACACGAGTATTGGCTTTTTAATTACGACTGAAATTTATTTTCAACCTTGATATCAAATTTCATTTCAATATTTTTGTGTTTTTCTTTGCCAAAAAAAAAAAAGAAAAGAAAAACCCTTTTTTCGCCTCACCAAGCATTTCAATGAGACCAGGGAAATGATGTTGCCTTTCATACAAATCTAAGTTTTTCGTATTTGGAAAGATGTATTTTAGAAGGACAAAATTAAACTTTATTGGAACACCTCAGGGTGCGTCTGATGGAACCATGTCTGTTCCACCTTGTGCCGTATGCCTGCTGTTTTTTGCGCTCATCTACGCTATGGTCTGTTTCAGTTGTAGACACGCTGACTTCACAAAACCATCTTCTCTCAGCAAAAAAAAAAATGTAATCAGGGAAACAAACTTTATTCAGCCTTTTGTCAATTTCAGTCTTCATTAAAATTTCATGATTAAATTTTTAGGACTGAATTCATTAAAATCAAATTAATTTTTACTCATCTTTTATACCTATCCATATAACAAAGATCAGAAATGCCAAGGTGGCAAATTGATTGTCATGGTTGTCTGCCCGCACCACTGTCCCTACCTACTTGAATAACCTGTCCTAGATGATGGCCCGCAACTGGTCGACTGTCCCTCCCTGAAAAGACCAGGAGAAAATAACAAATGTAGTGACAGACTGGCACCAGAGGAAATGTAAAATGTTACTAAAAACTAGTAGAACGAAGTCAGGTGGCCAAGGTCAAAACATGAGAAGACATGTTAAGACTCCAAACGTAAGGCAGAAGTCAAGCCAGAAGAGACAACATGAGCCAGGAGCAAATCCAAGGTCCAAATCCAAAAAGCGAAGTCCAAAACAAAGAGGCTAGGCTAGTGAGGTTGAGAAGACCAGCAGTGGCCTGTTCAAATAGTCCGTACTCACAGGTCACATGGGGCATCCCCTATTATTTGACCTGCATGATGTCATAATGCTGGGTGTGCCGGCATTATTTCCATTTGGCCGAGGTCTCAAGGCCTGCAGCCCTGGCCTGGTTTCCAAGGTAATAGGACACCAGCAGCGGCGCTTTCTGGCAATAGCACCCACCAGCCAGGGGCATAGCTATAGGGGGTGCAGAGGTAGCAGTCGCTACCGGGCCCAGGAGCCTGAGGGGGCCCAAAGATCCTTGTGCCACATAAGAAGACACACAAAGTACTGAGGGAAGGGGGGCCCAAGCAAAACTTTTGCACCAGGGCCCATGAGCCGTTAGCTACGCTCCTACCACCAGCGCTCTATGACTCAAATTTAATGGAAGCTTCAAGACCAGGTTCAGATGTATGAGGACTAGAGATGTGCAAAATGATTTTAAAGTAATCAGATTCGACCCGAATTTAGTAGTAATTCAGTTTGTGATCAAATATAAATTTTAGGTGATTTGATATGGGCAAATTTAGGGGTGAGAAAGAGAGACAAAGAAAAAAGTTTTAATTTTTAAAAAGTGAGAGACTAGAGAGAAAAAGTGTGAGTCCTAGGAGACTTCAGAAGTGTCATTATCACATATTCACCTGTCTCAGTTCCTACTCCGAGCCCAGTGTCCTTCCTGCAGCGCTGTCGGCATCATATTGTCAATGCAGCCGGGCTGGGATTCAGCGTATTAGCATATAGGAGCACCGAGCCAATCCGCTTCGGTGTTACTGAGGTCACTTCTGCACATTTGAAAGACCAGGGCAAACAATCTCTGTGTGGTGGCATTTCAAGCTTGTTCAGCGGCCTATTTAAACTGGTGAGAGCCGCATTGTGATGCGTGTGAATTGGTCTTCTGTGCTGCACCAGCTTCTCTACTGTTGTTTGGACTTATGATACCCTGACTGCTTGCTTGGTTTTGACTTTGCCTATATGGACTTTGATGTGACATCCTGTTTTTTTATTTTTTTTATTTCTGGTTTGATATAGTGACTTTGTCTTTGTTTTTGATTTTGCCCTTTGTTTGACCTTGGCCTGAATTAATCTTTAGTTCATTCCCTTAGGTCCTATGCACTTAGTTATGAAGAGACTGTCAACCAGTTGGGGGCCACTGTTTAGGGCAGATTGTCCAAGTAGGTAGGGGCAGTGTGAGAGCTTAGATCAGGGCTACACTTCTCCCTACTGGTCATACACAAATTTTTAGGCCAATTGGAGCACCCTCGATTGGGGTAGAATCGATTCAGACTCGAATCATAGCAGTTGACCTAATCAAATTTTGAGTAATTTGCTCACATCTAATGTGGACCCTAGGGCAACAGAGTCATAGTGAATAGTTCCTGTCTACTTCATCCTCATAAAAATGACCTATCCTCAGGATATCTGATTCTTGGAGCCCTAACACCACTCTAATCAACTTCTTCAAAGTAGCCATGATGTGGAAAGTCTGTGCCGGAGCTGTACATTACGTTGTAGACAGAATTGGTAGCTGCAGTGCTTCTACCTGTCACTTCAGTGGTAGTAGCGCTTCAGTTACCTTCCACTACACAATGGATGGAGCTGTGCAGGTCCAGCTCCAAATTCTGGCACCAGAGCTACTCTGAAACAGCTGGTCAGTGGGGTTGCGGTTTGTTGGACCCCCAATGGTCATATACTGTATTAATGGCTTATTCTGAGGATCGGACATCAATAGTAAAATCCTATGATACCAATTGCCAAGGGTCTGTGGGACCTCTTCGACCCTAGGGCACAGCCCTGATGGTCTGCCCATCCCTAGTGAGGATCCAGCAGAGTCCTGTTTGCCCCCTTGTTTCCTATAATTTTATACTGTCATACTTCCTCCTATGTGTTAAGGAACACTGCGCCATGTGCAACGGGTTCACATTTCTGCAGACTTCAGCCTATCCAATTTTTTATTAAATTTGTGGTGATCTCTCATTTTTAGCAGTCATAAATCACGCAACTCTACAATAGATATCTATATTTCTTTAGCCCGTAACATCCAGATGTGCCAAAAAACTGCCACTTTGATTAATTAGGTCCACGTCACTGCGAAAAGAAAGCCATCAACACCTCATATTATTGCTTGTCTGCATGGATTTCATAGGCCCCCGAAAAAAGAGGCAGCCTCATTTAATCTCCACCGGTCTGACCTGAGGCGACGCTATTGTCTCTCTGATTCGGACGGCAAGGTTATTAGGAGGCAGCGAGATTACTGAGCAGTGTCAATTACAGTTAATTACATTGACTGGTCAGAATACATACAGTAGTTATATTTAATTAAGTGCGGAATAACTAGGTAGGGCTCCATAGTAAATCCCACGGCTGTTTAATTAACAGGAGATAACAAGCTCTTGCAAGTTTATAGAGGGATTAGAAGATGGACAGAGACGGCATGAATCTTGGCTGGTGATTGGAAATCTTCTGTCACTTATACAGAGGTTTATTAAAAGACGATGGGCAGTAATATTTAACTAACTCGATTTTTAGGATACATTCCTCTAAAGCCACGTGGCCATATTACGTCTGCATTATGGACGTTCACCCATGTCCTGTGTGGTCCTACTGAGTCAAACTTTGTAGGGTTTTATAGAGATCCTATACTGGGGGGTCCTATCTGGGACATTTTAGGGCTATTCGAGTCTTGATCCCACCAGACCTTATAAAACATCCACATATAAGAGGCACTCACATTGACCTCTCCATTATGGAGACAACCAAGCCACAAAAATGATCCCTGTAACTACCTCTCCAGCTACTTATCAAAAAACACACATTTTCCCAAGAGTTGGCGCCTCAGTCCAAGAAATGAGAAATGTATACAAAATAAGTGTTTACTAACTAGGGTGAACTGGAAGAATGGGCAGGTATGGTGGATGGTGTAGGCCACCTACAGGTCGGACTGGCTATAGGCCATACATATAAATTTCCCGGTGGGCTGACGGCCGGAGGGTTGTCCAGGTCCTCTTCGTGGCCACTGGACACATACATAATGTCACATCTGGGCGCAGTTCGCCACTACACTCACCCCTTCGGCGGGGCCGCCCGCCTCAGCCATTGCTGTCTGTCTTTCTCCACAAGTGTCTATTACGGTGATTCCAGCAGCCAGCATAGAATCTGCAGAAACTGCACTCTCTCCCCATCTAGGGACCTACACCTTCTGTGAATCCGTCATCAGTCCTGCACCTGATCCTTATCGGAGGCCTATTTAAAGCAGCTCTGTGCGCATGTCTGATGCCAGAGTATCAGGTCTTCCAGCGTACTCCAGCTCTCAGTGCTCTCGTGTCTGTTCCTGTGATCCTGTCTTCTGATTGTTCCTCGTCTCAGCTAGCCTGCTGGCTATCCAGTCTTCGGCTGAACCACTGCTTCCGCACAGCAAAGCGACCTGCTAGTCCACGGCCGCGCAAATCCAACCCGCCTTGCAGCCCGGGGGCTAGTTAGACTCCACACGCCAGTACTTGTTAGTACTCGGAAGCTGGCTAAACGGGACTACATCCAGCCAGTAAGGCTAGTGACACATAATGATTTGATGCTCTCAGCATTTATTAATGTAGGCGCATCATGTACTTATGTCCCTAGCCGGCATTCACAGGTACCCTCCTGAATTTATCTATATCGCCATCCTCAGGACCGTGAAACGGTTGAATACTGTAGTAACAGTATCTTGTGCTGCACTCTTGCATGTGGTTCAGCTGTGGCAGTAACTTGTGCTATTTGGTTCTGCTGAGGCGGTATTTTGTGCTTTACTGCTGTGTTTGGTTCTGCTGGGGCAGTATTTTGTTCTGCACTACGATATTACTGGCCCTGCCTACTTGTGCTGGCCCTGTCTACTTCTGTTGCCCCACCTTCTGTCAATTTGTACTGGCCTGCAACATAAGACCACTTTAACATTTTAAACTGGCTGACCTGTTGCATGTGCTTGGTAGTTGAAGATATCTGTGTTGGTCCTATGTTCAAATGTGCCCACATTAGTGAGAAAAATTATGTTTTAATATATGCAAATGAGCCTCTAGCAACAGGGGCATTGACATTACATCTAGAGGCTCTGCTCTTTCTGCAACTACTGCACCCTCTGTACTTAGACAGGGTCAGACATTGTAACACCCATTTTGGCCCTGCTTGACCTCCGTCTGACAGCCATGTCTTTTGGCTTGATTCTGATTGGAGTTCTGGTCCTAACTTTCACTTTTACAAATTTTTTCTTGCTTTTTGGCTGAAATTATTGCCTGATGCTACTTTGATTACTTGAAAAATGACAGAATACCAGGGCATTATGTATTGGGGAATCTCTTTTCAACAAAGCCCATACCTACTTTGTTGCAAGGGTTTACTTTATATTCTAGTTCTCAGTTTGGCCTGCACTTCATATCTAACGTTTTCACCTCGAGCTTTGCAACAAGTGTGATGTGCCACCCCCAGGGCCGATCTGGTCCCAGTGTTAGGAATGCCGAGTGGTGATGTGGCCTGAATACTTTGTGTGTCACAACGTTCCTACCATCGCTCCCCAGGGTTAGACTCTGTAGCATCCAAAGAAGAGAGTTATAGTTGGTGGAGAACAAGTCGATTTTACTTGAATAAACTTGCCTCCTGAAAATATTTGATCTTTCTTGGCTCCAGCAGGTTTTGGGGTAGACTGGCAGGTGAACTTGAATGATTGGCTTTCTCTCTCTACTGTGCTAATTTCTGGCTTCGGTCTGGTTACTGGACTTTCTGATAGTTCTGGTACATTTGAATGGGGTGTCTTTAGCTGTTGACCCCTGGTAGTACTTGGTCTATGAACTGCAAGGAGTTGGAGTGCTCTGTGAGCTGCTTCTCCTGGAAGACTCCTACTGCAGGAGTTTTCCAGGGGAAGCCATGCCTTGTCTCTTTCCAATTCTTCTTTCAACTCCCTATATAGCTTTCTGAAACCTCTCCCTTGGTAGGAAGCAAGACTAGCCCACTTCTGCCAAAAAGACGGGAGGATGCAATGGTAAGTTCCATTCTATCAAGATCTTTCTCTCTGCCTACCACCTGCTGTCCAACTAGGCACATTAAATGTAATACAATACATAAGTTACATAGTAATGTTATTAAGGCACAATATAAAAGGAACTGGAATTAAATACACAGATTACATTATTTGTTAGCCAATAGAGAGAGTAGCGGGGTGAAGGAATGGTAGTGCCCGCTCTGGGGTACTACACAAGCAGTTCTCTAAATACTTCAATCTCCAGATGTCCTTGTAACGCATTGTAGTGCACATGCAGGAAGAACAGTAGTTTATGCTCTTAGTTGCTCAAGGAACATTTACTTAAACAGCACTCCCTGTGGTTGTGTTTGGTATTGCAAATAATACTTACTAGTTTTAATGTGTTTTAATGTGTTTTAATGTAAAACATTACTCAATCGTCAATACTTGAAGGGTTATTATGATGCAAATGTTTTCAATCAAATATTTTGTATCAAAACTAATACGACTGCAAAATCTTCAGTACCAAATTTACATATAAGAAGGGCTTCCATGTAAATCACTAATGTCTTTGAAAGAGCAGCGTGGTCTAGTTTAGCACTTTCTAGCCTAGCCGTATATTGGAAAAGTCAATTCCATCAGGACTTTAGTGGAACTGTTAAAGATTCAATTGATTTCCTTTGTAGAGTTGATAAAAGCAGAGCGGGAGGCCACAGCAGCTATTCTGTAACTGTGTGAATAGACCCTAATGAACGGCAGATTGCACGGCTAATTTGAACGTCTCTTGCTGTCACATTAATATTTGAAATTTTTAGCAAGATTTCGTCCATGGAAACCAAACAAATTTACCATAGGATACAAAATGTTTTCTACCTCTGTTAAAAATATTTGTAGCTGACATGATGATTGATTTGGTCTGTTTATGAAGAAGGAAGTCATGGTAAGCGTGGGCGTATGAATGAGGAACCTATAAAAACAATGAAAACCGTCACAGTACACCCAGTGTCATATTGGGGTGCCTAGGGCCCACTAGTAAAATTTGTTTTTGGGGTCCACCGCACAGATACATTCAAATATGACTTACACAGCAGCAAACAACTGCAAAATGTTACAAGATGATTGAGTATGGAGTAATGTATTCCCTCAGTTTTGGAGCCCCCACTGCTAAGACCCTTTATGGAAATATTTCAATTGACTAAATTTAAAGGGTTTAGCCAGCTCGAGGAAGCCTACAGTTGAGATGTCATGCTAGACAACTGAAGTTTTATATAACCGTGTTCCTCAACTCTAGTCCTCAGGGCCCACCTGCCGGTCATGATTTGAGAATGTCCCACAGAATGAATACCTGCACATTGACTAGACTAATTATATCACCTGCTGAATACTAAGGAAATCCTGAAAACATGACCGGCAAGTGGGCCCTTAGGACTGGAGTTGAGGAACATGGCTATATAACATCTGGTCTGACCCCAGATTGCCAGTAAATTAGTATCTTTGCTGATTGAAAATAATTACATTGGCTAAAATGCCCTCCTACTTTATGGTACATAAGATGGACATTATCAAAACTTCCTCCTCAGGCAATCATGGCGGTGATCTACTCCGGACAGGGTATCAATGTTGAAATTTAAAATAACAAGGTGTAATTTTGAGGAAGCTGGGGAGGCGTCAAGCCATTATCTCTTGTCCTGTGTTTGTTCAGTGAAAGCTTTGTTTAAAGCCTAGCTCCTCGGTACATCTGCCACCACAGCTGTCCCAGCCACACAAGCAGCGAGCAGCTTTTATCCTGCTAGATATGACTGCTGTTAGATTTCATTATGGTTCTGCTGCAAAGAATTCATAGCCCATTGGTTTTTATTGAAGGAGACTTATAGTTTCCTTCTCTCCTAGTGAAAGGACAGCTGTTTTGTATGTACTTGGTGGAGCGCCGGGCGGATTAATTACGTTCAGAAGGTAATATTTTAACAAGCACCTTTCCTGAAAATGCCAAATGAGTCAATCATGTTTCTGTGTTAATGTGAACGTGTAGAGTGAACTGGACCAAGGAAGGCGGTGAACCAGAAAGTTTCTGTTTAGTTGCAAGCCGCTCAATATACCATGTCTTCATGTTGTTCGCTGGGTTATTCCAGCCTGCAAACAGAATGGCTGCCCATGTGATGTTTTAATAGTGTAACCTGGGGTATCAATCCCTCTTGAGGTTCTTGCGCAGACCAATTCAAATTGAAAGACTTCAGCTATGAATACAGTGGCACACACTACATTTTGGTTGCTGTCACTTGAAGAGGCGCACTATGCTTGTTGGTTTTTGAAGACCTGAAGTGGCACGATTTCATAATTTGTAGAATATCCAAATTAATAGAACATCAATCAGATTGTTTAACCTTCTTTCTCAGGTTCCTGATGATCTCAAAGTGACCAAAACTACTGTTCTTCAAGCGGTCCCACACCAGTGTCTGACAATCTCACCTCACCTTCTCTGAGACCCTGCTATCAATATCTGTCACCGATTCTGCTTCTCTAGGGTTCTTTGGTCTTGGGATCTCTAGGATCCCACTTTGGCCTTGACCTTCAAGGTCTCCCACTCCACCACACCTCATTGTCTGCTCCACTCAGTGTAGTTTAGTTCAGGACTCTACTACCAGACTACATTGTAGGGCTGCAGGGATGCTGTTCTTAGTGGCCATTGACCAAAGACACCTACATGCTTGTCTGTGCCACAAAAATGTATAGACATGGCTGTTAATATACGGCACCTCCTAATGATGCAAAGAAAGGATCAATGGTTTGAAAAATTCATGCGAGCACCCTCTGGTGGCTACAGTTGACACCCATACTTACAACAGGTGAACTGTCCACTATATGCTACAAATGTCTCACATTTTGTTCGTTTATCCGCTGATCAGGGCCTTATTTTTCAGGAACGAGTTCCAATGCTTGCTCCCGATAATTGCCCCAAAAATCATCTAGTCAAAGGAATTGTCCAATGTTCCTGACCCCTGTGGACCATTACAGGTTGAAAAAGTGCAAGAAAAGGTAAATGGAACAAAACTAGAGCAACCATACTAGAACACCGACGCGTATTGGACTGTTAAAGTCAAAGTCAGAAGCTCCTAGACCTTTGTGCAATATTGATAACAATGTCCCTCCAACCTACCACGTTCTTCTTATGTTGCAAATTCAACAAGGCCCTGATGCAACTGCCCCACAATAACTACAGTCCTGAGTGCGAAGCTCTGAAAATCAGTCCAAAACGCGCCAGCTCTACAGGATAGTTGATGTATTATTCACTTTTTTTGCTGTTTTGCACCTAAAAGTCTGCACCGTAGCACCAGGGGAGCAGTCCAGTTAGATGGTTCATGTTTGTAGAATTGCAGAAGACTATGATAAGGTATCCAGGAGGCTGCTCTGCAGAGATTTGTTGCTGGAGGTATAAGCACAAGCTTAGCATGTGATGTTGTAAAGTCTCGGCTGTAATAATGAGCAGTGAAGCACTGAGAGATCCAGTGGGAGGTGTTACCAATAATCTATGTAATTTGCTGCATGTTAGGGATGTGACCTTGGTCTGGTGCTATAACATTTTATTATGGTATAAACCAGAATGACTTACAATGTCGTCAGCTCTCAGGCATAAAATGTCAAGATTGGGGCGTCCTTAAACTTCACTATCTGAATTTTTAATTAAATACAAAGTAGTTTTATCCTTCCAGGTAAAAATACAAATTGCTCCTATCATTTATTTCAGGTGATAATAAATGTACATATATTGATTAGGTCATTTGCAGTTTAAAGATGCATAGTTCTGTATGTGTGTGCTAGGCTGAGATACGGCACTATAGAAATCTAGGGGGCCATATTGCACCTCCCTATACCTCCAAATTCATATCAAGAGGGGTGCAATCCGTTTTCTGTTTGATGCAGCCTGGTCATGTTCCTTTGATTTTTTTTTTTCCCCCTTGAAGCAATACCTTCACATAAAGTGCCTACAGATCCATAGTTCAGCACCATATAGACACCGTGTGCTGCCATACAGGTCCTATGCCATGGCTCTGCCATGTTTATGAGCTTTGTTTCAGACGAGTACATTGGATCCACCACAGTAAATGACTTTGATGGCCTACTGTACATCTTTAGACATACCTCCCAAAATTGAACTCAAAGGGTTCGAGAATGTGCTCTAAAAGTGGGCATTTTGGGGAAATTCTATAGGTGCTTCTGGATGGGTTGGTGGTGGGGTTTTGCTTGTCCTGTGACTGAGAATTCAAGTGTTGAGAAGGTTGAGAGGTGTATAGATCAAGTAAAGAGAAGATCTAAAAGGTTATTTGTGATTGTGCAGTGACCCAGAAGAAGAGAGGGTGGGAGTGATAGTAACAAGAAGGGTGGTTGTAGTGGTTAGTTACTCTGATAGTTCCCTGGGCTGTGCAGTGATGAAGAGAGCACACCTTTTTTCCCTTTGGGGCACACCCTGGTCCTGGGGAATCTCCTGCCTGATGGCGGCCGGGGAGCCAAAGATGGTGATAAATTGTGAGGTGCAAGATAGGGTCCTCTGAAGCAGTGGAGGCAATGAGACAAAGGCAGTTTTTCTTTTTTTTTTACTCAGGAACAGTTCTTTACTAAAGAATTAAGTTCTGGTAAATTAATAACAGTTCTTAGCATTCATGGACTGGCAGTTCTTACACAATGTGCAATTTCCACAGATTTTTCAGGCCAAGATGTCTCTTTAAAGCAATTTTTCTCACACTGCACTTCTCTAGCTCACTTTTTCATAAGCATCTAGAACGTAGGTGCAATACTTCTCACTATGCAACCACAGGGCAGACCCCAATATAAGACTAAGCTCTGCACCTTTTATACAGGTTGCCATATTCACAGTTAAGGTTACTACAGGTTTCTTCGGCATGATGTAGTATGTGAGCTATATCCGGATTCTGCCTTTCAAGTTTGTCCAGGGCCAAAAGCCTTTCTCTTTCTGGACAATGTCTGCTATGAAGTCTATAAGCTTCTGGTTGAGCAGTTTATCTCTACAGGACCTCCACTCATACCCTTTCTCAACACTTGCATGCTTTTAAGATGTTCTTTTCTCTACTTTTCCTTCTCTGGCTGGTTTTCTCTCTAGAGCTGGTTCTCTGCATCTACACTCATCAGTGTCTAGGCATCCACTATCTCTACTCCCTATGTGGAGAGTTGCTCAGCTCCACCTATTGACTGTTGATCGTGGCCTATTAACTCAGAACTACTTTTTTACAGAAAAATGCTGAATCACATAGTAAATCACATTTTTGTCTTGTTGCACACGTTGTTGATGTACACATAAAATGTGCATACCAATAAAATAGTGATTGGTTCCAAAGTCAACTCCAAATGGAGTTGTCTTCTGTAGGAGCTTTGGAAACCATAATTATGTCAGAGCCTGGGCCACTAGTTGATCCTGTGGTCTTTATTGGGCCAGTCCAACCTTTTTACATAAGACGATAGGTGAGCCTAGGTAGGTTCACATATAGTGGATTTGCTGTGGTAAAAAAAAAGAAGGCAGTAAAACCCCTTCTTGGCAACAGTGGGTTCTAAAGCTGATCAACTAAAATGAAAAAAAAAAGTACATTTAGCTTAACAATCTCATGCTGCTCCCATTATGAGGCTCCCCCAGCTGGTCTTTGTTCTTTCAACTCCAGTAGTCTTTTGTCTACATGCCCCATCATTGGTGGAGGCAGTAAGCAGAGACTTATCATAGGAACAGGAAAGCTGTGCCAAGGGAGCTGTAGATGCTTAAAAAGTTGTGTATTTTTATATTTTGCATAATCATCCACTCCTGCAGATTTTGCTGTGGATCCCATGGTAATCCGATCTCATCTACATGATCGGTACGGTAATCTGCTGTGGCGGCCTCAAATCCAATCAGTAAATCTGAAGCATTTCTATCCCATGTAGACCTACCCATTAGGTTGTCTTGATGCATTGATAACGACCTACTAAAAACTTAAACAACACATTCATCTCTGTTATCAGGAAATAAGATCAATTTAAATTTACATTTTAATACTTTAAAAATCTGTTACTGATAATCCCTCGACTGACTGATCCCTCACCAGGATTTCTGGTTCTCTGAAGCGCCTCTCCACTTTTATACGTGTTGCACATGTTGCCTATAAAATTTTAATGACTATGAAACCAGTGAGGGGTTGGCGCAGAGATTGTTTTTTTTCCGTCTGTGGTTGCTCTTCTGAATTACTACGTGTATTCACAGAACAAATCCATGAAAACTGCACCTGGCAACGCGTTAAAGATTTCTTATAAACTCCGGCTGTATAGAATGTGAATTACGACCACTATGGAAGACTCCAGCAACGTATAACTGTAAGACTTGTGTGTATATGAAACAAAACCAGGTGCATGCTATGCCTGCCAGATCAGGTGTTGTATATGGATCTCTAATAACATACCGTAAATATGCATATCTATAAATGTTATAGACCTAAAATGTAAAATAGACAATTGATGGTGACACCAGGAAGCAGTAAATGCAGCCAGTTTGGTGGTTTTAGGATTTTCTAAAGACCTCCAACTCCATGATGCTTCTCCAGGTTCTATGATGTCATCAGTCTTTTCATGGCTCCTTTATTGTGTATTATACTATACTTAAATTGTCTCCTGAACTAGGTCTTGCTCCTGACCTCATTTTTCTCCAATCCCTCTGTTTAATTTGCCGTAATACTTATGGTTCTTTCTGGATTCTGACCTTGACCTAGTCCCTGACCTTGCTCATGTACCTCGCCTATCTCTCTTGGGATACTTATGGTTCTTCCCGGATTCTGACCTTGACTTGGTTCCTGAACTCGCTCCTGTACCTCAGCTATCTTTGTCGTGTTCCTTTGGTCTTGACCTCTGGTTTACATGTGACTAGGCTTCTGTATTATTTCTAGACCTGATGCCTCCTGCCTGCCTTCCTTCCTGTTGATGAGCCCTGGCTAGTTGCTATCCTCACTTCTACCTCAGCACCACTGTTGAGAATCCAAGACTGCTCCAGGGATTGTGACCTGGGGACTCTCAAGTCCAGATCCCTGATAAAGGGTGAGACCCTTAGACTATGCACCTAGGCTTAGCAAGCGCCAATCTATAATGTGGCTTGAAGGATCCAAAGACACTACACTCCAGGAGGTGAACCATGACATTTATGATGGTTCTTCATTGGGTTATATCAATCCATTTTGGCCAATCTCAACTGATTTTGATTCTTGTATCGGCAGCTTAATTGATAGCAATGTTTTCACTGACCCATAAAAGAATCAGAGGGGAAATAACTACCATGATTGCCAATTAGAGATGAGCAAACTGATTTGAAAATTTGGGAATTTTGATCTAATTTTCCAGAAGGTTTGGGTTTGAATGAACTTGAGAAGAGAGAGACTGACTTTTCCAAGCAATCTGGGCACTTTTGATTCATGGAGAATTTATTCAGACCCAGGTCGAATAGAACAACCGATTTGGGGCAAATTAGCCCCAAATTGAATTTTAAGAAATTTGCTCATCTCAAATGCCAACTTTATATTTCTTCTTATTTCTTTTATTTCTTCTTCTCTTTATATTACCAAGTGATTATGAAGATATTGTGAGGACCACATACCTTCCATGTTCATGGGATGAAGGTCGCCAATAACATTCTACATTGACGTGACCTCTTGGAAGATTCCAAGGACTTCAGTGAGGAGAAGTCTATCATGACGTGTACACAGCAAACCATGAAAAGCGTTGGAGAAGACAGCACCGGCTTGTGATCATGCATTTATAAAATACCAGACTGGCTCTCTGCCTAAATGTATTTGGTCTTCGTCCAAATGAACTTCAAACGATAAGCACGAGGCACATGAGGATTTCAAGAAGCGCTTTGGCAATTACATATAAAGAAGTATTCAGGGATTTCTTGTATATTTTTATTACTTTCCTCCTCTCTCTATCCTTCTGGACGGAATGTCTAAGGTTATAAAAAAGAAAAAAGATCATAAAAAAGATAAAGTGAAATAACAGACCTATGTTAAAGGGAAGAGCAGGGCGAAATGCGTCCTCCTTTAGTTCTAACTAGTTGTGCATGTAAATATTATGGCCACCATAAATATGATGGATGAACATTCCTGTGGAGATAGCACTAACGTGAGAGAAGAAAGAAAGAAATGATCATCACACGCAGAGGAGGGAGGGATATTTGGTTTACAGAACACGGCCGTGTTGTTTAACATATGTTAGCCCCATTTACTGCAGACTTCTAACTTTTATTACCCTTTACTTCCTATCCACATAAACAGCCATAAAAGTAGTCCTCCCTGTAGAATCATATAGGTCCTTGTTTATCTCCGAAATCCAGCTGTAGGCTACATAAACCATGTTTGACTAGGTTTTATGAACACCGGTTTAGCTCCTCATAGGCATAATAATATTTATTAACGAGGACCTGTCCCCTCTCATGACATGTCTGTTTTAACAACTACTTGCATTCTCCTTGTCATAACAATTTGTGGGCATCTATTCTTATGACTCTATAATGTGCCGCTCCTTTATTATTCCTGCTAGAAGTTAGGAAAGAATTACTGGCAGTTTAAAATAAAAAGGTCCAGATGGGTGTTACCAGCTAAGTGTGTGTCCCTGCACTCAGGGGCATTGCTAAAGGCTCACGGGCCCTGGTGCAAGAGTTCAGCTTGGGCCCTCCTTCCCTCAGTACTTTGTGGCCAGGGGCAAGGAAGCACATAGCCTTTGTGCTACCTAAGGTAAAAAGTGAAATAGTATCACCCTCCCCCCCATGCCAAATTTTTGACTTAACTCCTTCCCTCCAACCAGAGGTGAACTTTCTATAATACGAGTGACTTATGTGGCACAAGTCTTTGGGTCCCCTCAGGCTCCTGGGCCCGGTAGCGACTGCTACCTCTGCACCCCCTGTAGCTACGCCCCTGCCTGCACTGCCTGGCACCATCCAAACCGTGCTGCCAGTGTCACAGTGCAGAGACACACCCCCAACTGGTAACACCTATCTGGACCTTCATTGCAAACTGCTATTAATTTATAACTTGCAGGAATAATAAAGGAATGGCATGTAATAGAGTTATTACATGGGAAAATGCGAGTAGTTAGTAAAACAGACAAGTCAGGAGAGGCAACAGGTTCCCTTTAAGAACTATGCAGAATTTTTTATTGTCAAAAAGTTTGGTAAATTAAGAGTTTTCCCTAAAATACATAATTAAAGGGGTTATTATAATGGTACATTTACATGGGACTATTATGAGGCCAGTTATCCGGAACGAACGTTCATATGAATGGCTGTTTACTAAAATCGGCCCCTGTAAGCATGCTGCCATTCGTCGGGTAAATTCATAGTTTATGCTACGCAAAAATCACTGTTTATGGGCAGCAGATTGTGCTGTTCAGGGATCTGCCGACAACAAACAATGAATCTGTATGAGAATGAGCGATTGAGGCAGCGAAAAATCTTTCCCATACACTTGGAGTGATTGCTTCATGTAATTGCAGCTCTCGCCTCCTCTGACAAGCAGGTAGTTATCAGGAAGGAACAGTTCATTCCCTATAATTGCCTGCTCAGTCGGCGCGTGTAAATGCACCTTAAAGGGCATCTGTCAGCAGGTATGCAACTATGACCCTGGCTGACCTGTTACATGTGCACTTGGCAGCTGAAGGCATCTGTGTTGGTCCCATGTTCATATGTGCCTGCATTGCTGAGAAAAATGATGTTTTTATATATGCAAATGTGCATCTAGGAGCAACGGGGGCGTTACCATTACACCTAGAGGCTCTGCTCTCTCTGCAACTGCCACGCCCCCTGCACTTTGACAGGGCCAGGCAGTGAAAACGTCGACACGTCTGGTCCTGTCAAAGTGCAGTTGCAGAGCAGAGCCTCTAGGTGTAATGGTAACGCCCCTGTTGCTCCTAGAGGCTCATTTGCATATATGAAAACGCCATTTTTCTCAGCAACGCAGGCACATATGAACATGAGACCAACACAGATGCCTTCAGCTGCCAAGCGCACATGTAACAGTTCAACCAGTGTCATAGGTACAAAACTGCTCACAGATGCCCTTTAAGGGGTCCTGCCAGAGGTGATCAGTTCCATTCTACAGGGAAGCACAGTAGCAAGTGTTCAATTCCCCTATAGCACCACCACAGGTAAAATGAAGTATTACACTGTTCCCTTTTAAATCAATGGCCTGTATGTAAGGAATGGCAATTCTAGGTGTCACGTTAACGGGGTATGTGCAGCCCTGAACTTAACGCCACCTCTGACCCTGCCTACTTGCATGGCCCGTCCTAGGCAACGGCATACAACTAGTCGACAGTTCCTAGCCTAGGTATGTGCTGGGGCGTACAGGGAAGGGAAAATAATGGGAGAAAACAACAAAGACAGAACAATATAAGAATAATCACCAAGCCGAGATCAAACCAGGAAGTCACGTCAAAACTAGGGGAACAAACAGGAGCAAAGACAAAAAGATGAGCCAAGGTCAGAAGTCAAGAGCTAACGAAGTACAAGGGGATGAGACGAGGACGAAGTCAAGATCACTAGCTGAAGTCAAAACACAAGTCACCGCAGTTCACAATCGCAGATTCTTGGAAATAACACCAATCACAAGTAACCTGTGGCCAGCAGGCTGCTTGTTTTAATAGGCCCAGCAGATGGGTCACGTCATGTGGCCAGCGTCACGTGATCCAAATCAGAAACCTCAATACACCTGAGTGACGACTCATGAGCGTCGGTGTCAACTCCCCTGATGCTTGTTGTCCAGGGAATGGAGGACGCCGACCGCACTTGTGAAGCGTACGTCGCCGGGTCCTCCCCTCCCCTGGGTTGCTAGGGACACGAGGACGCCAGCTCCCCGTTACATTAGGTCCTCCAAAGAGATACTCTTCTTAGTTGATCTCTGCTATTACAAATAGATAAGATTTCTGAATAGGTGACTTCCTTTTATTAATTTTATCAATTTTTAATATTTTTTGTGTAAAAAGATGATAATATGCCCCTGATTTGTATTTCTAAAAGGCTTCAATTTCCTACAGCCATTCTTAAAAATCTAGCAACCACTGGCCACTGACAGTTCCTTTAGATATACTCCTACGGCGCCGCAGTGAATTTAACAGGACCCATATGAACCAAATCTGCTTCTTTCGTATCGTCAGTGGTGAACGGTCATCACATCTCACAACCTTAGCTGATGTTTGATGTTCCTTTGGTCACTTTCCAACTTCCTCGCCACGAAATATGCAGCGGATTTGACTTTTATCTCCTGATTTCACAAACACCTACATCACTGACATTTTCTAGTAAGGGCTTTCAGATTTTGTGTCTGTTCGTCTGTTGTCAATGGCTGTCTGCCATCTTTCCCAAACACAAAGTCATCTACACGTCAAGCTTTTTGTGAGCGTTCCAACATAAACCCTCCTTGACCAAAGAGGACAAATGAATAGGAATGTTTAGGTGAATTCTTTTCAGGACTAGACTTATAATGCTGGAAAACAGTGCCATGATGAAAGGAGAGCATTAAAGGTACATTTTGGTGCCAAGTGGGAGTGTATGCAGAGTCTGCATGAGGAACTAAAGTAACCTGTATTTGGCCAGTGAGATCTAGTAAGCCTTGAGCCAGTCCATTGGGAAGCGTTGGTGAACTGGATGCCAGAGTGGCTTGGTTTACCGGGAAATGTCGATGGTTTGATAGAGGCCTAAGTGGCTTGTCCATTGCAGAGGAGTCAGTGGACTGGAAGGCCAGAGTATGTGACGCAGGGTCCATGGCATTGGAAAGCTGCTTAGTGGGCAACCTAATGTACTTCTTTGGTGACACACTGGCAGGGGCACCACATCCACTTCACCCATCCAGGCCTTGAGAGTCACCAAAGTCAGTTAATGAAATCAAATCAAGCTGTTTCTGGGGGAAAAAGCAGCAATGTTTTTCTAATCTCCTAAATCCCCCATTTTTCAGGTCCCTGGGAAAATGCATTGGGAAATCATCTCTCTGCTCAGACCAGTTATCTGGCTGTATACAAGCTGCACATTTCTTCTGATGATTATGCACACATTTTGGTGAGTGAGATAACTTCACATAGTCGGTTATGATAGTTGCGGCTTAAACTCTTCAGAGCTGATGGGAGTAGTAATGCAGCTCCCTATGGTGGATCCTTGGCATTTGAGGCAGTGAAGCATTAACGTATATTTGGGTTGATATACTGTATGGAATACATCAATGACTAGTTATCATTCTGCTATTGAAACAATGTGCTATCTGTGGAGCTGGCTGGGGAATGATCCCCTGGAGTTACACTGATGAGAGGACAAAGAGCAGTCAAATGATTGAAACTTTTGAGATTTGGGTTTTTCAAAAATTAAGCTTTTATTACAGTGCCGCCTGCAGCACAATTATTATAATGGACCACATTTTCAGAACCTGAGAAATCTTACACTGAGGCTAAGTGTTCCGATCAGCAGGAATTTTCCTACTTTTGAGTTCTACTAGTTTGTTTGAGGCAGTTGTGCAACGCTTCACCCCCCCAGGGCCCTATCGCGTCCCAGGTCTTGTGGAATGCCAAGTGGTGTGGTGCGGCCTATAAGTGTCAAGGTGCTCCTACCTGAATACAGCGGGACTGCAGGCTTAGGCTCAGAAGCAAATAAAGGGGGAATTGTTGAGGTAGGGGATGAAGAATAACTTGAGTCCAGACCTTGATAAAGTTTAACAGCAGCTTTACTTGTTTAAACTTGATTCCAGAATATATTCAGGCTTTTCTTACATTCAGGCTTTCTCTTGCTTCTGGCAGGCAAACTTGGTAACTGTGCTTTGTCTCTTTCTCTGCTGGGTTGATAGGCTTGCTTAATAACTCTGCTTTCTTTCTCTCTGCTGTGCTAAACTCTGCTTGGGTCTGGTTACTGGACTTTTGGTTAGTTCTGGTATCCTTGAATTGGGGTGCCTTCGACTGTTATCCCCCTCCTGACACTCAGTAAGTAAATTAGCATGGAGTCCGGGTGCTCTACAAGCTACTTCCAATTGCTGGCTCCTGCTCCAGCCGAAGAACAATTTCCTCTGGCAGCTACTACTTTCAGGTCTTCTCAGCTCCACTATGGATTCTAAACTGGAATAATCTAGAACTGCAACCATTCCCTACTGGTAGGAAGCAGGACTGGCTCACTTCTTCCCAGAGGGGGGAGAATGGAATGGTGAGTTCCATTTTCTCTAAGTATAGCTCTGCCATTTACACTATACATTTACCTGCTGGTGAAATAGGCATATTACATGTAATAACAGTTTCATAGAAAGGTTATCGATGCACAATGGTGAAGGATCTGGAAATAAATAAAAAGATGACATTTATGTTAACCATTAGAGACAGAAAAGGAGTGCAGAAATGGTAATACCACTCTGGGGTGTTACAGTTGCTTTGCAACTATATGGCAGCTGATCCATTAGTGTGGGTCAGATTATCTCTCTGCTGCATCTAGGTCTCATTTGTGAGAAAAAAAACCCTCCAGATTGGTTAGCCTCTCTTTAAATTTTCTTGGCTTCTGCTTGGCTTCGGCTTATTGCTGGTTATAGCATAAACTCTGTGCACGTAAATCCAATAATCCTCCTATACTTCTAATCCCTGGAGTAACAATCATGAGAGGACAAAGAGTAGTCAAATGATTGAAACTTTTGAGATTTTATATTTTCGAAATTAATTTTTTGTTGCAGTGCTGCCTGCAGCACAATTATTATAATGGATCACAGTTTTAGAACCTGAGAAATCCTACACTGAGGCTGATAAGTGTTCCGATTAGCAGAAATTTTTCTACTTTTCTGTTCTCCTATTAGTTTGTTTGAGGCAGATGCTTACACTGTATGACAGCTGTTCCATTAGTGTTGGTCAGATTTATCTCTCTGCTGCATCTAGGTCTCGTTTGGGGAAAAAAAAAAACCTGATTGGTTAGCCTCTCTTTAAATTTTCCTGGTTTCTGCAGCACATTGCTGGTTATAGCATGAGCTGTGTTCATTTAAATCCTGTAATCCTTCTATATTTCTAGAATCTTGTTCCTCTCCTAGTTCGCTTCTTGTCAGTGTAGTTTAGTTCTTGTGGCTATTCTAGTCCAGTCATGCTTCTGAGTCTTGCATTTTTTTGTCTTATTTTGATTCCCTACTTGAATCTTACTTGCCTTGATTCTAGTTCAGCTCCGCTCAGTTTAAACTTCTTGAATTTTGGTCCTTGAGTCCTCCTGCTATTGTTTTAGGGGTCGGTATTGCAGATTAGGGTTTTCAATAGGGATATCTTTAGGGATAGTGAGGTTCAATGGTGTTTGTGTTTAGGGCAGTGTTCATCTGCTCCATTACATGGCTGTCTTCACCGTCATCCTTTTGGGCAGTTATGCGTTTATCATCAACATATGGTTCCTGTCATTTATTGCTGTGTTTCAATTTTCTTGCATTCTTGATATGTGCTAGTGCTAGGTGTTAATATGTGCTTTGTATTCTTGTTCATGCAACATAATTTGACACTACAGTACGTCATTGGGGTTATCTGAGCTCTGGGAAACAGAACCTGGGAAAGGCGACTGCTAAAGTCTAATAGTGATGTCTAGTGTTGTTGCATTTTTTAACAAAGGGGTATTCCGGTTATATTGTTATCCCCTATCCACAGCATAGGGGGTAAATATAAGATTAGTGGGGGTCCAACTGCTGAGAACCCCACTAATCATGAGAATGGGGGTCCTATACCCTGTGGAACCCCCGAAATGAATTGAGTAGTTCTCTGTCACTCCCATCAAAATTAATGTCATTTCACTCATGCCTGACCTGTCACTCCGTTCATTCCAGAAGTTCCACCAGGTACAGGGCCCCTATTCTCATGATCATCAGAGTCTCAGCAGTAGGACCCCCACCAATCTAATTGTTATCCCCCTATCTTGTGGATAGAGAATAACAATATAACCAGAATACCCCTTTAATTGATACAATTCAGGCAGCTTCAGCCACCACTAGAGGGAGCTACTTGCAAACTATTTCTAAATTCATTTAATTTACTAAAGGGGTCAAGTGTCTTATATTTCATCAGTGAGGTAGTATTGAAGCTATTCATCACCCAAGCTCTTCCACTGAAGGGCCCTGTGTAGCAAGGTATTTAGTGGTTCTTTCCCCTTTAATTCCTTGTAATGTAGTTGGTTAGTGGTACCAGATACCTGTTTGTGTTCCTGAGGTCTGAATTAACTGCATGTGCATATTGCACACTGAAGACCTTATGGAGAGGCTAGCAGGGAACAGAAAGCTAGATAACATCTAGCTATGCAACAAATGTGTATTATATGGACATCGACCAGGTGTCATATTGGGAACTGGTCGAAAGGGAGCTGGTTCATTTGTTCACAACTCTGGTGACTTACTTTACTCTGTATGCTATCTTTTGCATATATATTTTATTATAGTTTAGTAAATTTTTTATTCGCCAAAGTCTTGTTAAGCCTATTTATTCCTGAATCTCAGAATTCACTGTAATATAGGCCCTTACTGGGTTAATGAATAGCCCCATTGATGTTTCCTGTTCCATTGGCAGCAAAGAGCTCTCAAATAAAGAGCTGGTATAAAAAATAGTCCAGTTAACAATCTAATAATAGTTTAGGACAGGGATGCCCAACCTGCGGCCCTCCAGCTGCTGCAAAACTACATCTCCCAGCATTCCTGGACAGCCTGCTATCCTGCTATCAGCCTGCAGCAGGGCATGGTGGGAGTTGTAGTTTTACAACAGATGGAGGACTGCAGGTTGAGCATCACTGGTTTAGGACATGTCAGAACAGTGACCAACCCCATGAAATAGTATGCAGTAAGTTCCTGAGCTCCCTCTAGAGGTGGATACAGGTAGGCACAAGATTATTATTTATTTCTATGTCAATGCACATGATTTGGAGCTTTGCATCATAAAAACTGAGCCCTATATACAGATATATTAATAAATTAATCAGAAGAGCATACTGGATCTATTTCCTTTGAATTGTGTTTAAGAACGGACAATCACTTTAAGGTTTTCCTAGTGGAAAAATTCACTGTCTGTCCTTTCTTGAATACCAATTATGTGCAGAGCAGGGGCCCTGCTGGAGGTTTTTTCTGCCATCTGAGAGAACAGAGTAGGTTATTATCCGGAGCCGGAGAAGATAGCAGTTTTGTGTGCGGAAGAAAGCACTGGGTCCAGTATCAGTTCTCTGCTTCCTGTAGGTCACCTAATTGCCGTTTCTTTAAATCTTCTGTCAGATGTTATTTCAATCAGTCTCCTGAAGGCTTTTCCTACCTCGACGTTCTCTCCACTCTTACTTTTTCTTCACAATGAATTGAAGCTTCTTTTTTTTTTTTTTTTTTTTCTCAGCATTGTGTGGTCTCTGAAGGATCAGTCATGGGGCAAGTGATGCAGCAAGACCCCTCTTTGATTATAGATGACCTGCTCTATGTCAGATTAGGTAGATATCTCCACCACTGTGAAACCAAATGATACAATATAGCGGATGAATAACTCTTTCCAGTCATGGTGTCTGACTCACCTAATCTTTCTCAAATTCCCAAACTGAGATCATTCATGTGTTATCTGTTACATGAAACGCTGCATAAATTTAGGGGCTGAGGTTTTATTTATCCGGCAGATGGAAGCTGGGAATGCGTTCCTTCTTGCTTATGAAATGTTTTCCCCATTGTACTTGTTTCACTTCAATATTTATTTGAATTATGTTGACCACTTGGAATGTTTTACTTGGATGATCTTCAAAGAGATTTAAAAAAAAAGTGACTGTTGCAAAACTACAACTCTCAGCATGCTCAGGGTAATTATTTTGCAGCAGCCAATGGTTAGAGGAATTGCATAGACAGCAATTTTATTTGCCTTTACCAGGACTATAGGATAATAATGTCATGCAAATAGCTAGCCTTATACTTCCCCATTTCTGATATACCTTCAACTTTTGCTTCTTCTTAGCAGGGGGAATTGCACAAATGCACAACTGCAACAGTAAAAATGTGAGTTAGGAAGCAGATGTAGATCCCATGTAGATGTAACTTGAACAGAAATGGCTTAGGGCTCCTCCTAAGTGCATTATCTAAGTGGACCCCACACCCAAATTTTACCAATTAACCCTGTATTAGGATCTAGACTTTGCTGCAGGGGAACTACCAGGCTGCTACCTATTGGAATATTCTCTATTGAAGAGACTGCTGACCCACAGAGGTAAAAAGACACCGGTGCAGAGCACCATCAGGCAAAACTGTAGTAGGGGCAGACAGACTATATGCAGTCCAATAAACAGACTGAGGTCAAGGCGAGCAACTCTGAGTTAGAACAGAGATCAGACAGAAGCCAAGTCAGGCAGCGAATGGTCAAAATCCTGGAAACAGCCAGAAGTTGATACACGGGCAGACAAATGAAAAACATCACACCTTTGCAGGGCACTAGACTGTAACTTATTGTTTGGACACCTTCCCATAGGAGAAGGTGCCTTAAATACCCCAGGGTTGCCAGCCATTGACTTGGAAAGAATATGGTGCAAGCTTGCTGGTCATTTAAGAACCAGACAGAGAGGCCTCAATGGCAAGAAGTAGATCACAGTCTGTTGGGATGGACAGAGGTAGTCCATTGGCCGGGCCTGCCAGGAAAAAAGGAGAGAGGCCGGTGGGTCTGAACCACAAAAGCCAAAAGGCGTAGCAGATGAGTAGAGTGGGTAGAATGGCGACAGTTGCAATTACAGTATCCTCTGCAGACTGCTCCGAAGCTCTCTCTTTATCTGGTCCTGTCCTTCAGACATAGCTCTATGCCTCTGGCCCAGGACTTGTCCTCTGTGAGGCTTTACATACCATGTGGCTTCAGCTACAGTCTGACAATAGCTCTAGATATATCCTCTGTTCCATAGAACCATCCAGTGGTGACAACATATATATCATTCACCCTCTTAAAGACAGGAGATGTCCTCTGGAGACAAGGCGTTGTGAAACGCTAGAGTGGTTTGTGCTGTGGGCCCCCCACAATGCCTCCAGACAATGCCAATTGCCAAAATTGTTAATCCACCCCTGTCACAGAGTACCGTAGCGTGCTATTTTTTTTACCATAGTTTTAGCACTCCTAAATTGCCAACATAGCGCGGCTAAGTCTGTTATTCGGTACAACTCCTGTATTCTCAATGGATTTTTTGTTCTTCAGAGGAAATCTATGATAGTACCTTACACCAGCGAACTATCCTAACAATCTAAAGAGCAAAGACGCAATGATAGCCTCAGCTCCACTACATCAGTAATCTATTAGACAATGTACAGAACATCCTGCACTGGTACAGAAATAGACCTGCCATGTTCCATAACAGCAATGCTAGAATTTACTTTCAACATAAGGTAGACAAGAAAAATTTGATCACAGCGCAGAAGAGCAGTAAACATCAAGTCATGGTACTGTGCATATGTCACCAAGAATAGATTTACTGCTGTGAAGCCCAGGGCAGTAAAAAAAAATCAGTATCTGACTTCCACAAGACAGCGGTATATCTGTTGTCATTCTTTGAGGGACTCATCATAGTCTCCCCAGGAAGATAGATGTACAGGCAATTGGATATGTGCTTCAAAAAATCTATGCAGCGAGTCCTGTATGTACTACACTGTCTGCAAGCAGGGAAAAAAATAAAAACTGAGCGCTACTGCCTATTAACAGCAAAAAAACAACCAAAATCTAGTAGCATTGGGGTCTAGGATTCCTATTAGAGCAACGTCCGTATTTATGTCCCCCATGTGGGGTCAGCAATTTCTGAGAGTTTGTTTTATATATATATATATATATATATATATATATATATATATATATACACAATTACAAAAAACGGACAGCACCTCCTGCAGGTGAGAGTCAGGTGCAAGCTACCTGCTGGCTAATTGTGTATATAGATATATATATATATATATATATCATATATATAATATTCTGTATGTGAGATTCCTCAGCACCAGCATCTGGGTACAACTGTTACCAATACTATAGCTATACCCCTGATGTTCCCTCTTAAAGGGGTTGTTCACTACTGGGGACCATTTCTGCAGATCCTCAGGATAGCCAGACTCATGCAGGGAATCATAACTTATCTGATCCCTGACACTGGCTTCCAGTTCCTTCGCGCCTCCGGCTCCTGGGTCTTGGTGACGTGTCATGTCATGTCACAGGATATGGGTGACACGTCAAAGCTGTGGCCAGTCATTAGCTGTAGCTGCAGTACCCTAGAGCAGGAGGTTATATAGTGTTATTTAATGTTATGTTATATACAGGGGTGTACCAAGCCTTTCTGCTGCCTGAGGCGAAAACTGAAATGGCGCCTTCCCCATGCCAATTTCTTAACCTAACCCCTTTGCCACAATGAAAGCGCTTATTGCCCAAGGCCCTTCAGCTACCTCCCTCTTTCCCCTACCTGGTCCTGCCTGAGGCGATCACCTCACCTGGCCTCATTGGTGGTGCACCCCTGGTTATGTATTGTGCCCAGTATAAACATGTATAGATGGCACAGCCAGGGTTAACAATCCTGGCTTAGGTGTTGCAGGAGATTTGGTGGGCATCCAAGATCTGTTCTCAGCTCAGTTAGGCAGTTCTAGGCAGAGTTCATAGAAAGAGGAGGTTTTGCCTTGTGCTCCCTCTTCTCAGGCCCAGAAAGCTACAGAGACTCACCGATCTCTGCATGTTGTACAGAAGGAGAGAAGAAAGACAAAGGGGAGAACTAGAGAACCTAAATTCTGGATGCCCGAGCATTGGGATCAGTAAGGTAACCTGATATGAAAAGCTATTAAGACTTTACTGCAGTGAGGGAGATCGTTAAAACACCCTTCACACCTGGACAAGACTTAGCCAGTTGTATCACTAAAACCCTGTATCCCGCAGAGGATACTACAGCCATTATTGCACTTGAGTAAAGAGAGACGTTTATTCTTCTACCTCTGGCCTGGTTTTCTAACTCCTACACCATATGCTGGCCGTTGCACCCATCTGAACACCTAACATCAAAGGCACCCCAGTAACCATCAGACCAGAGCCCCTGAACAAGGTTGTGCCCTGAGGGAAGAAAGGATGAGCCCTTATTTCACTACATGGCCCTAGGGAGCAACAGTGTGAGGAAAGCTGCTGTGATTGACTGCTACAGCCAGAGCCACTACCACTCCTATCCTCCACTCTGGCCCCTCATGGGCCATGTGACGTGTGTCAAACCTGATGTTGATGCATGGGAGACCCATGAAGTACTGTACGATTCCCACCACAGTTTGGCCATTCTGGGAAGTCTGTAAAAAAAGGTTCAAGGGGTGAACAACCAGAAATGGTCCCGAGGGTGGACAACCCTTTTAAGGGGTTATTCCCAACTCAGGCATGAATGGCTTAGGTGTGGGTCCCACCTTTTTTGTAAGGTTTAGCAAATCTTGTGACAACAACCTATGGAAGCAAGTAAGTCCCAACCAATGCCTTTTTTGACCAGAGGAGAAAAAGCCACAGGGAGAAAAGAGATCTGGTGCTCAGATCTGAAGACCCAACACTCGGATCTTTGGTTCCTCACGTCTTCTCATCTGATCAAAATGGGATTGGTCAGGAATTACTTGCTTCCATAGGCCATTCTAACAACACATCTTCTCCCTGTCTGTGAAGCTGTCAGTGTCACTGCCAGGGAGAAGAAGACGCCCAGAAGTCTGAGGAACACACCCCAAGTGGTCATACCCAGTTTTCAGTTTACTCATCTATATTCAGGAGGAATAACAAAGGAACCGCACAAGAGAAGATGCTCAAGAATGATTATGGAAAATACCAGTATTAAAAAGACATGTTTTGAGGGGTAACTAGTCAAAACCCAAATCTACAAGGTGCTCGTGAAAGCCTCTACCGTCCTGGAAATGAGTTAAACATATGGGAAGTCTCCATGGAGAGGACCACTCTGGCCCAATGTGTGCACGTCACCGTATAACCAGAATGCTCAAAGTAATACAATTGATCCAGGAGACTTGTGCTTTCCTACAGTAAGCAGTCAGCTATGTTTGCTTGTCACGTTGATAATTCCGCAGTCAAATACCAATGTTGTTTTCCATGTGCAGGCACCATAAGAGCTTGCAATTACATCGAGAGTGCTTCATCTCACACATGTGCTCAGACCACAGGACCTAGAATATTGTTTCTGTGGAATATATTAAAAGACTCTATGGTAGCCCATTTATCTGCAATAGAGCCCTTCTGCTGTACATGATTGCCGGCCTGTGATGGTAATGGTCTGAAGACACAGCAGTAGAAGATTGCTTTAGGTAATGTCTTCTTTCTATGATACGTTTCCTTATGATGCTTTGTACAGCATGTGACAGGAGGAGATAAAGCACGAATCCATGAGATGACAGGTTTTGGGATTCAGACATGAATTTTTCCAAATATATCTTTACTTTGAATATTAACTAGCAGAGGATATGGTGCCCAACAGTATATCCTCAGAAATGTTATAGGAGCACTACAGCCAAAGTTTCTTAAGAAA
This sequence comes from Rhinella marina, assembly GCA_900303285.1. Lineage (NCBI taxonomy): Eukaryota > Metazoa > Chordata > Amphibia > Anura > Bufonidae > Rhinella > Rhinella marina. The sequence continues at coordinate 264,045 of ONZH01026646.1, forward strand.
CAGCTGTGATCATTGGGAGGGGGGGGGCAGTCCAAGCCCGGTGGGGGAAGATGTGTTTTGGACTTCACGTCAAGAAAGTCGGTGAAGAAAACTACAGTCAACCTTTTCCCATTCTAAAATGACCAATATCTAGGAGTATAGACTGTATTCAAATGCAAAGCAAAAGGAAATGAGATGTGGCAGCATTATGTGGGTTCTATATGGCAGTACTATGTGGGCTTCATATGGCAGTATTATGTGAGCTTTATAATGCCATATGGAGCCCACATAATACTTCCAAAAAGAAAAGAGGCCACATAATACTGCCATGTGGAGTCCATATAATGCTGCCATATAGACCCCACAAAATACTGTAATATGGAGCTCTCATAATACTGCCTATATATAGCCCACATAATATTGTATTATAGGGCCCACATAATACTGCCATATGGAGTCCACATTGCCATATAAAGCCCATATAGTACTGCATTTCCAAATGATGCCACCATATAATGATAGTAATACCAGCAGTTTTTAGTTTGCCTCTGGGGCTCTTGTCCTTGGGACCCACCTAGGATGCCGGGGCACTTGACTTGGCATATTTTTGGGTGGAGTATAATCCATGTAATTTTGGGACCTTTACCACACGCCCCATCCCTTGCACACATTTGTTTCTGCAGATGTTGGTTAATAGTTATCCACCTGTTTTCCCATCCTCCTCTTCATTACGATGCAGAACCATGTAGAATCCCCCCGCACGTTGTAGACGTGGCGGCCCCTGCTCATCCCTACCGTTCCGTTCTCCAGGACACAATGAACTCGCCGTCCTCTTCATCATTATGATTTGAGGCGTTTACAGACAAAGGTAATGGAAAGAGGTTGTAAGATATTTCACATCACGGGTAGAGAGCGGCGCCGGGGTGAGCCTTCAGTGAGGTGTAAAACTAATGTGACATTTTTATTCTTCACCTCTAGGCTCCCAGCCTTTGTTTTCAGATATTTTATGTTGAATGTAGAGCTGAGAATAACCTGAGATTATTATCTCCATGTAAAGCCCATTCCTGTTTGTTTCATTACTGTATGGGGTGCAGTACGGACTTACACCTGCTCACACCTGCTCTTCCAGAAACAGTGCCACACCCGTCTGCAGGTTGTGTCTGGTATTGCAGCTCAGCTGTGTTCAAAGGACTGGGGGTTGAGCTGCAATACCAGAGACAACCTGTATACTGGGGTGTCACTGTTTTTTCAAGAAAGCTACCATTCTTTTCTAATCCTGAACAACCCCTATAAAGGAGTTTTCCCATCTGGGACAATAATGGCATATCGATAGAATATGCCAAACACATCCAATGAGTCTGGGTCCCAAGAATAAAGCCACAAAGGGGCATTTCAGAACATAGCTGAGGCTGGCTCTCACTGAATCATCTTTTGAAGTTTGCATTTGGGTATGCCCATGGTAAGCACCTCGCAGAGACAGGGCGGATTGGCCATAGACCTTACAGGGAAATTTCCTGCTGGGCCGATGCCCAGGGGGCCGCCTGAGCCCTCCTCACGGCCGACCAGTGGATATTTTTGGGGTAGTATTTTATGATGGACTGTGGTATTTGGCTCTGTTGGGGTGATATAATGTGCCATAATATGGTATTGCTGGCCCGCTTACTTGTGCTGGCCCTGCCTTCCATCAATTTGGACCCCACTACAAAATGAGGACACTTTTAGTATTTTTTCCAGGGCCACTTTAAGTTCCCAGTCCGCCCCTGAGAATGTGCATCTTCATCCAGCTTGTCCCTAATTGATCCAGTGACCTGTAAGTGGTCATGCTCAGTCATTCAGCTGCCCATGCTGCCTGGTCTCCTCAGAATGTGGGGATCCAACCGCCACTCATTCTAGTAGGAGAACTACAAGGACACCAGTTATTATTATGACAGTGGACTTTCTTCTTCTAATAGATGAAAAAAACTTGAAAATTGTTCATAGAGAAAGCAGTGAGTACCTGAGGAGCCGCTGCAGAGGGTGGGAGTGGTAGTGGCCCTGATGAGATGTGATGCCCTAGGGTTTGGTGCAGTGAATAAGTGATGCGAAGGAACCAGGCAGAAAATATAGAACAAAGCATCACTTTCCATACAGAGTGCAAAAAAAAAACAAATGGCAGCAATTCCAGCAGTAGTTCATACAAAGTGCAATTTCTCCTCCCAGATAATGGGGTATGGTGGCTGGCAGTGTGGCAGAGACGCTGAGAAGTTTACTAGTTGACAATGTCTCTATCTCCTGATTTCCTTCTCCATGGCTCTACTCTGGCATTTGCGGCTGTAGGTCTACACTGAATGAAGCGGGCTTCTAGCTATGACTGTCCTGAACTACGGTGGTGGTGTCTTAACATGTTTCCCCTCACCTTGCAGCGGAGTCAGTATGGCTTGATTACTCTGCTGAAAGTAAAATACTGTGGTCTCCAAGGTTTCGTGGCCTGGGAGCCTGTAGGTTCTCAGCAGTAGTTGTCCTCCCATATGGGGCAATATTGTGGTCCTCATGGACTGAAGAATCAGGAGCTGGATTGCATGCTTCCTCACGCTCTTCTGCACTCTCCTCTAACTAGCTCTGCCTCTTCCTTGGCAGAAAGTTGGACCAGCCGACTCCTACCAAGGGGAGAAGAATGGGATGGTAAATCTCATTTCTGCTGCCAAAACCTGCCAACCGTACGCCATCTGCTGATGTACAAAGTATATAGCCTGAAGTATGAACATATCACAAGCATTACATTACAAGTCATTGCAGTTACACCCAGGTCTAGGGTACCACAAGAGCACCAAAGGCACGTTATTATTTTGGCAGTGCATTCTCTTCTTTTCACAGATTAAAAAAATAGAAAGTTTTTCATAGAGAGCATCAAAATCACACTAATTCTTTATTTAACAGCCTTTGTCCATGCCAAGGATTATATTCTAAGGAGGGCTTTGGGCCAGGGGAACAGGGACTGACACGCCCCTGCAGTGAGTGGGGTCAAATCTGGACAAGCACAAAAGGAAGCAAAGTAAAAAACAAACAAACACAAGGGCAGTGTGTCTCTAGCTTTGCAAAAGTTCTTTTTATCATCTCGTCAAAAATACAAAACTTGACATTTATTCTCAATAAAGAGATTTTTTTTTCCTCTGACGAATACTGTACACAAAAAAAAAATAAATAAAAGCGCTCAGTTCTGCTGCAGGACAGATGTGCAAAGCATTAATTACAACTAATTAATAGCAGACACATCAGCAGCGGGTGTTTTTTTTAATTAGGTAAAAAAAAAAAAATCCTACAACGGATTATTTTTTTGGAACGTGTACACATGACAACCTGTGACAAATGTTTACACGGGGCCGTTTTACCTCACTGGGCACCCTATCAAACAGGTTAATTTATTCCTTTTCTTGTAGTTTTTTTTTTTTTTTTTTGTGGTAGATCAGATCCAGCCTGGGCATCTTCAGATGTGATCAGGAATGAAAGCGCTGAGCGGTTGACATCATTCCTTCTATTTCTCCACATCATATGAAAGAGTTGATGCGTGTGCCAGCTAATTCCAAGCCGTGTTCAAAGAGGTTTAAGGAGAACACAAAGACGAGGCGCAGAAGAACTCACAGTCAGTTTAATGCCTTGTAATTCCATTTCCCAACTGCTAATCTTGCCTCAGGAAAAAAAAAACAGCAGCACTGTCGGTCTCGTACAGCTCTGAGGACGCTCAGGCTGAGTAAAAAAGAGGCACAAAGAAAATCAAATAACATGTAATAAATTAAAAACCAGATATGCATTACATGGAAGAAAGCATCAGGACACCTCCACACCATCACATTAATATGGTGTTGGTCCCATCTTTGCTCTTCTGGGAAGGCTTTCTACAAGATTTTGGAGTGTGCCCATGGGAATTTTTGCTCATTCATCCTGAAGAGCATTTGTGAGGTCACAAACTGATGTTGGAGGAGAGGGCCTGGCTTGCAATCTTTATTCTAGTTCATCCCAAAGTTGTTAAATATGGTTGAGGCCAAGACTGAGTGAGAAGGCCTGGCACGCAAACTCCATTCTAGTTCAACCCAAAGGTGATCAGTGGGTTTGAGGTTGGTTGAAAAAAGACCATCAAATTCAGCCAATAGATGCTGTGAAGCCAGTGATCTTCTTCCACACCAAACTGACAAACCATGCCTTTATGGACTTTGCATTGTGCTGGAACAGAAAGAGCACCTTCTCCAAAACTGTTCCCACAAAGTTAGAAGCGTATAATTACCTAAAATACTTTGGTATGCTGAAGTATTAAGATTTCCCGGGGCCAATCCCTGGAAAAGAACCTCATAATATTATCCCTACTTCACCGAACTTTAGCTCCCCACCAACTAGTGCCCAACATGGCTACCGGCCAATGTCCATGTGATGCAAAGAGAGGTGGTGGTAGCAAGACTTAGCCTGATGATGTCCTAAATAGAGCTAAACTTTTTGTTAGATAGCTAGATGTTTTCTAGCTTCCTGGCCCCTCCTAATGGTCTTCAGGGTGCCGTATGCATGCATAGTTACTTCATAGTTCAAGAAGGTCAAGTACCACCATGTACCACTAACCAACTACATTACAAAGAACTACATTTTATGATATTCTGAGGCAAACCAGTGATAGTGATCTGAACAAACGTGTCAAAGGTTTCTACTAGTATGAAAATTAAAGTTCGTAATGAAATCTGGAGAAAGGTAAGGGTGGACACCTCTGTATAGGGCCCTTTGGGTCCCCTCAGGCTCCAGAACTAGCCTGTGACCACTATTTCTGAATCCTGTATCACTTTGTACCATGAAAATAAGATAGACTTGCACCAGTTGCTCATTTCAGTGTCTCCACAAGATAAAAGAAAGTGTTTGGCACCATGACATGATCACTTGGTACCTGCTATATCCTATTCTTACTCACAAAGGTAGTTAATAAGAATCAAAGAGACAAGTTGAGGACATTGCCATTCAACCAAGAAGCTATTTATCACCTAGTGGGAAACGTGTAATAATCTAAATCTGAATGTGAAACAGATTATATATAAGTAATAAGGGGTTCCATAATATTGCATCAAAATATTCAGCAACTGTTCCCTTGGCACCATCTCCATTCGGATATAAAAACAGTAATTAAGGAGACTTTGATGTTTTTTCCATTACCAGTCAATGGATAAATGTCAGATGTCTTGTATTTATTAGTCTCTGGCATGGCTGAGGAATATTTCAGCTTGGTGACCACCCATAAAGATATTCCCTTTCATGTCTGGTGGTGTCAGTCTGTTAGCTTTCCTTGTTTTCATGAAGGAACTAAAGTCACTAATACATTCTCCAATATGAGGGACGATGGGCAAACTCTTCAATTTGGTCATATACAGTACTTTGATGGTTGTATAGTGGTTATGTAAAGGTTACTAAGGCTCATTTAAAGGGATTGACCACTGCATGTCAGCTCTCTTAGCTTAGCGGAGCAGGCAGCAGCAGGGGCCCGCTCCGCTCAGTTAATCCTGGCATAGTACATGGCTACAGGGTACCCATGTGTTATGCCAAGAGTTAGTAATCATCCAGGGAGCACGGGCAGGAGAAGCAATGTGCACTCCTGCGCGTGAGATGTCAGCGGTGTACAGAGAACAGAGTTTTAAGTGTACCAGTGAATGGTGGAAAAAGTGTAGTAAAAATAGAAAATAATAAAGTATATTAGAGATGGTTTTATTAGGGTATTTAGGGAGAACATTTTGCCTAAATCCATACATCACTATCTGGGAGAGAATTGCACTTTGTACAACTGGAACTGTGACTGCTATAGTTGTAAGTACTTCAACTCCCATCTTGCACTACAGTAAAGAGAGATGTTTATTCTTCTTTTTCTGGTCCGGTTTTGGACACCTACAACATATATCAGCCATTGCCTTTACACAGCCTGCCTTGCACCAATCCAAACACCGAACATCAAGGGCACCCCAGCTACCACCAGGCAGAAACCCCTGAAACAGGGTGTGCCCTGGGGGAAGAAAGGGTGCCCCCTACTTACGTTGCACTGGCCCAAGATAGCAGGTGAGAGGACAGCCGTCGTGATTGACTGTGACAGCCACTCCCATCCTCCACTCTGGATCCTCATGGGCTGCTACACTTTCTTTTCAGGTCAAATCAATTCGGATCCAATTCGAATTAGATGCTCAATTTGCTTGAATTAGACCAAAATTTAATTTACCGAAAATCGCTCATCTATACCTCCCACTGATGGGCCACTGGTGCATAGTATGTAAATCCATATCATTAATATTTTACTATTGCCAAAATGCAAGTTTTACATTAGTCTCCTCCCAACAGACCAGAAATGTTTATCAGATACAATGTAGCATAAAAATTATGTTGCGAGCAATTATTTATTCTGCTGGTTTAATTTATTTCTTTCCGGCTCACATAAAAATCTAATTGCTGATCTACGTATATTTTGACAGCATCAAAAACGTAGTAAATATGTCAAAAAACGGCATTGTGTGTGGGATGTTGGGCTGACTGAAAATCATTTACTAAATAATAGTAGCCATAAATTATTTCTGTTTGGCAAACGCAGTGGCAGGTGAGACATGTAACCTCGGTAATCAAAATCTGAGGTTCACACTTCACAAGTTAATGAGGCACAAACAAAAAGAATGCCGTCTCCTGGAGCATTAAAGTCTCTGCACAACTCTCCATCCTTCCGGATCCATTCTCACGTTAACCTCATTAGTCTGTGATTTCATCAGATCTTCCTATAGTCATCATGAAAGTAACACACCCTCAGTTTAATTACTGAAACTTTTGAAACACGTTTTGTATTATTTAAAGGTCAATTTACAAGAGCAATTCAATTAAGTTACTGTTACTGAGCAGAAATTAAAGGTTTGGCCACAAAGCACACCAAAATATTTTAAATGTATTTTTTCAACGCCCTAAAATTTTTATGGACAAGGTGGGTTTTAGACGATGGTCTTAATAAGTCCGTTATACCGTAAGTCCTTTAGCTGGCGATGGATCCGTTATATAGAGGCACTGGTCTAAACGTAAGGCTACGTTCACACTAGCGTTTTTGCAGGATCCGTCAGGGTTCAGCAAAAACGCTTCAGTTACTGATAATACAACCATCTGCATCCATTATGAACTGATCCGGTTGTATTATCTTTAATATAGCCAAGACGGATCTGTCATGAACTCCATTGAAAGTCAATGGGGGACGGATCCATTTTCGATTGTGTCAGAGAAAACGGATCCATCCCCATTGACTTTCATCGAGGGTCACGACGGATCCGTCTTGCTCTGCATCCCATGACGCAAAGAAAACTGCAGCTTGCTGCCGTTTCCTCTCCCAGATGGGAACACAACCAAACGGAACGGAATGAATTTTGGAGCATTTTGTGACACATACAGGACTAGATAAGTCACTGCCTCCCACAAAATCAACACATTCCTCTTCTGCTGCAGGAAACCATCCCACAATCTATTTGGTTATAAGCTGCTTTACTCCTTCTCACTCCATGACAAACCCAGGACTAGACAAGTCACTGCCTCCTACAAAATGAACATACTCCTCTTCTGCTGCAGAAAACAATCACATTAGAAGCTGTTCTAGTTCTCTTCACTTCATGACACACACAGGACTAGGCAAGTCACTGCCTCCCACAAAATCAACACACTCTCACACACAATCAACAACAAGCTCTTCTAGTTGTCCTTACTTCCTGACACACATAAGACTAGATGAGTCACTGCCTCCCCTTAAAATCAACACACTCCTCTTTTGCTGCAGAGAACTATGCCATAATCTGATTGGTTACAAGCTGTTCTAGTCATCCTCACTTCATGACACACGCAAGACTATGCAAGTTACTGCCTCCCACAAAATCAACACACTCCTCCTCTGCTGCAGAAAACTATTGCATGCAAAAAACCATCCCATAATCTGATTGGTTAACAACTTTCTCTTCTAGCCCTCCTCGCTTCATGACACATGCAAGACTAGACTAGTCACTGCCTCCCACAAATTCTACACTCTCCTCTCCCGCTGCTCCTATTTGGTTAGTCCACCCACTTCATGCCAACTGGAAGCCGATAACAGAATGACCTCTGACCATACTAGTTGGGTGGCCACCCACTCATCGTTTCTGATCAATGACACCCTAGTTCCATCCATCACAGATCATTACGATCACATTATTATAATGTCACATAATAGAGAGAGGAAAGCGTTTCATTACGAAGGATTTATGGGACGTATTTTCCCCTCTATTGAATCTTTTCCGATGTGGTCCATATAACACTTTTTTTTCAGCTGTTTAACAGTCAGGAATGGGCCCACAAGTGTGTTAAATTATACCGCACTGACGTTTGCATTAGTTTCCTAATAAATGAAGCTTCTGTTTAATAAGTTCATAGCAGCCAACTGTGTCGCCGCACATTTTATGGCTCTTTTTTTATACACCATTCGGATTATACTTTCTACATAAGTAACAGGCAAGGAAATATTATATTTACCGTAACAACTCCGAAAAGATAATTTACTAAGTGTCTTCTTCAGGTTTTGAACCATTAAAACTAGGACTTAAGTAGAAGTGGTAATTTAAGGAAGTGGAGGCAGCAGAGTCATTAATTTTTAAAGGCTGGAGTAAACCGCCTTCCCTCCGCCGTCTCCTATCTAACCTTTCCTTGGCGCTGTTGTCTGCCTTTCTTGCTGTTGATAGATAATATATATGTCCAGAAATTAATTTTGTGGCTGCCGCTATCACCGCAGCTCGGAAACAATAGGCTGCACTGTCTTGGGAACTTTTAAAGAGAATTGATGATGCAATTCATTAATCAAAGCTGAACGAATGGCCGACAATACAAAAAATACTAATAGTCAGATTCCGAATTAAAGGGGTTGTCCTAAAAAATATTTTACATTTTGCAAACCGGCACTTGGATGTGAATACTTTTGTAACTGCATGTAATTAAAAAATTTAGGGGGTCATTTACTAAGCTGAAATACGCCTAAATCAGGCGTATTTCAGGCGCAGATGCCAGCGCAGCGGTAAGTTGCGTCACTATCTGCGTCTTGTCCCCGCTTACGCCAGGTTTAAAATTGTGGGCAGGGAAGGGGATGGGCCAGCAGGCCCGTCTCATTTGCCATTTTCCACGACTGTTTTAGGTGTAGAAAATGGTCTAAATCAGGGATGCTCAACCTGCGGCTCTCCAGCTGTTTTACAACTACAACTCCAACTCCTATCATGTCCTGCTGTAGCCTGATAGGTGTAGGCTGTCCAGGCATACTGGGAGTTGTAGTTTTGCAACAGCTGGAGAGCCACAGGTCGGGCATCTCTGGTCTAAATGTAAGACAGCTCAGAAGCAGTCTTACTTATAGAGTGGCGCTGGATGCACCAAACTTACGGAGAGGCCGGCGCCTCTTCATAACTCCGCCGGATCCATCGCCAGCTTACAACTTTATTAAGACCGGCATCTAAAATGCTCGACATCTTAATAAATGTGCCCCTTAGTGTAGCCAGTGAGTTATTCACTGAAATCTATCTGTAGAGTGCCACCTGCTGTTTGCTCTTTTTGTAATTTCTCTGTCCTGCTTACTGAGATGGACGCACTTGCTCAGTTCGATCCATCAACTGCCACCAGCTGCAGTAGAAAGTACATATTCCCTGAGAAATTGCATGCCCCCCTAAGCTGCTAGCTTGAAATAAATCTCTAGGGAGATCTCTGGACCCATGTGAGGTACAGGGCTGGTTCTAGCTTTGTTAGAAAGAATTGCTATGTATTATATGATGTCTGATTTTTTACATTAATCTTGGGATAATCAGATCATTATTTGAGATGAGCAAAGGTGATCACTGATCCCCTGTTGCTCCCATTCTGAGGCTTATCGGGTCACTGTTGGAGTCTGCTTTGTCATAGGAAATGTCTGGAGATGCCAGCTCAGCCAATCACTGGTTGAGAAAGTCAGTGATTGGTTGAGCAGGCATTTCCTGCTTGCTAAGACGTGACCAGGAAGCAGTAATCAGAGGGGAATCGGTAAGCGTTGATCATGAGCAGTGGGGGACCGATGAGGGTGAATATGTTTCCTTTAGATTTTTTTATTCTGCTATCATGCCTTTTTCAATAATTTTTACTCCCTACTCAACCCCTTTAGACCCCCTTTAACACGATAAGGTCATGTAAGCAAATTAGCAGCAAATCTCAGGATATTTTGAATCAAGAGGGTTGGTTCACATCTGCGCTAAAGCTAATCTGGCAGTCTAATAGGGCAGAGGAACAGACATATCGGAGTTACCTTACCCGGCATAGCCATATTCCACGCCATGCCACCAAGCAATGGTGGATTCGGAACTCTCTGGCAAATATAGCTGCATTCTGCAGTATTTGTCCAGCTGAAATACGGCATTTATGCCAGAAAGCCACCGGATGCCGGTTGGATCGTATTATTGTCGATGGGGATCAATTCAATGTCAAATGTATACCTACTATACAAGCAAACCATTTCCCCCTTTGGGATTCTTAGAGAGAATGGACACAGGACTGGTTTGTCCCATCAGTTTCTAGACTGGGTGGTGAGCACCAGTTCTGGACTTCCCTCTCCAGGAACTACATTGTTAGCAAGCAAGGACATAGGACAGTGATGGCTAACCTCTGGCACTCCAACTACGACTCCCAGTATGCTCCATTCATTTCTGTGGAGTTCTGAGAACAGCCAAGCAAGTGTGCATCTTGGGAGTTGTAGTTTTACCACAGCTGGAGGTTAGCCATCACAGACATAGGGAATGGACATACAAAAGAGCATAGAACAGAGATGCCCAACCAGTGGCCCTCCAGCTGTTGCAAAACTACAACTTCTATCATGCCTGAACAGCCTACAGCTATCAGGGCACGTTGGAGTTGGAGTTTTGCAACAACTGGAGGGTCACAGGTCACGTAGAGAGTAAAACAAACACCAAGCTTGGATGGCAATACCTGGAATCATGATGAGGGGGGCCATTATGATCTTTGTTATGGGGCCCCCTCTCTTCTATGTATGCTACTGCTTAAAGTGTCCACATTTCTGCAGTGTAACAATGTTGCAAACCAATCATTTCTTATGGAACTCATACTGTACTTACTTTTCCATGTAAATACAGATAAATTTTCTACTAAAACATCACTTAAACTCTGGGGGTCCATATTGCAGCTTTGTAGATGACCCATACATCACGGAAATGCATATTACACAGGATAATAATGCGCCTTACAGACCTTTTTCCCCAAATCAGCAATTTTCTATAGACTTTTATCCCGCCGTATAATTTGTAAATTCGTCTTCATATCAATAATATTCATATCTGCAGAATTCTGCCCAGAATGCACAGAATTCAGGTGAAGTCACATAAACACGTCCTGGCTGCTTTACTGTCTTCTTCTTTAATAAATTATAATGCAGGATCCCTCTGATTTACCGATTGTTGCATGTGCGCTCCCCGGCTCCTGACACTCTACACTTTTAAGATTCATCCTTTTCTTCCCAGGCCTGGGATTTGTAGATTATCTTTGAGTTCCTTCTGCACAATATCATGTTTAATACATCTCGCGCTTTATCTATCTGTTCTTTTATCCACTGCTTCCCCCTGCCATTAATAACTAAGCCAAGACACTTATTATGTTAAAGAACATGACGGCGGCCTCCTCCTGATAAGTAGAGCAGAGATGGGTCGAGACCACCCGGACGTGGACAGTTGTACTGGGAATTGGTTTTAGTATAGAGGGAGCCTGTAGATAAGAGAGAGCAAGCACTGAGCATCTAGGTGGCAAATCAAGGTCTGATGATCTTATTGTCTAGTCCAGGGAAGTCCAACCTGCAAGCTCTTCAGTTGTTGTAAAACTACAATTCCCACCATGCCGTGCTGTAGGCAGTCTTTGCATGCTGGGACTTGTAGTCTTGCAACAGCTGGAGAACAGCAGGTATCCATGCCTGGTCTAGTCATACAATATTATGCATCATGTATACAATTTATATACCATAAATGAAGCTATGGGAACCTCAAAGGGATGGGACATAGTCCTACTGTAGATGGTCTCATCCAGTGGGAACTTGTCCCAAGGGTCATGGAAACTGGGTGTAGGGGCAACAGACACCAAGCCATTCTGACCTGGATGGCAAAATTAAGCATCACAATGGGGACCCCAGTTGTTGATATGTTTTCTATTCTTTTCTGCACATGACCAATTAAAAATGAGGCAAAGTCACCACAAAAATCTCTGTTCACACTCCCTTTGGCCACACCGGACCTATCTGTCTATATTGCATTACTTGAAGTACCCGGGCCCCAGTGGAAAATCTGTAACAGGGTCCCCACCTAATTTGGTGTCTTTTTATACAGAAATGGGACCTTTGAATCCCCTTACTTACCAAGGTCTGGGCGTGACTGCTACTTCTGCCTCCTAAAGCTCAACCCCCTGACTCTACTGGAGAAAGGTACGCTAAGAGAGCGTCCTTTTCTCATACGTTGAACAGATTTACATTTGATGATGAAGAATGCTATTAAATAGCGATGAGCGAGCATGCTCGGCCGAACTCACTGTTCGGTCGAGCATGCCGGCGCTCTGGTACGCTCGGTGTTCGGTGGAACACCGTGTATACTCGAGCGCCATGCTCGAGTCCCCTTCCCGCACGCTAATTAATTAGCGTGCGTGGAGGGATAGCATTCAGTGTAATGCCAGTAGCCATCTTAGCTACTGGCATTACACTGATTGGCTGGCCGGGAACGCGTCATCGGGTGCCAACCATTCTTATTCAGGGAGAGCTGCCTGCAAGGAGGGACAGATAGTGTAGGGACAGAATTGGCTAGGCAGGGAAAGTATTTATTTTAAAAAACAACCAAAAGCCCTTTTAAGGGCTATTGAAATATGTGGGCACTGTTTTTTTTTTTTAATTGGGGTACCCGTGTAAACCAGGCACCCCTACTCTTTAGAGCGGGGGGGGGTGCCTGGTTTAGTCCCATTGACTTACATTATGCTCGGGTGCTCGGCCGAGCACTCGAGCATACGAGCACCCAGGTGCTCGCTCAACACTAATGAATACATTTACATAACTGGCAAAGTCCCTATGATAAAAAAAAAAGAATAAAGGCCGATGAAATGCCTACTTAAAGGGGTTTTGCCATCACAGACAATGGCGGTATATCGGACGGAGAACGGAGTGGGGAAAGTAGTGGAGGGCGCACTGAGCATGCGCAGCCCCCCTCCATTTATTTATATGGGGCCGCTCAGCTATTTCTGTCGGGCCCATAGGAACGAATGGGAACGTGGACAGTCCATGTGCCGTGTGCTCCCATTCACTTGTATGGGAGCAGCGGGAAGCAGCGTTTGGTGGTGGCCGGACCCCGGGAAACCCGGGGTCCTCCATCCCCAGCTCTCCCCGCCCCGTTTCCATTGTAGGTTCGGGTCCCAGCGGTGGGACCCTCACCTATCAGACAATAGGGGCATATCCTAGCGATATGCCCCCATTGTCTGTGATGGGAATACCCCTTTAACTTCTTCTTTAAAGAATTACAGTTCAAAACTCTTATGTTTTCACTGTGTTTTAAACATGCAATAATATAGGATATCTGGAAAGGAACAAATACTTTTATTTACTTCCGAAAAAAAAAGAGAAAAGCAGAGAAAACACAAGTAAAACTGAATGCTCTCAATAAATAGACCATCATCGCCGCTTCCTCTACTCCTAACCTCCCATATGTCCTCATTAGAAGAAGTCTAGCAGAGAGCTGCAGGATGGATACAATAAATACTATATAGAGTAAAGAGAAAAACACAAATTATATAAAAAAGGGGGAAAAAATAGCTCAGATATATTCACAACCCTGGTGTAGTGTATAAAATATGGCCGTGCATCATTATGAGCTCAGCTTAGTATATAAGACCCTTCAGTCTAGGGTGATTCATTGCAGATGCCGACACTATAATGTAGAATCCTATGGGGCAAAAACTTCCAGATAGAGGAGCTCGCTAAGAAAAAATCTGATTTGATTTATGAAGATGCGCCTAGAGTATCCTTTCATTCTTGACCGATTCTTTTCTTAATTATCAAGTGAAGTAAAGTAAAGTTGTATCATCAGCATTCCTCTACTGCTGAGTATTGTTTGCCATGCTGTGACCCTTACCCAAGGGAATCTATAGTGCTGTGAAAAACTATGTGCCCCTTCCTGATAGCTTCTTTTTTGAACATTTAAAGATGCATCCTACCTTACTTTTCCTCTTGGCTAGACATGTTCTGATTTGTGTGTCACTACACGGCCATGTTTTCAAAACAACATAATTTTGCAACATGGTATCACAAGATGTCAATCCTAGGCATATCTAAGTGCGGCCGCCCAGTGGTTGTGCTATGTATTGCAGCCTTAACACCTGTTTGTGCCACCTTAAAGGGGTTTTCCGAGATTATGGCACTTTTTAACTAGCCACCCAATGAATAAATCATATTCACCTGCTCACCGCTACTCCATTCCAGCACCCTGGCCCCATTCAGTGATCTTCCACTCCAGTTCTGACTGGGTATGGATGGGTTCGTGTACTCCACTGCAACCAATATCTGGCTTCAGTGGTGACATGTCCCCAAGAGGCACGTCACTGCAGGGTGACATGCTGATTGCAGACGTGTCACCGCTACAGTCATTCATTTGCTGCAGTGGCGCACATGACTCTTTCTGTACTCTGGCTGGAAGTTAACAGGGCGGTGACTGGAAATCGTTGATCGGAGCCAGAGCTCCGGAAGAGCACAGCAGGGAGGCAGGGAAGTATGATTTTTTTATTAGGTGCCACATGCAGACTTTTTTGCCCCATGGAAAAAAAGCCTTTAAGAAATAAATCTTGCCACCATTCTTTTTGTGTGTGAGAGTAGCACCATTTAACCCCTTGAGTCCCAGCACCGTACATGGACAGCAGAAGGGAGAGATTTAAATATAAAGCATGCTGCAGCAAATGACTGGCCATAGCAGTGACGTTTCCCCCCTTGGCCAAACAGTAGAGGCTCAGGGCTAATGTCTGTAATCGGTGATAACGCTGATCACAGACATCTAAAAGCGTATCCTCAGGATAGTTAAAAAATATAGCAAAAGAGGACAACCTCTTTCATTTTCCAAGGATGAATGTGTATGTCCAGTACTATATAATGTTAAAAAAACGGGTGTTACTAAAACTCCATTGAGCTCCATAGCAAAGTCAGGGATAGACCCCCACTACCAAATGAACTGCAGTGATGTAAAGAGCAGCCTGACTTATCGAGGACCAGGGCATTGCAAAGGGAAAGCCAGGAAAGCAGAAGCCCCATGCAGGGGTTCACCACCAATGAGGCCGGGTGAGGCGATCGCCACAGGCAGCTCCAGGTAGGGGAAAGAAGGGGGAGGCAGTAGTGCCATGGTCAATGAGCGCTTTCATTGTGGCAAAGGGGTTAGGTTAAGAAATTGTCATGGGGGTGGGGGGCGCCGTTTCAGTTTTCGCCTCAGGCAGCAGAAAGGCTAGGTGCACCCCCGGCCTCATGTGCTGGGTGTAAGAGTCAAATTTAGATACAAGCTAATGCAGCAAATGGAATCCCTGGTGAAGCTACTGATCAATGGATAAGTTGTAGTGACATGTAGCAAATCTTTTGCTCAAATGAGACCCTACATGAAATGACGGGTAGCTTCATTTTGGTCTTCTGTCAAAAAGTAACTGTTTTTGCTCATGGGTACAGCCCCCAGACTATGAGCACCATAGCAGCTATTAAAGCTATGTCCATGGTAAGGATGCTTCAGTTGGTTTTTATTGGGTAAGGCCGTATTTTATTAAGGGATGGTCCATTAGGGTCAAACACTATTATTAAACTCAGTCTTAAATATTTTCCCTCATAAGATGTCCTCAAATTTAACATGGACAGCAGAGGCTGAGTATGTTGATTATGCAGGAGAAAGTGACTTGTCCACTCAAGTGATTGTATTAAAGTGGACAGATCAATATATTATTTTAAGGAGCTAACTCTTTCATGAACGAAGGAACGATCCGGCAACATTCCCCATCATGGCATAGTCCTATTAGACTCCGATGACACAGATAGAGAAATATTCTGTTGTCATATCCCCATCTATATGAAATGAAATATAGCTTTTATGTGCCGCTTGCATTCGACTCTTTGTGCTTAATACCAAAACCCATATTCATTTATATTATAAGCCAAAAGAAATGTATTATTAAAAAAGTCATAAGTCCGAACGCGTCAACCTTTCATAAATATTAGATGCATTATTTGAGAGGAAGCGAGTAAGGAAACACTCAGCGAGACATCTGTCAATTTAACCTTAGAGAGGAAAGATTCCTCCTGTCTCCATATGTGGCAATCAGATTAATTCCTTAGATCAATAGCCCAACTGCATGATGTGCACACAATGTCTGCGGATACCATTAGGTATGGAAGAGAAACGCAAACATTTGTTTCAATGCCTGCACTGAATTTCATAAGTTATAGCGGAAGCTTCCGATTCTTAGTTGTTTTATCCTTATTTTTTATTAAAGTCGTTCTCCAAGATTTTGATATTCATGGACGTTCCTAAGGATTGGTCAGCAACATCAGATAGGCAGGGGTCCGACTACCGGCACCCCCACTGATCAGCTGTTTGAAGAGGCTGGTGAGCATCGTGGCCTGTTCTTAGGCCAATGACGTCACATTCATTGGTCACATGGCCTAGGCACAGCACAAGTGAATTGGGCTGTGCGGCAATACCAAGCACGGCCACTATACAATGGACAGCGCTGTGCATGTTAAGCTGAAGGAGGTCATGGCACCCACTAGAATGCAGCAGGCCGCTTAAAAGGGTTTTCAAGATTTTAAAACTGATGACCTATCCTCTGGATAGGTCATCAGTATCTGATTGGTGGGGTCCAACACCAAGGATCCCTGCCATTCTGCTGTTTGAAAAGGCATCGGCGCACCTTGAATGGGGCTAAGGTTCTCCCAAGGCCTTGTGACCAATGAACGTGTCATCACTGGCCTAGGAAAAGCTGTGAGAAGCGCTGGTGCCTTCTCAAACAGCTTATCAACCGGGGGTCCTGGGTGTTGGATACCCACCAATCAGATACTGATGGCCTATCCAGTTCTAAAATTTTGGAAAACCCTTTAAACAGCAAATTGATGGTGGTACCTGGTGTTGGATTCTCAGCCACAGCCTGGGTTTAAAGTTCAAGTCAAGGGTCAGTAGAAAGAACATAAATGTTGAGACCAGTTTGACACTTCAGATTCCCTCTTTATAATCTAAAAGCCATATCTTCCATAGCTCCAGAAGACCTCCAAAATTCATGGAAAACAATGGATGCCCATTAAATCTCATTGGTTGCCCAGTCATGCTTGGTTCAGTTAAACTGGGCACTTTTGTTGAGATTCTTTGAAGGATAACAGTTGCCCACAAGGACTTCCACAAGTGAAGCTTCATGTGATCAGTTCCCAAGAAGCAGCATCAAGCTTTTATTTTTAGCTCTTGGTCTAACATTAAAAATATTCTATGGACCTACCCTCAACCTATACAGATCATATGCACATCCTTTATTAATAGAAGCCCAAACCATGCCATTATCATCCCACATAGAGGTCATATCATTAATGGGACTCTCTCATGAAAACATCCTCTCACCATATACGGTACCCTATGGCAGTGATGGGTAACCGACTTCCAGCATGCTCCATTCATTTCTATGGAGTTCTGAGAACAGCCAAACAAGGGGACATCTTGGGAGTCGTAGTTTTACCACAGCTGGAGTGCCAGAGGTTAGCCATCACTGCCTTATGGCATATGGACGTCAAAGGGGCGTCCTCTGCTCAGGAACTCCCTTCTATGAGCCAGAACATAGAACTGATTGTACAGAGAAGGTTCTGTTTTGCTGGACTTCATGGCTGCATTGTCACACTATATACCTGGCTGACCTTAACTGCCAACAAAATCAGTGACCAATGCCAATCAGCTGTAAACTAAAAGGATTGTCTCTAATGAGACCAACCCTTTAAAAAAAAAAAACATTTTATGGCCATGAGATGTCTGTATACATTAGATTAATGTTGGCTGGACCAGGACCAGAGGACCACCTCATCTGTATGATCACCTTTCTACCCACCTTAGATATTGGAGGAAAGAAGGATCAATCTGTTGGATTTCAACATACCTGATCATTTTATTCTCAGAGGTGATAAACAACCACTAGTGGCGTACTCCTGTCTCATCTTTCAAACTTTATACTGCCATGTGTGGTGGTGGTGAGGCAGGAGGAATGGTTGCTTTCAGGCCAGCATCTATCTAAAGCCTGTGGCCAATAATCAACACCCTAAAGATGGCCATACATTTGAGATAATGATTGGCCGATCAGTCGTCCATTGGATTCGGGCCAAATTTAATTTTCTGTGTATGGACACCTTAAGAATTGTTCCTAGCAGCTAATGACTTAAAATAATTACCAAATGGAGGTTGTCTTCTGCTGGACCTTTGGCTCCTGTTCCGAAACCTAGGCCCATCAGAAGATCCTCCAGTGTTTTGGAAGTACCTACCAATTCTACTGTCTTCAGTTTGTGAAGGGGTCGTCCAGCCCGGGGAAAAAAAATATCTAAAAAATTCGATCCTAGCAGGGACAGATTGGCCATAGACCTTACAGGGAAATTTCGGGGTGAGCCGATGCCCAGGGAGCGCCTGAACCCTCCTCACAGCCAGCCAGTGGAAGTTTTTGGAGATGTATTTTGTGATGGACTGTGATATTTGGCACTGTTGGGGCGGTATAATGTGCCACAATATGATATTGCTGGCCCTGCCTTCCATTAATTTGGACCCAACCACAAAACGGGGCCACTTTAAGTTCCCAGTCAACGCCTGGATCCTAGTAGATATAATGTATGGTAGTAGATGCAAAAGATATAATGGAGCCATTGCCACCGGGTAAGCAGTGACTGCACACTAGTAAGATATATGCAGAAATGATTATCTTCATAGACCGCATCGTGTTAACTTACGTACAGGTGTATAGTTGTGAAAAATCCCTTTTCTCAGAATTCTGCAATTTATTTCAGACTTTTTTTCTTTTGTTTTTGAAAAAAAAAACGCAATCTGAAGCTATCAGCGTGAAGTGAATGGAAATCTGTCTTTTTACGGTTACCAAAAGACACGCACGTCGCCTGATCAAAGTCAGTCCTTATGTTTAGCCGTCTACAAATTGATACATACAGGCTCGGAGTATAAATCAAATTAAGTGAAATGCTAGCGGAAAGCCTGAGTCAGCCGCTTTCTGTGCCGCAAGACAAAAGGATGGAAATATAATGCCCCGGTGACAATACATTTCACAGCAAGGAAAATCTTTTCAGGATTTAACTCCTGCTAATTATTTACAATGTTTATGAACCTGGGTGTATGATTATCTGGGTAGATGAATGGCGGCATTGTGTAAGATAAAGGAGCATTATCCAGTCTGTCTCCATCGGATCTTGACAAACCAATCAAATAAAATCATCCACAGTGTATTGGATAAATTAATTTTTTACTATAAAAAATTAGAATTTTTGAATATATTGAGCTTTCTTTTCATACTTCTTATAGGTAGATTTAAAGGGGTTTTACAAGACTTTGCTACTAGACTTGATAGGTCATCAGTATCTGATCCGACATGCAAGGACCCCCACCAATCAACTGTTCAATATTTCTGGGGGTAAATGGGGCTGATGTGATTACAGCTGACAGGACACCATTGGTGTGATTACTGGGGGGAGGAAAAGGGAGAGCTCTTTTACCTAATGTGAGAAGGAAGGCCCTGTTAATATTGCTTGGGGGTAAATGGGGCTTATGTGATTACAGCTGACAGGACACCATTGGTGTGACTACTGGAGGGGAGGAAAAGGATGAGCTCTTGCACCTAATGTGAGAAGGAAGGCCCTGATAATATTGCTGGTGGTAAATGGGTCTGATATTATTACAGCTGACAGGACAACAATGGTGTGACTACTGGGGGGATGAAAAGGAGGAACTCTTTTACCTAATGTGAGAAGGAAGGCCCTGTTAATATTTCTGGGGGTAAATGGGGCTGATGTGATTACAGCTGACAGGACAACACTGGTGTGACTACTGGGGGGTGAAAAGGAGGAGCTCTTTTATTTAATGTGAGAAGGAAGGCCCTGTTAATATTGCTGGGGGCAAATGGGGCTGATGTGATAACAGCTGACAGGACAGCACTGCTATGACTACTGGGGGGGGGGGAAGGAGGAGTTCTTTTACCTAATGTGAGAAGGAAGACATGTTAATATTGCTTGGGGTAAATGGGGCTGATGTGATTACAGCTGACAGGGCACCACTGCTATGACTACTAGGGGAGGAAAGGAGGAGATCTTTTACCTAATGTGAGAAGGAAGGCCCTGTTAATTTTGCTGGGGTAAATGGGTCTGATGTGATTATAGCTGACAGGACACCATTGGTGTGACTACTGGGGGGAGGAAAAAGGATGAGCTCTTGCACCTAATGTGAGAAGAAAGGCCCAGTTAATATTTCTGGGGGTAAATGGGGCTGATGTGATTATAGCTGACAGGACACCATTGGTGTGACTACTGGGGGGAGGAAAAAGGATGAGCTCTTGCACCTAATGTGAGAAGAAAGGCCCAGTTAATATTTCTGCGGGTAAATGGGGCTGATGTGATTATAGCTGACAGGACAACACTGGTGTGACTACTGGGGGGATGAAAAGGAGGAGCTCTTTTACCTAATGTGAGAAGTAAGGCCCTGTTAATATTGCTTGGGGTAAATGGGGCTGATGTGATCACAGCTGACAGGACAGCACTGTTATGACTACTGGGGTAGGAAAAGGAGGAGCTCTTTTACCTAATGTGAGAAGGAAGGCCCTGTTTATATTGCTGGGGGTAAACGGGTCTGATGTGATTACAGCTGACAGGACAACACTGGTGTGACTACTGGGGGGATGAAAAGAAGGAGCTCTTTTCCCTTATGTGAGAAGGAAGGCCCTGTTAATATTGCTTGGGGTAAATAGGGCTGATGTGGTTACAGCTGACAGGACACTAGTAGGTGGAGGAAAAGGGGGAGCTATTTTAACTAATGTAAGAAGGAAGGCACTGTTACTACTGCTGGGGGTAATTGGGACAGTTGACAGGACAGCACTGCTGTAACTACTGGGGGTAGGAAAAGGAGCATGGCTCGATCTGCATTGTCTGTTAACTCTAAGACTTCTCAATTTTGATTCCACACATAACCTGTGTTTCTGTAATGGAAAAAAAAAATAGCAAAGCTTTTCATAATCCTACCTGCCATGAATAATTTATACCTGTTCTACATAGGGTCATCGCTGATGAATCTCCCTGAACAGCGCTTTCCTTTTGTTTGTACGAAACGATTTGTATGTATAGGAAACAATGTTTTCTCAGCGGTGGAATGCCGTATTATTGGTTTCTATAGTAACAGGGACATAACTGTTGGTGGTTATATTTGTGACCCCTAAAAAGTCACATGTCTGTATAAAAATATAATACAACATAACTGTTTAAATCGGTGCCCTTTGTGATATGCAAAAAAAAGAAAGAAAATAGGTCTATGTATTGGATTCCTATGGTTTTTATATTGTACTCCTATACTCGAGAGAGCAAGTGTTACTCTGTGTGCTCTGTCCATAGATAGATAGATAGATAGATAGATAGATAGATAGATAGATATTAGATAGGTAGATATGAGATAGATAATGAAATAAATATGAGAGATAGATATAAGATAGATAGAACAGATACTGTATGAGATACATCGATAGATAGTTAAAAGATAGACAGATATTAGATAGATAGATAGATAATTAGATAAATATGAAATAGATAGATATGATATAGATAGATGCACAGATAGATCAACAGATATGAGATACATCGATAGATAGTTATGAGATAGACAGATATTAGATAGATATGAGATATAGATATGATTTTCTACACTACACCTTCTAGCCACTAGGTGGCGATACTGAGATCTTTAATATGAGCTTAGATGTAGTTAATAAACTATACTAAGGGTGGATTAATAATGTATGTGCTGAAGAAAAATGTTCCACTCAGGGGTAAAAACAATTATTTTACTAGCTCCTTTCCCTCTGTCTTCTGATAACCTTTCACCCTCTGCTTCTGCATATTTCTCTAACCAGAAAAGACAGAATATTGTATATACTGCAGGTTGCAAGTTGGATATAAGATATGCACTCTGTCCCCTATGTACCTGATGGGGGTCATCAGACAGGAGCGATGTATACCTCATTGGGGTCATCAGACAGGAGTGATATGTACCTCATGGGGGTCATCAGACTGGAGCGCTATGTACCTCATGGGGTCACCAGACAGGAGCAATAACTCTGGTGCACTCTGGGAATATTTCTCTGTGTCCTGTGTTCTTACTGCTGCAGTATATGGAACATAGTATTTTCAGACACCAGGATCAGAGAGTAATCACAGATACCTGCTTGCTGTCATTGAATGGAATGGAGAATGGGAATCTTCTCTGGTCATATGATGATCACACATCCATGATTCATTGAGGACTCAAATCCTGGGTTCTCAGCCTGTGCCATGTGTGCCTCAGGGGGGTACATGACTTGTTTCTAGGGGGTAATTGCTCTTTGCTCGCAATGTGCTTTTAATTGGCTGCATGGTGTATGATCATAGCCATGAGGGTACTTTGATGTAACTTGTTGGAGTAGGGGGGGTCTTGGCTTGGAATGGTGAGAAGGACTGTTTCAGATCATATGTCCCAAATCTCCTGGAATGTCTGAGAGGCATCTAGGGGAGACCGCATGGAGGGCTGCTTTCTCCTGGAAAGCACCCCTCCGTGTACATTAAATGTATGTAGTGCCAGGACACCCATCAAGAGATGCAGCCCCAGTTTCAGATATTGATGATATATATGCGATTAATGTCAGATAAGAGCAGGTCCCACCTCTTTTCTCCATAACGGGATCTCTGCAGTGAAGGGAGAGCAGTCGTGCATGTACAGCGACCCTCCGTTAACTGCTATGGGTGGTCCAAAAATAGCTGAGCACCCGCTCAACTATTTCCAGCAGTCCCATAACGGTGAAGGGAGAGGTGTCCCCACTTGTGCAGGGCCCACTTTATTCACCGCCATGGGATTTCTGATCTCACTCAACAATCAGACCTCCCATGGCAATGAATGGGCAGTATGCCACAAATGCACTTTTTGGACCCTGTCCTGGAGATAGCAGCAGGTCCCAGAGGTGGGACTTGCACCTATCTGACATAGATGGTATCTCCTAGCGATATGCCATCAATGTCTAAGAGGGGCCACCCCACCTTTAAGGGCATTCTGTCATAAATGCTTTGCTCATGGACAAATTTCCCATGACAGGTCCATAGTTGGCCACAACAACATAGATGGATCCATATTTCACCACTCAGCCCCCATGAACTTGAAATACAGGTTTATACTAGGGAATTCACCCATTGCCGCGAAAAAATTTTTTAACTAATTTGCTCAACGTCATTGGAAAACTTTTGAAGCCATGATGAATGAGTTTTGGAATACCCTTGTTCATTTCACCAAAAATACCCCCATGTAACCCTAAAACAATTGACATTATGGTGGTAAGAGGACAAGATGGTTTTCCAAGTGATAGACGGTTGGGAAGGATTTCATTCCTGAGAATTGGTCCCCATAGGACAGTTTATAAAATCTTTAGTGATGAAGTAACTTGATTGTTCTGCACCTTTCGAGAAGCCAACGTGTAATAATTCCCCCTCTCCTTCACTCGTCCTATAAAAATAGTTTGTTAGTAGCAGCTCATGAGAATCCTTCTGGGTCCTTTTCAAGCTCGTAATTGTCTATTAGCATAGGAATAATCATAGAACATTCCATCATTCCTTATCCCTAAGGGAAAAGAAGTGCCAACCTTTAGGACACGACCTTCACATCCTTTTGTGAGGCTTTGGGACTAAATTAAATTACCCTGTCATGGGCATCAACCTCATCTGTCACCTTAATCCTTCTCATTTTTAATAAAATACATGGAGGTGGTTTAGAATATAAATTTCATCTTGATCTTCATATTGGTGCTTCACTTGAACCTTTTTTTCCCACTACATCAAATTTGCAAACAATGCAAAAAATATGAATAAAGATTTGAACGTAAATTGACTCTGTTAACTAACGGTTGTGGTCAAATGCGGTTGTTTTACTTAAATTGAGTTACGGTATGCAGTTAATGTTTTATTCTGTTAAGATGTAGTTGTAGGAGGGACAAGGTCTCAACCACCATAGGGACTTAATGCCAAATCTTGACCTCTAGATAATCAATGGTTGGAGGTTCAAGCTACTTGATCCCCCGAAAAAAAACAAAAGGACTAGTGCCACCTCCATAAGCAAATGTAGGAGGATCCCATACGTGAGAGCTATGTGTGACCAGCACAACACTCCTTTGAGAATTTAGAGGCAGAATTTGGAAGCAGTCTTCATTATCTAACGTGAAGATGGCGAAGGTTCTTCAACCACCATCACAGGGAAAATGGTATATAAGAGAGGAAAGCACAAAAACATTGGATAAACATTAGGATTAAAAAGAACTAGATAAGTAGAGGACACACCATACAGTTGCACATAGGCCCGGAAAGTAATGTGGACCACTGTCACCTGAAAAACAGCTGCTCAATGTTCTTTAGAGTCTCAAGCAAAGACCCAAGAATCGTTCTTGAACTAGATATGTTCAGGAGAAAATTTCACTATGGTACTTACCCGACTGTCTTCTGCTCTGTTCATGCTGTTCCCCTTCGCAAGATGCGGCCTGCTTGTCTCCTTTGCCGGTAGGAGGCATACACGCTGCCTCTGGCTCTTAAAGAGTCTCTGTCAGCAAGATCAACCCAATGCCTGGTAGGGTTGGTCGATCATGCTAATTAAAATGATACCTTTCTTTTGTCTGTATGTTAAACAGCTGCAGAGATATGAGTTTTTATTTAAATGCAAATTAGCACGTTGGTGTACCTGAGGGTGGGGCAGAGTCCTTGAAGCACTGCTTTTGTAGCACCTATGTGGTCTGTACACTCTCCCCTCCTCTTGATTGATTTACAGGGCTAGAAATCAGCATTCTGAGTGCAGAGCTGTGTCGTAGTAGGTACATATTATATACACTACTTACTGTAGCCTTGCCATATTGAGAATAGAAGTTTTCTATGTTTAGAAAGGCAATACATATAGCTGGTTTATTCAAAGGTAGAATATATAATTATGAAGAAATCAGTAATATGTATTAGCTTTCGAAGTATAGAAAACCACTTTTCTCAATACGATAAGGTACATATAATATACACTACTTACTGTAGCCTTGCCATATTGAGAATAGAAGTTTTCTATGTTTATAAAGGCAATACATATTGCTGGTTTATTCAAAGGTACAATATATAATTATGAAGAAATCAGTAATATGTATTAGCTTTCTAAGTATAGAAAACCACTTTTCTCAATACGATAAGAATGTAGCCTGGAGATAAGTTGTAAGTTTCTCATGTAGATATCCCAGGAGAGACTTCTACATTTTTTTCCTCAGTTATTTTTTTTCTCCCTCATTTAACGCAGAATAAAAGGTTATATAGATTATAGTATACTTAGAAAGCTAATACATATTACTGCAGTCTTTATAATCATATGTCATGCATGTGAATAAAGCTTTCTAAGCATAGAAAACCTCTATTATCAATATAGTAAGGCTATAGTAAGTAGTGTATATGATATGTACATGCTATTACACAGCTCTAGGACACAGCTCTACCCTAAGCATGCTGTTGTCTAGCCCTGCCAATCAAGGGGAGGTAAATTGCGGACCCAATGCACGGAATGGCCGACAACGGCCGTGTGCATGAGTCCTTAGTAGTAAGTGTAGGGCGCTAAGCCAAAAATATAGCTTTTGCAGAAGACATCAGTAAATACAAACTGCGTCTCCAACATCCCCATTTAGAAAATAAAAAATACAACTGCAATCAACTGCAAACACATGAATGGAAATGATTTTCACTTGCAGAAATTTCTGCTACAAATCTGCCATGTGTGAACTCACACTTAGGTCTCCAAAGATTTTCCCTGAATGTCCTACCTATTGTCTCGATCCACTTAGAGCATCACCATGTAATGCTGAAAATCAGAACACAATGAGGTTGTGGATAAAATCCCAAGTTTAGCTGAGTGATCAGTAGCCGTAAATTCCCCATTATACAAAAACATTTTTATTTTTATTTTTTTATTCCCTTTTATAATAAATTTTGTGGCAGATTTTATGTCCAAGTTATAAAGTTAGATTGGATTTTTGCATAGGAAATGCGTTTAGATGAGGTTTGGTTTTTCTCTTCCTAAATCTACACACTGAGAACACAATTCTGAATTACTTTGTGGCAGGTTGCAAACAGTATTTTATTTGCAAAAAGCCCCCGTCGGTAAATAGACGTCTCCGTTTTTCGCCTTTTAATTTACGTCTTTTGTAGCTTCCACTTTTGAATTTACTATTAAAAGTGTCACCGTCTAAACGACTCTGTCTAGTAGCCCATATTTTTATTTTAGTACGTATTTCATATGAACTGACATTAGCTACAGCCTCTTGATGCTGACCCTACCACCTCCCCCCCCCCCAAAAAAAAAACAACATTAGTTTGGAATTATGATAGTAGTTACGTTGTTGGCTTTTCTGTTATTTGTGCCTAAATTTCAGAGTACATGAAAATCATACACTTTTATTTCCTTTCCAGCAGAGAATATGTTTAGAAAATGGCTCCTTGGGGGATACTACTCGCGAGCGGCAACAAAAAAAAATGCTATTCCCAGAAGATGTAAATCTTTCATTTTGGTAGTGTCTGAAAAGAAAATAAAATTATAGAAGAAAACAGAGAGTGTCGCCGTTAAGTAGCCGCGCGCAAACGGTACATTTTTCATGTTGATGAAATTTTTTTCCGCCTTGAATATAATGTAACGTATTACCTGAGATTGGATCTCAGAGGCTGAGACAGAGCCTGTAATTTGCAATTAATTTTCGGATATATAACTTTTTTTTGTCTTGCGAGTTGTAGATTTTCTGCTTCCGTAGTCTTGACAAGAGAATAAAAAAGTGTATCAGGGCGAAGCAATATTTTACAGCACGGTGGGTAATGAATATCTGTGCTGGGTAAAATGGAATATACTGCATATCGTTATTTGTTCCGATAACGCACGCATTGAATAAATGCGTGCCAAGATATGGCGGTAGCAATCTATGGGCCCATACTGGGCTGGCCTTATGTCAGCTGATGCCCTGTCTGGTGCCTCCTGTTGGCACACCCATATGGTGTATGGTTAAATAGTGTAGTCACTATATATCTGCTCAAAAGAGGATGCGCTCAGGGCAATCCATATAATTGCTTCCATCTTGGTGGACGTGGCAGCTTTTTACGGTTTTGTGGACAGCATTAGACATTGAAAATGGCGGCTCAGGTAAGACTTGCAGTCTCCTAGGCGAGTGCCCATTAGGTTAGGGTGTTATAACAGTTCCTTTAGTGCCCGCTATTCGTTTTGTGGTCTGCAAATTGTGGATCCGCAAAACACAGACACCGGCAGTTTGCATTACGCATTTTGCGGTCCCACACATTCCGCCCTATGTTAGAAAGGCCAATTCTTATCCGCAAAACGGACAAGAATAGGATATTTTCCATCTTTTTTGCAGGGGCCACGGATCGGACATACAGATGCTGACAACACATCCTCATGTTTTGCAGCCCCATTGAAAAAAATGGGTCAACATCTGATCCGCAAAAAATGCAGACCAAAAATGCGGTCATGTGAGGATGCTTGTAGGTCACAAGCCACAGGCCAAGGGGGTCAAGTGGCAGACTGGAAACTTAAAAGGGCCCTGGAAAAAGACCTAAAGGTGGCCATGAAAAAGGGCTTGAGTAGCCCGATAGGCCCACCGGGAAATTTCTCTGTAAATTATATAGCCAGTCTGCCCCCAAAGGGGGTTTTCTAGGTGGTCAATATTGATGACCTATGCTGTGGGTAGGTCATCAATATCTGATCATGGGGGTCTGACTCCCAGCAACCCGGCGATCAGCTGTTTGAAGAGGCCGCTACGTTCCGGTCACCACTGCTGGCTCTTTCTAGGCCAGTGACATCACATTCATCAATCACAGGGCCTAGGCCAGTGATGATGAACCTTTTAGAGACTGAGTGACCAAACTGCAACCTAAAACCCACTTATTTATCGCAAAGTGCCAACACGCCGATTTACCCTGAATACTACAATCCAATATAGTACATCTTCCATCTATCATTTAGCTATAATTGCCTGCCTACATTTAATGCGCTGCCTGTACTGTTCATAGTGTGCCCTGCCCTGATAAATGGTAGGAAAAGTCTAAAGCATTTTGGTACACCATAGACTTTTTCCAGGGTGCGGGTGCCAACAGAAAGGGCTCTGAGTGCCGCCTCTGGTACCCATGCCATAGGTTCACCACCACTGGCCTAGGCACATTTAATTTCCATTCAAGTGAATGGGCCTGGACTACAATACCAAGCACAGCCACTATGCAATATATACGGCGCTGTGCTTGGTAAACTGTGAGGAGGCTCCCCAGGACCGATTGGTGGGGTCCCAGGAGTCGGCCCCTACCGATTTGATATTGCTGATGTCTCTGAGAATAGGTTATCAATATCGAATTCTCAAAAGTCCTTTAAGCAGGAGCACCTGATAAACCCCATGAGATCTCACAAGTCACACACCCCTAATGCCAGCCCTGGGCCCAAACTGTACGTTGCATGTCTACATTTTAAGATGGAGTCATATAAAGAGAAGTCTATTACAATCGCTAGGATATGCCCCCATTGTCTGATAGGTGCGGGTCCCACCTCTGGGACCGGCATCTACATCGAGAATGGACCCCGGAAGATTGTGGAGGGTGCAGTGTGGCGCACTGCACATGCGCGGCCACCCTCCATTCACTTCTATGGGGCCGGCACCATAGAAATGAATGGGAGTGGTGGCCGCACACTTGGGGAGAGCGCAAAACCCACAGTCCTCCAGCCACCACCTTTCCCACTCCCTCCTCAGTGTCCTAGCGATCTGTCCCCATTGTCTGAGATGGCAATACCCCTTTAAGGAAGTCATCTGCCACCTTAAACAACAGCTACCAACTTATTGAATTGCATGTAAGGCTTCTTTTTACAATTCTAGCTCTTTTGTTAAGGGTACTCTATGCTGAGCTGTTATATAACCAGGGGCTTGCATAGTTATATTGCTCAGGGGCCCTATGCCTTCCCCGACAGAACATGAATTGCCACATAAGGCAGAGACATAGGCATTGTGTGTGACACCTGCATATAAACAGCACAGCTTTCATTTTTCAAGAGCTCTAAAAGAAATAAAAGCTGTGCTGTGATTGGTTGCTATCGGCAACCTAGATGGTTTTTCATAACTCTACTGGCATAGAGCCCCTGACTCTACCAGACCTAATAACCTATATTACCAAATACTCAAGGCCCAATGCAAGGCAGCTCTTGCCTTCGTCAGATTTGAACTCCTGGCCCTGTGGTCTGCCAGGCAGCAGGGCTAACCAGTGATATACCGTACTTAGTTCGAAGTGTTGGGTACTCAGGAGGTTAATACAGTGGTTTATTTGTGCCTACACTCTGTGCGACCATATTGGACAAATAGCTGTTGCTCTCCTGGGGAATTAAAGTAATCTTTTCAGGTTGCAATAAAAAATAGCTTTTAGTGGAAAATATGGCAGCAAAGCAGGTTATTTAGCTTTAATAGTCTGGGGATTTTAACCAGGCCGGGCTGAAAACGGCGGCTCAATAGCGACCCTTCTATAAGTATAGGACATCGTGAGGGCCATAAAGTGCAGTATTCTGTAGGAACGTTAGACATTTCACCTCACTTGTGGTCATTTTAGTCCTTCACATATGAAGTCTGGAGTGATGGACAAATTCATCAATCAAGGGATCTATAGAGGAGAAGGATCCACCAAGCCCCCTTCTAATGATGCCCCCCTCTTTAAGGACTCCCCTTAAAGAGGTTTTCCCCACTTCAACATTTGTGGATTATTGCTAAGATAGGCCACAAATGTCAGATAGGTCTGGGTTCTACCTTTGAGACCCACTCCTATCTCCAGAACAGGCCCCCAAAGTGAATGGAAAGCATGCCCGTGGCGTCCTCTCCATTAATTGCTATGGGGCTTCCAAAAACGGTTGAGAGAGCGTACTTGAATATTTTTGGAAGTTGCACAGAGGTAAATGGCAAGCAACTTTCCATTCCTCTGCTGACACTCCCTGATCAGGGAATGGAGGGTGGCCACATATGCAGCTGCTCTCCCTTTACATTAAGGGCCCCGTTCTGGAGATAGGAGCAGGTCTCAGAGATAGGACCCACACCTATCTGCCATTGGTCACATATCCCACAATTGTTGAGGTGGGAAGATCCCTTTAAAGAGACCAGTTTTGTATGGAGACCTAGTTGCAATGCTCCATGGGAAAATAATAAGCAAAGAGGTATCTCCCAGGGAAAGAGAACCATCTTGTTAGCGGCCCACCTTCCAAAAGGTGACTGTTCTCTTTCCCTGGCATACAGTCTTTGCAGCTTACAGTATTTACTTATAGGCGTAGTAGGACCATGCCTATAGACAGCCCTGGGGGAAGGACACCAACTGTTGGGCAAAATATGCATGCAATGGGCCTCATTAATGCAAACTGAACAACTGTTTTTTGTTGGCCATGGCAACCAATCAGAGCTCAGCTTTCATTGTTCAAACAGCCCTGATAAAAAATGAACTAAACTTTGATTGGTTAAAATTAGAGAAAGACACCCAGGTGGGTCAAGGGCATGGAATGTTCTGAAACGCACACCCAATGTTGTGTTTATGCAGCAAGCTGCAGGGGGCATGCCTTGAAGATGATGGGAGTGGTTATGGTGACACCAATAGGAGCAGTGCTTCACAGTGGCTGTCCTGACTTTCGCACTCCTGGGCCTGTGCAGTCCTGAATGGAGGGGTGCAGCCCTTCTTCCCCTCAGGGCACCCCTGTTTTCGGGGCTCCTGCATGATGTCAGATGGGGTGGCCTTGATGTTTTGCAGGGTGCAGGCAGGAGTGTACTTGCAAGGTAGGTGGATGGTGGAGGCGTTCAGGTCTGTTGATTGTAATAAATAAAGTCTCCTTACTTAGCTGATGATGAGGGTTGTAGTACACGTAGCAGGAAAGATACAGTCCACAAGTATTTTAAAGAGGTCACATTTCCCAAGGGTTGGACTGGCCAACTAGAGTATTAGAGCAGTGATTTTCAACCAGTGTGCCTCCAGCTGTTGCAAAACTACAACTCCCATCATGCCCAGGCAGCCTACAGCTATCAGCCTACAGAAGGGCATGGTGGGAGTTGTAGTTTTGCAACAGCTGGAGGCACACTGGTTGAAAATCACTGTATTAGAGGATCCTCTGGTAGGCCCAAGCTCTGACAATATTGAATGATTAGTGAAACAGGGCCCTTAAGGTCCTATATACACAGAGAGTGGACCTTCAGAATCATTTCCTCTGGTGGGCCCAAGGGACTTCAGTCTGACGCTGTGTTTCCCCAATGGCCATGTGTAGGCAGTGGAGAAGGAGCATAGAAAGCTGTGATTGTGCCGAGGTTTACAAAGGTCGTTGTCAGTACACTGCTGAGTATTGTAGCTGATGGGATCGTACAACATATCACCACTAATAGGGCCGGCGTATGATAAATCTATGGTTGTTGCGCTACAGTAAAGTGACAAGCTCATGGTTACAGTAATAATTTATTTGCAGCATTGATCCTGTTTACATCGATTCCCGCTGACCTTTTCAAAATTGGAATGAGCACAAATCCTATTTAAATGCCATAATTTCCCCTCCTGTTGTAATACTTTCCGAGAGCGAGACAATTACAATGAACTAGATCAGTAGAACAATTGACTGAAATGCTACCATAATCCTTATTAATAGCAAGTCTTTCTGAGATCATAAACATCCGATCCAATAAGTGCAGGACAATACACATCAACAAGAATAAGGGATTTTCAAGTCTCATGTCCCATCTCTGACTTTTAAAGGGAAGTTCCACCTACAGTCATCTTCTTCATGAGCTTGTTGCCAAGAACTTATCTAGAAACCATAGATTCAAGACATTTTAAACCCCACCAAGGAAAACACCTCAAATTGCCTAACAGAGCCAGTTCACACCAAAGTACTGTTTATCTGCAAGTCCATTTTGTGCGATGACCCAACTAAAAACAGGATTGGGAATTGGCCCATTGGTGGACATTCCCACCAAAAACCAAGATTGTTGGAAATGGGCCAGCCACCTAGTTGACTATAAAACAGCAGTATAAATACTATTGCTTGAGCCGTTTCTGCACTTAAAGGAGGCTCCTCAGCCTCTGGACCCTCTACATTACCCCCTGTTGGTGTGGCGACAAAAGTGGAAAACACCTTTGATTTTGACCTCAACCATGTAGGCCAAGAAAACTGTGTGATAGTTGTCCCATTATACAATCTATGAGAGTGTGGTCTATGAGTATGAGTGACATCACTGGCATAGGTTGGTGTGGATCAAAGGGGTTTTCTGACACCCAGGACACGTGCCAATCAGCTGTTTGAGCAGGCCGAGGTGTTCATAGGAGCATCACAGCCTTCTCGTAGCTTAGCGTAGGCCAGTGACATCATGTCCATCAATCATGTGCTTTTCAAGTGAATGGGGCTGAGCGCGATACCAAGCACAGCCGCTATACAATGTATGGCACTGTGGTTGGTAAGCTGCAAGGAGGCTGCGGCGCTCACTGGAGCTCTGGTGAACTTGGCCGCTTCCTCAATCAGCTGATTATCTGGGTCCTACCGATCAAATACTGATGACCTATCACCATATGGAGGCACAGACAACTCATACAGAGATTGCATAGATGTCGTCGCCATCTGTATAAGCATCCCATAAGTCTCAGCCACTGCCATGTTCTGGACAAGATTTGTTGACTACTTTGTCCTCAAGCTAAGCATATTTGAGGAAACAGAGATTGGTTCACTGCCCATACATCGGTGAATGTAGAGGAAGCATGGTGCCCCAAGGAAGTACCATACGACAGCAAGTGTGGTGCCCATGATTAAAGACTCATTTGTTATTGGAAATGCAAGCTAAACTTTTCCATTAAGGCTTGATGGAGTCACAATATCTACGTGGCCTTGTGGCACTATGACTAATAATCATGGATATATTACCTTGGAATAAGTTGAGACAGGTACGAAAACAATTATGAATATGGCAATTAAACATATCTGCAAATTCATTTCTCAGAGTGCTGTGTATCTGAGATACTCGTACCCAACAATGGAGCCTGGCAAGGTCTTGTATTTTGACTATCCAAAATAATGGCCATGCTTTCAAATAATTAGCCTCATTACTAATTCATTTTGTATTCATTGTCAGAGCATCTATCATTGCGAAGCGGTGTGGCATTTACATGAGACCCATTTACATCTCAATTGCTCTGTAATCTAGCACATAATTAATACATCATCTTTGTCAAACACTCTTATTCTCGGATAGTTACATGGAAACTGTACTGGAAAATGTCATTGGGATAAATGGCACGTTAGGTCTAAAAGAGCATATACCCCTAAAATAAAAGAGAAAATACCTGGAAATAGAGGGCCATCAGTTGTCCCCTTGCCGTTTCATATTCTATTCAGAGGCCTCTGAGATATTTTGGTCTCCTAAGTGGACAACAATTGCTGTGCCAAGTGGACAACCACTAATGGCTACCATTAAAGTGCTCATTGGTCTTCACTTGATGGACGTGCAACCAGTGGCGTACATAGAGAAGTAAGGACCCCATAGCAAGGATCAAATCAGGCCCCCCCACACAGGATTTCTGCCTAAACTCCTTTCAATGACCCTTGGGCCATTTTTCCACTGCCTCATTTGCTAAACGTTTTTCCTTTAGAGGGTAGAGTCCTGACCAAGTTTCACCTCCAGTAGAAGAGGAGATAAACCCAGCTAAGACTCGGCCCCCTCTTGTCCTGGGCCCCAGAGCAGTCGCATGGTCTTCCGCTGTTAGTTACGCCCCTGCCTGCAACTTTTTTTAACTCTATAAACTATGTAACTATATAGTTCTTACAAAGAAATTCAAACAGCAAATTGAGAATTAACATAGTTGTTTGTTCAATGGTACTTCTTCAGATCTTCACATTGTTGGTGCTACCTGAGGACTGGAGTTGAGAAACACTGCTATAGAAGACCATGTGTCATCTGAGGTCTCATGCTACTTCTTGTGTAAATTCATCTTTCTGCTCTACTCCATTTATTAGTTTTCAGTCTTATTCTAACTTACTCACCTAAATGAGGAACATCTCAATAAACTGTCCTATAGCTGCCACTGAGATTGAGAAGTGGGACTTAGTTAGACATTTAGACTCCTCAAGAAAATTTACCATCTATTATAGGGTGTTACACCAGTCCACTCACCTGTCCCAGCCCCCTGGCTTTAAGCACCATGGACCTTCCTTTTGCTCTTCTTCTTTTCCTAGCAGGTCAAGCCACGGGGATAGCTCTGTCCCTCCAAACAGGCTATAGTGTACTTGTCGGCTCAGCATTTCCTCCTCAGCCTATATAGTGTGTGTGTGTGTGCTCTCCCCCAACTCTTAAAGGGCCAGCATGCACCCTAGTTCACATTAGTGAATGAGTAGTCACCTTTGGATACTTAAGAGACCCTCCCCAATGGAAGGCTGCATGAGCAATAGGTTGTCTAGCTTGCTAATTCCTTGGAAAGTTGTGCTGAATTTATTTGTCTACCTGTATTAACCTTCTGCCTGTGTACTGGTTTCTGACCCTCCTCTGCCTTACGTGACCCATGCCTGACCTTGATAATAACCTTACACTGTCTGCTCTAACCTTGGACTATTTACTAAATTGTTCATACTCTACCTGCCCTGATCTTGGCCTGTCCCCGACTACGGTTTTGCTTGATTAATTTGTGCCTACCCCCAGTGTTTCTGACCCAGTGGGTCAGCTGTTAATCATACAGAGGTAACAGCCTAGTGATTCCCCTGCAGCAAAGTCCAGATAACTGTACAGGGATTGAAGGCTGAAAACCAGGATTGGTTCCATGTAACCACGTTTGGGTAACATTACCTTATGGTGGACCTTCCTCCTGTTTATGAAATCCAATTTTCACCATTCCCTCTTCTGGCAATAGACAATAAGTCTTATGAGTCCAATTTGCACCAACTCTTAGCACAGACCATGTTGGTGGCTGGTTTCTAACCAGTCAACCACATACATGCCTACAGATGCGTAGAGTACTGCCAGCATCAGGCACATTTTCTTTACAACCTCAACCACATTATCCCCAGCCACAATGTCTCCAGTACAGAAGAAGGAATTTGTAACTTTCTGAATCTATAGCAATCTGCCAGGAATACTTCTGCTGGACAGAGGTGTGATGTCCCAGGATGACCATAGGTGCTCAACCTAGGGTGCTTTCCGCACCTTATCAAGAACTGGGTGAAACACCTTGTGGTTGTACCAGCTTATTCAGAGTGCCCTATGACTTGGTAGAAAGAATGGTTAATGGTATTGAAATGAAAGCTGCTGGTTGTTGTTACATCTTGAGTTAGGGTCCGTGAGGCATAAGGCCGGCTACTAGCACATGGATGGATGCTGTCATAACAGGATTTTGCTTCATTTCTCCTTTACATCTAATACCATTGTGTATGTTCTTCTTTCTAGACACAAAGTAGCAGAAGAAAGGGCACCAAAAAAGGCTTGACATGATTATAGGCCAAATATATTATTTCTGTAGGCAGAAGCACAGAGCAGAGTAATTCCAAGCAAAACAAGGTAGAGAGAACATAAATTTACCTGTGAGGTCTACATAATGGATTCTAGGATCGTGCCTTTTGGTCTGTTACTGAATGGAGCAGATGTGGGAGTTCTGTCAAAGTGACGTCTGGCTTGAAAGAAACATACGCACATTATTTTTATAAGTTGAAGATCGATAGGTCCAGCTGCAGTTGCAGTCTGGCTTGGAATAAATGATGGCATTGCTCCCTGAGTAAACGTTCTATCCTTCTATCACTGTCTCTGGGGTTGTCTCCTTGGTTCTTTTATGATCTGATTTGACTTAGTATTTAAGGCCTGTTGATATAATTTATGTCAATTAATATACAGTAAAAAAAAAATCAAAAATGGGTTTTTCACTTCTAAATTTGGTACCTGAAAATGGAAAAGGGGGATGAGTGCAAGAAGTGTGCAAAGTCAGTTTTCAGGCACAGGTTCCAACCTTTAATACTCTGGTTACATCTTTTAAAGCAGTGTTCCTCATCTCCAGTCCTCAGGGCTCACCTGACGGTCATGTTTTCAGGATTTCCTTAGTATTGAGCAGGTGATATAATTAGTGTCAGTGCATCAGGACCTACCACAGGTATTTGTTCTGTGGGATATTCCCAAATCATGACTGGCAGGTGGGTCCTGAGGACTGGAGTTGAGGAACACTGATTTAGATTTAACCAGAGAATTAAAGGTTGGAACCTGTGTTTTTGCACACCCCTTTCACTCATCTCCCTTTTCCATTTTCAGGTACCAAATTTAGAAGTGAAAAACATTTTTTTTAAAAGACCCATGGAAACAACTCCAGGGACAGTAATAGAAGAACAGAACATTTTTTCAGGAAGCACTGTTCTAAATCACTCCTGGTCATGTCTTCAAGTGCCTACAGTGCCAGCATTTTAATACTGTCCATAACACCAGGTACCGCCTGATGTAAAGAGCGTACCTTGCTTCATGCATGGTTTCAACCTAGGTTCGGCACAGAGGAGAAAGGTCCCTACAGTAAAATTAAAACTCAAATCTAGTCCTTGAGCAGACACAACCATATACAACTCTTTTCATTTTGGACCCTTCTCCATTTTCATAAATTGGCAGAACCAAAGACTTAGTTCTATGACTAATCTGGACCTTTAACAAATATGTACAACTTTAGCAACCATCTCTTAGGAGTAATATTGTTGGGCACCACAATGGCGTTTTGTGTTTATAGCCAGTATAGGTTACTAGTAATTATGGATCAGTGAAAACTCAATTCGGTTCCGATTCAGCTGAGGGTCTAAACTGATTCCACCCGAATTGAAAGTCCTCTGATTGCCTGGAAACCTCTCTCTCTCTCGAGGCAACATTATTTAGTACGGGGTCACTGCATCATTCAGGTTACATAGCAATACCATATGTTTGCAGCTGGTAGAGGTCTCCAGTAATAAGAGGAACCAGCGCTTCCACTGCAATCACTTCTATTCCCCTGTATTTCCCATGAGAAGGATGGATGCTGTCCCACTGGAGACTGTTTTAACAAATAAGCACAGGTTTCTTTAACTCTGCCTCCAATTATCCAGAAAAGTCTGGATTCTGCAAAAGCCCTGTGGCCACATGTAAAAAAAAACAGTAATGTGTCATCCTAGGTGACATCACTTTCTTGTGACCAAGGTGACCTCAGGATGATGTGGCCATGTGTTATTTATGCATTTTACAAACATTATTAGAAGTGACTCCAAAAATATTAGCTCTCATGAAAGGATTTCTGCTGGTCTTCTGCCAGACTTAGGTCTTAGACGCAATGGAGCCTGTGTGGCAGCATTAGAAGTTCCTACAGTTCTTCACTTTGCCATCAGAGGAGCATCCAGATATGTCCTTCCTTACCTTTTCTCTTGGCCCCTTTCTTTTAAAATGAGTGATGCAAGAATACCAACATAAAAAAAAGAAAAATTATTTCACAATATCATGAGATGTCCATCCTATATGTGTCCGTGAACCTACATAGTGGTTGTGCCGTGAATGGCAGCCTGTCAAAAGTTTTGATTGCATGTTGCGATATCATATCTACCTTTTTATGACTGGGGTTTGGACCTTCATAACCAGATCAAAATTTCACCATTTGGAAGTCTGCATTCTAAGGACACTTTCAGACAGTGTTTGATCAGTGATTTCCATCAGTGATGGTGAGCCAAAACCAGGGTTGAAGACCCAGAGATAATGGGAAGATTTGTACTTGTTCTGTGGTTTTGACCTGCACCTGGTTTTGGCTCACAATTGGAAATCACAATCACTGATGGAAATCCCTGATCAAACACAGACTGTCTGAAAGTGGCCTATGCACACGACCATTGTTTTGGTTCGCATCCGAGACACATTTTTTTTGCGGCTCGGATGAGGACCCATTCACTTTAACAGGGCCACAAAAGATGTGGACAGCACACTGAGTGCTCCATTCCATGGCCCCACAAAAAAAAAAAATGAACATGTCCTATTCTTGTCCGTTTTGCAGACAAGAATAGACATTTCTATAATGGGACGCACGTTCCGTTCAACAAATTGCGGAATGCACACAGGCAGCATCTGGACCGCAAAACATGGCATAGTTGTGTGCATGTAGCCTAAGGGCCCTTTCACACGACCGTGGAGCATGGTCCGGGACAGTCCGTGAAAACCTGGACCATGGTCCTTCTGAGGGCAGGAGCGCACGACGTCATTGGTTGCTATGACGACGTGTGCTTCCTGAGGCCGCCGCTGTACAGTGATAGACTGTACACACTCATATACAGTATATAGAAGGAGCACGGTCCGGGTTTCCACGGACCGTCCTGGACCGTGCTCCACGGTTGTGTGAAAGGGCCCTAAAGGTGATTTTCTCTTTTTCTGCTTCTCAGCCTGTCCCAAAATATCTTGTTTAGTTTTATTTTTCTTTGGGACTGAGCTTTCTTATTATTTCAAATTGGAGTGGATACTTATTCATTTTATAGGCCTCATTCTGGGAAAAAAAAGGTCAGAAACAGAAAAAAATCATTTTTTTTCCCTATTTTTATGCTATGTTTTAAGGTTTTTAATGTTATTATTCCAAATTTAATCTTCTAATTCTCACGCATATAGCGATGTCAAATATGTGTACATTGCATAACATATGACATCACTAAGGCGCCAAAAAAAACAAAAAAACAACAAGCAATTCGTTAGTAAAGCGGAGGTGTACACTGTTTTGGGGGTGAAGGTGCGTATTCTATTTTTTACTTTTTATCTTTATCTTTTACATATCTTTTATTTATTGATTTGTCTTTTACATATACTCTAGTTATTATTTCATCAATTAATATATCGAAATGAGTAAGGGCACATATTTCTGAAATGCATCAGAGGCTGACTTTCTGTTTTATAGTGGATTAGCAATCAATCAGTTTTTTATTTATATCTTTAGTGGAGTTTTCTTCTGTATGGAATCAGAGGCACGCACAGAGACATACAGAAGTACTCTGTGGCCTCATAGATTTCTCATGTGCGTGAAGTCTATGAAGTTGGGCTGTCCTCTTCTTTTTCTGTTACTTTTATTGCTCCTATCTCCCGTTGTGGGCCGTGGTCACATGACCATGTCCATGCAATTCTTTCTTATTTCCTGTGATGTTGTGTCCATGGGGGGAGGGTCTATGTAACTTGCTGAGTGGGAGGAGCTATAAACAAGGGGTAGTGCTGGAGCTGTGGCAGAGGAAGGAGAGGTACATCATGGGTTTGGTTGGATGCTGTAACAGGAAGCGCTACATACAAGATGGAAACAAACTAGAGGGATTGATTTATATGGTGAAAACTGGTCAGGAGAGTTCAAATTGAAAAAGCATGGGGAAGATGTACATGAAAGATACCGCATGAGCATATCTGTTAAAAAGCATAGTAGTCCCAGAAAACTCCTTTAAAAGGGTTATTATATAGTACAGGACAATAGCATTCTGACAAAGCTAGAACCAGCCCTGAACCTCACATGGATCCAGAGATCACCACATTCACTGCTCCAACTGCTCTGCTGATCATTCAATCAAGGGCATAACTGATCTCATGCGGCCCATGTCAAAACCAAGTATGGCCCACCTCTCCCACCAAGTTTTCCTGGACATGTGCATCAAACACTGACAGGCAACATGGAACGCAAAGTGTGGGCCCCATATTTCTGACGAGGAAGACATTTTTATTAAAAAAAACAAAAAACAAACTGTCATTCGAAAAAGTTTCCCTCCACCACACCCATTTTATCCAACTTCTATGTCGGAAAAAGTGGAACAGATGCTTCTGAAATATGGCTCTCATTCCAACCAGCATTTACTGTATACCACACAGCTGACCTAAATACACTGATAATTTAGCTTTCTTCACATGATATATAAAAAAAAACCTGCCTGCAGCCACCACTAGGGGGAGCTCAGTGCACATATATTTATACAGTTACCGTTGACTGCAAAATCTCTTTGCACTGAGCTCCCCTAGTGGTGGCTGCATGAAAAGTGCAGTGTTTTCATGTCCAGAACAGGAAAAGAAACTCAGCCCTCCTCCTCCCGGGCCCCGTAGTGGTCTGCCTCTATTGAACATTTGCTGCAGCATTCAGTTCAGTTGTTTCTAAGCTCTACTATGGATCAACTATGAATTTCAGATGTCAAAATATCAAAGAGAATGCCGTGGCAAAATCCAGGGACTGTCTAGAAGGGTTTACCAGCACGATGCTGGCTGTTGGGGTGAGACGGAAAAGCTCCGCAGGCTGCAGATTACTGCGCCCACATTCATGAAGACATAGAGAGTTACTTCTGCCAGTAAACACTGTAATAGGCGATGACTGTATCTTGTCTTCCTGCCCACTCCTGCTGTAATGATCCATGCTAAACCGAGTGGAACTTCTCCATGTCATGCCCTCGCCATTAAAGAAAGGCTTTAAGACAATTCGGCTCTGATGTGAACACGTGCAGAAAGACGAATATGATCTTCATATTTCTAAGTAACGGCGATGATCAACTGTGCCCGAGCCGAGAAAATCCTCCATCTGCTCCAGGGTTCAAGTGTCGGGTAACCAGTTTTAACCCTTTAAATACATTTAAATACATTTTAAAATAATCTTATATAAAGGAAGCTCTTATTTTGTAATGTATTTCTGTTACTTTTATTGCTCCTATCTCCCGTTCTGGGCTGTGGTCACCTGACCATGTCCATGCAGTGCTTTCTTATTTCCTGTGATGTTATGTCCATGGGCGGGGCAATGATAGTGGAGAGTCTATATAATCAGCTGGGTGGGAGGAGCTATAAAGGAGTGGTAGTGCTGGAGGTGTGGCAGAGGAAGGAGAAGTGCATCATGGGTTTGGTTGGATGCGGCAACAGGAAGTACTACCTACAGGATGGAAAGAAACCATAGGGATTGGTTTATATGGTGAAAAAGCATGGGGAAGATGTACCTGAAAACTATCATATGAGCATATCTGTTAAAAAGCATAGTAGTCCTGGAAAACCCCTTTAAAGGGTTAGGCCATGGTTGATGTAAGAAATGAAAATCAGACATCATAGCTAGAACTGTCTTTGACTGATTTTCACTTTTGAAATTAATCATGGGATAACCCTTTTAACCCAGAATCCTGAATAACTGACTGAACACTGACACTTAGGCCCCTTTCACACGGGCGAGATTTCCGCGCGGGTGCAATGCGTGATGCAAACGCATTACACCCGCACTGAATCCTGACCCATTCATTTCAATGGGGCTTTTCACATGGGCGAATTTTTTCACGCGTCAGTTCGCCGTTGCGTGAAAATCGCAGCATGTTCTATATTCTGCGTTTTTCACGCAGCCCTGGCCCCATTGAAGTGAATGGGGCTGCGTGAATAACGTTGTTTGTAAACATTCAGTTTTTTATCACGCGCGTGAATAACGCATCAAAACGCTTCGCACCCGCGCGGAAAAAACTGAACGAACGTACGCAATCGCAGTCAAAACTGACTGCGATTGCGTGCGGATTGGTGCGGATGCGTGCGGATTTTCCGGAACGCATCTGGACTGAATCCGTGACGCCCGTGTGAAAGAGGCCTTAGCCCTGCTGTTCTAGGTCCAGACCTGGCATATAATGTCCTCTCCTTCGGGCCAGCTGAGCTAAATCTATTGTAATGATCCATCAGGTACTGAAGGAGGCTCCGCCGCTGTCTCATATATTCTCAATGCAAAACCAAAGAACGCTCCCCCGGCTCTGGGACACAGTCAATACCGAATTAGCCTTTAATTATATGTATTTTAATTATTCAAAGTTACACGCTGTGTTTCCAGCGGCTCTAAATCTTTCATAAGCTTTTCACAAGGAGCGTGTAGGGCCTGTTGAAATGGCTAATGGATTTTGGGAGGTGTTGAGTAGTGACAGCTCTGCTTCTTTAGATGTAGAAGAGCCGAGCACCTTAAAGGGGAAAATCCCATGTCAAATATTCCTATGCAATAAACAGCACATTTCCAATGAAGCATTATTGCAAAATACACGTAATAAAAGTACTGGAAGTTTTTTGTGTGTGTGGCGCCCCCTGCTGTTTCTCCTTCTGGTCCACCTTCAGTGGTGGACGGACACGCTCAGTAGCTTCCCTGGGGGGGAGCGATCTCAGACATTACATATGGCACTTGTCTCTGGTGCTATAGATGAGGGACTCATTTTCTACGCAGGGGAGGAAGGGGTTAACAAGAGCTGTTTGCAATGCATCCTGGGAGAAGTAGAAGCTTGATTGTTTTATGTGACAAGCTGCTCCTGACCACAGGAAGGAAAGACAGGAGTGCTCCAGGAAAAGTTAGTAAAAAGAGGAAAAAAAGTGATTATTTTACTGGAGCGGCGGTTTTACGTGAATATAGTCCACTGGGGGTCATTTACAAATATTTTTTACTCCAGCTTTTGACATAAAAATAGTCGCAAGCCCCTTTTTTGTGCGCCCATGCGACAGTGTTTTGTTGCACAGACATTTTTGCGCCGTCCTTGTCACCTTGGAGCGGAGAGGGAGTGACAGTGGCATGGCGGTGACCAGATTGGGGACGGGACCTCAGCCCCAACACATTTACAGGGTGTCATTTACTAAGACTGGTGTTGTATTCTCCCCTGTAGCTGCCATAAGATTCGGCTAGTTTATGACGAGGCGCGTGCCAACTGCATATATATGTATAATATTGTCTCATGGACGGTCAAAAAAGGGCCTTTCAACTATTTTTATTTTAAATAGTCATTAGTCCATTAATACATGACTCTTCTAACTATTGGTGGTGCAC
This sequence comes from Rhinella marina, assembly GCA_900303285.1. Taxonomy (NCBI): domain Eukaryota; kingdom Metazoa; phylum Chordata; class Amphibia; order Anura; family Bufonidae; genus Rhinella; species Rhinella marina. Next base: position 307,141 of record ONZH01026646.1, read on the forward strand.
CTAATTTATGGCGTTTTCTCCGCCAGTGCCCCTGGGCCTCGTGCCCACAACTGTATATATTTTGCGGTCCACGTTTTGTTTTCACCTCCTGTAGAAATTACCTACTGTAGTCTTGTCTGCAAAATGGACAAGAATTGGGTATTTTCTTCTTTGCCGGGGAGCTAAATGGATAACGGACATACATGCATTTTTTTTTGCTGCTCCATTTATTTGAATGGGTCCGCATCCAATCCGCAAAAAATACGGTCATGTGCAAGGGTGCCTTGACACGCGGCGGATTTCAGTTCCAGCTCGGTTCCAGTCATTTGAATGAGGCAGCAAAGATATGGATTTCTGCAAGCTCCATGAAGCTGAATGGAACTGACTTTCAGTTGTGGAATTTTCTGCCACAAAATCTGCTGCGTGTGAAGGCGCACTAAGGGCTCATGCACACAGCCGTATTGCGACCCACATACGGCGGGTCCGTAATGCACAGGCACCGGCCGTGTGCAACCTGCATCACGGATGCGGACCCATTCACTTGAATGGATCCGCAATCTGGGAGATGCGTTGTGGAACGGAGGCACTACGGAGGGCTTCCGTGGGTTTTCTGCCTGTGCCTCCACACCCTAAAAAAGTAGTGCATACACTACTTTTTTGCGGTGAGGACCATCTGATGCGGATCGCGGACCCCATTCAAGTGGGTCAGTGCCCATGCATTGCAGACCGCAATTTGCGGTCTGCAGCACGGTCCTGGCCAGGTCGTGTGCATGAGCCGTAACAGTGTATTGAGTGGAAGCAGAAGGCCTTGTACACCGTTCAGCCAGCTTCACTTCGAATGGCAGCTGAGCTGTAGTACCCCAAAATGGCCACTAAAAAGTTTGTGGACCCCTCTGCCTCTGCGCAAAGTAGAGCTTTCAATGCTCTGTGGGGGTTCCGAAGGTTGATGACCTATCTTCAGGTCTGTAGCCTAGAGAACCTCTTTAAAGGGGTTTTCATAATTTTGTCCTTTTTTTTTAGTTACTGTAGGTGCCCAGTGTGGGGTACCTAAAAACAAAAATCACACTTACCTGCTCCCCACCAGTCCTGCGCCCTGGCTCCGGGTATGGATAGGGTTACATGTGCTGCTGCAGCCAATGACTGGTCTCAGCAGTGACTTGTCCCCAAGCGGATCTACAATGCAGAAGTGTGAACGAGCCCAAATGAAACTTAGTTTGTGGGTCCCAATAGGGACAGGGACTTTTGTTAGTATGAACCATCTCTGTACAATGCTGCTGAATATGTTGGTGCCATATAAGTGTAAGATTCACGTGTATGCATACCTCCGAACCTTATGGACGTACAAAGAGGGACAAATGTGTGAAAGATCCCTTTTATCTGCATATCTATACACTTCAATAGTTTTCTACTACAAAATAGCACAAAAGCGCAAAAATGATGTAAAATTCAAATTGCATCAAATAATGAAACAATATACGAGGCGAGCTCTAATATTCACGTGGGAACCAGACAAACACTTTCTGGATCAATATTGTAAATACAATGAAGAAAATCTATACCTCAGATGAAAAAAAAACGGGACATTTATGGAGCAAAGTGGGACTTGGGTCAACAATAGGGACTGTCCCTCTGAAAGATGGACACTCTGGAGGTCTGTGTTTCTGTTTTCTGTATGAATGAGACCCAACGGCTCTGATTCATCTGTATGTACTAAAGTAGGGATGCCCAACCTGAGGCCCTCCAGCCATTGCTGAACTACAACTCCCAGCATGCCTGGACAGCCTACAGCTATTAGGGCATGCTGGGAGTTGTTGTTTTGCAACAGCTGGAGGGCCGTAGGTTGAGCCTCCCTGTACTGAGTAAGAACGCCTGGATGAGGCTTAGACAAAGTGATTAAGTGCAGAGGGAAGATCGTCGAGCTCTGCGCTGGTGATTAGCCTCCTGTACTGGGGACAGAGACGTTGTCATCCTAATAAGATTTGTGTAATTGTGTTTCGTGTTTTTCCTACAGAAATAAAATTATTGGATCGTAAGGAGGTTACGACGACCAAGAAGCTTCCTGACACTCGACATCATCATTTGTAGCCTATTACCCGGGACCTTGCAGACATCTGCTCGGTAGGTCATGTCCAAGGGATTTCCATATATCATGAAGGAAATGATGTATTTAATTGTATAAATCTTCCTGTTTATTAAACAGAAGCAAATTGATTCCAACTGCGCATAAAATGACACCTGAACACGCAACGAGACGAAAGGAGAAACGTGGCATAGAGGCTTAAAGGGGTTGTTCACCCCAGACAGACACCCCCCCCCCCCAGCATAGCCGGACCTGCGGAGGGTGTCATACTTATCATACAATATATATTATACATATATCATTAATACGACTTCAGTACAAATTTCAGGATAAATTTGATTCGCTTCATGGTAACGAATCGAATTAACCTGAAATACTGTAAAAAAAAAACCAAACAAACAAAATCGTACTTACCTGATCCGTTTGCTTGCAACGGGCTGGCCCCCGCCATCTTGCTTCAAGATCTCGGCTGGAATCCCATACGCGGTGACGTATGAAGTCGCCACCCGCCGCGCGATTTCCCCCTAGATCTTCAAGCAAGATGGCGGCTGCTGGGCCGTCGCAAGCAAATGGATCAGGTAAGTATGATTTATTTATTTTTTTATTATTTGAAACTCTGTTATTTATATCAGATGCTGTGATCACGTATGAATGCGGCAACTGAGGGGTATAATCGCCGCTCCCTGTCATTACACCCAGTACTTCATAACTAAGTATCCATAGCCCAAATTTATACTATACAAGCAGAATACCCCTTCCGCTTTAGTCCTCGTTTTTCACATTTCCGCATTTTCTGCGGACAGCACACCTACCCATTGATTTAAATGTGTCTGTTCACATTTCAGTATTTCTTTACTCACCATGGGTCAGTAAAAAAAATTGCGGGGGCATGGAGTACTTTGATCCGTGATGCGGACCAAGCACGCCCATTGAAGTCTATGGGTCCGTGAAAATCACTGACACATATCCGTGTTGTGTCCGTATTGCGTCCATTTTTCACTGAAGACTAATAGGAGATTATTAGAAAATTAATTTTCAGCTGAGCAACGTCAGTGAATCACGGATGACACACGGCTTTGTAAAAATGGACACATGGAACAGCCACGGATCCTTCAGGGGTGAAACACATACGCTTTTTTTTTTACGGACGTGACATTGACACGGGAAATGTGACCGAGGCTTTACTTTGTCTAAAACTTTTCATAATCCTCCATAAAAACCCCTTTCCGTATCGAAACATACGTAAAAATGACTTGTGAATGCCTAATTCATCCCGAAATCATAAAACGGCTCCAACCTCATTATGGCTCCAAACAGTTTCTCATTATGCCTTCAGGATCAAGACTTACTCCTGGTTAATTCCCGCAGAAAAACAAAAAAAAAAAGAATTAAAATGGGAGCACTAATAAAAAAATAAGTTAATCATGTCACTTTAATTGGAAAGCAGTAATAAAAGGTAATTGAGTTTAATATCCAGTTTCAATCACTTGGACTTCATTTGATACCTTCGGATAGCGCGGTGTGAACATATTTCTGACATTCACAGATGACTTCATTTATTTTAATGTATTAAAAATGAATTGTGTTTCATTGGGGGGGGAGTTTATTTTCTCTGCTCGTTAGAATCTCTCAAATGTATTCTTGTTACATATGCTGTCAGTGTGAGGAAAGTTACAATGTAACAAGCATGGGCACCCGTAATGGTGTCCATACCATACAGCAGGGGTTAGCAGCCTCCGGCACGCCAGTTGTTGTGAAACTACAACTCCCAGCATGCTCCATACACTTGTATGGGAGTTCCAAGAGCAACTGAACCTAGTGAAGAAATAGAATTTTTGAAAACTTTGCAAAATAGATTAGATTTGATATCACATGTACACCTTTTCTTGTGGATATTGACCTGCCATGCGGATTTTAAAATCTGCATCATCAATTGCGTCTGTGGAAACAGTGGCGTGCCTAGCGTGATTGGCACCCAAAACGGGTCCTTTCTCTGTCCTGTCCCCCCCCCCGCCACCAATACTTTAAAGAAATTGTACCCCCTCACAGTAGTAGTGCCCTCATTGTACAACCTTCACAGTAGTTTTGTCCAGATATGTGCCCCCTCACTGTAGTTGTGCCCCCTTCACAGCTGTCATGCCCACTCTGTGCCCCCATAACAGTACTAATTCCCTCTGTGCCCCTTCATAGTAGTGATTTCTATTGTGCCCCCTTCATGGCAGTAATGCCCGTTGTGCCTCCTTCATAGTAATAATGCCCAGTGTGCTACCTTCATAGTAAAAATGCCCATTGTGTCGCATTCATAGTAGTAATGCTCTCTGTGCCCCCTTCATAGTAGTAATGCCCATTGTGCCCCCTTGATAGTAATAATGCCCTTTCGGTCCCATTTATATTAGTAATACCCATTGTGCCTCATTCATAGTAGTAATGCCCATTGTGCCTCATTCATAGTAGTAATGCCCATTGTGCCCCATTTATATTAGTAATGCCCATTGTGTCCCATTCATAGTAGTAATGCCCATTGTGTCCCATTCATAGTAGTAATGCCCATTGTGTCCCATTCATAGTAGTAATGCCCTCTGTGCCCCATTTATAACAATAATGCCCTCTCTGTGCCCCCTTTATAACAGTAATTACCTCTCTGTGCCCCCTTTATAACAGTAATGCCCTATGTTCCCCCTTTAGAACAGTAATGCCCTCTCTGTACCATCTCTGTGTTAAAAAAAAAAAAAAAAAACACAGTACCTACTCACCTTGTCTGCAATGAGGTCCGTGCGGAAACGCAGTGAAAATCATACGAAAATCCACATACATTACACTGCCATGTGCCTATATTCTAAGCTACAGAATTACTGTCTGCATCTTGGGTCAATTTGCATTGCAGATTTTTATTTTCTGCAGTACCTGTGGATGACATTTTTTTAATGTGGATTTTCAGCATACAATCCCACTGTGGAAACCTGCAGCATTTACTCTACGCGGGGCAGCAGGAGGCCTAGACCTTGTCTGTGCTCCAAACCTGTACTGTTACGTTGTCTGCAACAGGTCTCCTCTGACAGGTCACTTTAAATAGGAGTTTAATTTATGAAGATTGCATTACCTGGGGCTATGGTAATCTCGGCCTATAGAGCAGTTCGCATTCAGCCTCATTTGGAATACGGTCAAAGGCTGCCGTATTTCACCGTGACAATGTAATCACAGATCCACATTAAAAAGTCATTATTGTTTAGAAGCCAGGTTGGCTTGAAAAACACTTACTATAAAATTCAACGGCCTTTGTAAATTACCAAGAGGTTTATTCAAGAATATGAGGTGCCGCCGAAGTTACTAGGCCAATGACCGGGGGAAAACCGCCACATTTATGTGAAATGATTAGTAATGATCACCGTAGTAAAGACTTTACTGCTGACACATAAAATATTATGCAGATATTAAACTATGGCGTGATAGATCAGGCGATGGCGAGATACCTGCCAGGCAGCAAGGTGAATTTCATCTCATTCATGGATGCCTTTGGTGTCACTGGAAAGTATCTACTAGAGATGACAAGTCAATTTGTTGAAATTTATTTTGGGTCCGATTAGCCAAATTTTTGAAAAATTTTAAGTTGATAGAATTGAATTAAGGATCTCTATATCTGCTTCTGCTTCATATATCAATTTTCCCCAATTTTTTTTTATCTAGTAAGTTTTTGGAAAGATCTTTCCCTGGTGGTAGCCTCAAACTGTTTAATCAGTGCTTTTTCATAATAAGATTTTCCTCCTGGTAGTGGCAGCCTCAAACTGTTTAACCCCCTAACTGTTTTACCAGAGTCCAGCTCCAGCAGTGGGAAAAGTAGCTAACTGGAGGGGGGAGGGCTGTTTTAGATGCTGCTACCTCTGGTAGCAGTTAGAGACATGCAACTGATCTTGTTTGAAAGCAGACATTCCAAGCTTTGAGACAATACTACAATGACAGCAATATGTTCAGGACAGATAAAGCTCACTGATAGAAATTGGGATACTGTGAATGCAGCAGAAAGTGAAAGTAAAAACAGGTTTTACTCACAATTATTCCCGACTTGATATCTAACAGTGATTTCTCCTCTGTAGCTTTGTCATTTTGGTCTTGTATGACAACCTGTCAGCTTTCAGACAAGACCAGTAGCATGTTTCTAGTTGCTATCATTGTGGAGATATCACCATCTAAAGCAGCCCTCCCCATCCAGTTAGCTACTTTTCACACTTCCGAAGCTGGACTCGAGCAAAACAGTTAGGTGGTTAATCAGTGCTTTTTTCATACTAAGATTTTTTTTTAATCTATTGATAAGGTTGCGTCCCTACGTAATGCTTCTCTGGAAAACAGATATGCAAGTTAGTTTCCTTTCCAAAGGGAAACTGAGTATCTTACACCAGGATCCCAGATGTTTCTGGGTATCTACCCTTTAACAGAGCTTAGCAAAGAAACTTTGCATGGCTGCTTGAGAGGCCTCGGTTGGGGTACTATTTCTTTTTATGGAACTCACATAATATACATGAGGAGTATTTTAAGCCAGTCAACGCTCCTTTGATTTTTGGGGAAAATAGATGAAATTTAGCACATCTTACATCTGCTGGCATCAAATAGGCTTAGGAAAGCTAATTTGAAGCTCTCTCCCAGAAACAAAGAGGGGCATTGCTTGGCCTATAATATTCCACACATGTACATTGCATACTAGATGCTCTCCATAATGAGAAAGATTACCCCCAGACAATGCATATATATTACCTGGAAACCCAGAGTAACACACTAATTGGCAGGGGTGTCGGATCCCCACCAATCTAATATTGATGACATTTCCTGAGGCCATTAATATCAAGATCTTGGACAGCTTTTTTAAACCAAAACTGGTTTGACATTGGCTAAACTAGGATGGTGGTCTAAGGAATCTACTCTAAGTCTTCATGCACTCAGCCGTTCCGTGCATTGGGGACCGCAATTTGCAATCCTCAATGCATGGGCAACATCCGTGCAGATTCCGCAGATGGATCCAGACCCATTCAACTCGAATGGGTCCGTGGCCTGTCTGCACAGCAAAAAAGTAGTGCATGCACTGACAAAAACTCTACGGAAACACTCCATGGTGATTCCGTGAGGTTCTGTGCCTCCGTTGCTCACGGACCTTACGGATTGCAGACCCATTCAAGTGAATGCACACGACCGGTGCCCGCATATTGTGGACCCACTGTTTGCGGGCTGCAATACGGGCACGGCTGGGCAACGGCCATGTGCGTGAGGCCTAACACTGCCCTAGAACTGTTGTTAGAGAAGGTAGGTATGGTCTATCTCTAGATCTTTGTGGTCCCATCATCTTTACTACCAGTTGGTGAGAACATGTCGAAGAGTCTCCTGTCCAGTGGTACATCCATATAGTAAGAGGTTGTATTTTGAAGCCTTTGACAACGGCCCCTAGAACCGCTGCTAGAGAAGGTAGGTATGGTCTATCTCTAGACCTCTTTGGTCCCATCATCTTTACTACCAGTGGGTGAGAACATGTCGAAGAGTCTCCTGTCCAGTGGTACATCCATATGGTAAGAGGTTGTATTTTAAAGCCTTTGACAATGGCCCCTAGAACCGCCGCTAGAGAAGGTAGGTATGATCTATCTCTAGACCTCTTTGGTCCCATCATCTTTACTACCAGTTGGTGAGAACATGTCTAAGAGTCTCCTGTCCAGTGGTACATCCATATGGTAAGAGGTTGTATTTTGAAGCCTTTGACAACGGCCCCTAGAACCGCTGCTAGAGAAGGGAGGTATGGTCTATCTCTAGACCTCTTTGGTCCCATCATCTTTACTACCAGTTGGTGAGAACATGTCGAAGAGTCTCCTGTCCAGTGGTACATCCATATGGTAAGAGGTTGTATTTTAAAGCCTTTGACAATGGCCCCTAGAACCGCCGCTAGAGAAGGTAGGTATGATCTATCTCTAGACCTCTTTGGTCCCATCATCTTTACTACCAGTTGGTGAGAACATGTCGAAGAGTCTCCTGTCCAGTGGTACATCCATATGGTAAGAGGTTGTATTTTGAAGCCTTTGACAATGGCCCCTAGAACTGCCGCTAGAGAAGGTATGTATGGTCTATCTCTAGACCTCTTTGGCAGGGGCGTAGCGAGGGGGGGCAGGCAGGGCATGTGCCCCGGGTGCAGAGACAGGGGGGGCGCACTCGCCCAGCAGTTCTTGTGACTGCCGGGCGGCTCGTTTACATAGTAAAGCAGGGAGGCCTCTCCTCTCCCTGCTTCACTGTTCTTCCAAGCTCAAGCGCTCCCCCTGCAGGTGGCATATCGCGCTGCTGGCTGTGGGAGGAGCGCTGAAAGCCCGGGAGTGGGCCTCTGGCACAGCCAGGGGCGCAATGTGAGTGAGGGAGCGCGTCATCAGGGAAGCAGGTAAGTATGTATTTTTTTTTTTTTTTTTTATTTCATAAAGACTGTGGGCAAGACTACAGTGAGGGGGCACCTGTGAGGTAGCATATATTAATGTCACATTACTACGGTGAGGGGCACCTGTGAGGGGGCATATAATTAATCTGGCATTACTACAGTGAGGGGGGCATATAATTAATCTGGCATTACTACAGTGAGGGGGCACCTAATGTGACATTACTACAGTGAGGGGGCATATAATTAATCTGGCATAACTACAGTGAGAAGGGCATATAATCTGGCATAACTACTGTGAGGGGCATGTATCTGGGCATAACTACAGTGAGCGGGTATAAACTGGGCATACGTACTGTGAGGGGCACAAAGATGGGCATAACTACTATGATGGGCACAGAGGTGGGCATAACTACTGTGAGGGGCCATAAAGAGGACATAACTATTGTGAAGGGGACACAATGTGGGCATTAGTACTGTGTGGCGGCACTAAGTGGAAATGCCCTATATTACCCTGTTATACATTGGGATGGCTAGGTATTTACCAGCAAGTCACCATCCCTTCCTTATGTGATTATTCTTTTTTCTCTATCACCATAAGACCCTTTGTCCGGATCCAGCGGACATCACGACAACGCCAGCGACACCCTGGATGAGGTATGACCAGCTGGTTCTTTAATTTATAGCAAGGTGTATTGGTACCGCCGTGTACCCTCTGATAGATTTTAGGTGGGACTGGGTGAGTGTAGCTATGGATTGGGAAGAGTTAGAGGAGTGACTTAGTGCAAAAAAAATTTGCTGCGGCGCGCATACCGCTTAATTGCCATCTCTTTATGTACGTTGGGGGGGGGGGGGGCGCAAATTTGAATCCTTGCCCCGGGTGCAGGAAAGCCTAGCTACACCTCTGTCTTTGGTCCCATCATCTTTACTACCAGTTGGTGAGAACGTGTCCAGAGGTACACCCATATGGTAAGAAGTTGTATTTTGAAGCCTTTGACAATGGCAGGTTCAACTAGTATCTTCTAAAGGTCATTGAGTTCTGGAGCATCTCCACCATCCCGTGAAGAGCCATCGTCCACCCTGTCGTACATACAGCACATTCATGTATAGCCCCCCCCCCCCCGCCTATTATGGTAACGCACTTTGTAAAATTCATCCATTTAGTTAAACAATCGTTCATTTTTCTAAAATTGTGCTGCATTAAAACTGCAAGATGAATGCTTTCCGAGGCTTTTAGCTTTTTACAGTGATAAGTACAGTAAATGACTCTGAATAGAGCAACAATGCCGAGCTCCAGCCTTAAAGGCACATGGCACTTATTACGTGCAGATTTTCCCAAAGAAAACCAGCAACTTAATACAGTACCAGCTCAGTAGATGAGATTTTCAAAATCTCCTCCGTACAGTGCAGAGGTTTTCCACATGGAAATTGACCCGAGGTGTGGATTTTCAGTGCCGATTCAGTGGGTTTTCTGGGGCGCATCTATGTCATAGTCCACAAGGAACACGTGCTGATTTTAGTGTGGAAATGCAGCAAAATCCACGTGAAAATCCATGTGAAAAATCTACATTAAATTCATTGCCATGTACATGTACCCAAAGAGTTATTCTGATCTCAGCCATGTATGGCTGAGATCAGAATAACCCTTGTATGCCATGGCCGGTGGTACGAAAAAAAACAACAAGCGGCCCATGGTACGCTGTTTCCATAATCCCCATAGAAATGAAAGGAACGTGCAAAAACAGTGTAGCACAGTGTGGTGCATAAATGGCACAGTCCTTACTGGATTCAGTGAGTGTAACTTAAAGGGGTTCTCTGGGAGTTAACTACTGATGACCTATCCTCAGGACAGGTCATCAGTATCTGGCCGGTGAGGGTCCAACACCCAGGACCCCCGCCGATCAGCTGTTTGAGAAGGTACCGGCACTCCCGTGATGTCGGACCCCCGTCGATCAGATACTGATGACCTATCCTGAGGATAGGTCATCAGTAGTAAAATCCCGGGAAACCCCTTTAATACTCTATTTTATCTGACCAACATGTGTTCCCACTAAAGACATTTCTAGTATTTCCACAATTTATGCCATAAGCATCTTATACATAAGGGGAAGAAGCTTTCAGGAGACTTATCTAGGACCTACTACCTGGAACCAATAGATGGCAGTCTCCTAGGTAGAACCCCTACCTGATACAATGAATGGGGTTGACCCTCAAAAAAAAATTCTAGTTTTCAAACCAGCACCTGGGTGTGAATACTTTTTCAATTGCATGTAATAAAAAATTTAGCATAGCCAGTGAGTTACTTACAGGTAATTCAATTTATCTGTATAGTGCCACCTGCTGTGTGCTCTTTTTATCATTTCTCTGTCCACCTCACTGAGGTGGACACACATACTCAGTTCTATCCTTCAACTGCCACTAATTGCAGGGTGTCAGGTCCCCACTGATTGGATATTGACGACCTATGCTGAGAATAGGTCATAAATATCAGCAGCCTGGAAAACCCCTTTAACACATTAGAAACAGTTGGACTAGGAACCAGGGAAGAATTTAACTGTTTCTTCCTTTGCTGGTGTAGCAAGGTATGGCTAGGCAAAGAAGACTTAACAATACAGAACCATAGCAGAGCTGGATTGCAGACATAACAGCAGAGCTGCATTTGTAGAGCGGACTCGGAGTAGTCACCTAATAGTGGTGCTAGAAGCACAGTTTGTGACATTACCTTTGAGATATTTATGGCCTTTCCTATAAAGTTACCAGAAATGTATTTTAGTACATCCCTGATTTATTCATGCTTCCATATCATATTTTTAATTAAAGGTGAACTGTTTGTGATAATACTTTGCAATATTCCTTAATATTTGCAGAAAAAGTGTTTTAAGGGGCATCTGTCAGCAGATTTGTACCTACGACACTGGCTGACCTGTTACATGTGCACTTGGCAGCTGAAGACATCTGTGTTGGTCCCATGTTCATATGTGGCCGCATTACTGAGAAAAATGATGTTTTAATATACGCAAATGATCCTCTAGGAGCAACGGGGGCGTCGCCGTTACACTTAGAGGCTCTGCTCTCTCTGCAACTGCAGCACCCTCTGCACTTGACAGGGTCAGAAAGTGAAAACATTATTATACCTGCTGGGCCCTATCAAAGTGGAGAGGATGCTGCAGTTACAGAGAGAGCAGAGCCTCTAGTAATGCCCCCGTTGCTCCTACAGGCTCATTTGCTTATATCAAAACATAATTTTTCTCAGCGATGCGGACACATATGAACATGGGACCAACACAGATGTCTTCAGCTGCCAAGTGCACATGTAACAGGTCAGCCAGTGTCATAGGTACAAATCTGCTGACAGGTGCCCTTTAAGACACACAGTAGGCCTCAGCAGAACGTTCTTCAAAGTAGTTACAATGGCATTTATAAGGATGGGGAATCTATTCCTGTCCTCTAATGTATAGAGACATATTGTAAACAAGCATAAATGAACAGTTCGTTTCTCCGGGGGGAACAGATGCCTCCTTAAGACTGATTAAGCATCTTGTTCATCCTTGGTGTCTGTCAAAGGATCATGAGTCTGAACAGGAAAGCAAAATCGGGAAATGACAGCCTTATATCCTTTAGCTCCTCTAAAAGCTCTCGGGACTGCGACATAGCATTTATAATTCTCGATTCCTCTTCCCAGCTCGCTGCCTTTAATGGGATTCACCATGGAGAATAGACATTAAGCCACAGGATTTGTCTTGTAGCGAAGTTAAACACTTAGGCAGGTAGGTAGTGGCGTACCCTGCAGAGTCGAAGACTTTGAAATTACAGTCCCCTTCGTGAAGCAGCGTGACGCAGACCTCGCACGCTGTGATATCGGTTTTAAGTAAAGGTTCAGAAGACTGAAACTAAAAGTTGATCGGAGTAAAAAAAAAGACTCACATAGACTGTGTGGCCAAATGTATGAATATTGCCCTCACCATCTTTTACCAAGAATATGTGCAATAATATTCATCTGGTAAGGGACATAGCTTGCATGCAGGGGCACACCACCAATGAGGCCAGGTGAGGCCTAAGGCAGCACCAGGTAGAGGCAAGAGGGGGGCAGCGAAGGGCCATGGGCAATGAGCGCTTTCATAGTGGCAAAGGGGTTAGGTGAAGAAATTGGCATTGGGGGGCGCCAGTTTTATTATTACAAAAAAAGTTTAGATGATCCAATAAATTTCGTTGCACTTAACAATTGTGACCCACTTGTTGTTGATTCTTCACCAAAAATTTAAAATGTTATATCTTTTTGTTTGAAGCCTGAAATGTGGCAAAAGGTTGAAAAGTTCCAGGGGGCCGAATACTTTCGCAAGGCACTGTACATACGGTCTGCTGGTTTCCCGCTTATGGACTCCCATGATCAGCTGTGATCTGTAGCAGAACCTGGTAGCAAGTGTTCAGTCTCCCAGCAGCGCCCCCATAGGGAACAGGAAGCATTACACTGTTCTTATAGAAATCAATGGCGTGTCTGTGTGATGTGCTGGGTCCTCCAAAGCAAGAGACAATCTTTTTAGCTCTTTTCAATTCGGCTAAGAGATGAGGATCCCATTTTTCTCAACCAGACTCATTTGAGAAGGGGCCTCTCTGATGTCACCTAGAAGCCATAATATGCTCATATCCAGATTTTACATTGTGTTCAGCTTTTGCTTGATCATTCTGTATGAAAAGATGATTATAGCAAAGAGCATGATGTCATCCTTCCCAGCATTATCTCATGCACGGGTGATTGTTGTTTTTTCTTACTTCTAGTAAATGAAGGTTGGACAGCTATTTAATTAGTGATGTAATTAAGACAAGGTTTGAGAAATGAAAATGGATTTTGCAGAAGTCATTAATGTCCCACCAAATTATCTGGTCTTGTCAAGTCTGTTCTGTGTCCTTAATTAACTTCCAATGAGACCCTAAAGAACATGGACACTGTTGACACAAACAAAGAAGCATTTCCCATCGTTACACAATGAATCTAATGGATTATCTCATGGATAACTCTATGATGTAGTAGTTGTTTGGACAATATTGATGATGCTTAGTCATATCCATAATAGGATGGTTCTGAAAGTATCTTGAAGATCTGCAAAGGAGAAGCCATAGTCTTTTTAAAGGCTGCTTTCTAAACTAGTGATCTTCTGTATTAAGGCATTCCTTTTAATATTTCGACTTACAGTATGCGGCCATTCACCAGTATTACTTGGAGTGCTGTCTGTGTGGTTGTATTCTGCAAAGAGAGTTAGAGCTGGTTCCTCGTAGGACAATACATCAGGAATCAATGGAGAAGATGGTGGCTAAAGCCAGCAGCAACAGTTGGCATTCTACATGATGATCACAAGCTAGCAACAGTAGGGTATGGCAAAATGCAATAGCTATAGACAGACTGGTTGAGGTATGCCATCCACAGCATAGATCCAGGTGGAGCAGGGTAAGGCAAACAGCAGCAGCTAGTACTCAAGAGGGACACTCAAGAATTAGCACACTGGGCTACAGAGACAGTCGAAGTAGGGTATGGCAAAAACAGTGGTTGGTGGGAACCACAGGAACACAGAGCCAGCTGGAGCAGAGTACAGCCTAGGCTGGCACTGGCCAAAGTGGTCAGATACATCAAGTGGAGCAGAGTTAAGTGGCAAGAACAAGATCGAGGCCAAGCCGGTGTAGTTACACAACAACAAAAAATCACCAAAAACACCAATGGGCTTGTAAAACAGGGCAAGGTGTGCTGAAAAGGCTTTGATTTGAATTTACCACACCTATCAAGTTCATGGTTTGTCACAAATGGCTTCTTGTGACCCATCATGGCCCTTGTCTATCCTTGGATTGAGGACAGATGAGCATCCTGAGTAGTAGTGTAGTATGAGATCAAGCATATGAAGCCAAACAAGGGTGCACAATTTGATAAAGGTAGCCCTTTTGGCTATAGGGTGAGGGGGGGCTATACTTGATCTCGCCCACCTTCCCCGTGGTTGGTGTGATCCTTAACTCGGGCACTGCGTGAAGACCAAATGGAGGAAGAAGCTGGTCAAGAGGTTCTGCTGCCCTTTTGAGGAGTGCAAGGTAACCATATCCTAAACCAAAACTAGAGTGAGGATATTTTTCTGTTTTAGCCCTCTATGTAGCTTCCTTCTTCGACCGTTGTGAAAAAAGCTATTATATTGACCAGAACTCTTCAAGCAACTAATTGACTTGATTTGGCAAGTTAGTATTCTTAACTAGAGATGAGGTAGTTTTTTTTTTTTTTAATTTAAAAAAACTGCTTTCCCAACATTTCTCCAAATTGATCCAAGCCTCAAGAATGACCTCATTCCACTACAACCCTTAGTCGTGTGCTCATCTCTAATGATAAAACGTATTTCCTCTATTCATCTCCATCCCAGAACCAGATGTGGAGATGTTCTCAATTTGTCCATTTCCTGACATTCTTTAAAGTTATCCAATCTTTATACTTTAACTTTAAATTTTTTTATTTATTTTTTTACAAAAATCTAAACGTAACCTGAAAATAAATCCCATTTCAAACGAGACCGAAAATCTGCAGCGTTAAAATCTGTCCTGAAATCTGCTGGCAAACAATAGGCTAAGATGAAGCAAATTGTTTCATTTCTACCGAGACGTCTCTCTCTCCTAACATGTATTTTTGTGACACTCGAGGCAAAGACCTTATTTCACCAGACGACCAGTAAATATAGCGATTGTATGAGAAAAAGCAAGGGGTGGGGGGCGTCAATTTTTTTTCTTTTCTATTTGCGCAACTAGCAAAATTGGTTTGTCATTTCATAGAGATGTTTTGCACTTTAAAATGTGAAAAGCTGCAGGAAGCCCCGGCCATGTTTTTCTAGTAGGACGTAATGGAAGATCTTGTAATGTTTATGCCGTACATTTAATATATCCATCATAGCCGACACATGGGGATGTAAAAGCCAAGTCCTGTATTAGCCTACCGGGATGACCTCTCCAGACGGTAGCACCCTACTGCTGAGTAATCCACGCTCCCCAGCAGTGATGGAATTAAATCCATTTCTACGGGGAATAGGAGATAGTTTAGTATTGAGCATGCTGGTGTAGATGACTGCTGGGTGGGATCCAAGTGCATCCCGTGCTCGAGGTGACATTGACTTGTCCTTAAATGAAATGGTCATTTACTATTCAGTATACACAGCATAAGTCATCAGACTTGTACCTCTTTATGCCTTCTCATGCTCTGCCTCGTTCCATCGGGAATATTTTTATTTTTGGTGTATATTTTACATTAAGCTTTTTTTATGTTTCATATTGTGTAATATTTGTCCGTGTATCCCTTTAAATAGGGTTATCCCAGGACTAATGTGAAGCTATGAAAACCAAACATCATATTGTATATGACAATATTTTTCTAACAAAGCTGGAACCAGCCCTGTACCTCACATGGATCCAGAATTATCCCTGTTTGTTGTTGCATTTGCTCTGCTAGATTTATTTTAAGCCTGCAGTTCAGAGGGTGTGTCCTTTGGGCTGCAGCTCTCTCCCTGTCACAGCTTAGGAGGCGTGTCTTTTCTACTGCAGCTCTCTCCCACAGTTCAGGTGGTGTGTCCCTTTGGCTGCAGCTCTCCCACAGTTCGGGGGGGGTGTCCTTTGGGCTGCAGCTCTCTCTCAGCTCAGGAGGTGTGTCTTTCCTATTGCAGCTCTCTCCCACAGTTTCAGGAGGTGTGTCTTTTCTACTGCAGCTCTCTCCCACAGTTCAGGAGGTGTGTCCCTTTGGCTGCAGCTCTCCCACAGTTCGGGGGGGGGTGTCCTTTTGGCTGCAGCTCTCTCTCAGCTCAGGAGGTGTGTCTTTTCTATTACAGCTCTCTCCCACAGTTCAGGAGGTGTGTCTTTTCTACTGCAGCTCTCTCCCACAGTTCAGGAGGTGTGTCCCTTTGGCTGCAGTTCTCCCACAGTTCAGGGGTGTGTCTCTTCTGAAGTAACTGTCACAGCTTCTAACACTTGATACGGATGGTGGCAGTTGAAGGATGGAACTTGACATGTGCAACTACCTCAGCAATGCTACTAAGGTGAACAGAAAAATAAAGAAAAAAAAACCAGCAGGTGGCGCTATAGAAATACATTTTATTGAATGGTGACTGTAGTAAAGTTTTAATTACATGCAATTACAAAAATATTAAGATCCAGGTGCTGGTTTGAAAGCAAAGTTTATTTCATGTTGACTGTAGAATGTTTCTATTTTTGCCTTCGCTTTCCATTAGAATTTTTTGCCTTTGTTTTTTTTTTAACAGGATGAGCTGCAAAATGTATAATTATCATATTTAACCCCTTGACGACATGCATCATATAGGTGCGGCTTGTGTAGTCTTTTTAAAGATAGAAACCCGCTCCGCAGTGGATCAGATGCCATAGTTGCTGGGTTGCCTGCTCTTTCACACAGCAGACACCCCCGGGACTAATGCCTCCAATCGGCAATAACACAGATCACAGACATTAAACTCCATGGTCAGTTGTGACCAGGGCATCTGAGGCAGCTTTCCCCAGGAGCGATGTGTTTCCAGGGCCCGAAAGGCTTCCACGTGCTGAGATCGGGGAAGCTGTTCGCTCATGTTAATAGTTTCACTGAAGAGTTTCATGCTATTACAGCTGTAGTTCTTATGGAGGCCTGCAGGTGGCAGGGCTTCATAAGAAATAGTGAATCTGCCATACCCTCCTATGTAGATCGCATATTTATGTTATTTATGTCCCCTAGGAGGGGTTTAAATTTTTTTTTAAAAAGAGTAGAAAAAATATAATATTTCAAATTGCCCCTCTTTCCCCATTAAAAATAAACAATAAATAAATCAAAATAAAGATTATATGAACTGGCGGGTCCCAAAACCCCTTGAAGTATTTGGTGGTAAATCAGGACAGGATTTTTTTTTTCTCTTAAACAATTAAAATTTTATTGACTGCAAGCAGAGATCTGGAAGATATGGATACACACAGTTTATTAGAAAACAACATTATTATTTGCTGACTACCTTGCATGTAGTACCCGCTATACATTATATGGCTTGCATCATGTCAGGTGCTACAAATGTTAGCAATCCCCAGGGTTGTCCATCTGAAAACAGTCTTCAATCAGGAGTGTGACTGGTGCAGTAAAAGACTTGGCGGTCTTGTAATCAGCAGCTGTGAATTATGGCCAGGTCCAGCCGATGGGGACAGAACCAGAATAGCACAGGTTATGGGTGAGAAGTGCTGATCTTCTCAGAAGGGTCTCACACGTGTGGTCTCGTGTTCATATGATGGTAGGTCAGGCAGGCAGCGACATAAACCGAGGAAGTAATTGTGAGAAACAGCTAGATAGAGAAGACAATCAATAACGGGTCAAGGTCTATGTGGTTTGTTGATAGCGTAACTCAGTGTGAAGACTATCATGGATGGAGCATGTGCGGGGCCTTACATATGTCACCACGGCAAAAGATGACTGTACCGTAGTAGAACCTAGCATGCATGATGCCCATCGGTAGAAGATTGTGCTTCTTGAGACATCTGACCGGTGGAGGTCCGACTCCCAGCACCCTGCCAATTAACTTTTTCGAAGAGGTCACAGTGCTCTGTTGAGTGCCACAATCGGATATGTAGGCAGTGTTTTTGCTAAAGAACACAAGACAGGCGCACCATAGGGTAATAACGTAAAGGTAGCGGTAAAGAAATTACTCCAAATGGAGGCTCACCTTGTGGGGTTGTGCTAGCAGTAGGCACAACGCTAGTGTAGGCACATCAGAGGGTATTTGAAGCCCCCAGAGATGGTTGGTCTGCGGCCAGGTATGCAGGTACTTCCACGAAAGGATGCCCGGAGTCCCCAAGAAGGCAAATGGTTCAGCAGAGGAACATCCCATGGCGCAAGGAACCAGCCAGTTGTATTAGTAGAAATTCCATCCGTACAACGCGTTTCGGGGAATCAGAGCCCCTTCATCAGGTATAGACTGGTTATCCGTTGTACAACGCATTTCAGGGAATCAGGTGCAGACTGCTTCATACCTGATGAAGGGGATCTGATTCCCCGAAACGCATTGTACCATTTGGTAATAAATTCTGAAGTTTCTGCTAATACAACTGGCTGGTTCCTTGTGCCGTAGGATGTTCCTCAGCTGAACTGTTGAGTGCCACGGGCTTTTCCTAGGTCAGTGAAGTCACCATCATTGGTCGCATGGTGTTTGTGCAGCTGAAACCCATCCAAGTGAATGGGCTGCAATACCAAGCACTGCCACTATACAATGTATGGCGCTGTGACTGGCATGCTGTGAAAAGGCTACAGAGCTCATCGGAACACCACTGCCACCTCAAACAGCTAATTGGTGGCAGTGCTGAGTGTTGCATTCCCACTCATCAGATATGGATGAATATCGTACTCCTGAAAAACTGCTATAAGAGTGGCAATCACCTGTTTTTCTTGTAAGTTATGATAAATGTGTCTGGACCCTTCAGTTTAACCCATCCGCTTTTAAAAGTCAGTAGCATGAGCAACAAAAATTTGAGATATTTCTATGCCAGTTAATGAATACCCCTGATAGATTCTAGTTTCCTCTACTGAAAAGTAAATTTCTGTGCACTTAAAGGAGTTGTCTCACTTCAGCAAATAGCATTTATTATGTAGAGGATGTTACTACAAGGCACTTACTAATGTATTGTGATTGTCCATATTGCTTCCTTTGCTGGCTGGATTCATTTTTTCATCACATTATACGCTGCTCGTTACATAGGGGTTATGTGACTGTCCCCGATTTAAGATACAGTCCTGGCAAGTTCACGTTGTCCTGGGCTAAAAATAGGTGGGGCTAACACACCTGAATGGGTGTTCCAAGGCATGGAGGCAGTTTAGGGCATTCCTAGCGGTGGGGCTTGCATGTCCTGGTTTTACAAACTGAAACGTTGCTAAGTATGGGGTTACGACCACCCTGCAATCCAGCAGCTGTGGTCGTACTTACACACTATAGGAAAATCTGCCAGCCTCTCTGGTGTTCGGGACCATGGGAGCTCACATAGTCTGGTGCTTTTTCCTATAGTGTGCAAGCACGACCACCACTGATGGATTGCAGGGTGGTCTGTAACCATGGAAACGAGCAGCATATAATGCGATGGAAAAATGAATCCAGCCAGCAAAGGAAGCAATATGGACAATCACAATACATTAGTAAGTGCCTTGTAGTAACTTTCTCTACATGATAAATGCTATTTACTGAAGTGATACAACCCCTTTAAGGTTCTTTATTCTATGTAGGGGATAAATGAAAGCCAGATAGAAACAGATTTGTACATGGCTGTAACCTATAAGGGACCATATATATACCGGATTCTGCTATGGATAAAAGGGTTGACGGTGATCTCAAGTGTCTCATTGTGCATGATTCAATCTTCTGTATCAGTAAGTGGTCACTTAGTACCTACCTAATGCGTATAGAAGAGGCATTACGGAACAGTTAATAGTACATATGACCTTACCTCTGCCAAACGCGCGGTAATTTCTGGATCTAGTGATCTCATTGTCGTCTTAATGACCTCATCTAATTATTGTTAACGGAGAGATTGTCTAGGGCTTAATGCGCGCGGCAGCGTCCTAATGAACTCCTCGCGCTGCGCTGCTCTTTAACCAGAAACACAGGATCATTTGGAAAATTAGAAAAAAAATACATTAAGGAGAGGAAGCCGGATTCATTTACATCTATCCCCGTGACATAAGATGATAATGACACTGCCATCTCCAGCCATGATGGAGGACCCAGGTTCAAGGAGGTTACACCAATGCACTCTATGTAATACTGAGGAGTAGCAGGAACGAGTTTGTCATTTGGCACAGCTCATCGGCGATTTGTCATTTCCCATAGGGCCTCGTCTAAACCTCTTACATTAACATTAGGCAGAAAGTTATCAGGCTGGATATAGAGAATGGAGTAGGCGCAGTGCTCACCATGGTCAACATACAGTATATGGTAGGAATATTTTACGTACAGGCTTCCAGTGTATGCATCCTGCAGCTCCAACTGTGTTGAAAAGCTCCGTTAAAGGGGTTGTGCCACAAAACCAATTCTACAGTTTTCAAACCAGCACCTGGATCTGAATATTTTTGTAATTGCATGCAATTAAAAATTTGGTATAGCCACTGAGATATTCAGTAAAATGTATTTGTATAGCGCCACCTGCTATTTGTTCTTTTCTTTATTTCTTGTCCATCTCATTGAGGTGTTCACACATGCTCAGATTAAATCTTCTGCCGCCAGCCATATCTCTGTTAGAAACTGTGGCAGTTACAGGGAGAGAGCTGCATACAGGACATGACCGCTGAGCTGCCAGGCTGAAAATAATCTACCAGAACAATTGGAGCAATGAATGTGGAGATCTCTAGACCCATGTGAGGTACAAGGCTGGTTCCCTCTTTATTAAGCCTCATTCACATGTCCATGTTCCATATATGTGTGCTGTACGTGTTCTCCATGGACTGGACAAGTTCCTATTCATTTTTATGTGTGCCAGCCATATCTTCTGATGAAGCTGGGTCAGTTACAGGGAGAGAGCTACGGCAGAAAGGACACACACCCCTGAAAAAGGACACTCCCCCCGAGAGAGGATGTTCAACCTGACCTGCCAGTCTGAAGACAATCTAGCACAGCAAATTAAAAAATGAATGGGGGTGCCCTTCCATCTCAGGTACAGGGTTGGTTCTAGATTTGTTAGATTGTCATGTGCTATTAGAAGTCTGATTTTCATGTTCTTCCCTCAATCATGGCACATCCCTCATAATTACACTTAAAAAAAATAATAAAATAAAATATATATATATTATATATTTTTTAGACCACATGCTGCCACCACAAGGGGGAGCTCATTGCATTCTTTGGTATTATTGAGCTCAGTGTAGAACTAGTATGCAGTAAACTCTTGAGCTCCCTCTAATGGAGGCTGCTATGTTATCTTTTTATGCCTATGCAGAGGATTTCGAGCTCTGTATCAGAAATAAAAAGCTCCCACCAGTTTGTGGTATTAAGCAGCACTGAATTTTAAACTTATTCAGATAAAAAACAAATGTATTCAAGGCAGGATATATCAAGCACCTATATATCATTTTTGGGCTCTGGTCAAAAGTGCGCTTCATATATTAATTATCTATCCTGACCTGGGATATGATATGTAATACAGACACACAGTACACACAGGTATGTCTGGGATGTGACATGTAATACAGACACAGTGCACACAGGTATGTCTGGGATATAGCATATAATACAGACACACAGTGCACACAGGTAGGTCTGGGATATGACGTAATACAGACACACAGTACACATAGGTATGTCTGGGATGTGACATGTAATACAGACACAGTGCACATAGGTATGTCTGGGATGTGACATGTAATACAGACAGTGCACACAGGTATGTCTGGGATGTGACATGTAATACAGACACACAGTGCACACAGGTATGTCTGGGATGTGACCTGTAATACAGACACACAGTGCACATAAGTATGTCTGGGATGTGACATGTAATACAGACACACAGTGCACATAAGTATGTCTGGGATGTGACATGTAATACAGACACACAGTGCACACAAGTATGTCTGGGATATGACATGTAATACAGACACACAGTGCACATAGGTGCACATAGGTATGTCTGGGATGTGACATGTAATACACACACACAGTGCACACAGGTATGTCTGGGATGTGACATGTAATACACACACACAGTGCACACAGGTATGTCTGGGATATGACATGTAATACAGACACACAGTGCACACAGGTAGGTCTGGGATGTGACATGTAATACAGACACACAGTGCACACAGGAATGTCTGGGATATGACGTAATACAGACACACAGTGCACACAGGTATGTCTGGGATGTGATATGTAATACATACAGTGCACACAGGTATGTCTGGGATGTGATATGTAATACAGACACACAGTGCACATAGGTATGTCTGGGATGTGATATGTAATACAGACACACAGTGCACACAGGTATGTCTGGGATGTGACATGTAATACAGACACACAGTGCACACAGGTAGGTCTGGGATGTGACATGTAATACACACACACAGTGCACACATGTATGTCTGGGATGTGACATGTAATACACACACAGTGCACATAGGTATGCCTGGGATGTGACATGTAATACAGACACACAGTGCACACAGGTATGTCTGGGATGTGACATGTAATTCAGACACATAGTGCACACAGGTATGTCTGGGATGTGACATGTAATACAGACACACAGTGCACACAGGAATGTCTGGGATATGACATGTAATACACACACAGTGCACACAGGTATGTCTGGGATGTGACATGTAATACAGACACACAGTGCACACAGGTATGTCTGGGATATGACATGTAATACAGACACACAGTGCACACAGGTATGTCTGGGATATGACATGTAATATAGACACACAGTGTACCCAGGTATGTCTGGGATGTGACATGTAATACAGACACACAGGTATGTCTGGGATGTGACATGTAATACACACAGTGAACACAGGTATGTCTGGGATGTGACATGTAATACAGACACACAGTGCACACAAGTATGTCTGGGATGTGACATGTAATACACACAGTGCACACAGGTATGTCTGGGATGTGACATGTAATACAGACACACAGTGCACACAGGTATGTCTGGGATATGTCTGCAATCTTCTGTGGGGCACTGCTGTTAGCTATATAGGTGAAAATGAGGTGACAGACTCCCTTTAGTGTATGGTGCTTGTATAGAGAGAAATTCCCTTTTAACAACATATTCAGCTCTGCTATATCACTATAAACCTTTTTCTGCTGTTTGCATTGGGCTCATTTACACTCAATGTTAGGTCTCTATATTTCTTGCTAATAACAGGAGCCGGTGTCCGGCATCTACTGCTTCCCTAATCTTTCCAATCAGCCAAACACTGCCCTTTCATAGAAATCCATCTGTAATTTCAGGAGAGAAAAGGAATCTGACAGCGGTTCTGCCTCCCCGTGTCGGCTTGAAGGAGGCTACAGATATAGATTGAATCAGGAGATAGGCAAACCATTGATTTTCTCTTTTATTAAAGCAGAATGAGCTTCCAATCAATAGTATTGATCCATAGGAACTCAAAGGAACTTCAGGAGACACTTCACAGTGCAGAAGACCGCACCACAATAGGTCTGATAGTGCGAGAGCAACTTTTTCTTCTTTTTTTGGGAGGGGTGACATTGCCTTTGCCAAGCAGAGGTAAATCTGTCATTGAACCTGTGATTTATCTATCTATCTATCTATCTATCTATCTTGTATATCTGTGTCTCTCTCTCATATCTCTCTCTCTCTCTCATATCTCTCTCTCTCTCTCATATCTCTCACTCTCTCATATCTCTCACTCTCTCATATCTCTCATATCTCTCTCTCCAGTGGCGTAACTACAACTGACTGGGCCCCACAGCTCATTTTTGATCGGGCCCCCACCCCCCAGAAACTTCTTTGCCAGCCCCAACTCATATGCAACCCCTACTCCTGTGTCTAATCAAGATTGAACTCTAAGACAAGCCGCTCCTCCTACAGTGTCATATGTATATAATATCATTGTATAATACTGTTGAGGGGCCCCTGACAAATTCTTTTAGTCTTCCTCCTTATGGGGGCCCTTTGTGGCTCTGGGCCCCAAAGCAGTCGCTTCCCCTGCTTCCCATATTGCTACACCCCTGTCTCTCTCTCATATCTCTCTTTCTCATATCTCTCTCTCTTCCATATCTCTCTTTCTCTCCCATATCTCTTTCATCTCTCTCATATCTCTCTCATCTCTCTCTCATATCTGTCTCATATCTCTCTCTCATATCTCTCTGTCTCTTTCATATCTCTCTCTCAGCCATCATTGTTACAACCCACATATAAGGAGCCCATCAGCTGAGCTGCCTGATGGACCAGAGTGAAAATTCAGATCCTGCTACTAAAGAAACTTAAGGTTGCACAGAGACAGTGGTTCAGCATTTTTAATACCAATTTAAAAAATGATTTTTAGCTCAAAACCAGTACAATGTAATAATTCACAAAAAAAGTCCCTAAAGGTGTACATAGCCTTTAAGCTGTGTGTGGCAGTTTTACGGCAGCCCCTTGGATCAAGCAGTTGTTGGAGGTCTTATCCAGTATTTGATAATGACGACCTATCCTTTGGATAGGTCCTCATTAATACATCAGCGGGGGTCTGCTCCTGCCTCCCCTCTTCCTGCCGATCAACTGTTTTAGGGACCAGAGCTTTGGTGAGTGTTGCTGGCCCCTTTCCAAGCACAGCGCCGTACCTTGTATAGTGGCTGTTCTTGGTATTGCAGTTTAGTCCCATTGACTTCAACAGGACTGAGCTGCAATTAGGCCATGTGACCTCTGGTGATGGCCTCGATGAGCACCTGACCTCTTCTAACAGCTGATTGGCCTATCCAATGACCTGTATATTGATGACCTATCCAGAGAATCGGTCATCAATATAAATTCCCTGATAACCCCTTTAACTTGCTCAGTTGGTTACATGGTGGGGCCATCAGAGGCTTCAAAATATATCTCTGGTGCCTAAATGATGCAGGGCTCTTTTAGTATACCGCATGAGATGTGTAGCCTTTTATGTTTAGTTCTCGAGAAATGGAGCACATCTTGAAGACGGCTCATACAGATTAGGAATACAATGACTTTTTTTGTGCGCTCCCCATTACATCAAAAGAATTGAAATGGTTATTTAAAGTTACAGCCAAAACTACACCATGAGAGCGACACTACTATCATTTACCGTAATGTTTTCCTCAATCACACACTTTTATCTGTTGTTCCGTCTCCGCGCCTCCCGCCTCAGTCCCGCTCACAACATCAGGTCAGCCGTAGACCGGCTTCTGCGGGTTAAATATTGAAGGATTGCTATCTCATTTCCCATATCTGGCTTTTCAATGGCCGCTCAGAATAGCATGATGGTAATAATGGTCCTCGGAATGAGCTTTCAAAATAAGACTCTTTTCCCATTTATTCTCGAATAGGCCTCAGAATTGCCGTAATAAACATAACTTTTCCTCCCTCCTCGCGATGGAAGCTTCATCCTTATTTCTTGTCTTGTTTCTTGGAACTTGATAAGTGATTTTGTAATAATGGTAATAACAGAAGGAAAACCATCTCCTTTACAAATATACCGCTTTATTATATGTCAATGGTTTAGTCTCCTGCTATCTATCTATCTCCTATTTAGTATCTATCTATCTCATTATCTATCTGTCTATCTATCTCATATCTATCTATCTATCTATCTATCTATCAATCTATCCATCCATCCATCTAGATGAATGAAAGTAAGAAGCAGCACACCGCAGATGCCAGATGCAATTCCCTTGTAGAATCTGGACAAGGATCCCAAAATTTAGGCAATTGTAGAAAAAGGCAGCGCTCCGGACTTCAATGAAGAAAAGTGGATCACTTTATTTCACCCAAAATCTCATATCTATTTAATCTTATCTATCCCTCTACTATCCATCTAGTTTCTGCTTCTTTCTATCTCTCTTCATCTCTCTCCTCATCTCTCTTTTTCTCTCTCTCTCATCTTTTTCTCTCTCTCTCATCTTTTTCTCTCTCTCTCTCCTCATCTCTCATTCTCTCCTCATCTCTCATTCTCTCCTCTTTCTCTCTCTCCTCATCTTTCTCTCTCTTTCTCTCTCTCTCCATGTCTCTCTTCATCTTTCTCTCCATCTCTCTCTCCTCATTTCTCCTCTCATGTCTTTCTTTCTCTTCATCTCTCTCTCCTTGTCTCTCTCCTCATCTCTCTTTCTTTCTCTCATCATCTCTCTCTCCTCATCTCTTCACCTCTCTCTTCATCTCTCTCCTCATGTCTTTCTCTCTCCTCATGTCTTTCTCTCTCCTCATCTTTCTCTCTCTCTCATCATCTCTCTCTCCTCATCTCTTCACCTCTCTCTTCATCTCTCTCCTCATGTCTTTCTCTCTCCTCATCTTTCTCTCTCTCTCATCATCTCTCTCTTCATCTCTTCACCTCTCTCTCTTCATCTCTCTCCTCCTCTCTCCTCATGTCTCTTTCTCTCTCCTCATCTCTCTCCTCATCCCTCTTTCTCTCTCTCTTCACCTCTCTTTTCATGTCTCCCTCCCTGCTAATACTAGACTCTTCAACTAGACTGAGCAATGGGTGGATCTAACAATCCCGAATTCCTCTTCCTTGGGGGCGGTGACAGAGTTAGTGACTCACATCTGACAGATTACTATAGGTATAGGTAAGATAGATCAATCTAGATGAGATGGGTACGATAGATTAATCTAGATCTGATAGGGTACAATAGATTGATCTAGATCTTAAAGCGTTTGACAGATTGATCTAGATCTTATAGGGTACAACAGATTAATCTAGATCTGATAGGGTACAATAGATTGATCTAGATCTTAAAGCGTTTGACAGATTGATCTAGATCTTATAGGGTACGACAGATTAATCTAGATCTGATAGGGTACAACAGATTGATCTATATCTTATAGGGTATGACAAATTAATCTAGATCTGATACAGTACAATAGATTGATCTAGATCTTATAGGGTACGACAGATTGATCTAGATTTTATAGGGTACGACAGATTAATCTAGATCTGATAGGGTACAATAGATTGATCTAGATCTTATAGGGTACGACAGATTGATCTAGATCTTATAGGGTACGACAGATTGATCTAGATCTTATAGGGTACAACAGATTGATGTAGATCTTATAGGGTACGACAGATTGATCTAGATCTTATAGGGTACGACAGATTGATCTAGATCTTATAGGGTACGACAGATTGATCTAGATCTTATAGGGTACGACAGATTGATCTAGATCTTATAGGGTACGACAGATTGATCTAGATCTTATAGGGTATGACAAATTAATCTAGATCTGATACGGTACAATAGATTGATCCAGATCTTATAGGGTACGACAGATTGATCTAGATCTTATAGGGTACGACAGATTGATCTAGATCTTATAGGGTACGACAGATTGATCTAGATCTTATAGGGTATGACAAATTAATCTAGATCTGATATGGTACAATAGATCCAGATCTTATAGGGTACGACAGATTGATCTAGATCTGATAGGATAAGATAGATTGATCTGGATCAGATAGGATAAGATAGATTGATCTGGATCAGATAGGGTAAGATAGATTGATCTGCATCAGATAGATAGAGATGTTGGATAGAGTGCAGTGGACTAAACCAGTCCAGTATAAAATCCGGGCTTTAGAGATCGGCACAATCCTTCTTATTCTTGTAAGACTTCAATACCTGTCACTTAAGATTAGTTTCATGTATTTCTTAATAACAGCTTTTCTATGGTTTGTGTAAACTCCCTAATCATGTTAACAATCACTTTACGGCAAGGCCTCCGAAACACTGAATCTCAGGTCAATGAAGCCCATACGAGATCCGGCCTCATTTCCATAATAATCTGTTATTTCCATAAGAATAAGCCGGTAAGGGTACTTTTATTGCCGCAATAAAAACAGCCAAGTGATATGGTGATGGTACTTTATTAGATTTATTTTATCTGACTGTACCGGCGGTGACACGGCGTAACCCTTATTTATGAAGTTTAAATGAATGTCTTATGGATCTTAATACAATACAGAAGAAAATTACCATGACAGTCAGTTTAATCTGGATTTGTATCCGACACAAATGGTCCTGGGATAAATTGCAGGAAATAATTTCCCTTCTTGCTTGTATCCATAACAACCTGGGATAATTGGTTCCCCCACTTACATCTTCATCTTTTGACCGGGCGAAATAACAACCTCGCGAAAATGGAGGTGAAAGGCGAAAGAGACGCCACAAAGGTTGACGTGTGCTTCGGATACATAGCCAAAGCCACTGAAATACGGCTCTGCTGAGTCAATATGTCACATAGTTAACGGGTGGCGGAACGTTTTCCAGACTTAATTGTAATTGGAAAATATCCAGCCGGACGTCGACGTGAGTCAACTTTGTGCTGTGTGTTTACGGAGGTAAAAAAATTGGAAGAGAAAACTGTAGTCGACAAAATGTAAGAAATAATATGTGGATGTATACGGGACAAAAAAAATCACCCTCCGGAATTTATTGCGCAAAATGGGAGCAGATTTACAGACAGTGTATGGCTCCCGACAACACGGACCTGACACTGCTGTATGTATCGGAACAGTATATATGAGCATTGTATGGCATCATTTATCTGGGCACTGTATGACAGTATTCATTTTGGCACCGTGTTGCAATATTCACATGGGAATTGTATCAGTTTACCAGTATTTACTGTGTGTGTGTATATGGTATGGGCGTATTTATCGCGGAATTATATGGTTATTAAAGGGGTTTTACCATCACATACAAGCCTTATGTGCCCTAGCGGTATGCTCCCATTGTCTGATAGGTGCAGTCCCACCATTGGGACCCACACCTATAACGAGAACACAGCGGGGAAACTGATGGAGGACACACTGTGCATGCGCAGCCGCCCTCCATTCATTTCAATGGGGGGGCGCCGAAAATAGCTGATCGCTGGCTGGGCTATTTCTGTCTACCCCATAGAAATGAATGGGAGCAGGGTAAGCTCGTGCACCCACATTCACTTGTATGGGAGCAGCGGGGAAAAGCACTTGGCAGTGGAAGGACCCCGGGAAGCCACAACTCTCCCCGCTCCGTTCTACTTGTAAGTGCGGGTCCCAGAGGTGGCCCCCCAGAAAGGGGCATCCTAGCGATATGCCCCCATTGTACGTGATGGGAATACCCCTTTAACGTAGAATGAATTAAACTCCCGAAGTGGAATTCGATCCCAATTTCAGGGAAAATTTTATTCCCCACAAAGCTGAATTTCCTCATGCTTCTTGGCAACTAATCAATTTTCCCTGAAAGTCGTTTAAAAATTTTTTATAAAATCATACTTGCCTCATCCGTTTGAGCATGAAGAGCCGGCCGCTGCCATCTTGATTGAAGATCTTGCACGAAGTCCCAGGCACGGTGACGTATGACGTCATCACGGGCCGCATGAGATTTCGCACTAGATCTTCAATCAAATGGATGAGGGTAAGTATGATTTTATTAATTTTTATTTTTATTTTTTTTTAATTTTACACTGTGAATGCGGCATTCGAAGGGTAAAATGATGGGTAACTGCACAATCGCCGCTCCCTGTCATTGCACCCACCACTTACAAAGAAATGCGTTTGTGACAAAGTAGTTCATCAAATTTTTTTGTAAAATTTGGAGTAGTCGAATCAAATTTTTGAATGCTTTGCTTATCTCCAATGGGTTATGGACAATCTCATGACTAATGTGCCAAGAAAAGATTTTCCTTTACAAATTGCCAGGTAGCTTTTGACAATATTGCCTTGGAGTGATGGACCAGCATTGCTGAGAAAAATGATGTTTTAACATGAGCAAATGAGCCTCTAGGAGCAACAGGGAAGTTACCATTACACCTAGAGGCTCATTTGCATATATTAAAAGGTAATTTTTCTCAGCAATGCGGGCACATATGAACATGGGACCAACACAGATGTCTTCAGCTGCCAAGTGCACATGTAACAGGTCAGCCAGTGTCATAGGTACAAATCTGCTGACAGCTGTCCTTTTAAAATTTAGTATAACCACTGAGTTATTGTATTGTACGGCACTGTTTAAGCACTCTATTGAACTATTTATGTACATATTGCTTGCCACTGTTGCAGAAAGCCCCTAAGGAGCCAGATGGGAGTGTTAGTGGTTCTGGCTGCATAAAGAATATCATGGTGGCTTTCCTCTCACCATTGCTCCCTAGGGCCACTGCAGTGAGAGGAAGCGCACCCTTTCTTCCCTCAGGGCACTCCCCAGTGTTAGGGCTCCTGTCTGATGGTAGTGCGCTTGGTGGTATGGTGTGCAGTGGCCGGCATATGGTGTAGGAGTCAGTAACCAGGCCAGATTTAACTGAATAAATGTATGTCATTTCTGTAGTGCAAAATGAGGGTTGCAGTACTTCCAACAGTCTGAGAACATGGTTCCAACCATGTACAGTGCAAATCTTCCCCAAATGAATACATATGGGTATAGGCCAGGTTCAGATTCAATGTTCTCCTTCACTCTTACTTTGTAAAATCTGATGATGACATTAATACTTTTGGTAAGATAGCTGAAATACCCTACTGCAGTGTACAGATTTGGGGAAATAATCAACCAGGTTGCGTCTAAGTGGGTGGTGTCTTAGCAGTATTCCCCTCATAGCAGTAATGTCTATAGCTTTTGATAGCAGTGTACCTTACTAGCTAGCTCACTAGCCTTTCTGGAATTCTCTCTCTCTCTCTCTCTCTCTCTTTCTCTAAGTATTTCAGTCTTAAGATGGCTCTCTCTTGCTAGATCAAGCAGAGATGGTTAGTCTCTGTAGCTGAAGGCCAAGTACTGAGGAGCAGAACCTTGGACTCTGCCTCCTCTCTCCCTTCCTGCTAATGCTAGACTCCTCTACT
Source organism: Rhinella marina (assembly GCA_900303285.1). Taxonomy (NCBI): domain Eukaryota; kingdom Metazoa; phylum Chordata; class Amphibia; order Anura; family Bufonidae; genus Rhinella; species Rhinella marina. Next base: position 338,092 of record ONZH01026646.1, read on the forward strand.
AGACTGAGCTAGGGGTGGAGCTAACAATCCCGAGCTACCTTGGGGGCCGTGCCAAAATTGGTTAACTCCATTACTCCCATACATTACCATACTGGGTATACATAGCATAAAATGACAACATAAATCAACAAAATATTAGCAACCATGCCTTGCTCTGGGGTACGGCTCTTTTATTAAAGGGGTTATCTCATAATGGACAATGGGGGCGCAATGCTTGGATATGCCCCCATTGTCTTATAGGTGCGGGTCCCACAGCTGGGACCCGCACTTATATCCGGAATGGAGCCCAAAAGGGAAGGAGGGCACACTGCGCATACGCAGCCCCATCCATTCATTTTCTATGGGGCCGGCAAAAATAGCCGAGCGCTGGCCGCTGGCTCTATAGAAAATGAATGGGAGCGGAGGCAGCGCATGCGTGGTGCACTTCCATTAATTTCTATGGGGGCCAGCTTGGTGGTGGCCGGACAGGAGTCCTCCAGCCATCACCTTGTGGGGCTCCGTACTGGATATAGGTGCAGGTCCCAGAGGTGGGACCCGCGATATGCCCCCATTGTCCATCATGAGACAACCCCTTTAACAGGAATTGTGTCCCATAGGTAATAGTGTATATTTTACACATTCTGCTGACATCCATATTAAAGAATATAATTGAATAAGTGATTGATCAGAAGTTATTTCCTTTTAAGAAAAAAAAAGTTTGTACCCCCCTCGGGCCTGTGCATTAATAGGGTTATGGAAGTCCTTGGTGACATCTAATATTCTGATCATTTCCTTTTCAGAGACGTCTCGACATAATTTCTGCCTCTTAAACATCACCAAATGTCCCATTTGTAAATTGGAATAGAGAAATGATCTGTGCCTGATATCCCTCTCTGTTCTGGTGGTGCAGAGCAGACAGATCATTTACAGACAGATGTCTTTCCAAATGTATCACCGCCAATTACTGCAGAAAACCAGACTTCTAGACTTGTGTCTGCTAAACAAAGGAATCGCCCAAAAGCGCCCAGGATCCTCCGCCGCCGCGTGACCCCCCTAAAGCCGTCACATACCTTTGTAATCTGCTAATTGCGAGGCAGCTGCTGCCCTGTAAAACCAGGGATGAATTTATCTGCTCTACAATATGTCGGATTAATTTTGCCAATCGTATTCTGGCGGTAGACATCACTTCATCTGTAGTCAGTAGTCACCGGGTGTAATCAGCCTGTCATCTTCCTTGTCTTTCTCCTTCTTGGAAAAGGGTAAGACGTACTCCCCAACGTAGTAAATTGAGATGTATTTTATAGAGACCAAGGACCGTGCTTACTATATAATATAATATAAAATACAATAAAATAATTATTTATATTAATAATTCATTGTGTACGATATTAAACTACATTCATTGACCAAAAACACCGCCCCCCCCAAAAAAAAAACGTAACCTACAGAAAGGCTCTCAGAGGCTCCTTTTGGGTAGTGTACCTGTTGGTGTGAGATCATTGACTGCTTAGACATGCCACTATGAGTTATTATTTTATTGTATTTTATATTATATAATAATTCATTGTGTAAGATATTAAACTACACTCATTGAGAAAAAAAATGCACCCCGAAACTCAGCATGTAGTTGTGTCCAGCGCCTGAGTCTTGCCACAAGAGGGCGTAAAAGTGCTTAGTCGCTGCCCTACAGAAAGGCTCTCAGAGGCTCCTTTTGGGTAGTGTCCCTGTTGGTGTGAGATCATTGACTGGTGTCACTGCTCCCATGACATGACCTGCCTTTGACAGTCAGCCACCGTTGCCTTAGTTTGAAGTGATGTCATCAACAAGAAACCTAGACTTCTCTGGACTGGAACTGTATAGCCTTTAGAGATGTGGTTCTCTTTGGGATCCCACGGCGGTTGGGTCTGAGTATGAAGGCCTTGTGGTGAGTGCTTCAGTTCTGCCTTTGCTTTGGAGCGACACACTGCCCCAACTGCTGGTGTGATGATCTGGGGAGCCATCACATATGACAGCTGGTCACCCCTAGTAGTGATATGTGGGACACCAACATCTCAACAATATGTGCAGGACATCCTGTTGCCACATTTGTTCCTCTCATGGCAAGACTTCCAACTGGCATATTTTAGCAAGATAATGCTCCTCCACACACAGCAGGGGCTAGGGGCCAGGAATGTCTCCGACATATTGCGATTCAGCCTCCATCTTGGGGATAATGCCACAAGGTTTGTGCAATTTGGGAATGTTTTACCATTCTCTGCAGACCCTCTCAAGCTCTGTCAGGTTGGATGAGGAACATCTGCATTCTGCATTCATTTTCAGCTGCAAAATTGGGACATTTAACCCCAGTGCCTTAGGCTGGGCTGCCACCTTTACACGCCGGCCTGGTCTAAACGCTGAGCAGAGAACGGGGGCTTGGCTATCACATGAGAGCCGTGCTCCTGCTCTAACAGACTGGCAGGAGTGTCGATCCGGGCTGTTTAACCCCTTCAATGCCCTCCGCATGTTAACGGTGACTCCCATCGGCAAATGTGATTGCAGGGTGCCGATGTTTGTGTATAGGCTGGCTGGGACCTAGTGTAGGCCCCAAGCCTGCATTGAGTGTTTTTCAGCAGGTTGCGCCTCTCTGGTGCTGAGGATAGGTCATCAATACATATAACTTGGAGAACCCCTTTAAACTACAATGTACTATAGGGATATTACAGTGTAAAATTTTAAAATAAAATCATACTTGCCTCATCCATTTGCTCACAATGGGCCAGCCGTGGCCACCTTAATTGAAGATCTGGCGCAAAATCTGACGTGGCCCGTAATGTCATCACGTCAGCTGGCATGGTGACGTCATACGTCACCACGCACAGGATTTTGTGCAAGATTGTCAAGCAAGATGACGATTTTATTTTTCTTGGTTTTATTACACTATTTCAGATAAAATCGATTCACTTCCACTTTGCGGTGAATCGAATTTATCCTTAATTTCGGGTCAAAATTCTAGTCATCAACAAGTGATATTTTATTATATAGGACTGTAGCGCATCAGCTAGTTAGACACATTTTATACGGCAGGAGAGCACGAACACAGATATCCACAGCCTGATCCTGCAGAAAGTGGAACCCACGAGGCCCATAGGTGGACTGTGTAATAAAGCCGTTCATCATTTCTGGGTCTGCTCCCCAGACCACATCTAAAAGCTGCCGCGGTGTAACACATCTTTAAACTTTAAATGAAATCCATAATCTTTTCTCTTTCGGAGAGTTATGTCGGAGAGGTTCTGGACGGTTTTCTGCGTCGTTCATGAATCACATATTAAGGTTTTATAGGGAAGGTCATGGAGCGCCGCTGAACCAGAATAATGTCGCAGGCTTGCGTCTGGATTTAAATTCATTAAGATCTGACAACCGGCAGCATTTGCTACTCACGGTGTTTTTGTGACTGTGACCCCGTACAAATCACTCTGGCGCTGAGTGCTTGAGTACACCATAAAGCAAAGGGGGGATGGCTAAGCGCTGATTATTGGCCACATAAAGCTATGGTAAGGAACACAGAAGGAGTTTTTTTTATAAGGGAAAACGGCCATAGTGCAGTAGATGTAGCTCCTCCAGTGACCTCATAGCGGTGGTCTGACTATAGACGGGAGAGACCTGTCTGCTGGGTACACTGCCGGTCACAGCTGTCCCTAGAGGCTGTTTACCACTGTAAATTTTAAGAGCAATTGTATAACAAAATTGTGGAGCACTAGGACTGGAATACTTCATATGTGGAGCAGTTAATTGCTCACTGTATGGTAGTATTTTTAAACACTTATATGGCAGTATTATTTAGAAGCTGTGTGGACTTGTAATTTGGTTACTGTACCATGTTATTACTTGGTCACTATAATGGTATTATTTGGCCACTGTATGGTGGCATTATTGAATGACTGTATGTTAATATTATTTGGTCACTGTATGGAGCTGTTTCTGATTACTATATGGTGGTATCTGGTTGGAGTAGGTGGTATAATTTAGTCACTGTATGGTAAAATTGGCCACGGTTATTTTTGTCACTTCCATGGAAGCTGTTTTTATTATACTTGGTATGGTATTATTTATGTATGGCCTCGTTTCACGCTGCCTGGCAAAGGCCTTCGGCAGGCCGGTTAGGGCCAGGGGGGCGGATGGCTACTAGACCTTACAGGGAAATTTTCCCGGTGGGGCCGGATGCCCATAGGGCTGGCTTGGGCCCTTCTACACCAGTTCAGCAAGGAAGTTTTTGGAAGATGTATTTTGTGATGGACTGTGGTATTTGGCTCTTTGCTAAGGGTGGTATAATTGTGCCACCAATATTGGTATGCTGGCCCTGCCTTCCATCAATTTGGACCTGACTACAAATAAGGGGCCATCTAGTATTTTTCCAGGGCCACTTTAAGTTCCCAGTCCGTCCCTGGTTAGGGCATAGAATGCCGAGAATTAGCCAGACAAAACCGCTGGTATTTATCCGGCCGTTCCTTGGCATATTTGCCGGATTGTGGCTGGTTCACTGCGGCATTATAGTTAATGGGGCTGGGCAGCATCCGGCAATTGCCGGAGTCCAGCAGGCCGTTCCCGGCCGGTGCAGCCTGCCAGACCTATAAATGCTAGAGTGCAGCTAGGCTAAGTTGGTATTTTCTGGTCAATCTATGAAGCTATACCAGAAGCTAGTATTTTCTGGTCAATCTATACAGCTGTTTTTAGTTACTGTATGTTGTCATTATTTGGTAACTATATGGTGGAATTTGTTTATTGTATGATGGTAATTTTTGGCACCTTATGGAGCAATTATTTGGTCACTGTATGAAGCTGTTTTTTGGTTACTGTATGGTGGTATCTGGTCACAGTAGGTGGTATAATTTGGTCACTTTATGGTGAAATTGGCCACTCTATGGCCACTGTTGTTTGGTCACTGTATGGAGCTGTTATTTGGGTACTGAATGCTGGTATTATTTGTTCATTGTATGGTAGTATTTTTGGCCATTGTATGGTCACAGTATGGTGATATTTGTTCACTGTATGGTGGTGGCATTTGGTCACTGTATGGAGCTATTATTGGGTCACTGTATGGTGAAATTATTTGGTCATAGTATGGTGGTATTGGGTGGTATTTGCTAAGATGTGACACTTCTATTTAGACACTGTACAATGCAAGTGCCATGTTCCTATAGCCAAAGACAAACCTTGGGGGTCCTAGGCCTCAATATAAGATGCGGTACCATGCTGCATTCACATTATTGATGCCTTCTTCTTGGCTAACACAGGCACCAGGGCCTGGATGCAACTGCTCCCTCTGCATCCAGCATAGCTACCCCCTGTCCATAGCTTAGGTATGTATGCTAAGATATAAAAGTCTCTAATTACTTGTGTAACGTAATGTGAATTCAAAGGATTTGAGAATGAATAAGCGGGCTAAGTGAATAAATATATTTACTACGTGATTAAATATACGATAACACAAACAAATCACATACTGAACAATAAATAGACATCACTAGCCTAAATATGCAACATGCAATATGGGGTGGCACTCTGGTCGCCATGTCATAGCACAGGGACAACACCCCAGGGTGTACAAGAAATAGAGTGCCAATTAATTGTTAGTGCAGACCACAGTTATTCCCATCAGCCCCTCCTCCAGTGTGCATCATGCATGTCTCTGAGATCACTCAGGAAGGTAGGTCTTATCAGCACAATGGGGGATGGGTACTACATTACAAGATATGTCATTACACATAATGGTAATAATAAAAGGGAACAGAATTAAAGGGATAGAACCAATCAGTACTTATCCAATCAGTAAATATCCTTACAATACACCTCATTATCCAGCTTTCCCAGAACAAGATGTTAAAACAACCTGTCACCCCGTGAACATATGTTATAATTTTTATTCTCCATGAAATAAGTGTTTTCTCTCGTTGTGCCATTCCTCAGTGATGACCCTTTCAGACTATGCCAGGAGACATCCTATTGACAAGCAGAACGGTAATGCCCTGTTCATACATTTCTAGGAGGAATAACAGAGGGTCGGTGCAATACTTCAGATTTTTATTGGGAACCAAAGTATTTATTAAAGCAGATATATCAGGGGAGCCAACAGATTCTCTTTAGATGTATTTCCTGATGTTTTTTTCATGGGGGGGAGGGTATTTTCAATGGCACCTGGTAGAATGTGACAGGACTCAGACTTCACAGAAATACATGATGTTCATGTGACGGATACAACTCCTGAACAGGATTTTATTCCAAACTACAGATACAGAACAAAACCATCCAGCGAGGACTGATGTGCGGCGGTGGGGAAGCGTCAGATCAATGTTTTGCCATGTTTAAGTAATCCCCATTCTTTTTGATGTCTGGCGGTGCCCGTGTCTTCTGTGGCAGCTCGGTACACAACAACACAAACACCAGGATTTGTCTTTTATCTTCTAATTTATGATAATTACACCACATCAATGGATTCGGTCGGTGTAGAAGCAAACTGTATTGGAGTTGTCAAAGCTTTTGATATTGTAATGTATGACAATTCCTTCTGCGAGCGGCTCCATCTTCAGCGGAGAGACCAAGACCACTTTAGTAGCCGTATTATGCAAGTGTCTGAACGTCTTGGAGCCAGAGACCGTCTAACATCTCAAGTACGCTGGAAAGACAGCTCCTTTAATCTGCTGAATGTTCACTTTTAAAGCCTTGTATAGACTGTGAGAATAGGAGAAAGGAGTCCACCTTCTCTTGTCTTGTAGGGTCTTTCCTCTTCCAAATTCTTTCACATCCGTAGTCCAGTATGCGTCACACTGCTGAGAAATTAAGTAATTTGACATCATGATGGATAAGATAGATATAGACAGACATAGATATAGGTAGGTAGATAACTAGATCTAATGAATGGATAGATTGACGGATTGATAGACAGACGGATAGACTGATTGATAGACAGACGGATAGACTGATAGACAGACGGATAGACTGATTGATAGACAGACGGATAGACTGATTGATAGACAGACGGATAGACTGATTGATAGACAGACGGATAGACTGATTGATAGACGGATAGACTGATTGATAGACAGACGGATAGACGGATTGAAAGACCGACGGATAGACGGATTGATTGAAAGACTGATTGATAGACGGACAGGTAGACGGATTGATAGATTGATAGACAGACGGATTGATGGATAGACGGACGGATAGCTATGGCAGAGCTACAACTCCCAGCATGCCCTGGTAGCCCTAGTGGTCTCCATCCAGCAGCTCTCCAGCTATAGTAAAGCTAGACGGATTGACAGACGGATAGACATTATTATAATAACTCCAGTCCCTCCTCCCTCTCCCTGCACATGACACAGCCCATGCCCCCAACTCTCATGGCTAAGTGTCTGCTGTAATAGTAGCTCTAGCAAGGTGGCTGTACATTAAAACGGATTGGGAAATGTGATAAGATCCCTTTTAAAGGGGTTGTCCCAGAAAAATATTCTACATTTATCAAACCAGCACCTGGATCTGAATGCTTTTGTAACTGCCTGTAATTAAACATTTAACACAGCCACCTGCTGTTTCTTTTTTTTTTTTTAATTTCTTTGTCCTACTCACTGAGATGGCCGCACATGCTCAGTTCCATTCTTCAACTGCCTTCTGAGCTGTGATAGGGAGAACATGGACACGCCCCCTGAGCTGTGATAGGGAGAACATGGGCACACCCCCTGAGCTGTGATAGGGAGAACATGGACACGCCCCTTGAGCTGCAGCAGAAAAGACCCTTGATCTGACAGCTTGATATAAATCCAGAAGAGCATTGAATGTGGAGATCTCTGGATCCATGTGAGGTACAGGGCTGGTTCTAAGAGATTAAAAGATCAAAAGAGATCGTCATGTACTATATGATTATTGTTTACATTAATCATGAGATAACCCTTCTATAGTTGTTGAGCAGATCGGTTAACACTGGTTTTGTAATTCAGACAATGACATTGAACCTTTTCCTAGTTTATTGGCTTAATTTATGCCCCGTGAAAAGACAAGCTACAAGAAGGTGCATATTGATTGCCTACAGTCATGGAAGTGCTGACCCAGACACTATTGGAATGAAGCTCAGGGAGGTTCCCATCTCTGTCCTTGGATGCTACAGATAGTGGATAAATGAATGAAAAAAATCAGATGTTGTTGCTTATATATTCAGAATTTTGCATTAATGCCTCATAAATATATTACATTCATACATCCATCTGTAAAACTGCACCTATAGAAATCTATGGAGCCATAATGGACCTCCATGTCTCCGATTTCATGCAGAGGTTGGTGGGTTTCGAGAATATGGGTCTGTATGAAACGCCATATGGTTGTACAGTGACTGTGACCAGACATGTAATTTGTAGCTTCTAGACCCGAAAACAAAATCAAAACCCCCACCCCCAAGATAAGCCCATGGACTCTGTATGTCCCTTGACAGGTCTTTGTGGGCCATTCAGGTATCAAGGCCCAGGAGCGTCTGCCTGCTTTCAACCCCCTGAAGCTACACCCCTGGCAGAAACCTGGGCCTTTCTGTTCTTTATCTGTTGAGCTCGAGAAATACAGATCAATGTGTGTCTATGAGCCATCTCTATAAATACCATTGGCAGGGACTCTGTCTCATTAATAGCTTTGGCAAACAATCTTGGGCATCAATCCAAGTTAACTTATATTCAGTCGTCCTAGCTAATTCCCGTTTTCTCTATACGAGATACTACGCTATGCGGTATAAACACCATAATAGTGAGACTTAAAGTGACCGATCAGATGTTTGAGAAGGCATCAGCACTCACAGTAATGCCGCTGCCTTCTCTCTTCTCACCAAGTGCACAGCGCCATCCATTTGATAATGGCTGTGCTTGGTATTGCAGCTCAGCCCCATTCACCTCTAGGTCCAGAGGATAGGTCATCAGTATAAAGATCTCGGAAAACCCCTTTAAGGCCCCTTGCAGACAAGCATGTGACACGCACGTCTTCCGCATCGCATCCTCTGGCCTGAACTCCCAGCACTGACGAGGTCACATAGCATTATACTGATTTATGTTGCTATGTAACCCTTACAGTTCTGGAATGTGTTGGATAACACTAACAGCATTATGTCAGTGTCATCTAATACATTCCAGAACTATAAGGGTTACATAGCATCATAAATCAGTATAATGCTATGTGACCCCGTCAGTGCCGGGAGTTCAGGCCAGGGGATGCGATGTGGAAGACGTGCGTGTCACATGCTCGTCTACAAGGGGCCTAAGGCTGTGTACACCTTTTGGAGGCAATTTTTTTTTTACTAATTTCTGGCTAAAAATCATATTTTTAATTGGCCTTTACAAAAATATTGAGCCATTCTATCGCAAAGGGTTAACGATTTTTCTAACTGTGTGACTGGTACTTTCACTTTGTGCCATAAACCTGATCTCTAAACTACTAAGAAGTCATAAACATATCAGTTTAGATAAGAACTGAGCTATTATAAGTGTTTTATAATGTCAGAGAGCAGAGATAAGAAGTCCGTCAGCTCCCCAACTGACGGAAAAGACAGCAAGACCACAGGGTGCTACTACAGGATCTCAGCTCTGTACAGAAAAAAAGATTCCATGTTTTTAATAAAGACCAATTGAAAAAAATGATTTGTAGCTCAAAATAAGTACAATAATAAAAAAAATTGCCCCCTGAGGTGTACATAGCTTTTAAGTTTTCCAAGGTTCCTATCATTAGTAAAAAATAATAATAATAAAATAATAACAATAATAAAAAAATAAAATAAGAACATAACCACCAGGCTTAGGCTACATTCAAACGACCATATGTGTTTTGCGGTCCACAAAAAAAAAAGAGAACATCCGCATGGCATCCGTTTTGTTTTTTTTGCGGATCCATTGTTACAATGCCTATCTTTGTACGCAAAACGGAAAAGAATAAGACTTGTTCTATCCTTCTTGCGGGGCTATGAAATGGACATACGGACGCAGATAGTACAGTGTGCTGTCCGCATTTTTTCAGGACCTATTGAAGTGAATGGGTCCACATCCTATCCTCAAAAAAACGTAACGGAAACGGGAATAAAATACGTTTGTGTGCATGTAGCCTTACTGGGAATGTGAATGGGAAAAATTAGCTTAGTTGCGCAAGTCTGCATAATGAAGCCACTCAGGAGTCTGGGAAAGCCGACAGGCCTATGGGAGCATTATTTGGAGATTTTGTGTGCATACTGGATCTAGATGAAATCAATTTTTCATAGAAAACACAACATGGTTTCTCCTGTGGAGTCTCGGTGAGTGATCACGCGGGCGGGCGAGGTGAGACCCCCGTCATTATGATGATGGAACTACTGGAGGTTACTATTGGAGATCATATCATTTCCCTAATAACCGGCGAGGCACCGTCCTCATAACATCTGGATGATTAATAATATATATCGATACGTGATGCTCAGCAGCCACCGCTTAGCTATCTTGGCACATTTTTCAAGCAGAGCAACATCTGCAGCCCAGATAATATTATCTCTCCTCAGTCATCGACCGCTGCGACACAATTTACTTCAGCTGGAATCGCAGCATCGTCTCAGCAGTTTTATAATTAACATGTTTTTTCATAGAGGGGACGTAGATTACAGGGTTCACTGAGCGCGTATCGATGGCATTTGTTAATATTAGATGTTAGTACAAACACATTATGGAAAATAACTATTATTGAAGATCGGCTTAAGACTGCTTGTGGGAGATCGGGAAAACGTGGCTGCTATCTTCCTAAAACAGTGCCACCCCTGTCAATAGGTTGTATGTGGTATTGCAGCATTCACTTAAAGGGGTTGTGCTGTCTTGCTTTCATTCTGTTCCTTTTAGTCTAATAATAAACTCACCCTCACCCTTCACATATCAGTTATTTGATCAGTTATTGCCATCAGTTATTGTGAGCCAAAACTAGGTGCGGGTCAAAAACACCAAACAGGTGCAGATCTTTTCATTATACCTGATCTCTGTTTAGTGTCCACTCCTGGCTGACAATAACTGATCAAATAACTGATATGTGAACAACCCCTATCACTGTTATCTTCACTATGTCCTCCTCCTCTACCTGTTCCTAATTTTTCTTTCCATTTGTTTATCGCTCATTGTCAGGGCTACGAGACTGCAGCTGTGGCTGCGCTTGCGCAGTGTCTTTGTTTCCTTGGTCTTGCCTGTGCTGGCCATGACCATAGAAGCATGCGAGGTATCTCCTGACCCACTCACTGCTCAACATCACAATAGTAATCAATGGAACAGCTCCTATGCGTGTGCAGAGTGCAAGCAGCTGCTGTAGATGGATAGAATAGTGGGGGCGCTCTCGTCGCTTGTCTGTACTGCCAATCAAAGTAGAAGATACTACTCACACAAAGCACGGGAAGTAGCGAGCTGCAGCAGGGAAAAGGGGGTGAGAATGAGAGATGGGACAACCCCTTTAAATGGGATTGAACTGTAATACCACATGCAGCCAATGGACAAGAGTGGCGTTATTTCTAGAAGAAGCGGCTATCTTTTCTGGTCTCCTACAAGCCCCTTTTTAAGCCTAGTCCATAGTCAGTGTACTGCAGTTTAGCCCCTATGAACTTGAATGTAGCTGAACTGCAATACCTTCCGTGGCTTGTGGACAAGAATGGTTTGGAGAAAGCAGCCATTGTTTTTGTTTTTTTGTTTTTTCAAAGAAACTAAAGAATTAGCTCCATGTCTCATACTACAAGGACGCAGGACTTCTTGACCAGTGATTCCCAAAGCTGCCCCCAAAGAATCCAATAGATCCTGTCTGGAGGTCTTCCCTTAAAAAATGTTGACAAAAGTGGTTCTTCAGGTTAGAGATGTGGATAACCGATCCTCCAAATAGATAGTCAATATCAGATCAGTGGAGGTCTGACTTCTGGCGCCACCATTGATTAGCCGTTTCAGAAAAGATAGAGTACGGAGGGGTGAATGGGATTCGAGCTTCAATAGGCCAGCGCTGGAAACTACACCGAGTACGGAGCCTTCGACTTCTGATACGGCTGATCAGTGGCAGTACTGGGAGTTGGATCTACACCTATCTGATGTTGATGACTAGAGATGAGCGAAGTTCTCAAATCTTAGATTCGGCTGCTTTGCCGAATTTCACAAATTACTTTGTCACAAAGCACATTTCTTTGTAGTAGCAGGCACAATGATGGAAAACGGTGATGGTGCCGTCCCCATCATTGAACCCCCTCAATGTCGCATTCATAGTTGATTGCGGCATCTGAGACGACCATGGTTGTCAGAGGTTAAAAATAAAAATACTCACCTCATCCATTTGCACGTGAAGAGTCCGGCGCGGCCATTTTGATTGAAGATCAAACACGAAATCTCGCACGGTGTGTGAGGACGTCATCACACTGGCCAGCGTGGTGACATCATACATCGGGGGCACTAGGTTTTGCGCGGGATCTTCAATTAACATGGCCGCGGCAGACTCTTCACGTGCAAATGAATGAGGCAAGTATGAATTTTTTTGTTTTACTGCCGTTTTAGGGAAGATTGTTTCGTTACCACAAAGCACAAAGAAATTCAGCTTCTCAGCCAATCGAATTTTCACTGAAATTCGGATCAAAGTCCCCTTTGTGAACTTCGATTCGGTCAAGGCTACTGATGACCTATCCGAAGACCTCAGGGATGGCTATAGAAGTAGAGGGTACAGAGGTTGCATTTGGACCCAGATCCTGGTACTTGAGGGGTTCAGAAACCCCTCTGTCTTATAAGAATTTTCATATTTGGCATTAGGCTCCTGGAGCTTCAAGTTGAACCTCTGAGGATGGTGCTTATATTTCATGCTGTTTACAAGTCTCCAGAAGACAGCTGCCTTTAAAGGTGCAAAATAGGCATTTGGAGGGGGTAAAAGTGGTGTCTCCTCCAGTGATCCAGATTCTAAACCAAAGGAGAACTTCTCCAATGGCTTTAGTCCTGTTCAGTGTGTGTGTATTCAATGTGTTAAGCATCATGATAACGTTTGTCATGTTTGTGCTTGGCATATGATTTGTTGAGGAAGACCTCCTGTTGTTATGGTGCTCAGTCAACCCCAGAGTGTCGTTAATCTCATTACTACAATCCAGATTTGACAGTCTACAAGACTTGTTAAAGGGTTTTTGCCTCATCAGCAGATCCACAGTTGATTTTGCTTCGGGATGACATTGTAGTAGCTGTGGCCAGGCAGACAAATGTAGTATTATATGGCAGTCATTAAGATGAATGGTCACCTATGTAATAAATGGATGACTCAAGCCTGCCACAAACGGACCAGAAGTTCTCCATTCTGGCTCATAGGAAGGGATCCTCCTATATGACATCCATTTGCCTTAATGCATATGGACAGAGGACGTCTTGATGAATGAACCCTGTTAAAGAGAACCTGTCATGTCTAAGTTCTGCTTTTAGCTATTCACATTACCCTATCAATAATATGTTGTCCCAGATGCCACCTTTCTTCTGTTTTCCGTTTCATGGCTGCTGAGAAAATAAACTTTATATCTTGCTCCCACCATATGCTAATGATCATCTTGAAGTCAAGGAGGCTGGCACTTTTATCCTCCATGTCCAGTTTTCCGCCTCATGATTGATGCTTCCTAGCATTGGCCACGTCATCCTCTTGCATCTTCATATCTTGTACAGGCGCACTCCAAATGAAGAGTTGTGATACGCGTCACCATGGCAAGGCGCGCAGTCAGGGAGAACCTAGTCTTTCTGCAGCCTAAGGCGAAAATTGAAATGGCGCCCCCTCCAGCCCTACTGTTAAAGGCATACTGTGATGCAGTTGGCTATAGAGAGATGAGCACTTCCACAATGGAAGCGTTCATTTCCCATGGCCCTGCCACCGCCCCTACTTGTCTCCAGGTTTTGCCACCTGAGGCAGTTGCCTCACCTGGCTTCATTGGAGGTGCACCCCTGCACGCAGTCTCCCTTGACTAGTGAATGTGCAGGCACACCGGCGGTGTCTGAGTGTGCCTGTGCGAGATGTGAGCGAGATGTTGAGATGCAAGAGGGTGATGTGGCTACTGCTGGGAGGCATCAATCATGGGATGGGAGGCAAGATTTGCGCGTGGCACCTTGACTTGGAATATGAAAGCGCCAGCCTCCTTGACTTCATGATGATCATTGGCATATGGCAGGAGCAAGATATAAAGTTCATTTTCTCAACAACTATGAAACTGAAAAACAGGAGAAAGGAGGCATTGGGGACAATATGCTTGTATTGATATGGTAATGTGCATAGCTAAAAGTGGAATATCGGCATGAAAAAGCAGTACGGCAATTCTTTTGGACATAAAATGCTAATTTAGCAATATTCCGGCAGCTCAGTTGTATACATACATTTTGAAGCCCTTTCATTATGGACAGCTGTATCGAGTGATCCCTGTCTGACCACCAGTCTAGAGCTTGCTTTCCAGTGTAGAGAGGTGGTCAGTCCTCACCTGTGTTGCAGTCAACTCCCCACCAAGCTCTACCCGAGTCATTCATCTGTATGTCCTCACCATGCATAGAGTGCTGCTGCTGAAGCTATAATATCTGCCCTATGTAAGGGAGTCCATGAAATGATTACATGCAGAGTTATAAAACTACCCTGGCTTAAACTACCAATCTATAGTATTAGCTCTGAGTTATGTGTGCGAACCTCCAGTGTATTTCTATGAGATGCAGCTTCACACTGCTCTTCCATACCTCCTGACAGGGCAGAACATATCACAAGCAGGAGGCAGGGGAGACAGACTGAAGCTGCAAACCTTAGGAATATACTACAGTGTGAGGAGACAGCAGTTCTATGCAGGGGCGGATTGGCCATAAACCTTACAGAGAAATTTCACAGTGGGCCGACGCCTGGGGGACCACATGAGCCCTCCTCACGCGGCCAGTGGAAGATTTTTTACTTCTGGCAGTATTTTGTGATGAACTGTGGTATTTGGCTCTGTTGGCAGGGGCGTAACTATCATAGCAGCAGACCAAGTGACTGCTATGGGGCCCAGGGCAAAAGGGGGCCCAGTTGGGATCATCTCCTCTTCTACTGGGGGTGAAAACTTGGCCAGGACTCTACCCTCTAAAGGAACAACTTTTAGCAAATGAGGCAGTGGAAAAATGGCCCAATGGTCATTGAAAGGGGTTTAGGCGGAAACCCTTCTGTCCTGTGTGGGGGGCCTGGTTTGATCCTTCCTATGGGGCCTTTACTTCTCTATGTATGTCACTGTCTGTTGGGGTAGTATACAATATGGTATTGCTGGCCCTGCCTTCCATCAGTTTGGACCAGACTACAAAACAGGGCCACTTTTAGTATTTTTTCCAGGGCCATTTCAAGTTCCCAGTCCGCCCCTGGTTCTATGTCACTGATCTGTCACTTGCTGTTCCTGCAGAGATACAGACTACAAGTTACCCTATCGGGCATAGCTGCACATTGTCGGATCCTCATCGACTATAATGGGATCTGAGTGGGTTTCTGCCAGCACACTTGGCAAAAAGAATCCACCAGATCACCGTCAGATCCCATTATAGCCAATGAGGATCAAAGTGGCGACTATTGGTGTCCGGCTATACCAGATACGGTAACTCCAGTAGTCCTTTCCTCTGCCAGAACAAAATATTGGAGTTTTGTGCCAGAGATGTAAATGTAGCCTTAGACTCACAGCAGATCAAATGCAGTGTGGTGAAACTTTGCCTCCTTTGTTTCTTCAAAGCCAGAGCCATAACGGGAAATTAAGGCTTGATCAGCGGCACCTTATCATAGAAGGAGAAGGAACCAAGATGGCAGATGAGTCATACATTGCAAATCTACTTAAAAAGTATACACAAGCCATAGACTACGGCCTCTACTTTATTCTTCAACAATAGCCAAAAAAAAAGCTGGAGTATTTCTTTAAAGCAATTCTAGGTTTACTGTCCCTGCAAAATAAACGTATCCATTGGTCCTACAGAAACTGCAAAATTGGCCTTCAAAAAATGAGCCTAACTTTGCCAGTGAATTGCATAAAATAGATCGTCTTCCTAGTTAAAGTTCTAATTTTACCGTAAATTGAAACGAGGTTGCGTCCTGTGTCACAAGACAAACTTTGTAAACTCCGGGCGTCTTGCAGACATCATTAGAAGTCACGGCGTTTCTCAATGTCACCGGTGATAAGACGACGTTGGGAAGCCACCAGCCTATTACCTTAGACCCAATTATCAATTAAAGAACACAAAGCTGTAATTATTGTGTGTATCCTTTATAGTCCGGTGGGAGTAGCGGATATCACTTTCCCAGAGCTATCATAATTCAGCTATCAAGGACGTGTCAGTGATTTATTGTCAGGCGGTAATGAGACTGTCCAGTGTTTGGCTTTACCATAAATAAACAGGTACAAAGTGCTGAGCGTCCCGAAATTCTGCCTGATTACATAGAAGACATTATTATTACACTAAAATGAAATAGCGTCTGTAATCAGTGAATTTATGTTCTTTACTACCTGGAATCTCATTATATTCTTAAAGCAAGTGATGCAAAACTCTTCCCTCCGCTAAGTTGCTCTAGTCATTAACATCGCGAGCCCGGTTATTGACGAACCCTGACAAACAAACTCGTAAATTACCCCGGAGTTGTGACGGTGATTTGTTAATATTCGCGTGATGACGGTGTCAGGTAGCTTTATCGAGGAAGAGCCATATTCATTTGGAAGTAATAGAAAGTGGTTGCGGGAAATTGCTTTCCGCTGTGTTTAGAGGGCAGGCTTCTGGAGACGGGTGCCTAAAGTCTATTTGTGCAAAAAAGAGCTCTAGATATGCAAGGCCAAGCATAAGGAGGGCAAAAGGGGCAGAATAGAGATGAGCGAACTGATTTGTCTCAGTAGCAAGAGTTCTTCACCTGTGAGGGGCTGTCCTCACAGGTAAAGAAGCGCCCACCTGACTGTGGAGTGACAGGACTGGACATTTCGCCTGGCCCTGGTCAATTTGGCACCAAGAGTTCTTCACCTGTGAGGGGCTGTGTCCACAGGTAAAGAAGTGCCCACCTGACAAGTAACAGGGCCGGACATTTTGCCTGGCCCTGGTCAATCTGGCAACAAGAGTTGTTCACCTGTGAGGGGCTGTGCCCATGTGACTGTCGAGTGACAGGGCCGGACATTTTGCCTGGCATTGGTCAATCTGGCACCAAGAGTAATTCACCTGTGAGGGGCTGTCTCCACAGATGAAGAAGTTCCCAACTGACTGTTGATTGACAGGGCCGGACATCTTGCCTGGCAAGGCTCTGCTTTAGTTTTGAGAGCAGCAACTGTTCATACACCGCTAGTGGCTGGTGTGCAGTAGTGGAAGCAGAGCCTTTGTTCATGCTTGGAGCAGTGGCACAGGTGCCAGATTGTCAGGGCCAGGCAAGATGTCCAGCCCTGTCAATTAACAGTTAAGTAGGTGCCTCTTCACCTATGGGAACAGCCCCCACAGGTGAAGAACTCTTGCTAATGAGTCAAATCGATTCTCACATCCGTAGGGCAGCTGCCCATGGGCTTCCATCATAATTGCCAAGATTTAACATGGTAAATTTGGGTCATTTAAGCCCAAACATTCTAGGAACAGCCACTTATAGGCAGGGTTTGCATAGGCCTTACCATCTTTGGGGAGTCTGTATATGATCATGCCGTGGGTTCTTGCAGTTTATGGCTGTGGTCATTAAAGGGCATCTGTCATCAACCCGAATAAACAGAGTTGATACCTGGATGGTGACCAAAAAAACCTATGCAAATGAGAGCTTCAGTGCACCAAAGAGGTGGGACCTTGCCACTCCGCCTCAGTTTTTCAGTGCTGGCCACGCTTCTCAGTGCACTTGAATGGGACTGAGCTGCGCCACAGGCCACTTTCACACAAGTGGCAGCACGGATCCGGCGGGTGAAGGGCCCCACCGGATCTGTGCTTCCGCAGGTGAACGTGTGGGGCCAGAACTGCACTCCTGTCCCACACCTGCACCATACACTATTTTGAGGAGGAGGGGGTTAAACGTACCTGTCCCCGCAGCTCCAGAGGGCGGCGCACACAATGGGAAGATTCCCCACAGCGCCCCCTGCTGGAGAGAGGAGGGAGCTGCCAGGACAGGTAAGTGCAGGGTGATGAATCCGTCATAAACTCCATTGAAAGTCAATGGAGGACGGATCCGTTTATTATTGTGTCACACCGAACGGATCCGTCCCCATTGACTTGCATTGGGGGTCATTCCGGATCCGTCTTGGTGCGGATGCCCAGACCGGAGAGCAAATTGCAGCATGTTGCGGTTTGCTCTACGGTCTGGAGACTGAAGAGAACTGAATGCAATGCATGTATGAGCATTCCGTTCTCTTCAGTTCAGTTTTGTCCCTATTGACAATGAATGGGGACAAAATTTGAAGCGTTTTATTCCGGTATTGAGCC
The DNA here is from genome assembly GCA_900303285.1 of Rhinella marina. Lineage (NCBI taxonomy): Eukaryota > Metazoa > Chordata > Amphibia > Anura > Bufonidae > Rhinella > Rhinella marina. The sequence continues at coordinate 356,475 of ONZH01026646.1, forward strand.
CCTATGACGGTGCTCAATACCGGAATATATAAACGCTAATGTGAAAGTAGCCCAAGCCATGTGGCCAATGAATGTGATGTCACTGGCCTACGAAGAGGCTGTAGCGATCACCGGAGTGCAAAACCTTCTTGAAACAGCTGGTCTAACCCCCACGGGTCAGACACAATTGACCTATCCTGAGTATAGGTCAGGGATCTCAAACTCGTGGCCCTCTAGATGTTGCAAAACTACAACTCCCAGCATGCCCTGGTAGCCGAAGAATGTCCAGGCATGATGGGAATTGTAGTTCTGTAACAGCTGGAGGGCCACGAGTTTGAGATCCCTGGTATAGGTCATCAATATCAAACTTATGGAAAACCTCTTTAATATTATGGCTGGGAAAATGCGAAAATACTGCCATGAGGACAAATCCCATAGCTGTTACAGATCATAAATAGGAATGATAATGAATGTTAAATTAGTTTATTATAAACTTTTCAGCATTTATTTCTGAGACGTAGAATTATAAGATCTGCATCAACAAACCATATTAAGGTCTGGGATTAAGATATACGTCAAAAAACTAAACCTATGACTACTGCAGGAAAACAAAACCATCCCCCCGGGTAATCCAGCAGCGATGCCTGCGCCCGCTCCACCATCTAATGCTATCATTTTCCTCTTTAGTGAGGCATGCTAATACATAAACCAGAGACTTTCAAGGACTGCAGGAGTCTTTTGTCGAGTTTCCGTTCCATTATCGTGCGCTCATTCAGATCACCTTGATATTATAAGTAAGTAGGATCTTCAAAATGATGGAAAAATGGTGAACGCTTCATCTTCATTAACCTACCGCAAACCTGACTAATCTTATGCATACATTACCTAATGCCTTTGTCATCCTGATTATGGAAATCGCCCGGTGGAATAACAGCACGATGTGTTCGCATTCAAATAACAGAGACAGAATTTGCTAAACTTTTATGTATTATTATTTAAAGGGGTTTGTCTCCTCCAAAATTGGTTTCAAAGCAAGCATACCGCCATGTAGGGTAGATGCCCCTATACATAACCATAAATCTGGGTCCTCTAGGTCATGAAAGGTAAGGAACAGTATAGCCCTGTACTCCTACCGCACCATTGTCCCTCCTACCAACTTGCATGATCTGCCCTAAATGGCGACGCGCAACTTGGCGATGGTCCCTGCAGGGGATTAATCTAAAACAGTTAAAAGAGTAGTCAGACAGAGGGCAAAACCAGGACTGGATCAGAATCCAAAAGTGAAGTCAAATACACATCAGAGTGAAACTAGTTGATAAGTCAGAGACAAAGTCAACAGGCAAAGGTAAGATCACAAATCTACCAGGGTCCAAATCGAGCAAGATCACATAAAAAGCAAAGTCAAACACCATGAGGTCAGAAAAACAGGCAAAAGTTCGGTGATCAAGAGTAACTAACACAAAACTATCTAGTGAGGAAGGGATACCAATCACAGGCAACTGTGGCCAGTAGCTGCCTGTTTAAGTAGCATGTGGAGCTGGAGTCGAGTCTCGTCGTCCCTGCTCCCCGATAGTTTAACCAGCCCCACTGTAAGCATAGTGAAGTCAGAATCTCCAAGAGAGGCAGGGGAAAGTATGTGACAATGCAAATAAGGTTAACGGTGCCCTATGGGCAGGGATACGCCGTTCTGTGCACCTAGTGCCCGTCATTGCTACTGGCTCTGAAATCTCAAAGACTGTCAAACAAGAGGGGAGGTATTGGCTGGCACTACTGGCAGTGCAATGGTGCACCAAAAACCTAATATGCATAAAAATTACAAAAAGAAGAATTTCTCAGGAATATAGACTTAGCTTTTACAAGAAAGATATGGTTATGTTTCCAGGTATGCTTACTTTGAAAACAATTTTGAAATGACAGATTCCTTTTAAGGGGGTTGTGCACCTTTTGGGGGGAGAGGGGTTGGGAAACCGCTCCTTTAATGCAGACCTGCAAAGAGAGGCACACTTACCTGCTTTCAGGTGCTGGCTCTCGGCTCTTTTGCTCCACAAAGCAGAAGTTAGAAAAAAAGTAATGTTGCCTTTTACAGTAGTTATCATGGTGGTCTGGATAGGATCTTGATTTCTCCAGTGATTGAATTTGCAGTTATAGGACACCCCTGTCTCATCGTTGTCATATTTTCAACTAGGCATCTTCTTTCCAAGTGGGCAATAAAATTAGAGAGGGTTGAACGGAGAAAAAAGTCTTTACCTTGGAGATGCCGGCTCTACAGATTGATTTTCTGCTGCCTTTGCACATGATGTCTTGAACATAAGATATAGCCTGCATGTCAATGTACAGTATATTTCAGCCAATGCTCTAATTAGTGCCACTAATCACTTGATCCTCCTCTAGGAGACGAGAACATTGTAAAGCAGGATGGAGAAATATATCAAGCGGCTGCAATGTCTTGTTAAAATGACACTCCTGAGATGGTATGACCCAAATACATCAACAGCATTTCATCCAAGGACTGGGGGGAAAAACTCCTCTTCTGCTGTAAGTTTATCATCTTATTTACACCAGCCGGCTTTATTGTAATTATTTTATAATTAGTCCAACAGGGTTCATTATTTCACCTGCTATTCAATGTCTGACCCCTTAAAGGGGTTGTTGATGATGAACCAACCCCTTTAAGGTAGAACTTAATTCTAGCCTTAAAAGAACCTGTTGCAGACCTCATTATAGCATGAATGGAATAGAGCTAGACTAGTGACTGTAATCACATTCACTAGATGGTTCCTCAATGTGACAATAAACGGGGGAGGGACAAAAAGAAAGCACTTCCTGCTCCTGTGGAGTCACATGGTGTATCACATGATCCGTCTGGAGTTCTGAAGAAGGTCATGATTACAATTGCAGGTTCTTGGCAAAGTTTAAAAGGCCAAAATTTGGAAGAGGTGTTGTTATCAATCACACTCCTGTGGCAGTCAAACACTGATGTCCAGTATGGAATGGTCCGTTCCACTGGTCCAAGTTATAAAATCAGTGCTTCTGGGACTGGGATAAGAAAAAAAAAGAAAACGGAGAAGTCCAATGGGCAGTCCTACTTGATGATGGACAACCGTCCCCTATGATTGTGCAGAGAGATGGCCGTCAATCACTGATAGGACCACCCACTGGACTCCTAAGCTCAGAACAAACAGGAATTTAAAACTATCTAATTGAGAAATCCTGTTCTGGGACTGGGACGAGAAGAAGAAAGAAAACTGAGAAGTCCAGTGGGCAGTCCTACTCGATGATGGACACCCTTCGTCTATGATTGTGCATAGCCATGGCTGTCAATCACTTATAGGACTGCCCACTGAACTCCTAGGCTCAGGACAAGCAGGAACTGAAAACTATCTAAGCGTGAAATTCTGTTCTGGGACTTGGAGGAGAAGAAGAAAGAAAAATGAGAAGTCCTGTGGGCAGTCCTACTCGATGATGGACACCCTTCCTCTATGTGCATAGGACCGCCCACTAGACTTCTAATATCGGAAAAAAGAGGAACTGAAAACTATCTAATCGAGACACCCTGTTCTAGGACTGGGATGAGAAGAAAGAAAACAGAGAAGTCCAGTGGGCAGTCCTACTCGATGATGGACACCCTTCCCCAATGATTGTGCATAGAGATGGCTGTCAATCACTGATAGGACCGGCTACTGGACTCCTAAGCTTAGAACGAGCAGGAACTGAAAACTATCTAATCGGAAAATCATGTTCTATAACATGATACTCCAGATTAGACTGTATATTCAATGGGACCAGTTCCCTTTCAGGGGGGGTTTTATGACCAGGGGTTAGCTATGGAGGGTGCAGCAGTAGCAGTCATACAAAACTGCCAGCCCTATCGGCCACAGAATTATGATAAATGGCAAATGGTAGGTGGGAGAGGGGCTTTTACAGATTTGACATTGTGGTTTTTGTAGATATAGTTAGTTGTGATTTATAATGCAGCATGTGGCTGACTGTCATACTGGTATCATGCAACAAGATGATTGACACCTCAGTACTTTTACCTACCAAGCGGCTGCTTGTACTATAGTACGGCAGAGTTCACACAAAGGGGATACGAGAACGATTATAAAGAAGCTGCTAGGTGAGACGTTGCCATGACATTCAATAACTGACTGGTATGTAGAATGAAATCGCGTTCGCCGTGTACTTGGCAGGTTATCTATGAGAAATATTCATTAAATGCATGAAGGGAAAATGCTGCCATTTGTGTATTTTCTCTGCTGGTGCTGTGGTGCGGCGTCTCCAGGGAACATCTGTCCTAAAAAGCCAAGACACAAGAGGGACCACAGAAGGCCATGAAATATAGGGATGTCCACCTACCTCCAAATAAGGGGACATTCACATTGTCATATCCTTTTTGCTCTCCACAAATCGGAGATCTGCAAAATGCAGATACTGGCCATATGCGTCCCTCACTCTTCCCGGGCTTCATTGTCAAAATGCCTATTCTTACCAGTGATACCCAGTGATTGGCATCAAATCAGAAGTTTATATCCTTAGAGTGCAACATTGGCCGAGCCCAGGAAGAAAAGGAGCAGGGAACTAGAGCCGGAATTCAGGTAAGTTTGCTTCCCTAGACAGTGGCAGCAGACTTTAAGTGCAAATCTTCTCTGGCATCGGTAAGAATATGGGGGCATGTTGGTTAGTGGCAATTCAGCACTTCTATTCTGAGAATAGCAGTTTACTGCTGTCTGGAGTCTCAAGGCTGTACTTGAGGAAAATTGAAGTAGTTCTCTCTGGAGAATGTGTAACAGGAGCAGGAGCTCTGGCGTGTGCTTCTTCTCCTCTATGTCTCTGGACAGGGGCTTCCTCTCCTGGACGGAAGCAGGACCAGCCCACTCCTTCCAAGATAGGAGGAACAGGGTGTCCTTGCCAACTAGTCCTTGTGGCTAACTACAGCCAGAAGAAAATAATAAAATACATAATATACAAACTGTACTACCCCTAGGTCTGGGGTACTACATAGGCACACTATAAAACCCAATAACAGGAATGCTCTCTCTAGGCAAGAAAGTCGTAAGTCAGCTATCGGCAGCCTCCAGCACTCCAGCTGCAGTAAAACTACAACTCCCAGCATGCACATGCTTGACTAGGTTCATGGGCCATTGGTCCTTCTTCTCAAGTTCTAAGAAGTCGATTTCATTAACTGTATTCACGAACTCTCCACTGAGTGTCCCGCTATGCGAAGTGCTATTCAATAAATATACCACTCACGTAACGTGGAGACTGAGCGCAAAATATTAATCAGTTCTTTTTTTTTTTTTTTACTTCCATGTGTAGAGTCTCAGAAATAATCAGGCAAAGGACTTTTAAACTGCTTTGCAATTTATGAAGCAGTTGGAGCATGATGCATTAGTAATACCAAACTGTAGCAAGCACATGTGAGGATTAATTGCAACATTATTATTTTATGGCTTTAATACAAGAGCGCGGAGGGGACAGAAAAGGGGAGCAAACCTTAGGATATTGAATTTTAATGCATAATGCATATAATTACAAGAAACCAGTCCTATTTCTCTCATTTGTAGTTCTCATTGTCCTTGACTTGAATGTCAGGAAGAAGAATCGAGCGCACAGCGTTCAATGTGTCTATTGTCCTGGTATCACTCACCTGTTATCAGATCGGTTTCTTCAGTCGGACTTTGCCACTCTGGGTAGCAGAATTTACCGGACCCCAGGTTTGCACCCCAGGCTAGGATTTGGTCTTCACTGCTTGATGTCCTCAGGTTGCATATGCAAAGTAATTGCCAACAGGTGGAGAGCAAGAACTATGCAAAGCCAAAGGTCAGTACCGGAGGACAACAGGAGAAAAGGCCACAGTCCAAAACAGGGGCGTAGCTGTAGGGGGTGCAGTGGTAGCAGTCGCTACCGGGCCCAGGATCCTGAGGGGGCCCAAAGACCCTTGTGCCGCATAAGAAGATACACAGAGCACTAAGGGAAGGGGGGCCCAAGCTGAACTCTTGCACCAGGGCCCATGAGCCTTTAGCTACGCCACTGGTCCAAGATCATAGACAGCAGCAGAGGAGGGTCAATCTGGGAGAGTACAACAAAAGATCAGAAGAAGAAGTAGGTAAATGGCAGGTCAGGTAATCGGTACTATGAAGCAAAGAGAGAGGCAAGTCCAATTCACCATGACATCCCTATGGTAATCACTAACTCTAGGGCTCATCTTCTGTGTCACTCCCAAACAATCATGGTACCTTGGGTCATACTTCCCATTCTATCATGGACTGGTCATGGGCAAACAAGGACTTTTTCTCCCCAGAAAAGCCATCACCACTCATACAATAATGGCATAAACAGCAACACAAGCACATCAAGCAGAAGCTGCACAACCCCATGACATATACAACATATACAACGTGCTGCAGAATAGGACAAGCCACGGGACCAACACACGGCAAGCAAAGCATTAGTACAAGTGACAGGCAGAAAGTGACACAACAGCACAACCAATCAGGTCTACATCAAGATTGGCGAGATGGAGAGATATAAGAGAAAAAAGTAGATATAAGACATATATAATAGATATTAGATATGATTTGGGTTGAGCGAACCCGGACTGCAAAGTTCGGGTTCGTACCGAACGTTGCGAGTTCAGGTACCCGGACCTGAACCCAGACTTTTTCACTGAAGTTCGAGTTCGGTGTTCAGGTGATTTTATTATTTTCCCTTATAACATGGTTATAACGGAAAATAATAGCATTCTTAAGACAGAATGCTAAATAAAATGTCCATTGAGGGATTAAAATAATGAACAAAACCTGACCTCATCCACTTGATCGCGCCGCCGATATCCTCTTCTTTCTTCTTACAGCAGGACCTGCAAAAGGACCTGCGGTGACGTCATCGCAGGTTCTGCTGAATGAAGATAGAAGGACCTTCTATCCTCATTTAATGGGGTCGGGGTTCGGGATGAAGTTCGGGTCAAATTTGGGTCCCGAACTTTAACCTGAAGTTTGGCCGAACCCGGCGAATCCTAACTTCCATAGGTTCGCTCATCCCTAGATATGTTAGATAACATAAGTGATAGAGAGGGAGATATGGGGAGCAATATCAGGGAGGAATAGGAGGGTGAGAAATATATATTAGATAGATAGATACGATAGATAGATAGATAGATAGATAGATAGATAGATAGATAGATAGATAGATAGATAGATAGATAGATAGATACGATAGATGGATACGATAGATATGATGGATACGATAGATGGATACGATAGATATGATGGATACGATAGATGGATACGATAGATATGATGGATACGATAGATGGATACGATAGATATGATGGATACGATAGATAGATACGATAGATACGATAGATACGATAGATAGATGGATATGATAGATATGATGGATACGATAGATGGATATGATAGATATGATGGATACGATAGATAGATAGATAGATAGATAGATAGATAGATAGATACGATAGATAGATAGATAGATAGATAGATAGATAGATAGATACGATAGATAGATAAGATAGATAGATAAGATAGATAGATAGATAGATAGATAGATACGATAGATAGATACGATAGATACGATCGATAGATAGATAGATACGATAGATAGATAAAGATACAATAGATAAGATATGATAGGGAGAGAGAGATGATAGATTTGGAAGATGGATTAGATATAAATTTTAGTTTCTGTAAATATTGTATTAACATTTGAGTAATTACAATTGTTAGCAGCCACAGAATAATGAAATCATATAATTATGGGCCCCCTAATGATATGAAAGGGACGATACAGAATACATCAATGAAATGTAAATGCAAAAATTAAAAATGCACGTTTATCTTAGGAGGGAACATCTATAGAAGACGTTCAAAGGGAATTGGAGATTTCACAAATAGGTGGCAATTAAATTAGCCGATAGTTGTATATTGTTTTTACAGGATTTCTGTACTTTTTATTTTCTCTTCTATATCAGACTGAGATGAAGTTGGATAAAGCAGATGATGAACAGTGTATTGTTAAGTGAATTCGAAAGATTTGTGAATGAATACGTTTACGCAGGCTACGTGAATAATTAAATTTACTAAGTGATTAAATATAGGATAAAACAAGGAAATCACATACAGAATAAAAAGTAAAGAAACATCACAAGCCAATGGGGTGGAGACTCTGTTGATCATGCTATAACCCATGGCTGTCTACCCCTGTTATAATACATGACCAACACCCCAGGGTGTACAAAAGAAATAGGGCAATCATACTCACATCCTATGGAGATGGAGGCCTGATCGAGTCTACTGAGACAAGGTGGGTTGTGTATGATTTTAATTGCCTACTATTTATATAAAGGGTAGATCTACCTTTTAAATGAAAAATGTTATGTATACATTTTAAAATATACATCTATTTATCAGACTTTGAATTTGTGTTGCCATGCTAATTCCTATATCCTGTTTTCGTTTTAAGACCCGCTTTTCTTTTCTCTGACGTGTCTGCTTGTGGAGCTGCAGGTTCAGAGCTCAGTGTGTTTTCCCTGTCCTCCTCCCTTCCTTCTATTTTCTAGTCCTGAGTGCATCTGTCATCTACCACTAGCTCTCACACAATGACATCACCATGCAAGCTGTGAGGTCTGTAATAGCTGTATATATATATATATATAGGTTTAGGTATACAGAGTATTATCTGCTGTCTGGAATTATTACGTACCCGCTCTGACCACAAATACCTCTGTGATGTTTAGGAGAAGGTTAGTAAGAGGTAAGGGAGTAATAAATGACTGCAGGAGCAGAAGACACAGGGTTTGCTTGTTGGAACCACTGATCTGAAGCTACCTAAACCTTGTGTACACACACGATATCTGGAAAGTAGCTGTGTACACCAAACTGTGCAATATTCTTGTAATGAAGACTTAAGATTTGATTTATTTTATGCACTTATATAGCGCTACTATATTCTGCAGCGCTTTATAGACATTATCACCACACTGTTCCAATGGGGCTCCCAATCTAAGTTTCCTATCAGTATGTCTTTGGAGGGTGGGAGGAATCGGAGAACCCGCAGGAAACCCACACAAACATGGAGAGAACATACAAACTCCATGATTCGAACCCAGGACCCCAGTGCTGCAAGTCACCAGTGCTAATCACTGAGCCACCATCTTTCTTCATTTATCGGAAGAAAGAAATGGATACAAAAGTCTTACCCTGTAGTGTTCAGAATTACATTAATGAAGAAGGAGGAGGCGTTCCACAAGAAACCGATTTCTTAAAGGGGAAAATGAAAAATTAAGAAACAATCACTAGTAAAGGTGCACTGCGACGGTAATGCAATTGACAATATATGGCTAAACCCTGACGCTGATGTTAAAATGAGACTTTCGCCAATATATTCTTATATCAAAAACATACCGGAGCCCGAGCACCGCGTCAAGGTATCTCAGAGTGGCTCGGGACCTAGCGCTAACCTACCTTGCCGTATTCATTTCTGTAAAATGAAAATACACAAATATTACTTAATAATAAATATATTCCCAAATACCTTTCATTAGTTATAATGGCTTGTATTGTCTGGGGAGCAATCATTAGGAGAAATAAAATGGCCGCCGTCCTATTAGTTCACACAAAACCTGTCCTAATCACACAGCAGGACAAGTTACTTCACAACACTGAGGTAAAGAGCTGCCTCATCCACCTCTCTGTGGTCAATTGAGGCTTTGGTATTGTATTCTAGTAAGAAATATAATAAAAATATATATACGCATGTGTGATACCCTATACTGTACATATAGATAGTAATTCCTTGTACTGTACATATAAATAACAGTGGAATATAATACCATCATTTACTGTGCATATAACATGTACTTATAAGTATCACACACATATATACCTCAACATTACTATTACATGTATTATGTACAGTACATTATACATACAGCATACCCCTTACTCACGCTTACCATAACACACATACATACACATTACGCATGAATATCACAAAATTGCACACACATACACATTATACACATATATACACATTATACACACAAAGCATACCCGTGCATATCATAACTAGGGATGAGCGAATTTCAGTTATGCAGTCCTCTCCTGCATAACGCAAACCAGACGGATCAGTTATACAGCCCATAGACTTCTATTATGACGGAATGAATAACGAAATGCCTTTAAAGGCATTCCATTATGTCTTCCGTCATGGAATTGCGTTATGGTCTGTGGTAACGGAATCCATAATGCAATTCAGAATATATACCACAACTAGAGATGAGCGAACGTGCTCGTAACGAGCACTGTACCGCTCGGCTCCCCTGCGCTCACATGGGCGCAGGCAGCCTCTTCCGTCGGGTGAGGAGGACGGAAGCAGCTGCCTGCGCCCATGCGAGCGCAGGGGAGCCGAGCGGTACAGTGCTACTTTTTGTAAGTAGTGGGTGCAATGACAGGATGCTGCGATAGCGCCTCCCCCGTCATTGTACCCCTCAGATGCCGCATTCATACATGATCGCGGGCATCTGAGTGTAAAATAAACATTAAAAAATACATTAAATCAAACTTACCTCCTCCATTTGCTCGCGACAGCCGGCCGCCGCCATCTTGCTTGAAGATCTGGAGCGAAATCTCGCGTGGCGCGAGATTACGTCATCACGCCGGCCGGCGTCACTACGCGCGGGATTTTGCCCCGGATCTTCAATCAAGATGGCGGTTGGCGGCCCGTCGTGAGCAAATGGAGGAGGTTAGTATGGATTTTTTTGTTTTTTACACTATTTCAGTATACATCGATTCGCCGACACGAAGCACAAGGAAATTCGGCTTCTAGGCAAATCGAATTTATCCTGAAATTCGTATCGAATTCCACTTTGTGGGATTCGATTCGCTCATCTCTAGCGCTTCCGTTCACTTTTATGGGGAGAGCGCTTGGTGGTGGCTGGACTGGAGTCCTCCGGGCACCACCTTGCGGGGCTCTATGCAGGTCCCAAGTGGTGGAGATGAGACAACCCCGGCATACAAATGCATTTCATAACATTATACATACACATTACAGAGATATATATATATATATATATATATATATATATATATATATATCATTGGCCATGGCCCTTCCACTGCCCCCCTCTTGCCCCTACCTGGTGCTGCCTGAGGCAATCGCCTCACCTGGCCTCATTGGTGGTGCACCCCTGATTACCTCTCCTGTACATACCTAGATATACTTCATGCAGCCAGTAGGGGCTATTACCCCATGCCTGCAATTCATTTCAGTAGCAATAAAATACAAAATAAAAAAAAGCTCAACCCTAACTCTGCAGAGAATAAAAAGCTTGTAAAAAATGATTGCCTGACATCTTAGTGACTTTTCACCTCCTTGCAGTGAATGAACCTGACTATCGGTGATACTTTTATTCCCCTGATGTCTAATGTTCCTATTTGCAGTATTATCATTGAGGCATTGGCAGTCCTGTCCTATTCAATTACTCCAGAGCAATCTGCGTTATTACTGTTATCATTAGTGATATTACCGCAATCCCGAGCAGGACGGCCTCTGCGACATTACAAAGTCAAAATTGCTCCAAACAGATTGTTTTCAAGCTACGGATTATAGCAAAACAACCGCATTAGATATAAATGTGATTACTGAAAATAGATCCATTGCTGCTGCTATAATACGATTTCATTGAAGTGAGGCATGATGTAATGGGGGAACGCAGGGCATTGGGCTGGGGCCAGCCATGATGCTTTTCCCCACAGGTCTCCAGCCACAGACTGCTGGGTCATTTGGCTTCAGATGCAAATGATTATGAGCCTGTCTGCCTAAATTACACTGTCGGATCAGCACAAACATGCCGGTAACATTGTAACACTTGTACTGCCCCTCAGAGTCTACTGGGAGGGTGATTATTATAAGGAGAGCACTCCAGATGTCTACTGGTTCAATGTGGGAACTATGCCCTGAGGACTTCAACCCATTTTAAAGGAGTTGTCCAGGACTGAAGCTTTTTAACCCCTTCCAGACATGTCACTTTAAGTGATAACTTTCCAATGCTTTTACTAATCCAAGCCATTCTGAGATTGTTTACTTGTAACACCTAGTACTTCATTTCAGTGGTAAAAATCGAGTTGACATGTTTTACCTTTATTCATTTAAAAAAAATATATATCCAAAATTTGGATAGCGTTTTCACTGCCTGGCCCTGTGCAGAGGACAGATCCTCTAGGTGTAATGGTAACGCCCCCGTTGCTCCTAGAGGCTCATTTGAATATAATAAAACTTCATTTTTCTCAGCAATGCGGACACATATGAACATGGGGCCAACACAGATGTCTTCAGCTGCCAAGTGCACATGTAACAGGTCAGCCAGAGTCATAGGTACAAATCTGCTGACAGATGCCCTTTAGAGTATTTTTTGAAAAAAAAAAATCATGTTGTTAGGTTGCCGTTATCAGAGAGCCGTATTTTTCTAGCTATAAAGTGGACCTGTCACCGCTCCTGACATGCATGTTTTAATAGCTTCATGCATTTCCCATGTAATAACAATTCTGAAACATCTACTCTTATGTCTGTATGTTGTGCCATCCCTTTATTATTTCTACTAGAAGTTATGAATGAATTGCTAGCAGTCTGCAGTAAGGGTACAGAGGGGATGTAACCAGTTCGGGGTGTGTACCTTCACAGTCTGAAAATGGCAGCACTGATTGCCAGAGAGAGTAAGTCTGTGCAGGTACACACCCCCAACTGGTTACCACCCCTCTGTACCCTTACTGCAGACTGCTAGCAATTCATTCATAACTTCTAGTAGAAATAATACAGGAATGGTACAACATAGAGAGATAAAAATAGATGCTCCAGGATTGTTATTACATGGGGAATACATATAGCTATTAAAACAGGGAAGTCAGGAGTGGTGAAAGGTCTCTTTGAAGAGGGGAAGTCATTGGAAGGTTCACAGTAAGGACTCATGCACACGGCCATTGCCATTTTTGTGGTCCACAAAACACAGACACTGACCATGTGCATTTTGCGGATCAGAACATCCGCCCCATAATAAAACAGCCCTGTCCGTAATGTGGACAGGAATAGGACATGTTCTATATTGGAACGGACAAAAAATACGTTCATATGCATGAGACCTAATGGGGATAGAGCTAGCTTAAGTGGGGTCCCCTGCTGGGTTCCCAAATGCTACCTCTGCCCCCATTATAGCTACACCCTTGCCTCTATGGTATCTACCCCCATTGTTACAGTAGAGTTAGATTTTAATATACATTCTCTTCAGTATCTCAATTAATTTTTCAGAAGCAAACCGCACATTTTTTTGTCTTTCTTATTGTCCTAATTATAATGGAAAGTCTTAAGGCAGTTGACAAAAAAATCCAGTTTGAGGCTGAAAATTAAACGGAATTATCAGTCCGGGGGTGCTCTTTAATTATGCATGCATTTCGCTAGGCATCTTTAAATATTAACAAGATATGTTTATGCACTTATGACCCAAGATATTCACAAAAGTGTGAGAAACCCAGATTGCCGTCCAAGCCGGGAGCCAGTGCGTCAGGACCGTCCGAGTCATATTTCTCCTTTGCGATGAAATATGGGATTGTTAGAGCTCGGTGATGCTCACTAATGTAACACACCTCGCAATTACGGGAAATGATATTGAATATATTTATGATTTCAGCAAATGATCAATAATTTATTGCGTTCGGTGAGATTACCTTAATTGCGGAGGGAAGACTCCTCAACAGATGTTTGATTTAGAACATATGCCATTGGTTGCAAACATACTTTTGCACGTACCAATAAATACATTCACTGTGGGCAATTAGACCGTAAAGATTGGCAAACAGTTTAGAAATTATACACGATTCAGATTAAAAGTTAATATTTCAGTTGCATTATTGAGAATCAGATTTAAAGGGGTATTCTAATTTCATACATTGATGGCATATCGCTATATCCCACCTCTGGGACTCACTCCTATTTCCGCACCACACGTGAGCACACTTGGCTATTTTCGGAAGTCCTATAGCGCCTCTCTATTTATAGCTATGAGACTAAAAGAAATAGCTGAGCGCTGGAACTCCCATAGCTGTGAATGGAGGGTGGGTGTGCTTGTGTAGTTGACCAGAACGGCACTACTACTACTACTACTACTACTACTACTACATTCCTATTGCTAGCCTGTTTGCCACCATTGTATTGTATCTGTACCACCACCAGCAAATAATTATTTTGTTATATGCTAAAACTATGTTCATGTACTGTGCCTGGTTGTCCAGCAGGTGGCAGTATATCTGGCAGGAAGTACCTTTAGATAGAATGGAACTTACCATTCATTTCTCCCCTCTGTTGGGCAGAAGTGAGCTAGTCCTGCTTCCTACCAAGGGAGGGGTTTTGTTAAAGGAAATCTGTCACCAGTATAATCGCTATTGAAGCAAAGCCATGGCCTAATAGCACTTAGTACCTTATTTCCAGATGTGCCTTTGTTTCAGTAATAGATGTTTTCTATCTTATGAAAATCCAGTTTATTTGGTCCGCAAATGAACCAGTAAGGTGCCCAGAGGGGTGTCACTCTTGCAGGAAGGAGCCCAGGCACGCCTCCTACATCACATTCAAGCCATAACCCCGCCCCCTTTTCCCTTCTCCCAGCATGAAAGCTGTCTTGGGCACTAGCAGGAGCCGTCCTTCATTCTATTTCTTGCTTCGTTTAAAAGTTTATTGGACTATCCACTCCTGGATTGAGCACCACCACCTCTGTTTTTGTTCCTGGGAGCCCGCATACTCGTGCTAAGTGTACCCAGACACAGTAGTGCCGTCCCACATTTCTTTTTACATGTTTGGTGTTTACTAGCAGGAGGCGTGCCTGGGCTCCTTCCTGCAAGAGTGATGCCCCTCTGGGCAGCTTACTGGTTCAGTTGCATACCAAATAAACTGGATTTTCAGAAGATAGAAAACATCTATTACTGAAACAAAGGCACATCTGGTGGTACTAAGTGCTATTAGGCCATGGCTTTACTTCAATAGTGATTATCCTGGTGACAGATTCCCTTTAAGTTGGAGTAGAGTTGAGAGTTGAAGCAAGAGAGTGAAGCAGCGTGGTGTGGTGAGGGAGCATTTACCCCTCACTGCTGTAGGAGCTTTGGGAAAGTAGCTTAGAGAGCAGCCCACTCCTGATATATAACAGTACCGCTGAGAGGGAAAACGGTGCCAAAGACACCCTACTCAGCAAAACAGGTCACTGGATGCCTCACTCTCATAAGAGTAATGTCTAATGTTTTTTAAGAGTAATGTTTTTTTCAAGTAAAAAACATTGAATTTTACGAAGTCTGGACTCTACTTACTCCACCAACTACAATTCCTTTGTTGCTACGGAGCCTAACCCTGGTGAGCAACCGTATCCAGGTAGGACCACCAACTATTAGGGCCACAACGTACCACTCTGCATTCCTAAACACTAGGACTTGATCGCCACTGGGGGGCTACCCGCCGCACTTGCATGGTTCTCTCTCCTCCATTTCAGGGGTCTTATTCTGGAGATAGGAATGTTCCAGCAGCAAAACCCACACCTATCTGACATTGATGGCATATCCTAGTGATATGCCATCAGTGTCTAAGATGAGACAACCCCTTTAAAGCAATATCAATGTATTTTTGAAGTAGGATTCCTCTTCAAGATCTATAGAGGTCTATCTACAAAGGGCACATTCCCAATGCCACCCTTAGAAAGAAAAAGCACCATACGATAGTACCATAAGTACCATGCAAATTATACTGCTATACAGTGCTCAAATAATACCAGTGCTTGAAGAGCAGCCAATTAATACTGAGGGCTATGTGAATATGTAGCAGAAATGGTGCATAAGTAGTACAGTGGCATTACACAAGAGAAACTGGTTCCTGGGGGACTACAATTGTGAAACATGGGAAGTGAGCACTGATGTAAGGTGCAATCTTGTCCACCATTCACTTTTTCAATAAAATAGTAACTGTAAGCACAAAGGAGAGGTAAGAAAGTGAGGGGAGATGAAGCTGCAGTTTCCAGCCATCAGCTTCTGTATAAAACTCATGCTGTGAGAGGGAAGAGGGAGCAGCAAAGGAGAGATGTGGACGGATGGATAGAGAGGGATGTAGAGAGGGAGATGGAGATAGAGAGATACTATAAGTAGATGATGGATATTAGAGAGAGAGAATTATAGATAGCAGAATGATAGATATATTATATGTAGAAAGATACATAGATACTGCAGATAGATCATTTTTCTGCTGCTAGTTTGACATTAGTCTTATTTACTAGTGGAAATGCTGATGATTGGCAGGACTGTACCACTAGTTACTGACTATAGATTTTTGTCCTTTGGCACAGAACAATCTCCTTGGAATGTTCTAAAACACATTAGCACATGCCATTTTAGTTTGGCACAATGTCTATTCCCTGGCTGCAGGTGGAAAATGCTCTCTTTCTCCATCTGTTCATAACTTAAAAGAAGGCAAATGGACAGCACTGAGCTGGGAATTTTGCCATTTTTGGTAAATGACATTTCAGAAAAAATAATAATTTGATGAGTGTCTGTTTTGTTTTTTGCTGTTTTTTTTATTATTTTCTTTTTTTTTTTAATTTAAACAATAGATACAAGATGGACAGATGCCATAAAGTACATAGCTACTGTAGATGGAGAGACATACGTTAGGCTAAAATTGGTCAAACGTGCCTATTTTGGCAGGAACATCCAAGGATCTAATGTGTATTGGGGTCTCCTTAATACATCTCATGGAGCAGATGTGTCACGTTCTGTCACTCGTTCAGGGGTATGTGCAGCCCTGAGCTTAAGCCCACCTCTGACCCTGCCTACTTGCACGGCCCGTCCTAGGCAACGGCGTACAACTAGTTGACGGTCCCTAGCCTAGGTACATGCTGGGGCGTACAGGGAGGGGAACAACGAGGAGAACACAATAAACAAATGACAGAACACACACATGCAATATCAGGAAGTCACCAAGCAAGGTCAAACTAGGAAGTCACGTCAAAAGCCAAGGGAGCAAGCAGGAACAAAATCAAATGAACAAGCCGAGGTCAAAATCGAGAGGTAGCGAAGTACAAAGGGATGAGATGGGGACGTAGTCAAAAAAAGCCATGGTCAAGTACAATAATCACAGATGAAAACAAACCGCAAGCACTGGAAATAAGACCAATCACAGGCAACCTGTGGCCAGCAGGCTGCCTGTTTAAATAGGCCCAGCAGATGGGTCACGTGATGTGGCCAGCGTCACGTGACCCAAATCAGAAACCTCAATACACCTAAGTCGGCGCTCAGCTCCCCTGCTGCTTGTAGTCCAGGGGATGGAAGACGCTGGCTGCGCTTGTGAATTGTGCGTCGCCGTGTCCTCCCCTCCCCTGTGTTGCTAGGGATACGAGGACGCCGGCTCCCCGTTACAAGATATCAGGAGAATGGAAGGATAGGGCTCTTGGATTTCAACATGACTGGTTATACACCAGCGGCAGTGGCTTTCTCATTCGATGGCACTGGCTATTCAGAACCCAAGCACTTTCAGCCAAGCAGGGATATGTAAGGGAGGCTTCAGAGGGAGTGTCTAAAGTGTATGGCCAAGCTTAGCAGCCTGACATAGCAGTGCTCTATTTTTCCACCAGTTTTTTGCGTGTTTGACCAGTTTCCACCATTTACGCAAGAAACATTCTGCAACAGACCCCCTACCTATCGTGCTATTTTTGTAATTTTGAAGGGGTACCCAAGGTTGAATTCTAGAGGCAAAATTAGCATTCCTTGTTGGGATCCCACCAAAAATTTTGCTGAGGGACCTCCACCAACATTGATCGATACAACGTGTCGGTAACCCATTTGCATCTCCTCCAGCAGATATCCAGCCCTTGTCTATAGCTTCTTGATAAGACTTTGGCAAAGCTGCTGAATAACATTTTTCAAAACCTCGCTCATCTCTAGTCCTCATCATCAAGCCTGGGTCATATGGCACAGATGCTCCTACCATTTACGGTCCCTGTCACACTTCTGAGGAAGGTCTGTATAGAGAAGATATTGTTTTTGTGACCTCCCAACCTTGTGGCATTTTATACGTTCTCAGTTATAGTTGTGAGGCTGATACCAGGTTTCTTTGATGTTACTCATATAGGACTGTGATGTGGAGATCGGGCTGCAAACATCAAAGCATCCGGCCCCGGGCTCTGTGGACAAAGACCATTAAAATTTCTGTCAATTGTGCAACTATTATCATTAATCAATACAAGAGGAATGCTGATTATCCCTCTTATTGATTGTAAAATCAGAAATATTATCTGTCATATAAGAACATAGCCCACGGTATATGGCACTACCAACAGGTTTGTGCCAATAGACCCGTGGGCACATTTAAGGAGACTGTCCATCCCCCTGACCAGACAACCATTCTGGGTTTCCCATATGATAAAATAGACATTGATGTTTAATGGTCACGTCTCCTGGTGGTGGTGAGTGATATCATCTTATATGATACAATCTATTGATCTTCGTTCCAGTCTGTTAGAGCATACCTCCAGTAAAAAAAAAAAAAATTTAAAAATTAAAAAACTTGGCATTGGCCTTAGATTTCACGTGCAGTACCTTAGGTGAAGCATTTCCCTTTAAAGAGGACCTGTCGCCTCCCCTGACGTATCTGTTTTAGCATTCCCCATTTAATAACAATTCTGGAGCATCTATTCTTATTACTCTATGATGTGCCATTCCTTTATTATTCCTGCTAGAAGTTATGGAGGAATTACTAATAGTTTTCAATAAAGGTCCAGCTGGGTGTTACCAGTTGGGGGTGTGTCTCTGCACAGTCTGACACTGGCAATACTGATTGGATAATGTCCAACTGTGCAGGGACACATGGTAACACCCCATTTGGTGTGATAAATGTTGGTTCTAGGAGCTTTTCATTCTGAGGGGTTCTGAGCAGGGGGATCCTCTATGACATCCATTTTCCCTAATGAGGCAACTACTTTTATTACCAAGTTTTCTCTCCAGAAACAGTTTGTAATTACCTATTTCAGTAAGAGATCCAAGACATTTGGCTATTTTGTTATTCATAATGTATCTCTCAGCAGGGAGAAAGTAAAGGCCTACGCTAAATCAAATCTCTTCCATATTGAAATGAACAGAGTCTGCATCCTGTAAGTGGAAGAAGCTAATAAGCAGCATAGAGCACTCATGTTTAACTCTTAATTAGATGCTTGAATTTGCACAATAAAGTGCAAATCCTAAGAGGTTTATAAATGTATCCTTGGAGGCACGATTTAAAGGGGTTTTCTGAGTGTTTGATACTGATTACCTATCCTTAGGATAGGTCATCATTATCTGATCAGTGAGAGTCTGATCCCCCCATCAATCAGCTGTTTGAGGCAGCCTCAGCTCATCGGTGAGTGATGTGACCTTCTTGCAGCTTACCAAGCACAGTGCCATCTAGTGGCTGTGCTTGGTATTGCAGCTCTGTTCCATTCACTTGAATGGGGGTGAGCTGTGCCTAGGCCATGTTCACTTTGTGAACATCGATTCGCTCCATACTAGATTTGAGGTATAGATGGATAGATAATATGAGGGCTGGCCTACGCCTGCTTCACATATCCCTAATTTACATAAAACTAATTGAAATGGTTAAAAAATCCTCCACATTGACTTATATCCAAATTCCTAAGCCCTGTCCTCGAAATGCTTAGCCAGCTACAAAATAGTGATATTTGTAGAGGGGAAACGTTTGCCAAGATTTTCCAGTCATCTGTAACTGGCAGCGAGATCACAGGGAGCGCGGACGCGGGGAAGTGCAATGTGGAGTCCGTAAATAGACGGAGAAGGTTCCAATAAAACTGCTGCGTCTGTAACAGGGCGACAATTTATCCATGAGCCGACAGCTTCCAATTGCCTACAGAGAATCGTCCTGGGGTGAAGAACTTTTTTTGGAACATCTGGAGGGAGACGATGATGAAAGCGGGCAGGAGACGGCCCCTTAATTTGATTGGGGTCACAAATGGATGTAATCAAGCGCTCGGCTGTGAGCAGACTGCCGGCACGTTATACACTTACATACAAGAATAAGGGCTAATTCACACAATCATACGTGTTTTGCGGATGTGCGTTACGCAAAATTAGTGTTGAGCGAAGTATTCAAAAATTCGATTCAGCTGCTTCACCGAATATTACAAAAAAATTTGCTTCAAGATGAATGACTTTGTCACAAATCGCATTTCTTTGTAAGCAGAGGATACAATGACAGAGAGCGGCAATTTCACCCCCCCCCCCTCCATCATTGCACCCCTCATTGCACCGCTTGCGGGGGCCGCGGAATGGAAGTACAGATGCGGACAGCACACGGTGAGCTGTCCGTATCTTTTGCAGCCCCGTTGAAATGAATGGGTCTGCATACCTTCCACAAAATTGCGGAATGGATTCGGACACATAAATACGGTTGTGTGAATGAGCCCTTAGGTTTGCAAGTTGTTTTTCTTTATACTTTATGAATCATTGAAGTCTTGAGACTTTAACATTTAGTTTTTACTTTTGTGGTCATTTTGTTATTGCTCCTACTCCTTTGTTTGGTGGATTTGATCCCAATTTTATATTAATCCTCAGTTACGGCAGTACATGAAGGTTGCTTCTGGAAGGATTCTATAGGGTAGATCACACGCATACAGAAAATGTGGATCCATTTTTTTTGCTGATTAGATGCTGATCCATTCACTTCTATGGCGTCCTTTTCTTCCATTCCACGGCTCCGCAAAATAAATGAAACATGTCACGGTTAATATCAGGACGTGGCCCCATTGAAGTCTATGGGTCCGCAAAAATACGGAATGCTATCTGTTTTTTTTTGCAGACATGCTGAACTGTCCAGAATAAAACGGATCCGTATTTTTGCAGACAGCATATGGCCGTGTGAATGAGCCCTAACAGTCATTCTTTTTTTTATTTGTGTAATGTGTTGCGGCAGTGATACTGACCATTTTTGTAATATACTTTAATTATTGAAATCACACATTTCTATTAGAAAAATAGCTCTAAAGTGGCCCATTTTGAGCCTTAGAAACGCTGTTCTGTTTACATAACAGTGGAGACTTGCTAACATTGACTGCGTTATGTAAACAGAAGACAGAGGAGCATCTCTAAGGCTCAAAATGGGTCACTTTAGTGCTATTTTTCTAATAGAAATGTATGGTCTCAGTAATTAAAGTATATTACAAAAATGGTCAGTATCACTGCGCCTATACATTACACAAATAAAAAAAGAATGACTGTTACACTTTAATACTGTCATTATTAAATAGGATGAAAATTATGTATGTCATACCACAATGGTTTACTGTTCAGTCCTTGTGTCCTTTTTGGGTGGAATTTTAAGCCTGTACTTTGCAATTGATCAGTCGATTAAATGGGTTGCACGCAGGTAGAAGAAAGATGGCTGCTTCCTTCTAAAAACAACACCACACCTGTCCACAGCTCGTGTGTTATTGCACCTCAACTACATTTGACGTACCCCAGTGGGGCACCATATTATTGCTCCGTACAGCCTCCAAGGTGTACAAAGTGGCCCATTTTGAGCCTTAGCAACGCTCCTCTGTCTTCTCTTTTCATAACAGTGGAGACCTGCTCTTCACTGACTGGGTTATGTAAACAGAAGACAGAGGAGCGTCGCTAAGGCTCAAAATGGGCCACTTTAGAGCTGTTTTTCTAATAGAAATGTACAATTTCAATAATTAAAGTATATTACAAAAATGGTCAGTATCACTGCCCCTATACATTACACAAATAAAAAAAGAATGACAGTTACACTTTAAAGAGGACCTTTCACCACTCCTGACATGCCTATTGTAATAGCTTCATGCATTCCCCACGTACTAACAATTCTGGAACATCTATTCTTATGTCTCTATGTTGTACCATTCCTTTATTATTTGCACTAGAAGTTATGAATGAATTGCTATTTGCCTTCAGTAAAGGAACAGAGGGGAGGTAACCAGTTGGGGTTGTGTACCTGCACAGTCTGAACATGACAGCACTGATTGGATAGAGTCAGACTGTGTAGGTACACACCCCCAACTGGTCACCTCCAATCTGTTTCCTTACTGCAGACTGCTAGCAATTCATTCATAACTTCCAGTGCAAATAATAAAGGAATGGTACAACATAGAGACATAAGAATAGATGCTCCAGAATTGTTATTACATGGGGAATGCATGAAGCTATTAAAACAGGCATGTCAGGAACGGTTCCGTATATGGTCTGCAAAAAAAAAAACGGAAAGAAAATACGTTTGTGTGCATGAGCCCTCAAACTAATGGGGAAATTATCAAGTGCGCTGCGCCAGAAAAGTGGAATGATTGTGCCCTTTTTGCCGGTATAATAAGCTTAGGACCTATTTTTAGGGTGGCTTGAGCCATTCTCGGCAGTTTACTAAGGCTGCTTCACCAAATTTTACTAAAAAGTTTGCTTTGTGACGAATTACTTTTCTTTTTCATACATGATGGCGGCATCTGATATACATTAGATGGTGTAAATTTTTTTTTAAAAAATCATACCTCTTCCATTTGCTTGCAACGGGTGGCCACTGCCATCTTGCTTGAAGATCTGGCCCGAAATCTCTCACGACCCAAGATGACATCTAGCGTGGTGACATCTTACATCACTGCGCACTGGATTTCACCCAAGATCTTCAAGTAAGAGGGCAGCGGCAGGCCCGTCGCAAGCAAATGGAGCAGGTAAGTATGATTGTTTTTCATACTATTTCAGGTTAAATCGATTTGCTACCACGAAGCACGAGGAAATTCGGCTTTGCGACTAATCAAATTTATTCTGAAATTCGGATGAACAGCACTTGAACAGTAGACTCAAATTCTCTCAACACTACTCATCATTGATTTATTTATCTTATTGAAGACATTTTTTAGCTGTAAGATCCATGTGAATGTTCCTCTTGGCTTAGTACATGCAATCTTTCACCTGTTAGAACAGCTTTTAGTGCTTCAGTGCTGTTCTTCCTGTTGGAACTAGAACTTGCATCCACAGCAAGCTGTTGTGGAGGCTATGGGCAACTGTAGTTGACTAATCTTGAATATATTTCTCCTTTGTCTTCTATGCCCCCCACTAGTGTCGTACATAGAGAAGTAAGGGCCCCTTAGTAAGGATCAGACCAGGTCCCCCACACAGGACAGAAGGGTTTCTGCCTAAACCCATTTCAGTGACCCTTGGGCCATTTTTCCACTGCCTCATTTGCTAAAAGTTGTTCCTTTAGAGGGTAGAGTCCTGCCCTAGTTTTCATCTCCAGTAGAAGAAGAGGTGATCCCAACTAAGACTGGGCTCCCTCTTGTCCTGGGCCCCATAGCAGTCGCCTGGTCTGCCACTATGGTAGTTACGCCCCTGCCCCCCACATGACAGCCCACTTGCCCCCTTGAAGAGCAGTGAAGGAGCAATTCATGCACAGCCTCAATACGTTGAAGAACATCACTACCCAAAATTGAACCTGTGTGGTCATAGAGACTAATTTCGACCCTCACAGATTTGTCTCTATATTTAAATAAAAAGCCCTCAATGAAGTGATCTGATAAATCATTAACCGTGTACAGTACATAATGGACTGTCTCTCTATTGTGTAAAAAGCTATTTTGTCATAGACACACAGAAGGCAATAAATTACTGTCCGTCCAGTCAACTGTTGGGGATTAATGTGTCACAGTGCTGGTGGGAAGCAGACAAGTAGAAATAGCAGGTCCATGTTTGCCTTAAGTGCTCCTTCAGTGATTATGGCCTGATATTAATGCCGGTGTTTTAGGCTGAATTCATCTTTGTCCACTTCTCCCGCAGAACATTATTATTTATGGCATTTTGTAAAGTACACTGTTTTTGCTCATTTGTTTTCACCGGGATGGTGCTCTCAACGTAGCCTCAGTGGCTGACAACACTGCCATCCGGTGTTCATTGGTGGGAAAGCAGTCAGGTATTCTTGAAATTATTTTGAAAAATGAACCTGATTTTGTTGTATTTTTTGGCCGTAAATAAGGGTTATCCACAATGTACTTTTTGAAATAAAAGGGTCCTTCATGCAGGATAATTCTAATAAATGGTCTTAGGTGTAGACCACCACTGGACGTAGCTGCAGTGGAATTCTGAGGTCACAAGCCATATAAATGCATGGCGTCAGTCAGTGGGACTGGGTAAATGGAACTTCTGACTGGACACCTGGCTAAATTCAGCCAAATTGGTGTCATGGGTTGTTATGTACAACTACAGGGTATCCACCATACCAAGTGGCCGGGCTGCAGGCGGCCTCATTGTATTAAAGAACCTGGGGCAACATATCTACCATCGTGTAGTATAGAATAGAGAACAGAATATGCTCATGTCAACCCACAATGCCATTTAGTACCCAAATGATACCTCCATACAGTGCCAAAGTAACATCCCCCTATAGTATGCCTTATAGTGTCTATATAACAGTGCCATACACACAATACTGCTGTTCAGTGTCCTTAGATACCACCAGACCATACCGAAATAGTGAACTGGTTCATAGTAAAATCCCTGGCGGTCTAGGGCAGTGAACTGATTTATGGTAGTCCTTGGTGGTCTAGGGCAAAGAAGGGGTTAAGCCAGTGGTGGTCTAGGGCAGTGGAGGCGTTACTTACCTCTTCAGCCTAGGTGACTTTATGTAATAGAAAGTTGAATGAGGTCAGCCTGTCTCAAGATAATCACAAGCCAATACTCCAGATTTTGGTGGGACATTTGCATGAAATGGGCCATAAAGGGACCATTTGTAAGACTGACAATTTGGGGCCAGAACTGAAATATCTCATGATTTTGGAAACTTAATCTTCTCCCTCCTCCCTCACACTGATCATATACCAGTAGTACACAGGAAGCATAGAATACTTTGCTCTACATCTACAACTTGATAATAGACACCCTGAGAAATGGTATACTTTAACATCTCCAAAATCGACCATGCCTGCTCTAACTTAAGGAAGCCCCACAATCCAAGCTCCTAAATTACCCCAAGACCTACCAGTGGGCAACATTGAGAATGGCTGCTAAAGAGTGCAACCTAGATCCTTCTTTGGTAGCCCTGTATGCTGATCAGTGTATTGCTCTCCCAGGCTGCAGCCATGTCTACTCCCTCCTCCTTTTCCCTCTCTTGTAGTAGGTTTAAGGAACTGTTGTAGGAGGGGGCTGGATTTGGTATGAATAACTTTTGTCTACACAGCGACTGTGGCCATTTTGTTGGATGGAATCTCCTAGTTTGTAACCAAATCTCTTTGTACTATTACTAACATGTAGAGCCGTAATAGACTGCATAATACTAAATCTACTAAGATAAATCCCACCCTCCCATTCCTAAATAGTGCCATAGTAAGGCAGGTTTACTTTCAGGATCCTTTTTAGGACATCACTCAGATCCTTATAGGTCCTTTATCGCCTCTCTGGACTGCTGAACAATGTCTCGGTGGGTAAATGGGGGTGGAATGAAACTGGCTGGAGCAGAATGAGCAGGGCTGGGAGGCAGCGATAGGTTTCAGGTGGGGTGGGAAAGAAAATGACTGTGGGACCAAAGGGAGGGACGCCTATAGTACTGAATGCACATCAATCTGCCAGCATTTTGGTCAGTGAGGTTAAGTTCTGTCCCTCTCCGGAACTTCTTGTTTGGTGTGTATGTCGGGCTTGTTCACACAGCCATTCTGTAGCCGAAGCTGGGGAAGACAAGGGGAAAAACAAAGTGCTTTGACTACAAGATGTCTCCTAAACTAGTTATGACAGCAGTGAGCACCTTGTAAACATGGTTGTATGATTTATGTTTTTCCCTTTTTAAAGGATTCTGGCTTTGTATTTGTTTTTGAGTTCTGTATTTATATAGGGGGTCTGATCGGGGTTCTGTATTCATTTTGGGGTATGTAGAGTCGTGTGCCCTACTTCTATTGCCACAGGTCGAAGGCATTCCCTCTATAAATAAGCAGGGCATAAAGTAAAAATAAAATATGGTGCTGGTTATGACACTGCATCTCTGGCACGTACAGTATGGCGATATGATCCCAGGTTCAGTCGTGTGCATGAAATGAGGCCTAATACTACAGGAGAACAGAACACAAATTATGATCTGGGGGTCTTTGTTTCAACCGCACCCATGAGGTCATCCCCATAACGTGACTAAATAGACAATGAATTATGAAAGAATACTCCAACTCTGTACATGTTAGAGAGCAGAGCGGATGTATTATGTGCAGAGCCGCCGCCAACTACAAAGTCTATTCTTTGTACTTAATTTAAAAAATGTCACTTCAGCACTATGGCTAACTACCCGCTATAGATATGGTCTTAAAGCTGTCTAGTCTAATAAATCAAGAGCGGAATTTGAATAACCTCTAGTGGCAGGTAATTTTTCAGAACAATCGTATACTTTCTGCGGTAGTAAAGTGACTTAAAATGCCCCGGCCTCAAGTTAACAAATTAATAAGGCTTACATCATGACATGTGTAGAATTATCATCTCCCCCTATAATCCATTATTCAGTATGGATGTTCTCTGGTAAACAGAAATCTGCTGCAGTCCAGGTCCTGAAACACAGAACAGATGTAAGAAGGTCCTTCTCCAAGTCCTAAAATATGGTATGTACTATATATAAAATATGCCATAAACACAGTTTTTCAGTTGGTAATATCCCTTTAACTTTTATTGTTGGCCCTTGGGATTCCTTCAGTCCCCAGACAAGGTTGTGCACCCCTGTCCTAGAAGGACTGCAGAGTAATACATATGGCATGAATGGATGGGCAGATATCAGGTGGGCAGATATTGGACAGGGAGATAGGTTGGATAGATTGTTTAATTTTTGACAGACAGATGGAATGATGCATGGATGGAGAGAGGGATGAATGGATATTGGATAGATATGAGATGGATGGATATTGGATGGCTAGATATTGCATAGATAGATATTGGGTTTTAGATATAGAGAGATGAGTAAATAGATAGTGGATGGGTGAATATATAAGTAGATAGATAGATAGATAGATAGATAGATAGATAGATAGATAGATAGATAGATAGATAGGTATGAGAGATAGATAGATAGGTATGAGAGATAGATAGATAGATAGATAGATAGATAGATAGATAGATAGATATGAGATAGATAGATAGATAGATAGATAGATATGAGATAGATAGATAATATGGATATGGGATAGATGGATAGATATTTGAACAGGTTGATATTAGGTGGATAATAGATATATAGGTTTTGGATAGAGAGAGAAAGATGGATAGATCAATATTGGATGGATGGTTGGATAGATATTATAAAGAAGATAGAAAGAGGATGGATGGATATGGGATAAATGGATAGATATTGGATAGATAGATAGATAGATAGATAGATAGATAGATAGATAGATAGATAGACGGACAGATAGATATTGGACAGGTGGATAATATGTGGATAATAGATAGGTAGGTATTGGATAGAGATAGACAGAGAGAAAGATGGATAGATTGATATTGGATGGATTGATAGATATGAGATAGATAGATATTAGATTAGATATTGGATATATGGATATTAGATTAATGCACAAAATTGAGGACTTACCAGCTGGCATTGAATCTACCTTTGGATATTAGATTAGATATTGGATAGATATGAGATAGATATAGATAGATAGATAGATAGATAGATAGATACAACCTGCTATAGGTACACTAACATTTGAGATGGTCAGTCATGCTGTGAGCACAGACCCTATATGGTTTCGGCAGGTCAATATCATACAATGCCAACACAGCCCCCATAATATGGCATGTGATGGAGCATGCTACAATGTACAGTCTCTGAGTGCTCCAGTATAGCAGGGCGCCACATTACATATCAATTCTGATAATACGATTATACTTTGGCGCTGCTATTGACCCGATTCCCCAATATACTGTCACCACCTGTCACCAAGGCTGGAGCCTCACTTGAAGACAGCCCCTTTTTACGGCTCTTACACTTTTTCTATTATCTCCTCCATCTCCACCCGGCTAATTCTTCCTGGTCAGACAAGAATAAATGACGGCAGAGGATCAGTCGATACGACCTAATGATGTACTGCACAGGGGTCTAAAATACTACACACCACTCGTACAAGCCGTGTCCTCGCCACTCCAAGATCACCAACGTAACCGTGCTGATGACAATGCAGCCTTTCAAGATGGAGTGAGGGGTTCATGAGCTAAATGTGACAATTAGTCGCTGGCAGCGTTAATCAGGACAAACCCCCCGCTGTTCATAATGTAAAGCAGTAGGCCGTCTGGGCTGACATGGCGACACTCCCAGCAGGGGTAGGTGACTCTGCTCCTAGGAAAGACATCAACTATTGTGGAAGATGGCAGCTCCCACAGGGACTTGAACAAATTTTAAAGATGCTGCTACATAAGAATACCTTGAAAGCTTCTCCTATTAATATCTATTGTACATTATACGTATTATATGTATTTTTTTATATTATGTTGTTTTATATTGTATTTATTTTACATTCATTTGTTGTTGTTTTTTTAGGATTTCTGTTTTTCATTGCTTCCATGTATCTAAAATGAAGCAACTAATTTTTTTTAAAAATCTATCATTTTGCTTCTGGAGCTCTTAGGCAGACTTATGTTTCCATGGTAACAGACTACAAACAAACTCTGTGTAGTCGTCTCTTGCAGCCACACTCCCTTCTGCAGTCTCTGTCCCCTACTTCGTGGTAACCTACTGAATGTATGTGTGTAAGATGCAGTGAAATGATGAAAGTATGCCTGCAGGCTCAGACTACACATTGTTTTTGTAGTCTGTTACCACAGCAACACATAGGGCTGATTAGGAAATTTAGTTTTATTTTATAATTGTTACAAAAAAAAGGTTTCAAGGTGCCTAGATGCCTGATCCTTCTCCCCCCTCCCCTCCAACATTCATGACAATTGAGCATGGTCAAAGTGGTCCACCAGAGTACCGAGGATTATGATGGGCCCCAAAGATGCAGGAGAAAAATTAACTATTTATTGCCTTTGGAGCCAATCATTTGCCACTAGGGTTATTTCTTTGATTCAAAGCAAGTTAAACTTTATTGATCATATAGGGTTCAGGCCTCAAAAATAATTTCCTCTGGTGGGCCTAAAAACTCCAGTCCAACAATGGATTTTATCGTTGAGGTAGAGTTGGGTGGCTTACATAGATGTTAAAAGTCTAATCCAACTGAAATTAGCAGATCTCTTTCACAAGGAAGGCACAGTGGCTGGAGATGATGGGAGTGGTGGTGCTGGCAATGAAAGCAGTTGTCCTCATGGTGGTTAATTACTCTCCCTCTAGGGCTGACTGGGCCATGCATGCATTGAGTGGAGGACGTACTCTTTCTTCCCTTGGCGCACACCCTATACTTTTTGGATCTTCTACCCAGTGGTGTGACTGGGGTTCCCTTGGTATTAGGTGGTTGAGTAGCAGGGTGTGATGCAGGAGAGCAGGTGTGGAGGGGCCGGCATATAGATGTGGAGTCAATGACCAGGCCCGGTTGGTTATAATAGATAAAGTCTCTCTTGACTGAGCATCAAGATGAGAGTTACAATAGAGATGCAAGCAATAGGCACAGTTCTCAGACATTACCCAGAGTGGGCATATCCCAATGGTGGGATATAGGAGGTGACAATGATGCTTGTAATCTTTCTCTAATTATACTTTGCAATCTTTCCAAAATAACCACAGACATGCAGTCTCTCTCAATATTCTTCTGTAATGCCCAGTGTGCCAGGTGCAGTCCTAGGTTTGGACGGCCAGTCAGTCTCAGAAGTGTGGCAGGTGCCGAAGACAATTAACCACTTCCACATGCAGTAAAGTCTATTGCCACAAACGTGCATTTACCTTACTGTCTCAGTCCAGCATGGCTTTGGTTCTCAGCCATCTGGATAAATATTCACTAAGTTTTTTTCTCCCAGAGAATAATCCTTAGTAAAGTTGATTTCTGACAGGTTTCCACTATCAGGAATGGTGTTTTCCTGGATGGGACTTTTCTTTAGGCCTGCTGGGCAGCAGCTCACAAAGAACAGGTCCCGTCTGTATCCTGTTCATTTGCAGATTTTCCAGCCGGTGAAAACAAGGGGGGGGCACAGGTCCAGTCTGTGGTCCCAGAAACCAACTAAAGAACTGCCAGATTTAACTACTTACTTCCTAGATATATTTTTTGAATATACAGTTCATGAATCATCATCACAGAAACATTTTAAAACGGTAAACCTGAGTATTAATGGCTATGGACACCTTTGTGGCAATTTTGTTTTTATGATCGCATGTTACCCATTTTGGGATAAAAAAAATTTTTTTCAATTTTATTAAATTTTATCAAACTTATTATTAAAAAATATTCAGCATTCTTTTTAGCTACAATTAAAAAAATCAGTCTGTTTGCAGAGTAGCACCTCTCACTCCCTTCAGTTGACGGCTCATGTCAAGCCTTACCTTTGATCTCCTGACCTCATAAACACTCATTTAAACCATATTCTTATCCATTTGATATAATAGTGTTTAATCTCTATAATGAGTGTTTATGAAGTCAGAGACAAGGCTTTGTATGAGCTGTCAGAACTCTGGAACGACAGTCTGCAAATAGACTGATTTTTGTTTTTTAACCCCTGTATCTCAAAAACGACCACACACTTTTAATAAAAACTTCAACTCAAAAAAATTATCTTTAGCTAGTGAAACTCAATTTTAACCCTTTTAGCAGTGATCCACTGGGTCACTGCAATGTTTTATGTCAATTTCAGCTCCGCTACATCATTTCAGCCCTGAACTCCCATATAAAGGGATATTTTCCTGACGAGCGCACAGCCCTATAATTTGATCTCATCTATTGTTTGTGATGTAGTGTCCTGACACATGAAAACCCTCCATTCATCATATTGTCATAGTCAAACATCACATAGTCGCAGCTCCCCCCCCCTTGTTGTTAAGTGAGGTTAATGCAGTAAGCGCAGCAGAGTCATCATCCTGCCCGTCAGCACCAGCACATAAACTTTCAGATCCTACCCTTACATCCTCCACATCCGTCGCCGATGATTTCCTAACTCATGTCACCATTTCATGGAATATTTATGAATAGCTGTGAAACGATAATGATTATTGCTAATTGTGTGTCTTCATATTGGTTGCCCGCTGAGATGAGCGAGAAAACGAAATATCCCACTGTGGACATTCAGGCTGATCTGGCTTCTGTGAGAATATCTCCTGCTAATATTATTTCAATCAGGATGGAAAATCCCTCCAAACGAGGGAAAATCTTGTATATTAAAATATTATATTAGAGGGTATTTAAAGCAACACTCCAGTTTATAAAAAGAAAATTCACATAAACTGGGTAACAAACAAAACACTTATCTGGTGACCTCCTTTTCATCTTTTCAGCTTCAGATCTGCCAATTCCTGGGTTCCTCCTCCGTTATCCAAGATGGCCGTGCCACTTCTCAGACTACCTGATGCAAGCTGCCCAATACACTTCCTGGTGCCCTCAGATTGGCCAGTACTGCTCACATGAGCAATGCTGGCCATTCCAGGGTCCATGCTGGACAAGCAGGAAGTGTCTTGGGATACCAAATATGGCACACTAGTCTATGAGTCCCCTCAGGCTCCTGGGCCCAGCAGTGACTGCTACCTCTGCACCACCTGTAGCTACCCCTATAACCCTGCAGTTAAGCAAGTTGAAGATGAAATGATCTCCAAAAGTGATAAAGTTAACTCACTTCAACATTTTAAGCAATATTAGTAAATTGGTTTTGTGCAATTTTAGAGTGAAAAAGGATAGGATTACCTAAAAGTATGGGAACCCAAGGAGATTTGAGCACTCAGATAACTTTGACCAAGGTCTCAGACCTTAAATAGTCTGTTAGGGTTAAGGCTTGTTCACAATCATCGTTAAGGGCAAGTGATGCAAATTTAAAAGCTTTATAAATACCCATACTCCTCTAACCTTATCCCAAAACAGCAGCCATGGGTTCTTCTAAGCAGCTGTCTAAAACTCTGAAAATGAAAATGGTTGAGGGCCACAAAGCAGGAGAAGGCTATAAGAAGATAGCAAAGTGTTTTCAGGTTGCTGTTTCCACAGTTCGAAATGTAATTAAAAAATGGTGATTAATAGGAACAGTGGAGGTCAAGATAAGGTCTGAGAGACCAAGAAAAAGTTAAGAGACAGCTGCTTGTAGGACTGCTAGAAAGGTAAATCAGAACCCCTGCTTGACTGTAAAAGACCTTCAGGAAGATTTATCAGACTCTGGAGTAATGGTACATTGTTCTACTGTTCGACACCTGCACAAATATGGCCTTCATGAAAAAGTAATCAGCACAAAACATCTCCTGCACCCTCACCATAAAATTCAGCATCAGAAGTTTGCAAAAGAATATCTAAACAAGCCGGATGCATTTTGGAAATAAGTCATGTGGACGGATTAGGTTGGAAAAGAACTCTTTGGCCACAATAAGCATGCATTAATGTATGTTTGGTGAAACAAGGCCACAGAATTTCATGGAAAGAACACTCTCCAACCATTAAGCATGGGAGAGGATCAATCATGCTTTGGGTTTGTGTTGCAGCCAATGGCACAGGAAACATTTTATGGGTAGAGGGAAGAATGGAATTCCAGCAAATTCTGGAAGCAAACATATCAGCTGAAGTTGAAAAGAGGATGGCTTCTACAAATGTATAATGATCCTAAACACACCTTAAAATCCACAATAGACTACCTCAAAATGTGCAGTTGAAGGTTTTATCATGGCCCTCACAGTCCCCTGATCTGAACATCATTGAAAATCTGTGGATAGACCTCGAGAGCAGACCATGCAAGATGACCCAGGAATCTCACAGAACTGGAAGATTTTTTTTCAAGGAAGAATGGATGAAAATCCCTCAAACAGGAATTGAAAGACACTTGGCTGGCTACAAAAAGCGTTTACAAGCTGCCAAAGGACGTATTACTAGGTACTACCCATGCAGGATGCCCAAAGTTTTGCTTCGGGACCTTTTCTTTTTTCTTTTTTTTTTGTTATTTTGAAAATGTAGAAGATGAAAATTAAACTTTATTTTTGCGTAAAATACAAAGAGAGAATGTGTCATCTTTAACTTCACACCTTTTGGAGATCATTTTATCTTCAACTTGATTAACTGTTCACAGTAACAATAATGTTGGCCAGAGGTGCCCAAACTTTTGCATGCCACTGCACAACTGTAAAGAAACTAAAACAACTAACTGAAATTTTATCAATTTGGCCATGGAGAACAGTTTGATGCCTTGTAACTACTAGGAGTTTAAGGTGGGATTGTTCCTGAAATAAAGGCTATAAATGAACAGCAGCGTTGTATCACCATGAACCGCTTCCAGGCCACTTCTATAATAATCCTCAGCCTTGTCACTTGTCACATTGTCACAGGTTTTGCCCTGAGGCTCAGCTCCCACACACCTCACCTTCACCTCCTCCAGCTTGTCTTGTATCCAGCATTAGCTCAGAAGTAAATCTGAAGATCAGAGACGTTCTGCCTCAGTGACACTTCGTCAAGTGGGATCTTGTCTCTTCTTTATGTCCTTGGCTTTATTTTCCTCACCTTCGGGCTTTTGGCCGAGGCATGGCTTGTCAGGTTGACTACAGCTGATCAAACGTCTGTTCTTTTTTAAATTCTTTACTGTTGTGTACCTTGAAGAGCATTTTCTCCTAAAACTAGGGGGTTTCATATGTATCGGGTGCCAACAAGTCCTTCTGCCTTTGCCAGGATATTTAGATACAGACCTAGGGCAGCAAATAGAGTCATTGCACTGGGCAAAAGATGACATGTAAGTCTAGGAAATCTGGACAATGCTGCTCCTGCTGTTGTCCAAGGCATACAGGCTACCATAGAGGACCTGTAGGGCAAACACAGAGGCCTGTAATCCTCTTGGGAGCTAGGTTTTACATTGCTACCATGGCCAAAGCAGAGTAGCTTCTTGATGGCCACCCCATATGTCCTGACACCCTGCTCCCCCATCTACGTGCAGTGGATATACATGGGACAGCTATGGTAGATCAGTTTTGAAATGAATCCCATTAGCTAGTCATAGGTCGGTCCCATTTCTTTTTTTAAGTCTATGCTATT
The DNA here is from genome assembly GCA_900303285.1 of Rhinella marina. NCBI lineage: Eukaryota > Metazoa > Chordata > Amphibia > Anura > Bufonidae > Rhinella > Rhinella marina. Next base: position 390,622 of record ONZH01026646.1, read on the forward strand.
GATTCCGTGTAAGAATAACAGAGCGGAAATCACTGATTTGAAAAGAACCTTAAATTGGTTGTACATCCAAGAAAAGTCATTTTCATATAGGGATATCATATAGTGATATCTAGGACATTGATGGCATATCACCAGGCTATGTCATCAATGTCAGATAGATGAGGGTCCCACCTGTGACACCAGCTCCTATCTTCAAAACGGGCCCTCCAAAGTGAAGGAGTGTGCATGCGTGGCGTACTCTCCATTTGCTGCTATTGGAGTTCTGAATATAGCCTGGCGAGTGCACTCGGCTATTTTCGGTAGTCCCATACAAGTGAATGGAAAGTGCAGTGTGCATGCATGGTCACCTCTCCATTTATTGCTGTGGGGATGCCTGAAATAGCTTGGCTATTTTTGGAACTCCCATAGCAGTGAATGGAGGGTGGCCACTAGTTTTGAGCAAATCAAAGTCAAACTAATAGATTTCAATCCAATTTCAGGAAAAATTTGATTAGCCGCAAAGCCAAATTTCCTCGCACTTCGTGGTAACTAATCAATTTCCCTGAAATGGCGAGGGAAAAAATACATACTCACCTCATCTGTGGCCATCTTGATTGAAGAAACTGTGCGAAGTTCAATGACTAGGGTGGTGCAATCGCCGTTCCTTGTCATTGTGCCCGCTACATATCATGAAATGCGCTTCATGATGAAATAATTCGTCAAGAAGCAAATTTCTTTTTGAAATTCGGAGAAGCAGCCAAATCGAATTTTTGATAACTTCACTCAACACCAGTGGGCGTGCTTAAGCAGTACGCTCTCCACTTCTGGGGGCCCATTGGAGCGATTCCCAGATGTGGGACCCACACCTATCTGTTATTAATGGCATATCCTAGCAATATGCCATTAATGTCTGAGATGGAGATACCCCTTTAAGGGATTTTATAGAGAAGAGGTCCCCTATTCCTCATCCTTTAGCCCAGGGGTTAGCAACCTCTGGCACTCCAGCTGTTGTGAAACTACAACCCCCAGCATGCTCCATTTACTTCTAAGGGAGTTCTGAGAACAGCCAAGCAAGTGTGCATGCTGGGAGTCGTAGTTTAACCACACCTAGTTTGCCGAAGGTTGTGATCCAGCGTGCAGAGTGGTTACAAAGAGTGTCTCTCACTATGGAGAACCCGTCCTGTCCTGCATTCCACAGACAATCCATGAACTTGAATGGGTACTGTGTAATGCTTAGTTTCCCCTGTGGTGGCACTGTAGGGAAACTGAACTCTTATAACCAGGTTACGCCTTGGTGGGGGGGATGGGGTGGGGGTGAATGGATATCATTTTTTTGACTTGGGAAATTTCTAGCAAGTAGAGATTGTCCAAAGCGGAGAAGCCAGGACCCAGACAGAATATCAGATGTTGATACTTTTTACTTATTTACATTTAGCCTTAGGTTGGTGTCTGACAAAGAGAGAAATAGAAACATAAATGAATAATAAAATGAAAATAAATAAATAAAATGAAAATAAATAAATAAAAATAAATAAAATGAAAATAAATAAATAAAATGAAAATAAATAAGTAATTAGTTAATATAAAAATATATTTTGAGATGCAAACTTGGATGTGGCGCTAACAAAATTCTTGGATTACAACACCCATCATCCAATCAATTCAAATAATAGATTAAACATAGAAAGAAGAAAAATCCAGTCCTGTAATAAAATATAATTCTGACAACCTTTTTCTGGCGTCGTTCTATCCTGGGGCAGTCTGCCTTTCAATTAGCACGCATTCAATAACTCCACGTTAACTCTCAGCATGAGAACCTAAAGCAGAGATCGCTCGGGTATGATCCCATTGACTGGCGCTTTCTCTATGGCTCTTGGATAATAGTCAATTGGCTTCAATAATTAATGTCACGTCTTTTGTACCCTGCATAATTTCTCTTGTCGATTTTTTTTTTTTTTTTTCCAAGGCTGCAGAACTGTAGAACCATTAAAATGAGGCCTGGACAGTCGTGTAGAATAGCGACCAAACAATGCCTCAATTCACCGCGCCAAACCATCCTCCTCTCCCAGGCTAAATCTCCGGTATTAACAAGTTGCACCTGCAGCTGCCGTCTTCTATTCTATTCTATTTTCTTATTTATTTAGAGCAAAAAAAAAATTTTTTTTTTCTTTTTTTCCATTTTTCTTGCTAATGTCACCCGCGTCACTTTGCAGCTGTGGTCTCTATTGTGTCGAGAGCAGTCAGTGATTTTTGAGTTGGTTTGATGAAGTGGAAAAATAATGATGAATTCTGAGATTCTTTTGTCAGTTTCGCTTGGCGCTTTGCTTTGACGAAATTTGGTCACACCAAACAGAATTCGTGTTGAACAAGGGCCTAGGTGTGAAGAAAAATAAAATCTCCTTGAAATGCTGACAAGGGGTGTTAGAGCGCCACTCTTGTCTGTGTCTGCATCCAGTATTGCGGCTCAGTCCCTCCTTTCAATTGAATACTGTAATACCAGATGGAGTCCATTTTTATATGACACAGGGTTGTATTAATAAACCATGGTCAATGATCCAAAATATAATAATACCTTTCTTAGGAAATGTTCCTTTTGATTTTTATGCAAGTAAGGTTTTCAGTGCACCATGGGCGGGGCCTCTCTGGTTTTTGGTGCACCTGGCATGCATTGCATCATCACTACCACCCAGGGGTGGACTGGCCATATACCCCTGGCATGAGTTACAGGGGTTAAAAATCAGTGTGTTTGCAAGGTGTCACAATCTGTTTTCTTTGAATCCTGGCAAACTGATAAGAATATGGTTTGAATAAGCGTTTATGAGGAGATAAGAGCTACACATGAGCCATCAGATGAGCGGATTCAAAGGAAACGGACTGTGACAGCTTGCAAACAGACTGATTTTTAACCCCTGTAACTCAGAAACGGCTGAACATTTTTTTTAAATCCTTGTATTTCAGAAATGGCTGATCAATTTTAATAACGACCAAATGAAAATAAATTATTTTAGCCCCAAACGAGTAAAATGCAATCATAATAATAAATGCCCCCGAAGGTGTACATAGCCTTCAAGGTACAACTCATGCAAGAGATTCATGTTTCCATAAACTCTTACTCTTGACACTTATCATTGTTTTTGGGGAAATGTGAATGAATCTAAAAGAGCATTGTGGTCCTTTTTGATTAATTTTCTGATGTCAAGTGGACACTCAATGCACACATGGCCAGTCATGTCCTACGACCAAGAATGTCATTGTCAATAAGTGACCTTGGACTTTTCTTGAGTTCCACACTGTGTAATCAGTGGTCATCACTTGAGAGCCAGTGTCATATGGTGACGAGAGGTCCCCTTTTCCATTACACCTCCTCACTCCACCCACCGCTCCATGAACCAGGGGGGCCAAAACATTGTTCATTCTCACATTCTTAGCTCCTCCAGACACCTTTCAACAACTTTGTAGGGTTACTAATGTCATTTAGGGCACCCACAGAGGATCTCAAAACTGGGCCAAAACGGATCAGTTTTGTCCCCATTCTTTGTCAATGGGGTCATTCATTTTGATTGGACACAAAAGCGTTGTAAGCTGTCCGGTCTTCGAAACGGAACAAACCAGATCCATCATGAAAATCAATGTAAGTCAACGGTGCCGGTAAGTGAAAAAAAACGGATTCAGTGCCCATTGACTTACAATGATTTTCATACCGGATCCAGTTTCTTCAGTTCAGTTTTAATACAAGTGGATCCATCTGAAACGGATGCATCCGAATGTATTAAATGGCATGGATCAATTCTCCTGCCAGATCTCAAAACGGGAAAGCTGCAATGCAAACAGGCCTAGATGACTAAGTGCCTTGCTGTGATTTTTAGAATTTGGGTTTTGGGAATTTACCATGTATTTCTATTTAGTAAGCATTATTATACCCAGTGACCCTCGCAATCTGAAACTACTGAAGTACCTTATGTCACTTCGATGAGTTCGGACAGTAACCGTTAATTGAATTCCGCATTAAGTAGACCTTGTTTTAACAAACGCTGTGACTGGTCCATCTATCAAAGTACTGTAATTACATGTGCAGGTTCGCTCTTGGTAACAAAAGAAGTCAGTGAGGTTTGCAATGCAGCTGAATCTTACAAATGCCGTGTGTTTCAGGGCTCCTGCTATTTGCCTATAGTCAAACTGTAAAAAAAAAAAACTGTAAAAAATAAAAACACTTATAGGATACATCTTGGATTCACAAAACCAGGACAGGTATGTATATAAATGTGGTGCTGCTCCAGTGATGATGGAGTCTGGTGTTTATGCCTTGTGAAATGTAGAGAGGGATGTTGCTGGTGGAGCTTCTCACATCTACCATGGTGCTTGAAAGTTTTGTGAACCCTTCAGAATTTTCTAGATTTCTATAAAAAAAATTTGACCTAAAACTATATCAGTAGATAAAGCTAGTCAAAATATTAAAGGTGTTGTCCGGGTTCAGAGCTGAACCTGGACATACCCCAATTTTCACCCAGGCAGCCCTCTTAATATGAGCATCGGAGCATTTCATGCTCAGATGCTCCCCCTTGCCTTGCACTGAAACGCTTGTAGGATAACAGGCCGAACTAGATGGACAGATGTCTTTTTTCGGCCTTTTAAACTATGTTACTATATGTAGGTGGATGGATGGGTAGATAGGTAGGTGGATGGATGGATGGATGGATGGATGGATGGGTACATAGGTAGGTAAGTGGATGGATGGGTAGATAGGTAGGTAGGTGGATGGATGGATGGATGGGTAGATAGGTAGATGTATGGATAGACAGATAGGTGGATGTATGGATAGACAGATAGGTGGATGTATGGATGGACAGATAGATGGATGGATGGACGGATGGATGGATGGATGGATGGATGGACAGATAGGTAGATGGATGGATGGGTAGATAGGTGGATGGATTAGTAGATAGGTAGGTAAGTGGATGGATGGGTAGATAGGTGGATGTATGGATGGACAGATAGGTGGATGGGTAGGTAGATGGATGGATGGACAGATAGGTAGATGGATGGACGGATGGATGGACAGATAGGTAGCTAGGTAGATGGATGGACAGATAGGTAGATGGATGGATAGACAGATAGTTTGATGGATGGACAGATAGGTTGATGGATGGACAGATAGGTAGATGGATGGATGGACAGATAGGTAGATGGATGGATGGATGGACAGATAGGTAGATAGATGGATGGATGGACAGATAGGTAGATAGATGGATGGATGGACAGATAGGTAGATAGATGGATGGATGGACAGATAGGTAGATAGATGGATGGACAGATAAGTTGATGGATGGATGGATAGACAGGTGGATGGATGGACAGGTAGATGGATGGATGGACAGAGGTAGATGGATGGACGGAGAGATAGGTAGATGGATGGGTAGATCGGTAGATGGATGGATAGACAGATAGATAGTTTGATGGATGGACAGATAGGTAGATGGATGGATGGACAGATAGGTAGATGGATTGGACAGATATTTCTTTGCTACGTCCTCCCTGTACAGTTAGTTGTAGCTGCGCAGCTTACAGAGGTGAGCACGGTACGGCGGCTCACTGCACAATTCCTCCCTGATGATGTATGAGCACAATTGCTGTATTTATTGGGGTACATTCATCAAAGCAGTGATACCATCAGCCAGAGATTAGATCACTTCCTGTTTTTCTATAAAGCTGATTTATCAATGTCTTCATAACTCAAAGCTGGATGAACGTTTGTGTGAGATTAAGAGTATGAAATTAGAGATGGTATCACTCATGCAATCAATACGGGCTGGTATTTCTGTCTGGAGATGGTTTTCTTGCTCATACTTTGCATTATAAAGATAACGATCAGAAGCAGCAAGGTTTTTTTGTCGGCCGGTTGCTGGAAAAGACATTAGGTGCTGACTGTATATTGACCCAATGGTAGGGTTTTGTCGCCTCAGCATGAAAGCAAAGGACGATATTTCGGGTCGGATGAGGGGTCAATGCGGTAACTGCTGAAGTGACTTACACATAATATGGGCTTGACTTGGATACTGTTACAGGACCTTGGACTTGGGCTACAGTAAGCCTTATATAATACATATGTTACAAAGTAAAGAAAAACGGATCCTCGCCTCTTTAGCTCCAACCATTTAATCATTGCACCCTCGAAATGCTCATATGCCACAAACCACCAGCTAAAAGACAAAGGATAAAAAACTTGAGTTCATCTTTTACATAAAATCCATAAATACTTTATCTCATATTCATAAAGTGATACATAGCAGTCTATTTTTGTAGATGCGTTTTGAGCTCTATGTGAGCTGTTCAAACAGGACTTTGCATAGAGCTGAAACGGTCTGAAAAAAGATGTAATATAGTTTTTATGGAACTCAAGTTTTTTTCTCTTTATTAGACATGGTGGAATTTTACATTGAAACGCAATTTTGCAGATTTAGCTGCAAAAGCTTGAACATGCTGCCTCCATGCATTGTATAGTTTTTGGTACCAGAGGCTGCCTCAAACAGTTGATCAGTGAGTGTTCTGGTTGCTGGACCCCCAATGATATGAAACTGATTATCTAGCTTGACGATAGGCCATCAAAACCCCCTAGAGCTGTGATGGCTAACCTCCAGCACTCCAGCTGTGGTAAAACTACAACTCCCAAGATGTACACTTGTTTGGATGTTCTCAGAACTCCATAGAAATGACCCAAGCATGCGGGGAGTTGTAGTTTTAGCGCAGCTGGAGTGCCGGAGGTTAGCCATCACTGCCCTGGAGGTACAGTATGTCTGTATGTACATACAATTAGTGACACAATCCACAATGCCTCCTTCCTTTAGGGTTACGGTTCGTTGCTTGTAGATTTAGAGGTTGTGCTCAGATGGAAATGTAAGTAAATAAGGGGTTCTGCCAAGATAGAAACTTATCCAAAGGGTAGATGATAAGTACCCGATCGTGGGGGGTCTGACCGCTGGGACGCTCTTTATCACGAGAATGGTGGGGGTCTTTTCTCCATTCCTTCTCTATGAGACATAGTCAAGCGCTTTACTCTACATGCTCAACCTGAGACTCTCTTTCTCCCAATTCTACCGATAGGTGGGCACGGGCGGCCTGGGAGCTTAAAGTGGCCCTGGAAAAAATACTAAAAGTGGCCCCCATTTTGTAGTCGGGTCCAAATTGATGGAAGGCAGGGCCAGCAATACCATATTATGGCACATTATACCACCCCAACAGAGCCAAATACCACAGTCCATCACAAAATACTGCCAGCAGCACAAAATACATCCACAAAAACTTTCACTGGCCGGCCATGAGGAGGGCCCAGGCAGCCCCCTGGGCATCGGCCCACCGGGAAATTTCCCTGTAAGGTCTATGGCCAAGCTGCCCCTATTGGTGGGAATCCCAGTTCCTACTGACCAGATGCTTATCACCTATCCTGTGGATAGGGTATACAGTACGTTTCTATTTTGGCACAACCCCTGTTAAAGCTTATCACATACAGTAACATTCCAATGATGAATTGAGCTGGTAGAGCACGTGCTACTGTAACAGTAGCTTAACATGAACTGAACCAGTAGAGCGTGTAGAGGAGTGGTAGTTGCTCTGGCTCCAATAATTATTCACAGCTGCAATCCTCACACCCATGCTCCCTAGTACCAGGGCAATGATAATAGGGTGCCCTCTTTCTTCCCTTGGGGCACACCCTGATGTTGGGGCTCCTGTCTGATGGTAGTTGGGGTGCCTTTGGTGTAAGCAGGAGATGTAGGTGCTGTGACCGGCAAATGGTGCTGGAGTCAGTGACCAGCCAGTTGTAGAAAGTAAACATCTCTTTAAGTGAAGAATGAGAGTTGTAGTACATCCTAAGGTTTCAAAAATAAGTTCCAAATAATTCACACTGCAAATCTTCCCAGATAGCAATGTATGACTTTAAGCAAGGATGAGAACTGTAGTACTCCTTCCCTCTTTCTCTCTCTGCAGAGTCTATGGCTGGTCATATTATTCTTACAATGGTGGCTCTAATTCCCAGCTGAGGGGTACAGGATTAGGAGATGGTGGGACAGACTGTGTCCAACTGTGGAGGGTGTCTGAGCAAGGTCCATCTCACTGCAGTAAAGTCTATCAGCCTTTCACAGCAAATACCTTACTGACTGACCCTAATGCTCGGCCATGCAGATTGTGGAACTTTTAGGTCTTTCTTTTTCTCTCTGGGTACTGTAATGGTTTCTCTTTGTAAACTTCCCAGAGATAGTGGTTCTGTGGAGTTCAGGCCTAGTCTTATGAGGAGTGAGCACATGTAGCTTCCTCTCACTTTCTCCATTAGCACACTACACACTGAGTAAGGGTCGGATCTAAGTCCAACACCTAACTTCCTACAGGGGAACAGTCAGGATTATTAACCCTGACTGATCCATACAGAGAGATGCTGGTACATCACAATACTGTAAGTCAGAACATTACGTAAACAATTTGCATGTTCCCCATTCTGGGAAACTTCACACCCCCTGGGCAGGGATATTGCTGGGGATATTCACGGTTATGCTATGAAAATAAAAGTGTAATTAAACCTGGTGATGAGGTCTAGTTACCAAGTAATGATTTCTATATTCCTTATTAACTATAACCTGTCATTGTACAGAGTCTAAGCTCTGATTGGCTGATATATCTTTTATTTCACCTTTTAATGGAGGTCTGGTAGGGTTGCAGCAAACTATAAACTACCATTTCACTTAAACCAAGCAGTTGGGTTACGTAAGCAGTGTGGAAGCTCGAGGCTGTCTGCTCCCGTAATACCTCCTTAAGACCTCAATATCCAGCTAATCTCAGCTGCAGCAATTTATTTTCAGTGTCCCATTCTTAAACGCTAGACTGGCATTACAAGTGAGCCTTTAAGAAGGAATTCACTGGCAATAAAGCCTTCGACTAGCATTTACTTTAGGCTGCGAAAGCCAAATATGAGACCCTTATGTCTTTCATGGAAAAATACTCCTCTCGTTTAGCCGAGCAGATCGCTCTCTCGGTGCAAGTATAACGACCTTGTCATCTGGGGTTTTATGGAAAAAGCTGCACTGGACGTATGGAGGAGACACTAACTAGAGAAACTGAGCCTTATGGTTTTAACCCTGTCTATTCCCGTGGTAGAATTTTTTTCTCGCATGGGGCAGTTTATTGGGAAAAGTTGTTCATTATGTATAATGTGGTCTTTTATTACATTCCAGTATCTAATATGGACCATTAAACATTGAAGCCTTTAAAAAATAAACAGCAGTGACAGGGACGTTTTAGAAGAAACATTGTCCTCCTGATGCTGCTCTCAAAACATTATAACTATGGTAATCCCTAACACAGGAGTAATGCTCAACAGTCATAGTGCCCCTTTACTGCCAGTACACAGTAATAATGTCTTCTTACTGCCCCTTACACCATGATAGTGCTCCTTTTGTGGCTTCTATGTAGCAATATTGCGCCTACACAGATAAAAGGGTTTTACTGAGATTTAAATATTGGTGACGTATTCTCAAGATAGGTCAATACCTGTATTACGGTGAATTCTAAAATTCGGGAATAAATAGGCTTAACATGATTTAGGGACGTAAAAAGTTTAATACACTATGATAAAAGATGTATACACACACACACAAGATAACAAACATAAGTAACGTAAGTAACAGTCACCAAAGCCATGAACAAATGAGTTTCCTATCGAGTTCCCAATATGGCACCTGGCCGACACCCATATGATACAAGAGGCGCTATACAATGTACGGCAATGTACTCAGTTATTTTCAGAACTCGGATAGTGGTGAATGGAGAGAACTCTGCATACACAGAGTGCTCTCCTTCACTTTGGGGGCCCATTCTGGAGATAGGTGCACATCCCACCTTGGGACCCACTCCTATATGATATTGATGGCATATCATACCAATATGCCATCAATATCTTAGATGTGACAACCCCTTCAAATCAGCTTGACTATGCCCACTGGAGTGAGTAGGGTAAAAATGAAAAATGTTGCAACATTTTTGCGGAAATAAGCCCAAGAAGTCACATTCCAGAATTCAGGGCTTGATGAATCCCCCCGCGAATATACGCCAGAAAGAGGAATTTCATGTAACATTTTATCTGCTATTATCTTGATTTATCAACAATTCATGTGAAACATCAAACATAATTAAACACAGAGAGAAACAGCGACATAATTGTGTTCCCGTCCTAAGGTCACCATTATGTAGCAATCATGATTTCATACAATGCATTAATTCCGCAGTTGGGCTCCCGTTAAATGCTCTCCATCACACAGAAAATCCATATCACAATATGTAAATTGCGCTTCCTCCAACAATTCCCTATTTGCATTTTGCATCTGCAAACTAGGCAAATACTGCGGTTAATGCAGAATAAATTTGTAAATTTTTCTTTCGGAGGACCAGAATAAATAGAGAGGAAATGTCATCAATGTAACACAGTGACAAACATATAAAAGGCTAAGTAATTCATCTTATTAATAGGTAAAGGCTGAAGTCGTTTGGCAAGTTGGAATTCAAAGGTTTGTGTACAATTAGAAAATAGAAGGTGGGCTATTGTTTCTAGACGCAGCGCCACTCTTGTATTGCAGTTCAGACTCATTCACTGTATCTAGTCTTAAAGGATAATTCCCATCTCGGACATCAATGGCATGTGGCTAAGATTTGACAGATAAATTCAGGTCCCACTCCTATGTCTAGAAAGGACCCTCTGAAGTGAAGGAAAGTGTACCACACAAGCGTGGCCTTTCTTTGTTCACCACTATGGTGCTAGCTTGGCTATTTCCAGCAGTCCAATAGCGGTAAATAAAAGAATGGCAGTGCGTGTACAGTGCGCTCTTTAGATAGATCTCATATCTATCTATCTATCTATCTATCTCATATCTATCTCATATCTATCTAATATCTATCTAATATCTATCCCATATCTATCTCATATCTATCTCATATCTATCTCATATCTATCTCATATCTATCTCATATCTATCTATCTATCTATCTATCTATCTATCTATCTATCTATCTATCTATCTATCTATCTATACTCATAACTATCTCATATCTATCTATCTCATATCTATCTATCTCATATCTATCTATCTCATATCTATCTATCTCATATCTATCTATCTCATATCTATCTATCTCATAACTATCTCATATCTATCTATCTATCTCATATCTATCTATCTATCTATCTCAATCTATCTATCTCATATCTATCTATCTCATAACTATCTCATAACTATCTCATATTTATCTAATATCTATCTCATATCTATCTCATATCTATCTATCTATCTATCTATCTATCTATCTCATATCTATCTATCTATCTATCTCATATCTATCTATCTATCTATCTATCTATCTATCTATCTATCTATCTATCTATCTATCTCATATCTATCTATCTATCTATCTATCTATCTATCTATCTCATATCTCTTGCTCACAGACCTACAAAGTCCAGGCCTCCTGTAGACTAGTGAACAGGCTTTGCATTTTATTTGATCTATAAATCATCTTTTCTGTTTGATTTTAAATGTAACACAATTTAACATGCGCTCAGACAGAATTTCCATTGATTTTTCTTTTTCGTAAGTTTCCTCAACTATCTAATCACAACACTGAGATGGTAATTGATTTTCCGAGCTGTTTTTAACACCACGGGGTGCTCAATTAGGTCTTGGAGCGGAAACTAATGAAAGCAATTTTGTTTTACATCTTCTAGAAAAAAAAGGAGACTTTAATTACATTGATGGACCTGACTGGATAGTGAGACTTGTTAGAGTCACACATAAGAAGACCGGCTTCTCTTCTGTACTGTACCTGACATAAGGTGTAGGGAGCATCCTCTGAGCTCAAGGAGGGGGAAGCAGAAGACTGGTCACCAACAGTTCTGGAATTTGCAAGGACTGTCCAGATTTATCTCTGCGATTAGATACAGTACATTCCCTTTAGGCCCCTTTCACACAACCGTATGCCCTCCGAGATGTACGGTCCTTGAGCAGGCCATATGTCCCGGGGCAGAAACGATCGTGTGCACGGGAGTACACAGCATCATTGATTACAATGATGCTGTGCACGTCGGGCCGACTGCAGGGCTTTTGTCCCGCACTCATAAAATCATATGCTCCCCTGCGCACGATCGATGCCGCTCTGGGACATATGGCATGCTCACGGACCGTACATCTCGGAGGGCATACAGTCGTGTGAAAGGGGCCTTAAGGGTGGCTTTAGAAACATGCTCTTTCAATGATATAACACAACTAACTCCTTTAAGACCCAGGGAGAACCCTAAGAACTTGGAGAAATAACTCATTTTATGAAATATAATTTAAAGGGAATGATGAATCAGAAAATGACCTATTGTTAAAATAAAGTTTTTATGGTAAACATATTTTTTTAAAATTTATTTTAAATTCAATCATTACTTAAGAAAATCCTGCAGTTTTCACTTTGATGAATGAGCCTCATAATGGCCAGACCCACCCTGATCTGTAGATTTCACTTCTCAGCAGTCATCTCATTATCATCACATGTAAGATCAAGACAATGACAGATAACACCTCTATATATACAGTATAAACGACACAGGATCCACCAGTCACAATAAGTAAGGGATACAATTTATCTACTCCCCCTCCCTGAATAATGGGTCACAGAGCATACCCACAACACTCTCTTAAAGACATCAATGAATGTCTCCTGTCTATTGTGACTTGTGATTCCTAAAATTTGTCTCTTGAAATGCTGTCAGCAGTTCAGGCAAGATGTCTGCCCCCATAGTGTGGTATAGAAGGTAGTATTAAAAAAAGAAACCTTCAATCATAAAATAAAAACACATTGGAAAAAAAACATAGTTATAACAGTCTGATTTTAATTAATGAAAACTATTAGTGATACATTAAATTAAAATACAGTACATACGGTTTATACCAGGGATCAGCAACCCCCGGCACTTCAGTTGTTTGGAAACTACAACTCCCAGAATCCTACTTTCACTTCTATGGGAATTACAAGAACTGCCAAGTGTGCATGCTGGGAGTTGTAGTTTCACAGCAGCTGGAATGGCAAAGATCTTACACCATTTATTTAAAGAAGAACTCCCGACAAAAATTTTATTCCATGTCCTGCTAGAAATGTACATGATATAATCTGTAGTGAATGTTATTTTCTTACCAGTGTCTGAATTTTTGACTTTCACACTGGTGGCAGGCCTAATCCGGCAGGTGAAGGGTGCTGCCGGATCAGGCCAGCCGCAGTGACATGTGTGGAGCCGGAACCGCGCTCCGGCCCCACACATGTCACACAGTACATACATACACATAAACATAAACATACACACACATATAGACAAACAAACACACATACATACTTTCATGCTCCAGCAGGTCTTCGGAGCGTCAGAGGGACAGGACGGCTCACACAGGTCACGATTCCCCACAGCGCCCTCTGCTGGGAGCCTGGTGGAATCATGACGATTCCACCAGGCGCCCAGCAGAGGGCGCTGTGGGGAATCGTGACCTGTGTGAGCCGTCCTGTCCCTCTGACGCTCCGAAGACCTGCCAGGAGCATGTAAGTATGTATGTGTGTTTGTATGTCTATATGTGTGTGTATGTTTATGTGTATGTCTGTGTCTGTATGTGTCTATGTGTAGCCGGATCCGTAATGGACTCCATTGAAAGTCAATGGAGGGCGGATCCGGTTACCATTATGGTCACACCAGATGGATCCACTCCCATTGACTTGCATTGGGGGTCATTCCGGATCCGTCTTGGTGCGGATGCCTGGACCGGAGAGCAAACCGCAGCATGCTGCGGTTTGTTCTCCGGTCTGAAGACGGAACGGAATGCTTTCAGGAGCATTCCGTTGTCTTCAGTTCAGTTTTGTCCCCATTGACAATGAATGGGGACAAAACTGAAGCGTTTTATTCCGGTATTGAGCACCTATGACGGAACTCAATACCGGAATTTTAAAACGCTAGTGTGAAAGTAGCTTTATATCATCCTGAAGTTTCTTATCTGTGTCATGTGACTAGCAGTTAGACCCACCAACTCACACAGAGACTTATGTGTGGACAGGAAGTCTAAATCTCTATGTATTCCTATGAGACTGAAAGTGAGGCTCCCATAGGAATGAATGGAGCAGTTACTGGCTTTCTGTCCTGGGTCAGGTGGAGGTCAGGGAGTTGGTCACATGACCCAGCTACAATAAGAAGAGAGGTTTTTACTCACAGAAACAGTCACTGATAAGAAAATGAGAATCACTACAGATTATATCATGCACCTTTCTAACAGGTCAGAGAATAAAAAATTTTGCGGGAGTTCTTCTTTAAGTGTTAGGTCCCTTTAAATGACAAGTACTGTTCTATTTATAATTAAACAATTTAAAAAAAATTGAAATTTAAAATTAAATTTCTTCAACCTAGAAGAAAAAAAAATGAACATACATTAAATGTTCCTGTCTATTTATGACAGTTGGCCTTGGATTAATGAGTTTATCCAGCAGAGACGCAGCCTTTTGTGTGAAATGCCCGGAGGCTGCTCTGCACAACCTCCACATGTCTCCTGGTTAAGTTGAATGGTTGCACTGTATACATTTTTCTGAAGGCTAGGTCCACCATTGTCACCTTTTTTCATCACTCCAATGCAATTGAAATTAAATTGTTTTTTATTTAAAATCACATAGGTTGGGCATAGTCTTGCTTAAAAATACACTACTGTATTGTGTATGCAGCTCCCATGCAGCCTTGTGTGTTTCCATGGTTACATACTAAAATCTAAACACATTTTAGGCTGATCCTGCAGTCACACCCCTTTCCATCTGCCCACTACCTCTTGCTAACTTTCCAATATCTGTTATCCATAAGTCCGGCAGAAAGACAAGGAAATGTGACTGCAGGATCCGACTACACAGGGCAGTCTGTTACCATAGAGAAACATAGGGTTGCATAGGGGCTGTGTACACAAAACCATAGGAGATTTTTAAGGTGTTTTGCTTTGTATTGTGAATGCACAACTGAATAGGACTGAGCTGCAATACCAGACATAGACAGGAGTGTACCGTACCGTATTGTGTATGCAGCTACTATGTCGCCCTATATGTTTCCATGGTTACATACTAAAAACAGCACACTGTTTACGCTGATCCTACATTCATACTCCCTTCCATCTGCTCCCTGCTTCTTGCTAACCTTCCAATATCTGGTATCCATAAGTCTGTCAAAATGCAAGAAAACATGACTGCAGGATCTGACTACACAGAGTAGTCTGTTACCATAGAGACGCATAGGGTTGCATAGGGGCTGTGTACATAAAACCATAAGAGCGTTTTTTTAAGGTGTTTGCCTTGTATTTTGGGTGCACAACTGAATAGGACTGAGCTGCAATACCAGACATAGACAGGAGTGTACCGTATTGTGTATGCAGCTCCTATGTGTTTCCATGGTTACATAATTAAAGCTGCACACTGTTTATGCCGATTCTGCATTCCTGCTTCTTGCTAACCCTCCAATGTCTGTTGTCCATAAGTCTAGCAGAAAGGCAAGGAAATGTGACTGCAGGATCCGACTACACAGAGTAGTCTGTTACCATAGAAACGCATAGGGTTGCATTGGGGCTGCGTACACAAAACCATAGGAGATTTTTTTTTAAAGATGTTTTGCTTTGTATTCTGGATTTAATTGAATAAGGCTGAGCTGCAATACCAGACATAAATAAGAGTGGGGTTGTTTCTGGGAAAAGTGTGTGTGTGGGGGGGGGGGGGGGGAGACTGTCCCTTTATGGTAATCATAGGCAATCCCTTTAAATGCTAACTAGGTACCAGTCATACATTCCTGCTGTCCACACCTCACCTATATTTGATAGTTTAACCCTTTGGCCTGGCTAGTTCCGTACCATAGGCAGCTTTCCTCCAGGAACATAATTGAAATAAGTTCCCCACGCGGTTTCTATGTCGTAGAGTCACATTGGATCCTGGTAAAGGAGTTTTATTCTTAACCCCGAACAATTGCCGAGGTGCGCGAATGAAATATGGTCGACATTGAGGTGACTGACGGAGGGTTCAAGGTCATCACATGCAGAAGCTTAGCATCTGCTTCCATGTCGTCTTGAGTAGATCAGGTCCAGCATCTTAATTACCAAGTCCTGCTATAACATGAGCTCTTGTTTGATGCCGGCTGAAGAAATCCTCGCCCATCGGCGCTCCTCTGCGTCATTTAATTATTTTGACCTTTTGTCGTCTGTCTGCGCTCTGAGCAATCAAACTGCAGACTTGCATATTTCATAGACCTCTTACCCACCCATACTATACAGCTGTACAGATGTAGCAGAGCTGAACTGGTCATTGCACTGCGGTCTTAGCACACCATGATTACTGTGTGGTAGGTCAACCCTTCAGCTCTACAGAAAATAAGATTCAAGCTTCCTTCTCACATATCATGTTGAATTTTTTTATATATATTTTTAAAAAAAAAACATGTGTTTTTATACTGTTGGCTCTTTTATTCATATGTTTTGGGGTTATTTACTTGCATTTTTTCACATTCGCTTTTAACCAGCCACATGAAACAAACGACACACATGCTGCATTTTTGAAGAAATCACCCAGAAAACACACAAAGTGAAAAACAATGACGCCAAAAAAATGTTTTTAATGTTTTATATGGCCTTGTATTGACTTGATTTAGCCATAGCATTTTAGAGGGGAACGGGGGAAAAAGCACAGCCGGACTGTGACCGGGTCTCCGTCTGTACCCTTATAGTTAATGAGGCCGGCGGGTATCTGGTATCATCCGGTGATGCCGGATCTAGACATCTCCAGCAGGCTGCTCCCTGCTGAAGATGTCTAATGCAAATGTGAAACCATTGAAAATGT
Source organism: Rhinella marina (assembly GCA_900303285.1). Taxonomy (NCBI): domain Eukaryota; kingdom Metazoa; phylum Chordata; class Amphibia; order Anura; family Bufonidae; genus Rhinella; species Rhinella marina. Next base: position 407,506 of record ONZH01026646.1, read on the forward strand.
TTTGTTTTTTTTTCACCAAAAATGCTAAAACGGATTACATTCACAAACAATGAAATCATCATGAGAGGCGTCAGGTTACAAATTCAGCACTGCTGCACTGACCATGACAGCACTGCTACATCTGCGTATGGCTTTTAGCTTAAATTCAGATTGCTTTGTTGTGGATGATCAAACCAAATTAAGGCCATTTGACATGACTGGATAATTAATAAAAGATTAGATGTAATGAGCGGCAGCAAAGGAATGCGGCCACAACAAAGCCAGAGAAGGGGCGTGATTTTTTTGTCTGACTCGTGTAAAGCAAAGGGATTCATCTGGGATTAAAGGGGTATTCTCATCTTAGACAATGGGGGCATATCGCTAGGATATGCCCCCATTGTCTTATAGGTGCGGGTCCCACCGCTGGGACCCGCACCTATAGCCAGAACGGAGCGGGGAGCGCTGCGCCTGGAGGACCCCAGGTTTCCGGGGGTCCGGCCACCACGCTCGGCTATTTTCGGCGGCCCCATAGAAATGAATGGAGGGCGGCTGCGCATGCGCATGCGCAGTGCGCCCTCATTCACTTCGGGGGCTCCGTTCTCGATATAGGTGCGGGTCCCAGCGGTGGGACCCGCACCTATAAGACAATGGGGGCATATCCTAGCGATATGCCCCCATTGTCTAAAATGAGAATAACCCTTTAAGAACATAGATCTGCCTCCAGCAGAGAGGAACCTATTGAAATTGGGAGTTATCCTCAAAACCTATGAAAGGTGCAGAACCATCGAAAGATGCCATGCAATGAATTAACGTTGTATAATATTTATTATTATTATTATTGCTATTAATATAAGCATTAGTGCACATGGATGTCATCGGGAGTGGGGGTCCTGTGTATGAGCTTCAGGAAACTGAGCTCAGATGGATTTGGCTTGACTTATAAACCATGTAACTTGAAAAGTCGCCATGTAATACTACATTTCTCCTCTTGGGGTCACTGCAGAGAAATGTATGGCTGACCTGAGTTCCCCTTCGTGGTAAAAGATGATCACTACAGCAACTCTCAGAGCCTTAAATGGCTAATGTGTGTTGTGCTGTCCGGTTTTGAGATCCGGCACAGGGTCCCCATTCATTGTCAAATAAACTGAATAAACCGGAACGGAGTTCCGTTCTGGTTTGTTGCCTTACCATGCGGGACACACAACCACGGCAAGCAGCGTTTTTGTGTGCGGCATAGGGAAACTGAAGCACCAAAAACCATACGAGTCCATGGTGACGGATCCAGTTTTTTCAGGACCATTGGCAACTATGGGCTCCCAGCAACCCCACCAATCACCTGCTCAAAGAGGCCGTGGCGGCCTCTTCACAGCGCACCAAGCACAGTGCTGTACATTATATAGTGGCCATGCTTAGTATCCAGGCCAATTCACTTGAATGGGACTGAACTTCCGCCAGGCCATGTGACTGATGAATTTGAGGTCACTAGCCTAAAAAGAGGTCATGGCATTCACCGGAGCGCCGCAGCCTCTCCAAACAGCAGATAGTGCCAGGAGTCGGTCCCCCACAGAGGATAGGCCATCAATATTGAACTACTAGAAAACCCCTTTAAGAAAGGGTTACTTTCATATACTATGCAATATACACAATGTCTGTGTTATGGATTGAGTTCCATTGTATGAAGACCGTCCACAAGGATAGGCAGTCTTTCTTGTCCATAGCAACCAATCACAGCGCAGCTTTCATCTTTCAAGAGCGCTCAAAGAAATAATAGCTGCGCTCTGATTGGTCGATATGTGATTTGGGCAACAAAGACCGTATTCCTTTCAGTCAGCTCTAGCAGTTCTTCTCCTTTAAATGTTCCTTCACACAATTTCACACCCTTGCGCTCCTCATGGACACAAGGAATCCTCAGGGTCCATTAGTTGTTTCAAGGCAAGATTTGAGCTGCTGTGAGCGAGCGGCGGATGCGCCACCTCACCGCTCTGTGAGCTTTCATAGCCGTGCTTGGCGTCGAGATGGGAAACCGGTGCGAACGAAATTGTCATTGCTTCAGGATAGACTGACACTGTCCATTAAACGCACACAGCAGGGGGGCGTGCCCTCTTTTAGTCTGTCCGTGGCATACACAAGAGACAGCTGACAGCTGCGGCTACTGTACAGAGGGAACGAGGTGTACTTGGCACTGCCCCCGGGCATGACGCTCGGCCAGGCTTTCAGCTCTCTAACACAGGCCGCAATGATACCAGCTTGGCATGGTATTCACTGGTCAGCCCCTGGAAAGAAAATATGGACCCTCAGCAGCCGGCACCGGACGCAGAATGGCATCCTTATGATTTATGTAAAATATGCAATAACCTACAATGCTCAGCAACATTTAATATTTTGAAAATGGGTGATATGTTATCTGCAGGATGATAGGAAATTTCCACCACTGGAAATATTCTGCACAGAGCAATTATTTTGTGCACTAGCAATCATCAATGTTTTTTTACATTATTGTATGTTGCCATGTTGTAGGGATACCAAATATCTGTATATTATGTGGTATCTCAATATACACCAAGGTATATCTAAGTAGGCCATATCAACAGGCAATATCATAAGACAGCCCTAAGGTCCTTCACTGGACCCTGAGCCGTGTGCCCATATATGGTATGAACATGGATTACATAACAGGGGTGTCATGTGATGCGATCAAAGGACTGTCCACCCCTACATCTGCTCTTAAAGGTGTAAGATCTTGGGCTGTAATGTAGAATCTGCAACAGGTTTTCTGTAGTTGATTATGGGGACAACCGTCTTGTTTGACCTGTGGGCACATGGGCCATAGAATACAATAGACAGGAGGTTTTCATTGACATCTATGGGAAAGTTTTCTAGACATGCTTGTGATTTGTGTAGATTATGCAGGGAGGGGGAGTAGATAAGCTGTGGGAATCTCTTATTGTGAATTGTGGATCTTTTGTTATCTACACAGAGCTGGTATCTTCATTGACTTCTATGAGAAAGTATTCTAGACATGCTCTATGACTTGTTTAGAGGTCATTGTGCAGGGAGGGGGAGTAGATAAGCTTTGAGGATCACTTATTGTGAATGGTGGATCCTGTGTGTTATTTATACAGAGGTGATATCTTCATTGACATCTATGGTAAAGTTTGCTAGAAAGGCTTTGCGACTTGTGTAGAGATCATTGTGCAGGGAGGAGGAGTAGATAAGCTTTGTTGATCACCTATTGTGAATGGTGGATCCTGTATAGTCACTATAGAGGTGATAACTTCACTGAGGTCAATCAGAAAGTTTGCTAGACAGGTTTTGTGACTTATGTAGAGGTCTGTTCAGGGAGGGGGGTAGATGAGCTTTGTTGATCACCTATTGTGAATGATGTATCCTGTGTTTTCTATACAGAGGTGATCTCTTAACAGAGGTCTGTTGAAAAGTTTGCTAAATAGGCTTTGTAACTTCTGTAGTGGTCACTGTACAGGGAGGGGGAGTAGATAAGCTTTGTTGATCACCTATTGTAAAAGCTGGATTCTGTGTTCTCTATACAGAGGTGATCTCTTCACTGAGGTCTGTCAGAAAGTTTGGTAGACAGGCTTTGTGACTTCTGTAGAGGTTATTGTGCAGGGAGGGAGAGTAGATAAACTTTGTTGATCACCTTTTGTGAATGGTGGATCCTGGATTCTCTATTCAGAGGTGATACCTTAATTGACTTCTATGGGAAAGTTTGCTAGACAGGCTTTGTGATCTGAGTAGAATTCACTGTGCAGGGAGGGGTAGTAGATAAGGTTTGACTATCACCTTTAGTGAATTGGGGATCCTGTGTTATCTATATAGAGGTTATATCTTCCATTGTAATCCTGCTTGTGACAATAATGAGATGACTGCTGAGAACTGATCTCTACAGAACAGAAAGCAGTACCTATTATTAGGTTTAGTGACCAGTGTGAAAACTGCAGGATTTCTGGATTTTTAAAAAATAACTACCGTACATTTTGCTGACAGTATTATCTGATAGCTCAGTGGGATCTGAGCGCTTGACATACACCGTCACCTTGCAGTCTCTGTGAGTAGCAATGGCTCACATCACACTTGCCGGCAGGTCTAACTTGATGGGAATACTCTGAAATATTGATGCTGTATAATGCAGACACTCTATGGCTTTCAAAATAATTTTGCTGTCAAAAAAAAAAAAAAGTTCAGACCAGAACTTTTAGCTGTGGCCCGGGGATGGTATTTGCAATTATCTTCATGTCAGGAAAGAGTGTGGGCTTTATACATGAAAGATAAAATGTATTGTCAAGTTTCTCCGTGTCTTCTATTATTATAGTTATGCTTTTCTTGCTTGTACTTTCCATTGAAACATATCGAAACCCAAAAAACACAAGCGTCGACCCCTCCAATGTGTATTTGGATTATGTGTTTATTCCTACCTCAGTCACCCATACACCTTCAGTAGCTGTCGGCTGAACTATTCTTCCTGACGCCCCCATACACATGCACACTAAAATCGGACAGGCATGCATGTGTTCTCAGTGCAGGGGTGCACCACCAATGAGGCCAGGTGAGGCAGCACCAGGTAGGGGCAAGAGGGGGACAGCAGAAGGGCAATGAGCGCTTTTATTGTGGCAAAGGGGTTAGGTTAAGAAAGTGCATGGGGGGGGGGGGCGCTGTTTCAGTTTTCGCCTCAGGCAGCAGAAAGGCTAGGTGCACCCCTGTCTCAGTGTATATGTGACTGCTAGGTGCTGAGTATTCATGGCCAGGTGTCTGATGACCCAGAGATGTCTCCTGTGCAATGTAGATGCAATTGAGTCACAAATAACAGGTGCTGAGGTTGTGGGTGCTCTGACGTCAATTAATTTTACTGAAGATTAGGAGCGCTGCTCCGGCTACTGGAAGCAAAGCAGAACTTTGTCTTGCCCGAGAGATGCAGTTCTTGAACGTTGCGTGGTCCAAATCACAAATGTAGCAGTGATGGTTCCCACGTGGTACAGATGCAATGCATGCGGTTGTATGATGGGTATACACCCCGACCTGTTTGTAATCGGGGTGCGCCTAGCCTTTCTGCTGCCTGAGGCGAAAATTGAAGTGGCGCCCTCCGTCCAGCCCTACTGTTAAAGGCATGCTGTGATACAGTTGAACGTAGAGAGATAAGCACTCATTTCCCACGGCCCTGCCACCTCCCCCTTGTCTCTAGGTCTTACTGCCTGAGGTAGTCGCCTCACCTGGCCTCATGGGCGGTGCACCCGTTTGTAATATGTGATGGCACTGTGCACAGTCTTCTTAGGCTATCACCGCTACATCCTTCTCCTGTCTCAGTTACTGTCTGGCTGCTATTGACACATGGAGAGCTGTAAAATCTGGCCAAACAGACTGTGCACCCACAGCACCAGTGCCAGCACCCCCACAGTATCTCCCAAGCATCAGTCTTTTGGGAAAATTGACTCATCACAGAAGGGTGGTCCACCCAACAGGACTCACCACCCAAAATGGGAACGACATCTGTCACCAGATACCAGTAGCTAAAAGGGTTGGGTGTTGTAGAAATGCTCTTGTCAGCAGAGTTCCATATGTGCCGGCAATCCGGAGGGGAAAAAAAGAAAAAAAAAGACTTTTTGTAGTATGTAAATTACCCCCTAGGTGTAACGAGGGCAGTGCTGTTGCACCGAGGCTCCGATCCCTGTCTTCTATGCCACGCCCCCATAGCTTGATTTACAGGCCAGACAGTGAAAACAAATTCATGGCAGAAGTCTCACAGGAGCAATGGAAGGAAGGATGGAGATCCTAGCTTTACCGTTGCACCCAGAGGCTCCGTTCCCTGTCTGCTGTGCCACGCCCCCATGGCTTTGACTGACAGACCAAGCAGCGGAAACATATACGCATCTGGCTTTGCAGTCTCACTGGAGAGCGTTAGGCGCACGTGCAGTAATAGGATGGAGAGCGCTGGGTGCCCCATCCCTGTACAGCGCATGTGCTGAACATGCTCCCAAGCAATATGTTTTTACTGCCTGTCTATCAGCCAGTCAAACGTGGTGGGGGTGTGGCAGAGCAGACAGGGAGCGGAGCCTATAGGTGCAACGGCACCACCCTCATTACACCTAGTAGGTAATTTGCATACTACAAAAAGTCTTTTTTCTAAGCATTGCCGGCACACAGGGGTGGATTGGCCATAGACCTTACAGGGAAATTTCCCGGTGGGCCGATGCTCAGGGGGCCATCTGGGCCCTCCTAATTGCCAGCAAGTGGAAGTTTATGGGGATGTATTTTGTGATGGACTGTGATATTTGGCTCTGTTGGGGCGGTATAATGTGCCACAATATGGTATTACTGCCCCTGCCTTCCATCAATTTGGACCCAACTACAAAATGGGGCCACTTTAAGTTCCCAGTCCGCCCCTGCCGGCACATATGGAAATGTCACATGTATCATGGGACTCTGCTGACGCCCACAGATCTACAGCACCCACTGGTACGTGGTGACAGGTGCCCTTTAAGCCCTACGTGAGGAGCATGGTGTCTCTATGCCTATGTACTCATACGCTGCAGAGCCGCCTCTATGTACTTGTGTTTGCAAAACTGAATTGGAAAGTGTCTATATAGCAGTAAAAAAGATAAGACGCCCAGTGATAGTGTAACAGAAACAAATATATGACAAGTGTGTAACATGAGGGGAACGCTCATTTTTGTTTTTTTATAGGCTATTATCGTTACTATTGCGTTGATTATTGCTGAGCTGTTATTTGCATGTGTGCGGTCATTGCTGCATCCAGCCCATTACAATGATGAGAGGCTGTATGCTTCACACACTTTATTCTCCAGCGCACGCTGACCGGCTGGAAAGAGCAAGGCTGCCCCCTCCAGCAACCAAGAGGATACTGGACTCTCTGCAGCTTTCAGATGAATTTCCTCCTCTGTTGTCATCCCTATCAATACAATATACAAAATGTACAGACTATATATCCCGACGTGATACAGAGGCAATAGAATCAATGATGGGAAACAATCAGATTTAAGGAGGACATGCCCCCTCTCCTGTCCTGTTCTGTGTTAGTAACTACTTGCATTCTCCATGTAATAACAATTCTGGAATATCTACTGATCACTAGGGATGAGCAAGTCGACTTCGGATGCTTCATCTGAAGTCGATTCGCATAAAACTTCGTTCTAATACTGTATGGAGCGAGCGCTCCGTACAGTATTAGAATGTATTGGCTCCGATGAGCCGAAGTTATTGCTTCGTAACGTCTCGCGAGACTTTGTGTAATAACTTCAGAAATTAATTTCTACTGTAAAAAAAAAACATTTCCTGAACTCTGGTTCGGTTCCAAGGTACCACCTGGAAGCGAACCCGAGTTCGGTACAAAGGTTTTTTACTGTAGAAATTAAAGAAGAACTCCCGCAAAAAATGTTATTCTCTGACCTGTTAGAAAGGTGCATGATATAATCTGTATTGAATGTCATCTTCTTATCAGAGAATGTAATTGTGAGTAATAACCTCTCTCCTTATTGTAGCTGGGTCATGTGACCAACTCCCTGACATCCAACTGACCCAGGACAGGAAGCCAGTCACTGCTCTATTCATTCCTATGAGACTGAAAGTGAGGCTCCCATAGGAATGCATAGAGAATTAGACTTCCTGTCCACACATAAGTCTGTGTGAGTTGGTGGGTCTAATTCCTGGTCACATGACACAGATAAGAAACTTTAGGATTATATAAGTCAAAAATACAGACACTGGTAAGAAAATGACATTTACTACAGATTACATCATGTACATTTCTAGCAGGACATGGAATAAAATTTTTTTCGTGGGAGTTCTTTAACTTCTGAAGTTATTACCCAAAGTCTCGCGAGACTTCACGAAGTAAAGCATCCGAAGTCGATTCGCTCATCCCTACTCATCATTCTAAGTTGTGCCATTCTTCTCTTATACCTACTAGAAGTTTCTAAATGAATTGCCAACAGTCTGTAGTAATGGTCCATCTGGTTGTTACCAATTGGTGGGGTGACTCTATCCAATCAGTGCAGGGACAACCCCCCCCCCCAACTGGTAACACCCAGCTGGACTCTATTGCAGACTGTTGGCAATTCATTCATTCACTACAAGTAGAAATGATGGAAGAACGGCACAACATAGTTATATAAAAACATGCTCCATTCAGATATGTCAGGTGAGAGGTCAAGTGTATCTATACTTTAGCGATTTTTTTATCACTCCAAACTTCCAGTGCATTTATAACGGGGGTGCTGTTAGCTCTGGCACCAGGGGAGCATACTTTAAAGGGTTTTCCAGGTTCAGAGCTGAATCCAGACATATCCCCATGGTCACCCAGGCAGCCCCTCTGATATGAGCATTTCATGCTCTGATGCCCTCTCTTGCCCTGCGTGATTCAGCAAGGACTGTTTGTTTATATTTTTTTTACACTGCAAGGCGGAGTCTTCCACCTAGCAGTGTTCCCAGTGACATCATCGTCACTAAAGCCCGCCCATTAGTGACCATGATGTCACCGGGCTCACTGCTAGGTGGAAGCCTCTGCCTAGCTTTATCCATGGAGAGCCCGATACATCACTGGACCTCCAGAAAAAATATTTGCCCTGACCGATTCAGCGCAGGGCAAAGGAGAGCATCAGAGCATGAAATGCTCATATCAAAAGGGCTGCCTGGGTGAAAACAGGCATATGTCCAGGTTTAAGGCACTAGCACCGGGGGCACCAAGGCACTATGGGTGCATTATATACTGGCACTGGGGTGAGCATTACATACCGGCGGGAGCTAGGACTGGCACTATTGGGAAGCGTTATATACTGGCTGTCCGGGGGGGGGGGGGCATTATGTACTGGCTGTACAGGGTTGGAAAAGTGTTATATACTGGTACTACAGGGCGACATTATATACTGGCACTATCTACAGGGGACGGAGGAACACTATATACTGAAACTATCTGCAAGGGGGCATTAAAGCTACAGGGGGCACTGCAGGAGGGGCATTATAAAGGGGTCACTGGTGGAATTATTACTACTGTGGGTACTGTAGGGGTATTAATATTATTGGTCACATTATGGAGGGCATTGCTAATCGGGCAACTCTTGGGGAGTTATATTGCAATTGGGGGCACTATTACTAATCAGGACAGTCTGGGAGCGCTATTACTATGGGGGATCTGTATGGCACTATTATTTCTGACAGTATAGTGTTTGTGGGAGCACAACAAGCACAGTATTGGGAGTAGCAGCAAAAATGGGGGGCTTATCTGTGCTCTGTATAAATTTGGGGCTGATTTGCAAAACCTGTAATAGTCCCCCCTCTGCCATGTCCCATATAGCAATACTGGGGTCTTCTTAATGTTATGTGGCAGAGGGGGCTTCACACCCCTGACCAAAGACCCCTACCTGTTATGGTCTGGACCAAATGCAAAAGAAAAGGAAAGTGAAGAACACAAATCTGTGGAGACGTCACCTGTAAGTCAGTGACCGGGAAATTTCTGGACAGTCTGTAAAAATAGACTGATTTTTTCCTGTGTCCGTGATTTTTTTTTTTTACTATATTATTTTGATGGTAATTATCAGAATTTTACAGCTCCCAGTAAATGCTGGTAATGAGGCGTTATCAGTATACTGAGCTATAGACATGGATTACTTATAATCTTCATCATTTATTATGGTTTTCCAATTTGTCTGCAAAAAATGTTGGCCGTCCGTGATTTTCAGATAAGTTGTCCAGAAAAAATGAAAAATTCTGGTCGGTTGATTTACTCAAGCCTAGTCATCAATATCAAGTTGTCATGGGCCCTATAACCCAGTGCTCTCATCGATTAGCTGTTTCGGACAGCCTCCGGGACCAGACACCATACAGAGGGCAGAGCTGGAGGCAGAAGGTTCGGTGCACTGTACAGTAGCCATGCTGGGATACTGCAGCTCAGCTCCCATTCAAGTACAGAGGATGGAACTGTCTGTACGGGGTATAGTTTCTAGCACTGGCGGGGGTCCCAGGTGTCTGACCCCCACCAATCTGATATTGATGACCTATCTTCATACCTCTCAACTTTGAAAAAAGCTGAAGGAAGGAAAAGATCCACAAATCTGTTTACACTAAGCCATGCACCTAATTCTGCCCAATCCCACCCAGTCCCACAGTAGTGATCTGTCCTAAGTGCCCCATTACATTAGAGTTGTCCCCTTAGTGCCTACTTGTAGTTCTGCTACCCTCTTAGTGTTGTCCCTTTATTGCTCCCTTAGTACCCCCTTACAATAGTGCTGTCCTCTTATAGTAGTACTGCCCCTTTAGTGTGCCCCTTACAGTAGTGCTGCCCCCTTAGTGTTCCCTTACAGTAGTGCTGCCCCTTTAGTGCTGCCCCTTACAGTAGTGCTGCCCCCAGTGCTCCCTTACAATAGTGCTGCCCCTTACAGTAGTGCTGCTCCCTTAGTGCTCCCTTACAATAGTGCTGCCCCTTACAGTAGTGCTGCTCCCTTACAATAGTGCTGCCCCTTACAGTAGTGCTGCTCCCTTAGTGCTCCCTTACAGTAGTGCTGCCCCCAGTGCTCCCTTACAGTAGTGCTCTCCCTTTATTGCTCCCTTAGTGCTCCCCTTACAGTAGTGCTGTCCCCCTTACAGTAGTGCTTCCCCCTAGTGCTCCCTTACAGTAGTGCTACCTTACTAATCTAGCCTCGGTCCCCCAATAAATGGAGCACATCATCTCCAGCATGTACGCTGTCCTACAGAGCGCAGCAGGTGTGATGACATCACCACATCGTACCTGCACTGCCGGACTGTCCTGCCAGATCCAAAATGACTGGGAGATATGACAATCCAGAGGATCAATCATCAATATCTACAACACAGAAAACCCCTTTAAAAACTAGGCCAAACGATACCCTTTAAAATAAAACGCACCACTGTCCCTTTATCCTTAGTCTTACAATGAGTTTTCCCGGTACTTTCCATTCTTAGCAGCAGCGACGGCGCTTCGCCTGTGACCAGTAAATGTTAGCACCAGTTTGCAGCTTTATTATAAACCCCCCTGACGTTAGTTTGCACGTTCTTGTCATCTGCGAGAAAATTGATGGTCGAAAATGCTAGAATTCTTTGCTATATAAAACAAGAAAACAAGATTTATAAGGTAAACGTAAAAAGCGCATAAAAAGTATTCAGGGGTGCCGAATTAATTTCATCAAGAATGGAAGGGTTTAATCCACAGCAGAATGGCTCTTGACTCTTTGGGCACATAAATGTCACACTGTGCGGGTAATCCATCATCGTCTCGTGTACGCAGCCTTGTGCTTGATAAGGCCAAATGCTGAGGGAATGATTAGAAGAAAGGAAAAACAACACAACGTGGCATTATAAAAGTACCGGTGGCGCAATCCCCCCCGGGCAAAGATGACTTACCCCTTGTCTCAATAATTTAGGACATGAATATTTATCACTTTGAAGCCCATGCAAATCGGATCAGCCATTAGAAGGGGATGACAATGGCGCGCCACGGGCGACGATGGTTCTGATTCATTAACCTCTTGTCTGATGGTATTTGTGTAGCGCTGGAGAGGAGTTAATGGTTTGTAGATTGATGGTAATCAGGTGTTAGACTTCTAGAAGGCTCCATCGAGGTAATGTCCTGTGACTGATATGATTGAAAGAACAGTCATGCGTTAGTGAGCTGTGACTCTATTAATGGGGCTAAACTTTGCTCAACTTTGCAGTCCACCAGATCTAAGGATCCAAAACCAACTCCATCCAAGACCTAAATATTCAACTTTTTGACTGTTCCCCAATCAGGGGTGAACTGGGAATTTAAAGTGGCCAACACAAGTAGGTGGGTCTTGTGTTGGCCACAATATACTGTCCCAGTAGAACCAAATACCACAATGTAGCGCAATATGCTGCTCCAGAAGCCATCCCTCTGAGGTGGCCATCAGTAGATCCCACTGAAGGACTAATTGGTTAGATGTCAATCATCCTTCAAGAAACAGATCCTAGTGGCAAATGCGGGTATCCAAAGTAACCTCTAATTGGCATTGGTCTTCTGCTGGACCTTTATGACCTTTTATTTATTGTACTAGAACCTGCATCTACCAGAGACAGAGCCGCACCGCCAATTAGGTAAGGGGAGGTGTGGCGCGACCCGTAGACAAGTGGGGGCGGCAGCAGGGCTGTGGGAAAGGAGCGCTTCCATTGTGGAAGGACTCATCTCTCTATATTCTACTGTATCGCTGACTTCAGAACAACGATACAGTTGAATGTTGTGGTGGGACGTTACTTCTGATTGGCTACAGACACTAGACCTGAAGACTATCAGAGGCCAGCGTAGGTGGCGTGATGATGTCACCATGATCGCGGGGGACACAGGCCAACAGAGGCCTCCACCAGTTCGCTGACAGCTGCATTGGAGGTAAGTATTTCAGTTTAATTTCATTTGGCACGAGGCTGTTGGGCCACTATAGGGAAGGGAAAAGAGGACTATGGGGGCATCTACTTGGGGCACTAAATATGGACATTTTGTACTGGCACACATTTATGGGGGGCACTATGGGTGCTAAGAGCAGATATTTTTTGTAGTGGCACACACAAGGAGGCATTGGCACACATTATGGGGGCACTATACTGGACATTGGTTCTACTGGAGGCACTAAGAGGATGGCGCACAGAAAGGGGCATAGACACACATGGGGGCATTATGAGGACACTGGCTCTACTGGGTGTGCTAAGAGGGGATATTTTTGTACTGGCACACAGTAGCGGGCATTGGCACACATGAGGCATTATGGGGACATTGGGTCTACTTGGAACACTAAGAGGAGGTATTTTTTGTACTAGCACACAGAACAGAACTGAACAGGATCCTCAGGTGGGCCCAAGCTCTAACGATAATGGACCCCTAATAAAACAGGGCCCTTAAGGTCCTGTATGCACAAAGGGGGAGGACCTTCTGGTGGACCCAAGGGACTTCAGTCCAATGCTGGTTGTGTCAGGTATTGATACCATACACCACCTGTAGACGGGGGTTTCACAGTTTTTTGTGGGGTTTTTTTGGTAGAAGGCAGTCATGTTTTTCTAATGTTTTTAAAGTCTAGGATAAATTCATATCAAAGAGGCTCTCTCAATATCCTTGAACATGTAGACAGTTGACGCTGGAAGATGTAGAAGGTAAAGATGAAGATGTGATGTTTGACTGTTGTTTTAACGAGACAAGTGAAGCATTAATCTTAAACTGTATATTTCATGGACCATTTATAATGAAAAACATGAATTCGAGGATGTTTTCCAAACTGTATTATGTACAATGATGGAGCAGGCAAAGGTCAAGCTTGAAAATATAGACTAGAGTTTTACAAGCTTATATTCAATTACTACAGCTTACCATAGCCTTGAACAGTAAGTTAGCGTCCTGGAGAAAAGGGCTGTAAATCTAGCACTGGCTATATACTAGTGTCACTGGTACAAATCCCCTTCAGCTACTGATTTATTGAGCAGAAGATTAGATTCTACAACTTTTTGGTGGAGGATGAGTATGAATATAATGCATAATGATTGGAGATAGAACGATAAGGCTGATGTCCCGTATTAAAAACAATATCCAGTCTTATCTGTCAGATTTACAAATCACCCACTAGTTTTGTGTCCTTATGTTTCTTGTGTCCTTTATGTTTGTTAGGTGACTATCCACATTAGCAAAAACATGTTTTCTAATATTGGCGTTTCCACAGTGACCACTAGAGCAGGCATAATAGGCTCAAAATTCCAGTTTTCTGTAGTGAGCTTTGCTATATAGTCTGGGACAGAATAAGCAGAGTCATCTCATCAGTAGGGAATTAAATTATCACACTGCTTTAGGGCAAGATAGTAAGGGTCCATTCAGACCCTTCTGTCAATGTTGCAGAACGGGTTCGGATGGGGCCGCAAAAGATGCAGACAGTACACAAAAAAGATAGCGCATGTCCTGTTCTTGCCCGCAATTGTGTGAATGGACCCTAACACTGTAAATTAGTCTCTGTATAAGGTTTACAAACTCAAGCAGTACATGTACTACATGGTCAGCCAATCACCTTAAATTGACAATACCATTGGAAATTTCTAGCGCGTATTAACAATATGTGTGAATATTCTAGGAATTTTTTGTTTTGATTTACAAAAAAATAGGTAGATGCTTTTCTGGATATAACTTTTTGAAGTCACACCATGTATTCACTTCGGCCAGAGAGGTCAAGGGGGTAAGTGACTCTATCAGAACAGCACACACTACTCTGACAAGTGCAATGTTCTTCTATGAGCATCTTTATTTAGACCTGTCAGGAGGCCCACAGACCTGTCTTAGTGTTATTCCAATTCTACACCTACTATTTTACTACCAGATAACCTCTTTCTTTCCATAGCAGCAGTAAACTGACAATGAGTTCTCTATCTCTATAGGAGGTTTTACCTCTCTGTGATGTCTGCTACAGAAGGACCAGATTTTGTATTTTATTTCCAATGGCATAGTACTGCCAAAATGAAAAGGAAACCAGTGTGAAATCATTAAAAACAATTCTATAAATATATAGTTAAAAAAATAGTCCTCTTGACTGAAATGTCCCTTTAAAATATTTAGGCACCTTTTGGTTTTTTTTAACCAACCTCCCCCCTCCCTTTCCTGGCCAGACATGTTCCCCACTGCTGGGTACCGGCCTCTTCACTCCCTGGTCTCAGCTGCTTCACTTGAGTCCCCTTCTGTCAAAATCAACTTTGACACCACTGCAGCCAATCTCTGGCCACAGCTGTGACCTGCCCCCGTTGCGTCACATGAACAACTGACATGATGAAAGGGGAGTCCAACTCTGCTGCAGCCAGGGATTGGCTGCAGCAGTTTCAGAGCAGATGTTGACAGCGGGGGACCTAGGCAAGGAGTGAAGAGGCAGGGAGAAGGTAAGAAGAATGCTTCCCATTGCATGTCTGTCCCAGGAGCGGGGGGGTTGAAAACAAAAATAAAAATATCTCCAAAAGATGGCCACCACAAAATAATACATTCCGAAATAATGCAGTCATTGCACCTTAATTTTTTGTTTTGTTTTTTTTTTTTAGGGGTGGGGGGGAGTCGATCTTGTGGTGATCAACTACTCGGCACTGATCGCTGTCTTTGATGAGACAACCCCTTTAAGGTGCTCAACGTTTCCGTTCACACTACCGTATGGGCACTGCAGAGCATATATCTACCAAGTTGCTATGTACCAGGCGGTTGTTTGGTACTATTGCTGTGTATAATTTGCTTCTATCTACAATTCCACCCCCGTGGCACTTTCCCTTCCACCTCCGCCTTAAAATTGTTATTTTAGAAATAGAAAGTTAAACAATATTGGAGCCATTATTAATATAACTTCACTTAGTTCCCAAAAGTCAAACATGTCACAGTTATACACAAATTGTAGAAAAAGTGCAGAGCGGCCAGGACTCTCATTCAAATAAATGCTCTATCAATGTCAAAAGCAAGAATAAACACACTTTACATTAGTGATAATCCGCAGCCTAAGGCCTAAGTACCACGCGAGCGCTCACCACATTTTTTTACTATGTGACAAATATTCGGTGCTCTGTTTAATTTTTGCCTGGGTCAAGGGAGAAGGAGCACACATTCACATCTCAGGCTGGGGCGGAGAAGACATTTGTGAATCCTCCAACACCCGCTGTGTTGTTTTTCTAGATCGTTGGTTATTATCTAGAAGTTTTTGCCTGTTCTCTTCATTGGATCCTGGTGCTGGATACCAGAAAAAGGAATGACCCTGGCCAACTTCTCTTCCAAAGTAAGTTTCAACTCTATGGAGGTTGATTTGATTTTTGTCTCAAGATCATTCGTTACACCTTCAGGTTTTGGACTATAAGCTGCAATGGTTGTAATGGTTTGGTGGAAAAGACCTTTTGTCTTAGAAGCAAAAATGTTTCTTGACAATTTTTTTTAGAAAAATGTTATTTTTCTGTATTTATGGGGTTTAATTATTTTACTTACTTACCGTGCATGGGAGAAGCTGATTATACATGAGGTCGCCCGGGGCGGACTTGGAACTTAAAGTGGCCCATGAAAAAAAAACTAAAGGTGGCCCTAATTTGTAGTGGGGTCCAAATTTACAGAAATCAGGGTCAACACAAGTAGGTAGGGCCATCAATACCATATTGCAGCACATTATACCACCCCAGCAGAGCCAAATACCATAGTACTTCACTAAATACTGCCCCAGCAGCACAAAATACCTCCCCAAAAACTGCTCCTCTGTGGTGGCCAGGGTCAGCTGCCACGTTCTGTCCTCCTACTCCAGTTGTCTTAGGATGACGATCTAGTTAAATTCAGGAGTCAGAAGGGGAACGTCAGATCATTACTTACCATGGCTGGTGTCCATGAGGAGGGTCAGGTGGGCATCTGGGCACTGACCCACCCGGAACTTTCCTTGTAGTGTCTATGGCTAGTCTACCCCTGGGTGGCCTCTATTAAAGGGGTTGTCTGACTTCAGCAAGTGACATTTATAATGTAGAGAAAGTTAATACAAGCCACTTACTAATGTATTGTGATTGTCCATATTGTATCCTTTGCTGGCTGGATTCATTTTTCTATCACATTATACACTGCTCGTTTCCATGGTTACAGACCACCCTGCGATCCATCAGTGGTGGTCGTGCTTGCACAATATAGGAAAAAGCACCAGCCTATGTGCGCTCCTATGGTCCCAGCCACCAGAGAGGCTGACACATTTTCCTATAGTATGCAAGCACGACCACCACTGATGGATTGCAGGTTGGTCTGTAACCATGGAAACAGGCAGTGTATAATGTGATGGAAAAATAAATCCAGCCAGCGAATGAGGCAATATGGACAATCACAATACATTAGTAAGTGCCTTGTATTAACTTTCTCTACATTTGTCTTGGACCTTTGGGACCAAATAGGTCTGTGATGGTTGACCTCCGGCACTCCAGCTGTGGTAAAACTATAACTCCCTAGATGTACACTTGTTTGGCTGTTCTCGGAACTCCATAGAAATGAATGGAGCATGCTGGGAGTCTTAGTTTCACCACAGCTGGAGTGCCGGAGGTTAGCCATCACTACAATGGGGTATTAGAGCCGGAGCCCACCGAAGGATCCTCTGGTCCGGTCCAGCCCTTCACATGAGAGATTATAAAGTAATGTGAAAAGTAGAGCTCAGGTAGCTGTCGGCTTAATGCTTGTTGGGCTGACAGCTCTTCCTTCCGACTCCATCATACACTTGCATGCTCGGCTGAGCCAAGACAAGCATGTGTTTCAACCAGGAGAGGAAGAAGGTGCTGCCAGACTCTTCTGGCTGAGCCTCATCTTCCCTAAGGACATAAGGATTAGGCAAGATGAAGTCCAACATCACGGAGAAGAGTCAGGAGGCCCATTGTACATATCAAATGGCCGGCTGGTCCTGATGGGTTCAGCAAAAATTAATTTAAGATAAAAATCTGTGTGTGTCCGACGACAAGCTTGTTGACAGTTTCCAATGACAACCACCAGAATTATGAATGCAGCTCTGGAATATACAGGCTGAGATTCAGAAGATAAATCATGCATTTACAAAGTGACTCTCTAACCTCTCATGCAGATGACGAATTTTGGAATCTCCTTCACACCCCACCCCCATCTCCAGCTGAACGTCCCCTGTTCCTTTTTGACGTTGGACAGTCAGTTGCCTAGGTGAAAATATTGGTCACCCCATGGGAGGTACTAGGGTTCACACAAGGCTTTTAATAATGCCCAGTAATTTTTTTACATTTTTATATTTGTTTTTGGGGTTTATTTGTTGCATTTTTTTTTCATTTGTAAGGTAATGTCTACATTCTGCTACAGTTTTTAGGCTTTTCTTTACTTTCTACTCATTTCTATAGTATATTTTTTTTGTACCAACCCTCCCATTACTACAGCATGTCAATATTTTATTCACACCCTTCACATTAAGGTGACCAGAACACAAGCTTTATTCTATGATGCTTATAAAAAATTCATTCTGCAGGGAACCCCCTGTGGCTGGCCGGCATTCATTTTTTATAAGTGCCCTAACATAAAAGTTGAGGTCCGGTCACGTAGCTGCTGGCATAAACGTGCGCCCAGTAGATTGAAGGACTCTCTTGTACGTGGCCGCATGTTCCTGGCCTCCATGTAGATGGGGTATTTTTTACGTTATGGCTGTTTATGTAACCGCTTTATGATGATGGAGAGCAGTTTTGGCATCCCTGAGACACTGTTTCTTGCCGCAGCGATGTAGTCCATTAAATATTCATAGATCTTGTAGAATAGGTGTTTTTTTTTTAATACTATTCTCTATATCAAGTTACGCATTTTGCATCTGCACATCGTTACTTTCTTAAAGGGGTGTCTATCATGTAAAGTTGCACAATTTTCTAATATACTTTGTGTATTGATTTCTCACAATTTGCAAGATCTCCGCTTGCTGTCATTGAATAAAAGTCTTCATAGCTCACTTCTAGCGGATGGAAATCTGTCCTGGTCATGTGACGATCTCAGCCGTGCGGCCTGACCAGGATATCCTCCGGAAGTAAACAGAATTGGATTCCCTTCACTGACAGGAACTAGAGCTCTCAACAAATGTTAGAAGTTAATATACAAGGTTAATCAGAACTTTGTTTAATGTATTCATCATATACTGAAAATATAAAGGGATCTTCCAGGACTTAATATTGATGATGGGTATCTGATCAGTGGGGGTTCAACTCCCTGCCTTCTTTCATGGTTACTCTTCCTTTGCCCGCCCTCCTTGTATGACACACGGGAATAGGAGGGCGGGCAGAGGCTGGGGAGGAGTAACCATGAAAGAAGGCAGAACAGCCTGGGCTCCTACACACTGAACTCCGCCCCTAGGCACTTGCCAGTGCTCATTTGCATATGAATTAAACAGCATTTTTCCTGCATCTGCAAGTCTAAATAAAATAACAAAGGTACCATTATATTCATGTGTAGATGTGCTACAGAGCCATGTAAGTGCTGTATATGGTCATGTAGTGGTGACAGACTCACTTTCACTAATCTACTGGTGCAGTCCCTATGTACATACATTACTTTTCTTGTACTGATCCTGAGTTATACCCTGTATTATATTTCAGAGCTGCAATACTGTCTGTGACTCCACAAGCAGAATAGTGAGTGCAGCTCTGGAGTATAATACAGGATGTAACTCAGGATCAGTAAAGAATAAGTAATGTATGTGCACAATGACTTAATGTGTATATTATGTACATACATCACGTTACTTATCCTGTACATTCTGTATTATACTCCAGAGCTGTACTCGCACATTCTGCTGCTGGAGTCACTGTGTACATACATTATTTATCCTGTATTATACTCCAGAGCTGCACTCACTATTCTGCTGGTGGAGTCACTTTGTACATACATTACATTGCTTATCCTGTACTGGTCCCAAGTTACATTCTGTATTACACACTATTCCAGAGCTGTACTCACTATTCTGCTGGTGGAGTCACTGTGTCCATACTAGGTATGAGCGAATCGACTTCGGCTGAAACATCCGAACGCGATTCGCTTAAGACTTCGGTCCAATACTGTACAGAGTGAGCGCTCCATACAGTATTAGAATGTATTGGCTCACATGAGCCAAAGTTATTACTTCGCAACGTCTCACATGACTTCGCGTAATAACTTCATAGATTAATTTTTACTGTAAAAAAAAAAAAAACATTTCCCGAACTCAGGTTCAGTTCCCATTGGTACCCAAGTGGAAGTTTTACGCGAATCGACTTTGGATGTTTCATCCGAAGTTGATTCGCTCATCCCTAGTCCATACATTACGCTCATCCCTAGTCCATACATTACATCACTTATCCTGTACTGATCCTGAGTTACATTCTGTATTATACTCCAGAGCTGCACTCACTATTCTGCTGGTGGAGTCACTGTGTACATACGGTACATTATTTATCCTGTACTGATCGCGAGTTACATCCTGTATTATACTCCAGAGCTGCACTCACTATTCTGCTAGTGATGTCACTGTGTTTATACATTTTTTTATCCTGTACTGATCCCAAGTTACATTTTGTATTATACTCCAGAGCTGTACCCACTATTCGGCTGGTGGAGTCACTGTGTACATACATTACTTATCCTGTACTGATCCCGAGTTACATCCTGTATTATATAGTATACCGTATATGAGATGGAAGAGTGTATGGTTTATGACCACTGAGGCCCTCAGAGAAGCTGGGTGGAGGACACTTGGAACTTAACGGTGAACAAAAATTCTCTAGTTTTATTAGAACGACGCGTTTCGTGTCTTATAACTAGACACTTCATCAGGTTCAGATTACAATCTTGTATAGAGCAGAATTATTAATCCTGCTCTATACAGACAACAAGATTGTGATCAGAACCTGATGAAGTATCTAGCTGTAAAACACGAAATGCATTGTTGTTAATCCTGCTCTAAGTGTCCTCCTTTAGACATCATGACAGTACAGTTATATAATTTCAACTGTATGATGTTTGTTAGGAGTGGCCTATTATATGCAGGAGGGGTTTATAACAATGGGTGGGACCTAAAATTTTGCACGGCGCACTGCCATTATTCTCCTCAGGTGCTCCCCTGTGTACACCTAAAGCCTCATTCACACATACGTGGACCACGGTCCGTGAAAACCCGGCTTGCCGTCATTGGTTGCTATGAATTGAATGGGTGCGCGATCGGCAAGAATCAGTCCGCACCACAAAAAAAAAGACAACATTGTGGTGTGGAGGCACAGACCGAAATCCCACAGAAGCACTTTGTATCTTGCGTTTTGCTGACCCATTCATTGCAGGCCGCAATACGGGCACCGGCCTCACACGTTCATGTGCATGAGCACTTAGCTGTATGTAGTGACTGCAGCAATGGGTGACATCAGTATGTTGCAGCCTCACACAGCAACCACCCTCTGGTCTAGTCCGTGACCCATTCTTTCTTTTTTGTACGACCAGTATTGTTTGGTGGATAAGTCTCTCCCTTCTATCGCCTATGCCTGGTGCATCCACCCAACACCTGTAGTTATAGGCGCAGTGGTCTCTGGTATTTTGTGCTGCACTATGGTGTTGCTGGTCCCTCCTACTTCTGTTGTACCTGCCTACTTGCGTTGCCCCGCCCCACCTTCTGTCTTTTAGGTTGTTTTCCAGGACCACTTTAAGTTCAGTCTGCTTCGGCAGCGGGGGAACAAAGGATTCAGAACCTAGTAGCGGGGATCGGGTAAACAGTGATTACCTAAAGACAACCCTCAAAAATTATGTGTCATATCTACAAGTGGCCTCTCAGGGCTCCATATATATCCACAAATAAACATCCTTGTTTTATTTGTCCTCTAGGGGCACTGTAGGGAAAACCTTCATAAACTTTCTTCAACTCAGTGGCTTTAAACTAGCTAATTGATAGGCTGCCCCTTTAAGAAACTGATTGTGAGTAGAGAAGAGCAGATCGATTCTAAAATTTGGCAAGTCAACTGAATTATTCAAAAAAGTATTCCCTTTTTTTTTTTTTTTTTTTTAATGTAGTTTTTTCCAGGCAATCCGAACAATTGCAACTTGGGTCCAATTTATTTGTACCAAAGTCAAATCGGATGACCAATTCAGCCGATATGGCCCCGAATCAAGCCTTTAATAGTGATTTATTGTGCCCCGTGTTACTTTTGTATCCTATTAGTGGCGAACAATTTGATTCGTATAAATAATATTAGTTAACAAAAAAAATCTGATTCCTTGAGCAGCGAGGGGGACACTTCCAGGTGCACCCAGATGTGAGCGGTGCATGTACAGTTGACATCTGCTCTGCCTCTGCGCTTGCACTACTGCTCAGAGCAGGGCGCGAGATTGACAGGGCCGGACAAGATGCCCGACGCTGTCAATCAAGA
The DNA here is from genome assembly GCA_900303285.1 of Rhinella marina. Classification (NCBI taxonomy): domain Eukaryota; kingdom Metazoa; phylum Chordata; class Amphibia; order Anura; family Bufonidae; genus Rhinella; species Rhinella marina. The sequence goes on from ONZH01026646.1 coordinate 429,364, forward strand.
CGGGAACCTCTTGAGCAGCCCCCCTCTCTGCTCAAGGAGGCTGATTTTTTTTAACAAATTTGATTTGTCCAAATCGATTCGCTCCTCACCATATCCTACGATTCACTAAGCGCTCTACATTTTGCGCAAAAAAAAAGGCCGTCATTTCTATTACCTGACCGCCAACGTGAAAAAAAAAACCAAACACATCCGTTCCCGTATCATTCATAATCTTCCTCTAAACAAAACATCGATAAGAGGCCTCTCTCTCTTTTTTACAAATTGGAAACCTCCGCCATAAAATTTATGACCCTCCAACTTCCATCCAGAAAAAGCAAGCCGGGCCTTCGAGCGGGTTCCCTGGGGTAATGATTTGCTACATAAATATGTATGTGTCGCCCTGAAGTGCTGAAAACGCTGATAATAAAGATAAACTAAGTATATATAATCACAATAGCTGTTCTCTTTTTATACGACTCTATTTGCAATAAAACGAGATTCACTGATATGAGGAGATTGCTAGGTTGGGAAATAATTGGACGGGGCTTTAGCGGGAGCGTGAGGAAGGAAAGCTCCGGAGTAACATCATTTAGCGAGCGCTTCTCGTGTCACATATTTATTCGCCCGGAGATTGGGGACTGGATCCTATAGTTCTACTATTATTTAGCGGATCTTTTTTTTATTTTTTCTTCCCCTAATGCTTTATGGTCTTCTCGATGTCTCTGTCTGAAATGCCGCGGAAAGGACGTCCATCGCCAGCCGTAATATACGGCCGGTTTTATTTAGTCTGGTGCCAGGCAACATGCGCTTATTTACGGCAACAGCAAGAGTAATTTAAGTCAGCAATGTCATACAAGGACTTGTGGACACTGAATCATGGAACGTTGTTTCGACTTTTTTTTTTTTTTTAATGGCTTTCACTTACAAGGTGCCGTCAAATGCCCATTAACCCCTCCGTGGCCAGTGTCCACTGGGAAGAGGTTTCTATATATAAAAACATATGGGTTATACTTGTGCACTTGTCCCACCCCATCCTTTTATTTTTTTATTTTTACTAGAAAAATCCTAAAGGAGGTATGGAATAGGATTTGTGCAGGTGATTCAAGAGGTTGCTAAAAAAAAACAGCGCCATGGAGGTCTAGTGGTTTCATTTGGTATTGCAATACCGACACGGACCATGAACAAGAGTGGTGCTGTTTCTGAAACAGTCTTTTTCTAGACTTATACGTACCCTTGTGCAGAGGTCATCTAAGACTCCATGTAGTGGGCAATGGAGCATGGAACAGAAAGAATGTAAATCCTGAACTCAGACTGTGAGTGAGAAGAAGCTGAGTTCAGGATTTACATTCTTTCTTCTACATGCCCCATTGCCCACTACATTGAGTCTTATACGTACCCTTGCAGAGGTCATCACACCACTCTTGTTCATGCTGGTATTGTAATACCAAATGAAGCCAGTTGACAACATTTAGGGCCTCCAAGCTGGGCTGCTATTCTTGGTGCACATATGGTCCATTTGGATGAGGTGGAGATGGTTCCATAACTTGGGTCAAGCTAGAGGCCTCTTAAAAGTGGAAAAGGCCTATAGACAACACCATATCCAGTCGCTACGTTTGTCCAGTGGAAAAAACTGTGAAAAACTACCTTGTGAAACCACCACAGCATTTGAGTCCCATGTTGAGAATAACGGCCTAAACTGAACGTAGAGTGTGATCGAGAAGAAGCCAAGTTTCAGTTCTTGGCCGTTATATACATCCGATGTGTGCCAAACAAAAAACCATTGGGTGGATGGAGAAATATGGATATGTTTGATGTATGCGTTTCAGAATTTTCCAGATGCTGAATGTAGGGCTTAAAGGGGTTGGCCACTTTTTGGGTGGTTGGCGGGGGAAGCAAAGAAAAGCATATTTACCTGTTGAACTGCACTTAGTCCTGGCTCCTTGGCTGTCTTGCTTGGGTCCACCACTGTCAGCATCCACTTTGCATCAACACCACAACCAAAGCGGTGACCTACTTCCCTTGCATCACGTGACATGACACAAGGGAAGCAAGTCACTGCTGCTGCCAGTGATTGGCTGCAACGGTGTCAAAGCAGATGTTGACAGTAGGTGACTTGAACAAAGCAAGCCAAGGCTGGGGAATGAAGGAACCAGAACACAGAAATGATGAGCAGGTAACTATGACTTCTTCTGCAGGTCTGCCCAGGAGATCTCCCCCATAGGTAATCAACCCCTTTCAGCATAATGTGAACAGAGCCTTTGACTGCACCCACCAAGTAGACCATAGATGTTCCTTCAGGGTCTCCTATAGGCTGAGGCCTATTGTGCTTATAGGTAAATCTAACCCCATTGTCAATGGTAGAGGCAAAAAGTGAAAGGCTGCCTGTCCAGTCTCAGGAATACGTCACTTTATAAACTATTTTAACAATTTAAGAAAGGGGGGAGAAGGGAAATAATTCTGCTAGAACCCAAAGGCATTGGCCTAATCGTTAATGACTTAATAGATGAGAAGACAAATGATCCTTGAAGGGTAAGTACACTCAGGAAGATACTTTAGGTTTAGAACTTGAGAAATAATGAATTTAACCTGACGGTAAAGTATAATGGACGCTCCCTGCAGTCTTATTGTGGTCCACAACACGAGATTGTATCCGGTCCATGAACGTGAATGGTTCCTGCAGAAAACGCTATTGGGGGTAATTAGGTAAGAACTTCACTTAATCGATTTTAACACCTTAGTATATAAAGCACAACTCGGGTCATTGCATGCCTGCAGATTCACCATCCTCTTGTAATTACCAGTCGTGATGGGGCTTGGGAAATTTGAAGCCATCATTTGTACCTAGAGGTACTTGATTTTATTTTGGTCCCGTGAACATCATTCCAAGTCAGGTCATCTATGACCACCATCTTGGACAGCGCTTAACTGGCTGTATGACTGCAGGTGTCTGCCATCATAAAGGGGTTGATCACCCCCCAGATCCCCCCTCCCTACCCCCCAACCAGAGTGTCCAGACCTACAGTTGAAGTCATACTTACCCGATGGTCACCACTAGGTTCCCAGCTCCTTCACACCTCTCTGGTCTTCTCCCTTGATGCATGTAAAGTGGCTGCTGTAGCCAATGACTGGCCGAACCAGTGACGTGTACCCCATGCATCAAGTCATCGGGTCATGTGACACATGGGGTACATGTCACGGGCTAGGCCGACCATCAAATCAGAGGTTGACACAGGGAGAACTACAGGGGGAAGCGAAAGAATTGGAAATCAGAGGCAGGGATCCAGTAAGAATGATTACCTCTGCAGGTCTGGCCACACTTGAGGGGTCTGCCGCAAAAGGTCCCTGGGGATGAACAACCCCTTTAAGCCTGTTTAAATTATGTGGATGACTCAGGAAGGAGGCACTTGCCCAATACACTAGCCTATTACAGGCACATTCTTACATCTGTGGTCGGCCAAGTGTGGCAAACCCACATGTGAGTCATATAATCTGAATTCACAGCATCGTATGGATCAATGATGCTGCAAGTTGGGGGGTCAGTAGACCCGCTGTAGGGTCAGGACACTCACCTGTAATACAGGCCTTAAAGGGGTTGTTCAACACTTTTTGTAAAACCTGCAGGGGAGCAACCAGGCTTATAAAACAAACAAAGGAGCTGAGCTCAACTGTTAAAGGTCCATCTAAAGGTCCAGGGTTGAGGATAACTATGCAAGAACGAGAGGGAGGGGCTGGCACAGGAAGCAGGAGGAGCCAGTGCGCACAGAGCAGCTTGGGTCCTCCCCCTTGTGCACTTAACTGCTCATTTGCATATGGATGGAAAGTGCTTTTTCTCCAGAACGAAGTGACGAATCTCTAAGTAAAAGGTATCATTACATTCAGCCGAGCTAGAGCTACAAAAGGCTGAGCCTGGTTTTAATAAAGGTGACAGACTCCCTTTAATACTGTAATATCCAACCCCATAGAAAATCGCCCGCTACCGTGGACACTATAATAGACAGAATATGATGATATCGCCACAAGCTCTAAATGATAATACAGAATACAAACAATAGGCCAGAAAATGAAAAGAGAATTAAAAAAAAAAAAGGGGTTTTAATTTCAAGGAATCTTATTTAAACAAGGCATTTCTCAACCCAGAGCAGAACGGCAAAAATCATCATATATATAAAAAAAAAAAAAAATAGACACATGTGAAAGACCTCGGGGGCACCAGGGAATATTAGAAACGCAGAGAAGCAGGTAAATGTATGCAGAAAATGCACTGAACTGAACCAGATGTCCTCCAGCAAAGGTAATCTCCTTAAAGTGAACTCTTTCCGGGATGAATTCTTTTTATGCGCATTTTTCATCTCGCCAAATGAGAGCTAAAATTGTGCTGACAGAAGATTATTAGCGGCGTGACGGCTCCGAATCCCCGGCATATAGCGTTAAGCAATTTCAAAAACAAATATTATATTTATGGCATCTTTAGAGGACAATAAAAGGGGAAGAAAAGCCTCTGTCTGGCGATAATGAACGGCTCGCGTTAACACGGCTGCGAAATGAGACCAGAGAATTACCGCAAGATCTAGATGGATCTGGTGGTTACAAGTTATCCCAATCCACAGGTTAGGCAATAACTATTAGAAAGGTGGGGGCCTTACTGTTAGGACCCTGCCAGTCACGATAAAGGAGACCCTGTAGCCCTTGGAGCTCTCTGAAATAGATGGAGCAAGAGGTCAGACGTGCAAACTACTGCTCCATTCATCCCTATGGGAGTTCCAGATATAGCTGAGCGCTGTACTGTACTCGACTTTCCCCGAGAGGTATTGGGTCCCCGTTCTGATGATCGGTGGGGTTTCCAGAGGTAGGATCCCCACCAGTCTAATAGTTATCCTCTGTTCTGTGGATTATTCTGTACAATACCTTGTAGTCCTAGCTCAGCTGAATATAATGATATCTTTCACTTAGCGATCTGTTGCTTCATTCTACAGAAAAATGGCTTTTAATCAATATACAATTAAGCAGTAAAAGGGGTTGTCTCACTTCAGTAAGTGGCATTTATCATGTAGAGAAAGTTAATACAAGGCACTTACTAATGTATTGTGATTGTCCATATTGTCTCCTTTGCTGGCTGGATTCATTTTTCCATCACATTATACACTGCTCGTTTCCATGGTTACAGACCACCCTGAAATCCATCAGTGGTGGTCGTGCTTGCAGACTATAGGAGAAAGCGCAAGACCACTACTGATGGATTGCAGGGTGGTCTGTAACCATGGAAATGAGCAGTGTATAATGTGATGGAAAAATGAATCCAGCCAGCAAAGGAAGCAATATGGACAATCACAATACATTAGTAAGTGGCTTGTATTCACTTTCTCTACATAATAAATGCCATTTGCTGCAGTGAGACAACCCCTTTAAGTGCACTGGGGGCGGGCCCAAGCCCCTCTGTGCACCCTTGTTTCTCCTGCTCCCTCTGTCAGCCCCTAAGTCATCTTCCTGTGGATAGAGTATAACTTGTAAAAATCGGAATATCAATTTAAAGCCGTTTAGGTACGCTTTACATTCTGGGAGAAAAACATTCTATGTTTGGAGGGATAAGCAGAAGAATGGTACTGAACTAGTACCAAGAAAATAGTACCTCTTGGCGCAAAACACGATCACAGGACTATAGAGATTTGGTTCTTTTTATTTGACAACGCGTTTCGGAGCTTAGCGCTCCTTTCTCACGTCTAAAAAGTATAAAGATATGAATAAAAGCAATGGGAGTACTGGTACATAAAGGTTGGTATACAAAAAATAAATTCATCCCACTAATATAGTAAATATCTAACCTTAAAAATTAGCATTAATTAATTTCATCGATAGATATTAATAAATATTTGGATTAAATGAAAATTACTAATAAAAAAAATACATAAAAATATGTATAAAAAATATTGCATAGTAAAAAGACAAACAATTAGTTTCCCAAGCATATAAAGGATAGTTGATGTTAGATTATGGGTAAGGACGCTGTGGAATCACTATAATATATATATATGATAAAATAGTTATATATAATTGATATTATATTATGAGTGCAGGACGCCGGGTAGTAATTAAAAGAACATAAATGTTGGAAATGAGTTTGCACACAATATGGAAGACAACGTTATATTAGAACATATGGTGAGTATAATGTTCAGTTGAATAAATATTTATTACTGCCATGCTTAGAATAAGGAAAGAAAAAAAAATTTTTAATACCATAACTGTGGTTATCATAAATGTATTTGTGATTACATTAATTACTGCCCAGCGTCCTGCACTCAATATCTATTATATATCGCGATTTTATCTTATTAATATATATATACATATAGTGATTCCGCAGCATCCTTACCCATAATCTAACATCAACTATCCTTTATATGCTTGGGAAACTAATTGTTTGCCTTTTTCCAAATATGCAATATTTTTATACATATTTTTATGTATTTTTTTTATTAGTAATTTTGATTTAATCCAAATATTTATTAATATCTATCAATTATCTATCGATGAAATTAATTAATGCAAATTTTTAAGGTTCAATATTTACTATATGAGCAGGATGAATTTATTTTTTGTATACCGACCTTTCTGTACCAGTACTCCCATTGCTTTTATTCATATCTTTATACTTTTTAGACTTGAGAAAGGAGCGCTAAGCTCCGAAACACGTCGTCAAATAAAAAGAACCAAATTTCTATAGTCCTGTGATCGTGTTTTGCGCCAAGAGGTACCATTTTCTTGGTACTGGTTCAGTACCATTCTTCTGTTTATTCCTGACGTTACTCCTTTGTGAACTGGCAATTCGAACAACGAGGACTGCGAGGTACGATCATTCCATTGCTCACGAGTGTTGTGCCTACGTATGCAGAACAGGAAAAGGTGAGCATAACCTTTTACCCTCTGTATTCATCGTATACCAAAAGAACGTACTACTCTATGAGCGCCTTCCCTCTCTTTTTTGCCACATATGCTGTATATTTGGAGGGAGAAGTTATGAAGGTTCTGTAGAAAAAAAATAAAAACTTCTTTTCCTGATTCCCTATGACAACACTTCCAGCATCAGCGTTCTGGCAGCTTATTGCTATTGTAGGGATCTTCTCATTCCCTGTGCTAGTAAAATAAACCCTGGATTCTGATTGACAGCTATGAGACTAAATGGTCGGGATTTATGCGCCAAAATTGCACCAAAAAAAAACTGGTCTATGTGCCTTAAAATTTATTAGGTGTTGTCACGGGTATGCAGGCAGAGAAGTTCTTCCAAGTGCATGCATTTGCCATAAAATGACATATCTGAACCACCTTTTATTTAATTTTTTTTTAGCAGTTTGGGTTTTGCTTCGCTCTAATGTTATTTCACCTGGAAATGTATGAATAAAATGAAAACTGGACGTTTCCATCCCCCTTGTCAATAGGGCTTGTCCCTACACATTATAACGGGGTCCAGTCAGTGCCAGCAGGTCAGACTGTTAGGACACACATGATAATTTGAATGGCAACACCAAGTTGACAATTTATTCTTACATTTCCAAGAGGATTAATAGAGGGATAGTACAATGCAGGCTTCTAAGAAAGGATTGTCCAGCTATGTGATATTGTGGGGAATGCAAATGCAGACACTTAACAAGCCACCAGATGTTTAAAACAAAATCTACAAAGTCGAGGGTTGATTAACATTTAAAGGGGTTGTCTCTGTCTTTACAAGTGATGGGCGAACCTCACGTTCTGATCATTGGGGGCTGACACCTCGCACCCCCACCAATCAGATATTCTGCAGAACTACACAGCTCCGTCCATTGTGAATAGAGGGGACTACTGCAGCGCTGCTCCTATTGAAGTGAATGGAAACCAGCTTCCTCCACTGTACAACAGACAGAGCTGGCAGGGGTGTGTGGGTGTCAGACCCCCACCTATCAGACAGTGAGGGTAGTCCATCACTTGTAAAGGGTTAGATAAACCCTTTAAAGGGGTATTCCCATCTCACAAATGTAGTTTGTATAGTTAGATATAACCATACCAATATTATTACTAATAGAATGTATTTATATAAAATGTACCGTTTAGAAGATTTCCCTATTTGTATTTCCATTGTCCCACACACGTCAGTCAGGCCGTTGCCCCTGGTTACGACCACCGTGGCCATGTAGTAGTGGTCGCCAGCTTGCTCCTGTTCAAACCCGCTCTGAGGTAACTGCTGTATTGTGAACGCACATTGCATGAGCATGCAGAGACACATCTTAGGGTACTTTCACATCTGCGTTTTGGACGCTACCAGTCCAAAACACAATGGTCAGGATTCGTCCAAAACGCAGATTTATAAACGGATCCTGCTCCATAGAGATGAATTGATCTTGGAACAGGATCTGTTTCTCTGCGTTTTGGAAGCGCAGACAAGAACGCAGCTTGTAGCATTTTTGTCTGCACTTCCAAAACGCAGAGAAGCGGATCCTGTTCCAAGATCAATTCATCTCTATGGGCAGGATCCGTTTATAAAGTCTGCATTTGGACGGATCCTGACCATTGCGTTTTGGACTGGTAGCGTCCAAAACGCAGATGTGAAAGTGCCCTAAGATGTGTCTCCACATGCTCATGCAATTGTGCGTTCACAATACAGCAGTTACCTCAGAGCGGGTTTGAAAAGGAGCAAGCCGGCCACCACTACTACATGGCTGCGGTGGTCGTAACTAGGGGCAACGGCCTGACTGATGTGTGTGGGACAATGGATATACAAATAGGGAAATCTTCAAATCGGTACATTTTATATAAATACATTCTATTAGTAATAATATTGGTATGGTTATATCTAATTATACAAACTACATTTGTGAGATGGGAATACCCCTTTAAGTTAATAAAGCAGTGCCCAAGGGTCCATAAATTCAATTTTAGGTGTAAGACCTGTAAAAATATGAAACAGTAGAGACAAATGCTCAAGTGAAACCAATGACCTTTATTATCCGGGGGTCTTCCCTATTACTATTAAGTATAGTAATATAATATATAATATAATACTATGAAGTATTACTACTTCAGGGGTCTGCAAGTTGTGGTTCTTAGGTTGTAGGAAAGGTTCAGGACATGCTGGGAGTGTGTGTCCTAACAGTTGGAGGGCCACAGGTTCCAGACCACTGTCGATGACAAATATGTTCATAAATGGAACCCATAGGCTCATGAATGTCCAAAATTCTCTCTATGCAGATGCCTCCATCTATACTAAGAAGGCGGAGGGTGGATCAAGGGGGCGATGGTGCACAGCACAAGTCTGAACGAAGGGTGCACTTCAGGGACCCAGAGGCAATTTACATCCATGGTAAGTAAAAACCAAGTTGGAACATTTGGTACTTAGTGAGCATTAGGAGCTTCTTTAAGAAATATGTTACAGAGATGCATAATTATTAATACCCTAAGATATTGTATTCATTTATTCAAATAAATAAATACCTATAGGATGGAGGAGTATATTAAATTCCATGGCATTAGACTTTGACAATATAGGCTGCCATTTATATAAAGTGGACCTTTCACCGCTCCTGACATGTCTGTTTTAATAACTACCTACATTCCCCATGTAATAACAATTCTAGAGCATCTATTCTTATGTCTGTATGTTGTGCCATTCCTCTATTATTTCTACTAGAGGTTATGAATGAATTGCTAGCAGTCTGCAGTAAGGGTACAGAGGGGAGGTAACAAGTTGGAGGTGTGTACCTGCACAGACTGACAATGGCAGCACTGATTGGATAGATTTAGACTGTGCAGGTACACCCCCCCCCCCCCAACTGGTTACCTCCCCTCTGTACCCTTACTGCAGGCTGCTAGCAATTCATTCATAACTTCTAGTAGAAATAATAAAGGAATGACACAACATGGAAGTAGAAGGGGCAAACTGAAGAGAGCAATAAATGATTATGGAATAAGACTACACAGGGCTGGTCTGTAATACTGCAGACACATCGGTCTGCAGGAGGCATAGCCACAAAACGGTAAGACATTTTCAAAACTATTTGCAAATTCACATTTTTAAAGGGAGTCTGTCACTTGTTTTTCACCACTATAACTAAGAGCACTGCTCCATAGAAGATTGCAGACACGTCCCAGACATACCTGTGTGCACTGTGTGTCTGTATTACATGTCACATCCCAGACCTACCTGTGTGCACTGTGTGTCTGTATTACATGTCACATCCCAGACCTACCTGTGTGCACTGTGTGTCTGTATTACATGTCACATCCCAGACCTACCTGTGTGCACTGTGTGTCTGTATTACATGTCGCATCCCAGACCTACCTGTGTGCACTGTGTGTCTGTATTACATGTCACATCCCAGACCTACCTGTGTGCACTGTGTGTCTGTATTACATGTCACATCCCAGACCTACCTCTGTGCACTGTGTGTGTATTACATGTCACATGCCAGACATACCTGTGTGCACAGTGTGTCTGTATTACATGTCACATCCCAGACATACCTGTGTGCACTGTGTGTCTGTATTACATGTCCAGGAAAAGCACTTTTATTCTGCTGGAAAACCGCTCCCAAGTGCCCAGCTCTGCTGCTGCAAGTGCCCAAAGCAAGGGAGGGCTGTTTAGTTGTTCATATCTTGGGATTGGTAGCCACTAGAAATATGACCTTGTTCGAAAGCTGGCATTCTAACCTTTTAAACGATACCAGAATCATAGCATTATATCCATTATATCAGAAAATATAGCTGTTAGAAATCGAGGCGGGAGACAAAGCTGTTTTTAGTTTAACTTTCAGCTGGGTACTTGGGAGCTGTTTTACAGCAGAATAAAAGTGTTTTTTCCTGGACATGAAATACAGACACACAGTGCACACAAGGTATGTCTGGGATGTGACATGTAATACAGGACACACAGTGCACACAGGTATGTCTGGGATGTGACATGTAATACACACACACAGTGCACACAGGTATGTCTGGGATGTGACATGTAATACAGACACAGTGCACACAGGTATGTCTGGGATGTGACATGTAATACAGACACAGTGCACACAGGTATATCTGGGATGTGACATGTAATACAGACACACAGTGTACACAGGTATGTCTGGGATGTGACATGTAATACACACACACAGTGCACATAGGTATGTCTGGGATGTGACATGTAATACAGACACAGTGTACACAGGTATGTCTGGGATGTGACATGTAATACACACACAGTGCACACAGGTATGTCTGGGATGTGACATGTAATACACACACAGTGCACACAGGTATGTCTGGGATGTGATATTGTAATACACACAGTGCACACAAGTATGTCTGGGATGTGGCATGTAATACACACACACACAGTTCACACAGGTATGTATGGGATGTGACATGTAACACACACAGTAGACACAGGTATGTCTGGGATGTGACATGTAATACAGACAAAGTGCACACAGGTATGTCTGGGATGTGACATGTAATACAGACACAGTGCACACAGGTATGTCTGGGATGTGATATGTAATACACACAGTGCACACAAGTATGTCTGGGATGTGACATGTAATACAGAACAAAGTGCACACAGGTATGTCTGGGATGTGATATGTAATACACACACACAGTCACACAGGTATGTCTGGGATGTGACATGTAATACAGACACAGTGCACACAGGTATGTCTGGGATGTGATATGTAATACACACACCACAGTTCACACAGGGTATGTCTGGGATGTGACATGTAATACAGACAAAGTGCACACAGGTATATCTGGGATGTGACATGTAATACAGACACAGTGCACACAGGTATGTCTGGGATGTGACATGTAATACAGAACACAGTGCACACAGGTATGTCTGGGATGTGACATGTAATACAGACACACAGTGCACACAGGTATGTCTGGGATGTGGCATGTAATACACACACACACAGTTCACACAGGTATGTATGGGATGTGACATGTAACACACACAGTAGACACAGGTATGTCTGGGATGTGACATGTCACATCCCACATACCTGTGTGCACTGTGTGTGTATTACATGTCACATCCCACATACCTGTGTGCACTGTGTGTCTGTATTACATGTCACATCCCACATACCTGTGTGCACTGTGTGTGTATTACATGTAATACAGACACACAGTGCACACAGGTATGCCTGGGATGTGACATGTAATACACACAGTACACACAGGTATGTCTGGGATGTGACATGTAATACACACACAGGTATGTCTGGGATGTGACATGTAATACACACAGTGCACACAGGGATGTTATGGGAAGTGACATGTAATACAGACACACAGTGCACACAGGTATGTCTGGGATGTGACATGTAACACACACACAGTGCACACAGGTATGTCTGGGATGTGACATGTAATACAGACACACAGTGCACACAGGTATGTCTGGGATGTGACATGTAATACACACAGTGCATACAGGTATATCTGGGATGTGACATGCAATACAGACACAGTGCACACAGGTATGTCTGGGATGTGACATGTAATACATACAGTGCACACAGGTATGTCTGGGATGTGACATGTAATACACACACACAGTGCACACAGGTATGTCTGGGATGTGACATGTAATACAGACACAGTGCACACAGGTATGTCTGGGATGTGACATGTAATACACACACAGTGCACACAGGTATGTCTGGGATGTGACATGTAATACACACACAGGTATGTCTGGGATGTGACGTAATACACACAGTGCACACAGGGATGTTATGGGATGTGACATGTAATACAGACACACAGTGCACACAGGTATGTCTGGGATGTGACATGTAACACACACACACAATGCACACAGGTATGTCTGGGATGTGATATGTAATACATACAGTGCACACAGGTATGTCTGGGATGTGACATGTAATACACACACACAGTGTACACAGGTATGTCTGGATGTGACATGTAATACAGACACAGTGCACACAGGTATGTCTGGGATGTGACATGTAATACACACAGTGCACACAGGTATGTCTGGGATGTGACATGTAATACACACAGTGCACACACAGGTATGTCTGGGATGTGACATGTTATACACACACAGTGCACACAGGTATGTGGGATGTGTGACATGTAATACACACAGTGCACACAGGTATGTCTGGGATGTGACATGTAATACACACACAGTGCACACAGGTATGTCTGGGATGTGACATGTAATACACACACAGTGCACACAGGTATGTCTGGGATGTGACATGTTATACACACACAGTGCACACAGGTATGTGGGATGTGACATGTAATACACACACACAGTGCACACAGGTATGTCTGGGATGTGACATGTTATACACACACAGTGCACACAGGTATGTGGGATGTGACATGTAATACAGACACAGTGCACACAGGTATGTCTGGGATGTGACATATAATACACACACAGTGCACACAGGTATGTCTGGGATGTGACATGTTATACACACACAGTGCACACAGGTATGTGGGATGTGACATGTAATACACACACACAGTGCACACAGGTATGTGGGATGTGACATGTAATACAGACACAGTGCACACAGGTATGTCTGGGATGTGACATGTAATACAGACACAGTGCACACAGGTATGTCTGGGATGTGTCTGCAATCTTCTGTGGGGCAGTGCTTTTAGTTATATAGGTAAGAATGAGGTGACAGACTCACTAAGTTTTTTTTAAACTGATCTGAGTCATTAAAATAACAGTTGCTAAACTGTACGTACCTTTTAAATGGTCCCAAAGGAGGAATATCACCCAGTGGTTTTGGATAAAAATCTAAAAATACAAGTTTTATTAACGTCAAATTATATTCAGTGAGTCATAATGAATACTTAATAAAGGTCTCAATAAAATGTCTGTAGTCTGGGATTACAGCTCATTCCTCCTGTATATACCTGAACCCAAGATCATAAGACCTTTGTAAACCAGCAAATGCTGCTACAAGGCACTGCCCCAAAATCTACCAAAAATGCCCAGTTTAATGTAGTTTTGGACAACACTTGACCCTATTGAGTTCAGATCTTTGGGACAGTCCAATATTGGTAAGCATGCATTGTACTCCATTGACTGAAAAGTGGGTACATCTAGTAAATCGGCACACTTGGTGGAAATAACTTCTGGTGGCTTACACAACAAATAGCTCTTGGGTCAAATGCAAAAAGTGTAAAATGGACCGCTAGCTATTATATGCCAAATATAATGCTGGTGTCTTCTTACATGGCAGAAGAGCTCTTGGCATTTCTTAACACTTTGGGAACAATTTTTTATTATTGCCATGTACTCATTTTGAGCTACAAATAATTTCTTTCAGTTGGCCTTTATGATAAATTTTGAGCCCCTTTCTCCGTGCAGCCTTGAGATTCTCTAGTAGCAGGCTGTGAATTTTTACTTTGTTCCACCAGACAGCTCAGCTGACAGCTGCTGATCTCAGACCCCCTAAACACTCATTATAGCTTAATGCTCATCTTACTACCGTGTTTCCCCGAAAATAAAACAGGGTCTTATTTTTTTTTTCTGAATAAAGAGTTAGGGCTTATTATCGGGGTAGGCTTTATTTTCAGGGAAACACGGTAATAAGAATGTGACTTAAAGAAGAACTCCCGACAAAAATTTTATTCCATGTCCTGCTAGAAATGTACATGATATAATCTGTAGTGAATGTCATTTTCTTACCAGTGTCTGAATTTTTGACTTCTATCATCCTGAAGTTTCTTATCTGTGTCATGTGACCAGCAATTAGACCCACTAACTCACACAGGGACTTATGTGTGGACAGGAAGTCTAATTCTCTATGTATTCCTATGAGACTGAAAGTGAGGCTCCCATAGGAATGAATAGAGCAGTTACTGGCTTTCTGTCCTGGGTCAGTTGGAGGTCAGGGAGTTGGTCACATGACCCAGCTACAATAAGGAGAGAGGTTTTTACTCACAGAAACAGTCACTGATAAGAAAATGACAATCACTACAGATTATATCATGCACCTTTCTAACAGGTCAGAGAATTAATTTTTGCGGGCGTTCTTTAAATCTTAAATAAGTGCTTATGAACTTTTAGTAATTTACAGATAAGTTTTATTAGACAATTTTTGCACTTTGACCCTTTTGCCTGAAGAAGCCCAATGGACCTTCTGCCACATAAAATGAGATTGTGATAAACTTTTGGGGAGAACAGCTCAAGGGTGCTTCAAGCTTCTATAGTTGGTTGGCTCAGTATCATATTAGGGTTCTTTGGGTCCACCAGAGGCAATTGTTTTCAGGGCCCAACCCTTATACCATCCATATAGATTTTTTAGGTTTTGAATCAAAGACATAGACCCTAGTGACAATTGATCATCTTAGAAGGCAGATCCAAACGTTTTTTTTTTTCTCTTGGGCCTTTGGGGCCCACAGTTGTAGCACAGCCTAGGCTCACCAGAGGATCTTCTGATGGGCCAATCCGATCCCGTTTTGGAAAAATTCACTTCTAGTCATGCTACTAGAGTAGATATATTGCTACCCATGGTGGTTACCTCCAATGTTCCATATCTCTGAATTCTCCAGCTGGGAAGCCAGGTCACCAGTTCCTTCTTGATGGTTCATTTACAATTTGTATCTTAGATGAGAACAGATGAATGTACTAGATATCCTATATTTAAATACATGTATGATTTCATGGTAGAATAATAGTGATGCCTTCTTTTTTCCTGCAGCCAGCCAGCATTGTCCCAGCAGTATCCAGCTCCCCCTCATCATTGGTGTTTGTATTTTCACGATCATGGGACTGATTCTATATTGTCATCATTTCCAGCTGGGTTCCAACACATTCAATTCGAGCTTTGTAGTCTTCATTCTCCGTCTGAAGCACAATGCAGCAATCTGCTGGAATTTGTTAAAGAAGCAACAATAAAACAATGGAGAAACGTAAGAACAATGTGATGAGATGACAAAAAGTTCTCCCGTACAGCTGGAGAGTTTTACAACGCTAAATCAAATGTGACTATAATACCAAAGACATCACTTTTACTGTTGAAAGCAAGGAAATTATGGGATGAGGTCAAGAAATATTTGTTCCAAAGATTCAACATGGACCCAATAAGGTTTCTTGTGTCTACTGGCCACTCCAATCAATTTGAGGTAGGAACCCTAATTTGGGGAAGGAACCCTACTCCGTACTTGATTACACGGAGTGCGACAAGTCAACATTCCGATCTACTGGCCAATCCATGAATGGATGCTCGGAAAAGATGAAAAAAAAGAGACCAACAACAAGTTGGATGGAAGCAGTTGCAGAAGTCATGAACCTCATTGAGAAGCTTGAAGACCCTACAAGATAGGAAAGTCTGGAGAACATTATTATATGGTTACCAATAGATAAAACCAAATAGGTTTTAGGTTTTTAACTATCCTAGGTTCTCATCCATCATCTAGGCCTAGGATAGGTGATGAATATTAAATCACTGGTATGGTTGAACCCATTTCCCTACTGGGGTTAAAGGGGTTGGACAGGATGACAAAAATATGTCTACGTTCATCTAGAAACAGCACCACACCTGTCCATGAGTTGTTGAAGCTCAACTGCATTCAAATGAATGACGCTGAGCTGTAATACCAGACACATCTCTGTGGACAGGTGTGGTGCTGTTTCTAGAGGAAAGCAGTCATGTTTTTCTAATTCTGCCCACCTCCTTTAGAGGGGATATCCAATTTTTTTTCAGACCTTATGGAGTGGCCTGCCCAGCGGTGGTCATTAGGGTACAGCGAAGCACGCTATGGATCAGATCCGAAGTAGCTTTGTTCAAAACTTTGTTTGAATGCTGTACGAAGACCCGTCTCCGTACAGCATTCAAATGTATGGGCTACGCGGAGATGTCAGAAATTCGTTAAGTCCGAAGTCTCGTAAGACTTCTGTGAAGAACTTCGGACTTAGATTGTACAACTTGAAAAACATTTTAAAACTGCAATCCGAAGTCTGTTTGAATGAAGCAACTTTGAATCTATGATCCAAAACGTGCTCAACCCTAGTGATCATACTTACCTGGTCCCTATTGCTGGGCTCCAGCTCCGTTGCTCTACTACTGGCCCTGCACGGGTGACAGGTCACCGTTGATGCCAATAGAGACGGGAGCTGCAGAGCCAGTGGTGGAGCTGGAACCCAGTGGCAGGGACCAGATAAGTATGATCACCACTGTGGGGCCTGGCCAGGTCTGCAATACAGAGAACAACAGAATGCTTCAATCTCCTGCTTCCTTGGAGTCACTTCTGTCTTAGGTCCCCTTTCAGACGAGCGAATTTCACACATTGGACTCGCAGTATGCGGCAGCACCCGTCCTGACCTCCCAGCACTGATAGGATTGCATAGCATTATATTGATTTATGATGCTATGTAACCCTTAGAGGTCTGGTCTATTTAATACATTCCAGAACTAAGGTTTACATAGCATCATAAATCAATATAATGCTATGCGACCACATCAGTGCTGGGAGGTCAGGACGGGAACTGCCACATACTCGCGCTGCGAGTCCTATGCGTGTAATTCGCTCATAAGAAATGGATATTATGCCACAGGTTACACGTTAATGCACATTTCCTGAGCACTGTATAATAAATGTGAAACTGGTCATTATAGAAGTAATTGCCTTATATTTATCATCTCGTTTACCATGCGCTTGATATCCATATATGCA
This sequence comes from Rhinella marina, assembly GCA_900303285.1. Classification (NCBI taxonomy): domain Eukaryota; kingdom Metazoa; phylum Chordata; class Amphibia; order Anura; family Bufonidae; genus Rhinella; species Rhinella marina. The sequence goes on from ONZH01026646.1 coordinate 447,040, forward strand.
AATTATTTGTACAATTATTAAGCAATTCTCCTGAAAAAATACAGCTGGTTACTGACACTAGGTGGTGATAAATGTATTTATACAGTAGAATGCCCCCATTGACCATTTATGGAGTTGGTCTGATGATGCAATAGTTATGTGGGTGTGGCCTGCCCTTATGGGCGGAGATACGTAGCAAGGAACATCACGTTTCCTTGAAGTTGCCAATGAAAGTTCCTTCAATGGGTCCCGCTGTTAGGTCACCCAGTGAGCAGCTGTAATCTGTGGCTGAAGAGGTTTCTCTGTTAGCGACCAGTACATTTATATGGGACAATTTTTGGGAACGAGCGTTCATATGAATGTTTGTTCCCGATAATTGACCTTATTACTGTCTAAAATGGGCCCTAATTAGAGATAAGCAAATCAATTTGTATGAATCGAATTCATTCTTAAATCTGCCTGCTTGAGCAGCGAGGGGCTGGCCCCGCTGCTCAAGAGACTTCCCTCCCACCCCACCATGATGGACAGCGCCAGACCTTGGGCTACACTTCCAGATATCTTGCAGGCATGAGACTGGCTGGGCCAGGTGCAATGTCTGGACCTGTCAATCAAGAGGGAGGGGGAGTCTCTTGAGCAGCAGGTGCCTGCCCCCTCACTGCTCAAGCAGGCTGATTTATGAAAGAATTTGAGTTGTACATATTGACCAGCTCATCAATTAGGGTCCATTTAGACGGCGATTGGGCCAATTATCAGGAGCGAACATTCATATGAATGCTCATTACTGATAACTGGCCCATGTACAGTGAGTGGAGAGTCTCTTGAGCAGGAGCGCCAGCCCCTCGCTGCTCAATCAGGCTAACTTATGAACGAATTCATGATTCATACCAAATCGATTCACTCATCTCTAGATCTAATGATCCTAATGATACTAATAAACACAAAAAGTCAATCGATCAGTCGTCCTTTATTATTTCCGTATAAATTGCGATCTCTTACTTTACATACAGCTTTGATACAAGGTCCATAATTGACAATGAATAATGTTACCATATGGCTATTTGCAGCACATGTAATACTTCATTTTGCAGCACATAATAAACTGCAGGCGAAGCAGTAAAAGTTTAGCAGCATTACAATCATCGGATTATCTATAGGATATAAAGTTACAACAGTGCATGCTAAAAAAGTCATCATTTTGCAGAATTATATACATATATAATACTTATGAGCAGCGTAAATAGCAAACACTACATCATTGGTACCATACCTTTAAAAAGAACTGACCGCCATTAGACAGCTTTAACATTTTTGCATCTATACACCCTCCTACAACTTTATCCAGTACGACAGTGCATTGTTTCTGATATCTTTACAGGAATATTGGATAAGTACACAATTTATATTCTTAAATTTTGGTCTTGGGGGGGAGGGGGTACAAAGGATATAACAAATGCTCAAAATGCATCACATTACATTCTAATTAAGCAAAATAACCTACAGCAACAGAGAAAAATACAAATTAAGTAAACTGGTTAAAGTTGCAGGAAGGTGTTTAACAGCTAAAAAACATAGTAGCCTCCCCTTGAAGATATAAATATACAGCACGGACAGAGCGTAAATAGTAGCGCAAACACAGCTCTGAAAGATCTACAAATTTATTGTGTGCTGCAGGTGAACGATCTGTTCTACACCTCAGCTATAAGATTACCCACTAACTGAACATACCATGTGGGTGCTACAGTATACAACCTGTACACATGAAAGGAAGAAACAGGATTTGAGTAATCCATCACTTACTCATTCTTTTCTCACTCCCTGCAAACCTCTTCCTACTTACACAATCACAGGTCACTTTCTCCATCATAATCAACACTGTCCTCTCCTGCTGCTGTCATTATTCCCATAAACTCAATAGTTAGTAAGTAGTAGAATAGAAAAGTGCCTAATACCTTTCTTCTTATATGCTGCCTTGTCCTAACTTGCATAAGTAGAAAAGTCACTGCCTCCAATAAAATCAACACATTCCTCTCCTGCTGCTTACATGATACGTATGGCTATGGACTGATTTTTCTTTCCTATTTATATATAGGCCTCATGCACACGACTGTAATTTCCGATCCACATTTTTTGCTGGGCTACGAAAGATGCGGACAGCACACCAAGTGCTGTCCACATCTATACGTCCATTTCGTGGTATTCCATATTGTGGACAAGAATAGGCATTTGTAATATAGTACGAGACCTGTGGAAGGGGAAAATGTGGGATGCACACATCTGGTATTTGTGTTTTGCAGATCGTGTGCATGAGGCCTTAAAGGGCATCTATAGTAAATTTGTACTTATGACACAGGCTGACCTGTTACATGTGCACTTGGCAGCTGAAGGCATCTGTGTTGGTCCCATGTTCATATGTGCCCGCATTACTGAGAAAAATGAAGTTTTGATATATGCAAATGAGCTGCCATTGCTCCTAAAGGTTCATTTGCATATATTAAAACATCATTTTTCTCAGCAATGCAGGCACATATGAGCATGGAACCAACACAGATGTCTTCAGCTGCCAAGTGCACATGTAACAGGTCAGCCAGTGTCATAGGTACAAATCTGCTGACAGCCCTTTAAAGCATGATATAGACTGGTCATATTAGACTTACCATTTCTATTTCAATTTTTCCGTTGCTTAAGCGACTTCCTTTGGATGCTTTAGCTTTGATATGATTTGCAGTATTTCTTATACATCACTATACATTATCATGTTACTTTGGATTTCCCAAGTGTGTGCAAAATATCAATAATATAATGTACGGCAAATCGCTCTGCTTGATATAAAGACATAATACTGTACAATGCTATACATAGCAAATCATGCAATAGATAGATTCCCGTTCACATTTTCAATAATACACAATTTACAGGACTGTACGTATAATAACTACTTGAGCTCATTCACATACAATCAAAGCAGAATCATGAAGATCTGTTTAGTCCTTGAAAAGCTGCGGATATGTTACATGGAAGGTTCACAAAGAAAATCTCTGTGGAGGTTAGTATTGGTCACAATGTGATCTGTATAGTACAGTACATGGATTTTCTTACAAAAATGAATTTTAGTTAATAGCAGCTAAATATCCTGTGATATGCCATATGTTGATTATGGTCAGGTTGGAGGTTGGACCCTTGCGAATGGCTGCAGCTATGTCAAACCGGATATTGACATCGCTGGCCTACAGGAGAAGGGGCAGGGAGCAGGTAAGTCATCTCTGCCTTGCAGGTCCAGCAGAATGGGGGACAGAGGTTCCCAACCCCGTCCCCCAATTCTTACACAAGCCCATTAAGGTGTCCCTCCTTCCGAATTCTACAGCAAAGTGGTCAATAAATGTATGTGGTTGAATGTATGTAAATGTTCCCCTCAGCAGGCCCCCTTCACTCAGGGCAGCCTATAGGCACAGGCCTAATCTGCCTATAGGTAAATCCAGCCCCAGACCATTTTTTAAAGGCTGTATACAAACTACAGAATACAGCCTATAGTAGCCTTCATTTAAAAAAAAATGCAAGTATTTTTTGGTATACATTGTGTCACCATGGTTACAGACTACAAACAAAACCTGTGTAGTCTGATCCACTTGCTGCCTACTTCTTGATACCTTACATACATACATTTTGTAAGGCCTCATTCACACGACCGTATTTTCAGTCTGCAGACCCATTCATTCCTGTGGGAAAGCTTAAACTGCGGATGGCCCCCGTGTGCTGTTCGCATCCATATGCCGTCCAGCAAAGAAGGTAGAATATGTCCTACTAGGCATACTGACAATGGGGTCCGCGTAAAGTGCAGTATCTGTATTTTGCATTCTAAAAAATACATACAGTCGCGTGCATGAGGCTTTAGAAGTAGGGGCAGAATGGAGCGAGTATAACTGCAGGATCTGACTACGGGGTTTGTTTGTAGTCTGTTACCATGGAGACACATCAGTCAGCACAGGAGATGTATACCAACACAGTAGGAGATGTTTAATCAAGACTATTTACAAAGTTATGTCAATTTTTTTTTAGATGCCAAGGGAGCAATAAAATGCTGGACATACCCTTTAACTGAATCCTTCTCCATCACATTTAAGATCCAGTTTTTGGCACCATGCAAGGTTACTGACACACAATCGTCACAAAAGTACCAGAATGTATAATTTTAAGATATCTGTACCTCCACTTCTGGGTGCCACCCTTACCCAACCCCACAATGAGGTCATGTAGAATTCCCCACATTAATGGATTCCAATCGGAAGAAAGGAATGACCTTGGCTGGTCGCCACCCCATATTGGATATCGCATATCTACAATCCTCATCGTCTTCCCGTAGGCGCCATTACTTTTGCAAATTGTATATTTTACATTTATATTACATACATTTTTTTTTGGAGGTGGGTGCTGACAACTAGGCGTTACTTTCAAAGGTTATCAACATATTAGACAGCAGATGAAGGTCACGGCATTCATAGTACTGTCCGACCAAATTCAGAAGAGGTCTGACCATACTAGTGAACGCGCCCCCCCTGAAATAAATACCTGGCAAAGGATTGGCTCACAGACAGATTTTAAATCATGCCGCTCTTCTCGTCATGAAGAGGACTTCTCGAGGCCGACTTCCCAATGAGGAGCTCCTTCTCTTGAATGAGGCTGTCCAGTAAGTCTTCCTGGCGATAGTTGTGGTAGACCTTCAAGAAGGCAAGGACTGTAATACCGAGCCAGGACAGCCAAGCAGCCCATAGTCCAAACTAGGAAATAAAGACAGGATACAAATAAATATCATACTATGACTCAACTTTACGAGATATTAAAGCAATGCCTCTATACTGAGCTGGCATCAAACTGAAAAGGACCTGAGGGTGGAGCATTGTGAGGATTGCTCTTTCAGCCAGCTGCTCTCAGCATCACTGGGAACATCATCAATATTGTTAATTGGCTGAGAGACAAGGCTCTTCTCCCAATGCTCCTCCCTCGTGTCCTTTTCAGTTTGATGCAGGCAGAGGTTGTATAAGGTGCTGGCATCAAACTGAAAAGGACCTGAAGGTGGAGCATCCTGAGGACTGCTCTTCCAGGAGCTTCTGTCAGCCAATCAGCATCACTGGCAGGGTCATCAGTATTGTTAACTGGTTGAGCGACAAGGCCCTTCTTACAATGCTCCTCCCTCATGACCTTTTCAGTTCGATGCAGGCACCATGCAATCACAACAGTAGTCATATGGAATTAATGGCAGACGGTAAAGACTTTAAAAGTGTCTCTGGTTTGGAGAACCCCTAGTTATTAGACAGGAGCGTAACTAAAGGCTCATGGGCCCTGGTGCAAGAGGCCCCCCTTCCCTCAGTGCTTTGTGGCCAGGGAAGCACATAACCTTTGTGCTGCCTAAGGCAAAAATTGAAGCGGCACCCTCGACGTCATACCAAATTCTTGACCTAACCCCTTCCCTCCAGCCAGAGGTGTAACTTGACTAGCATGCACTCTCTATAATACAGGTGTCTTCTTATGCACGAGAAGGGTCTTTGGGCCCTCTAAGGCTCCTGGGACCGGTAGCGACTGCTACCTCTGCACACCCTATTGCTGCGCTCCTGTTATTACATGCATCCCTTGAAACCAAGCTGATCACAAACTGTCCTATAGCTAGGATCCATAGCGATCAGCTATAATCTGTGGGTTAACCTGGCAGTAAGTGTTCAATTTCTCTGCAGCGCCACCACAGGAGACATGAAGCATTACACAGTGCCTATGAGTTGTCTGTGTAATGCAGGACAGGAGAGGTCCTCCAGAGCAGGAGATGTTCTTGGTAAGTGCTCTCCACTCTGGTCAGGAGATGAGGATCCTGAATAGGGGAACCCCTGCCCTCTATTAACTCAGAATTCGCAATTAGGATGTATGTAATGGATTTTCTAAACCTCCTTTAACGGAATTAAACATTAACCTTAAAACTGTGTACTGGGGTATGTAGAACTTGCCTGTGCAATGGCAAACTGGTCATAGAAGGATGAGTTTTCCACATGAAGCTCAAGATCTCGATCCTGGAGTTCTTCACAACTTCACAGAGAAAAGAAAAATCATTAGTCACCGTAACCCCAATCTGATGTTTTTACACACCAACCCCACAGCAAGAGTAAAATAGTGCCCCCTCCTGGTTCATGTCACCACACCATCGTTGTCACGGGACATGCTGGTGCTACTACCCATCATACGTAGGAGAAAAAGGACTTGTGGTCCTTGGGTGGATTTCCCTTTCATTACTGGAAATATGGGGAGGAAGCCTGATCCAGGTTCACACAACACAACACATCTGTAGGACCTGGAATAGGGTTGAGCAACCTTCAGCACTCCAGCTGCTGTGAAACTACAACTCCCAGCATGCACACTTGGTCAGCTGTTCTTGTAACTCCCATAGAAGTGAAAGGAGGATTCTGGGAGTTGCAGTTTCCAAACAGCTGGAGTGCCGGAGGTTGCTGATCCCTGATCTAGAAGATCTGCACATGAATTCAATATCTTCAAAGTGATTCTTCCAAGTTTGTGCTCAGTACTAATCAAAGAACTAAAGCCGTTGGAGAAACCAATTTCTTCTTAGCATACAAGCAACCAAATATGGGCTCACAGCGCTATGGCTCTTCACCAAGGGAGATACTGTACATCCCTGATCCACCAAACTGGTGAGCAGTGACATACATAGAGAAGTAAGGGCCCCATAGCAAGGATCACACCAGGCCCCCACACAGGACAGAAGGGTTTCTGCCTAAACCCCTTTCAATGACCCTTGGGACATTTCTCCACTGCTTCATTTGCTAAAAGTTGTTCCATTAGAGGGTAGAGTCCTGACCAAGTTTTCATCTCCAGTAGAATAGGAGATGATGCCAACTGGGTCCTCTCTTGCCCTGGGCCCCAAAGCAGTTGCATGGTCTGCCGCTATGGTAGTGCTGGTGAGCAAAATGGAAGTGCGGAGTATGGCTACTCAAAGTCTGAAACAGGAGGACTGCATCTATTTTCATTTGTTTCCATGGGGTGCTATATCCAACAAATGGGGGTCCCATGCCCCCGCATGAATGGAGCGGCAGGTTGGACATGCACACGGCTGCTTCATTCATTCTCTATGGGACAGCCGGATATAGTGGAGTGCTTGGCTATCTCATAAAGAAGATGGGCGCATGCTTGAGCTGCAACTCCATTCATATGGGGGCACAGGACCTCCATTCTCAAGACTTGTGGGGGACCCAGTGGTCAGACCGCAAGCAATTATATATATATATATATATATATAAATAATATAGGAGATAAGCTTCTATCCTTTAAGACCCAATCTTGAATTTAAAAAAAATGAAATTATATAAATCATATAAAATATTATAATCCAATATGTATCAATCTAAGGCCCCTTTCACACGAGCGTGTCCGGATGCGTTCAGGAAAATCCGCACGCAATTGCAGTCAGTTTTGACTGCGATTGCGTATGTTCTTTCAGTTTTTTCCGCGCGGGTGCGAAGCGTTTTGATGCGTTTATCACCCGCGTGCGAAAAAACTGAATGTTTACAAACATCTCTTAGCAACCATGCGTTAAAACCGCATTGCACCCGCACTTGTGTGCAGATGCAATGCGATTTTCACGCAGACCCATTCACTTCAATAGGGCCAGTTCTGCGTGAAAAACGCAGAATATAGAACATGCTGCGATTTTCACGCAACGGCGAACTGCTGCGTGAAAAACATCGCTCATGTGAAAAGCCCTATTGAAATGAATGGGTCAGGATTCAGTGCGGGTGCAATGCGTTCGCATCACGCATTGCACCCGCACGGAAACATCGCCCGTGTGAAAGGGGCCTAATATAGTCAGACATCTTAAAGGGGTTGTACGGGATTAGGGGAAGGGGACATTTCTTTTTCAAGAAACAGCGTCACTCTTGTCCATGAGCAGAGTCTGCTGACCCCTGTGCTAGGGAATGAGCTGCAATAAAGCAACCTTTGGCACTCCAGCTGTAAAACCACAACTCCCAGCATGCACATTTGCTCAGCTGTTTTCAGAATTCCCATAAAGGAGAACGGGGCATTTTGGGAGTTGTAGTGAAACTGGAGTGACGCTGTCTCTAGAGAAAAAGTAGTCCCTGCCTTTTAAAGCGCATCTGTCTGAGAGTGGCTAGATATACTGGTGGAATAATTTCATTGATATACAGCAATTTATTACTCAAACAGGAGGTTGATCTGGGAGCGAGCCAACAAGCATGGATTAGAGATATTGGCTCATTTTCCACAGAAACTTGGAATTGGATATTGACGCAAACACGAAAGATGTCCATTAGTTCTGCCTACAGAGTATCGCAACTATACTTAATACATAGGGTATATAGGACCCCGGAATTCCTCCATAAAATAGGATTACGGCCACACGCTCGGTGTGTCAGATGCTCTAGATCTCCGGCAGACCTGATGCACATATTTTGGACTTGCTCCAAATTAGACACATTTTGGGACAGGACCCTACATAGAATATCTGGGGTATTTAAAATAAATGTGCCAAGGGAACCTTTAAACTGTGTACTGGGGTATGTAGAACTTCTACCTTTAAATGACGTGGTGAGAATGGCAGTGTCAAAGGTGTTGTACGAGGCCAGAAATTTGATCGCCTCTTTGTGGTTGGATCCGACCCCCCCCTACATTTGAGGCCTTTCTACAACGGGTGCACAATATAATTAAACTAGAAAAAGGAATATATACTAAGAGGGGTAGCCTCAAAAAATACAAAAAGCAGTGGTCTGCATGGATTGAGTTTCACAACTTAGTGAAGCTTCGAATTGATGACTGTGATGGCTAACATACTCCTGTTTCTTACTCATGGCGCGCTTGGTCCCTTTACAAGGAATAGATTTATAACATAACTGCTTGAATGGGTTTATTGATATGACATATCTATTATCTCATTGGGAGGAGTCACGCCGTACGGGTTAGCCTAGTTTCTTTTGGGTGGGGGGGAGGGATAGATGGGTGGGTAGTTGGGATGATGTTGTTTTCTTTGCACTCCCATGCTTGGGAGCAAATGATCCAAATCTGGTAGGCTTTTCGAAAATGACACATGACTGTTTTTGTATTATTATGTACTTTTTATTTTATTGTAAAATTTCAATAAAAAAAACTATCTGATTAAAAAAATAAAGCGCATCTGTCAGCAGAAGCAACCCTATTAAATTAGACATGCTGCTTAGAGGGGTTGTTCCTACTGTGCTAAACTATATTTATATAAAACTTCATTTATTTATTTACTTCATTTATATAAACTTCATTTATGTTCCTCCATTGGACCATTCCTTTTTATTAATATGTAAAGTAGGTGGGCCCAAACCCTTCAGAGCACCAGAGGTCCTCTACCCTGCACTTAGACCATTCTCCCTGTACCCTTGATTCACAACAGCCGAGCCCTATAATCTTGAACCTGCGCAGCAGTCTTCAATATTGGTGCATGTGTAGTGTGTCTGCCTTCCCAGCAGCAGAGATACTGTGCATGTGTAGATGACATCAGCGCATGCGCAGTAGTCATTTGCAGTGCTGCGCATGCGCCGATAGTGTAGACTACAGCACAGGAGCCTGGCTCTGTCAATCAAGGAGACGGTGGAGTAGTCTAAGGACAGAGCGGAAAAGCTCTGGTGCTGCAAGGGCTCAGGCCTACCCCATCCCTCAGTGCACCAAACTTATTTTTCTCAGGAACGACTCAACATAGGGACATGAATGAGTTACCCTTGTATCCAGCAGGATCAACCCTGCCTCAATGGTGTTGATGCTGCTGATAGATGGTCTTTACACTCATATGACTTACTTCGGCGGCGGACATCAATCTTTCTACCCACCTGTAGGGCCTGCTTCCCTTCTCGGTAATGGCATCGCACCACATGTTAAACCCAACGCTGACAATGGTGCTGGCAATAAACGTGACAAAAACCACAAAGGAGCTGATCAGCAGATTCAGGAAGGCGTAAAAGAAAGAGCTGCAATAAAAAGAGAGGCGAAATAACTCATAAGAAGGCGAAAAACACCATCAGCAGAAGCCGCGAGCAGCATGCGAATCACCGGAGTAAGTGGTCTCCAAAGACGTCTGCCGTAATTAATAACGTCAAGGAGGGAGCCCGGGTCTTGAGATTACTCTTCTCTCATTATCCTTCTCACTAAAATCCCTTTATTTTTCTACGTAACGAGATTTTAAATCATACACCCTAAACGGGCGACTTGTTGTAAATCACGCAGGTGGTGCTCCGAGCCTCCCGCCCAAGTGCGCACACCCTGGAAGGAGCATTCAAGAGTTATGGGATTCCCTCATTGCAAATTTTAAGATACACTCTGGGAAAAATGTATACACTGTGTAAGCCTAACATAGGACCTGAGGGGGCGGGGCATGACAAGTATGGTCACCTTGCTTTTCTTTGAATCCCAGTGTCATGCCCCGCCCCTTTCACATCCTGCACCAGGCATGACATAGTCTATCAGTCTTGCCCAAAGAGTTCCTTGGTTTTAGATCTCACTCGAGAAGTGTTAGATTCAAGAAGCAGGAATAAAATTATTTAAAAAAAAAACATCTGTGCACAATTTCCCTCTATGCCCCACCCCTTTTATATAGGACCACCCTCAACCTATCTCATTTGAATTAAATAATACATATGACCCCCCCCCCTTCAGCACACCCCAATATGAACACACACCACACCCCCTTGTATACAGATCCCAAACCTGGCCACCCATTTATACAGACTAGGGTTGAGTGAATCGGGTTAAGATTTCTGTATCTGAACCAGATTCGTTTAAAAAACTTCCTTAATAAGATGGGCTCCGTCCTACTGTAAAATGTATGTCCTCTGCAGAGGTCTTTCCGAAGCTTGTGCAAATATCTCAAGACTTACTTTTTGTCTCGTCTCTATAACGTGTCAGTTTGTTGATTTGCATAAATTACTGTATTTGCACAAACTTCGGAAAGACCTCCGCAGAGGACATACATTTTACAGTAGGACGGAGACATATTATTAAGGTAGTTTTTTTTTTTTAAAGAATGGGGTTCGGATACAGCAATCGGAACCCGATTCACTTAACTCCTATCTACACAGACCCCAGACCAGACCTCCCATCGATATAAAAGAATGGAAGCATGCTCTATTTTGTCTGTCACGCCCATTATAGTCTATGGGTCCATGAAAGTCATGGATACAACACGGGTACTATCCGTTTTTTCACGTATCATTAGGAAGAGATGCTTCACATGGACAGCAAAAAATGGACACACTGATCCTTCACAGACCACCTTTTCATGGATTTGAGAACGGATACAGACATGTGAATGAAGCCTAAAGCGGAATAGCCGCAATGAAAAGAGTGCTCCCACTGCCTTCAAGTCTGTCCCTAGCCTAACAGATAGTGGGGTAGGGAGGAGTGGGATGTCCTAAACTGGTTTCTATAAATAATATAGTGGCAAGTGGGGACCTACATAGCAGATATATACTGTATCACTATAAGCAGTACACTCCACTCAGTATATGGACCACCAGTAAGGTAACCAAGCAACCACTAGGATATGATAATCTCAAAAGTTTGAACCCAAACTAGATGGAAACCTATATGTTGAGGGGTTGTAACTTTCAGCAATACACTTAATGTATGTGGCTCACCAGTATGGTAACCAAACGAGCACTAATACCAATAGTGTCAGATAATTAGACCCAAGCCTGACTTATTTCCCTCCTTTGAATTTACCATTTTAATCAAGGGCAAGTAAAGTAACAAGGCTGTGTAGAGAGAAAAAAACATCTTGCCAATCAACACAGATGTATGTAGACTTTCACCGATCACCACATGTTCTGTACGACAAGTGCACAAGGTCCTGTAGGGGGCAGAATATACTGCATTATGCACGCTGACAACCACAGCATATGCGGTACATTGTGAAATATAGATAATATAGATAGCAGGATAAATACTCTTATTGCCAATAGATGCTCTGTAAAACGATAATCATGAGAAAGATTCAGTCACTCCCAACTGGGCCAGGCACAAGTGTGAGCGCATGACCAGAAGCATGATTTAGCTCTAGGATTTATATCACTGTGCATATATGTACGATCGTATACTTACCTATAAGTGTAACATGTGTTACATCTTGTTCTGGGAGGGCCCCATAACCTATGTCTCCATTCAGCACTTGGAGGTTTTACTTACCTCTTTGATACTGTCCTTTTCCCCTTATCATTGTCATGAATTGTTTATTTTTATTTGTATTTATAGTTATTTTGTCTAATAAACTTTAGATTTTATTTTATTTTTTTTGTTTCTCAAGAGTGTTTTTCTTGTTTCCCAGTCATAGGTATCAAGAGTGTAGGTTATATCTAGTATGTATACGCTCTTCTCTAATTGTTTTGAGGCTTGTTGTTTTCGTGGTATTTCCCTTCATTGCTTACCTGCTCACCATCGACATTACAAGCCGTCCTATTCACTTCTATGGTATGGCTTGTTTCTATACTGGGACGGCTTACTTGTAGTTATACCTGCTCACTGTCGACATTGCATGGGGGAGGAAACAAGGAAGGGAAGGCAGCGCTGGCACGGAGCATAGCCTTCTCTTCAAACAGCTGATCGGTGCGGGTGCCAGGTGTCGGACAATGCCAATGTGATATTGATTACATATCTTGAGGACAGGTCATCAATATTAAAATCCCGGAAAACCCCTTTAAGTACAGTAGGTCCAATGCTGGTAATGCCGGTATAGGTGTGCCCGAGAGGGGACTCAACTCCTAGCTGGAGGCTCTCCCTCCATTGCAGCAGTGAAGCACCCATCAATAAATATAGTCCCAGATTCCCCATTTATACCTACACCAAACCAGACAACCTATTCATACCAGAAACCCTATCTACACAGACCCCAGACCAGAAACCCCATCTCTACAGACCCCAAGACCATATTCCCCATTTATACCTACTCCAAACCAGACAACGTATTCAGACCAGAAACCCCATATCTACAGACCCCAAGACCAGATTCTCCATTTACACAGACTCCAAACCAGACCCCCATCTATACAGACTCCAGACTTGATACCCCATCTACACATACCCTAAATTAAAAACACCATCTAAACAGACCCCAGACCAGACACCCCCATCAATACAGACCAGACACCCTCATCAATACAGACCCCAGACCAGACACTCACATCAATACAGACCACAGACCAGACGTCCTCAAGACATCCCCATCAATACAGACCGCACACCAGAGGCCCATCAATACAGACCCCAGACCAGACGCCCCCAATCAATACAGACCCCAGACCAGACGCCCCCATCAATATATGCCCCAAACCAGATAATCCATTTATACAGACACCAAACCAGACCCCCCATCTTTAAAGATCGCAGACCAGAAACTCCATGTATACAGACCCCAGATCAGATTCCCCATTTAGACAGACCCCTAACCAGATCCCCATCAATACAGACCCTAGACCAGACGCCCCCATCAATATAGACACCAGACCAGACTCCCACATCAATATAGACCCCAGACCAGAAACCCCGTCTCTACAGACCCCAAGACCAGATTCCCCATTTATACCTACACCAAACAGACAACGTATTCAGACCAGAAACCCCATCTCTACAGACCCCAAGAGCAGATTCCCCATTTACACAGACTCCAAATCAGACCCCATCTATACAGACCCCAGACTTGATCCCCCATCTACACATACCATAAATTAAAAACACCATCTACACAGACCCCAGACCAGACACCCTCATCAATACAGACCACAGACCAGACACTCACATCAATACAGACCCCAGACCAGACGTCCTCAAGACATCCCCATCAATATAGACCCCAGACCAGATTCGCCATTTATACCTACTCCAAACCAGACCACGCACCTATACAGGCCTTAAACCAGATCACCCATCTATACAGTCCCCAGACCACCACCTATACAGATGATACAACCAGAAACTCCACCTATACCAGAGATCAGCAACCTCCAGCTGTGATGAAACTCCCAGCATGCTCCATTCTAAGAATAGCTATGAGTGTGCATGCTGAGAGTTGTAGTTTCACAACTACTGGACTGCTTGAGGTTGCTGATCCCTGAGCTATACAGACCCCAAACCAAACAACCTATCTATCCAGACCAGAAAACCTAACCAAAACAGACCCCAGACCAGATTCCCCATTTATGCAGACTCCAAATCAGAATACCTACCTATACAGACCCCAGAATAGACCTCCCTATCAAGACAGACCACAGCCCCCACCCTACCTCAGATTAGACAGACAGACGCCCGGTGATGTCTGTCCCCTGCATCCTCTGCGCTCACAGCTTGAGGTCATCATTACCCCTGCATCCTCTGCACTCACAGCTTGAGGTCATTACCCTCGCACCCGTCTGCACCTGCAGTCTATGTATCAGTGCTGACTGTACGCCTCTGATACTCACTCCTCGTGACCCTTGCAGAGGAAGAAGAGGGTCCTCCAGGCCTGGACGGCGGCGGCCAGCAGGGCCAGCACCCCGGTGAAGACGCTGAACCTGCAGGCGGACTCCGGGCCCCACTCCTCCACCGTGAAGTGCTCCCGCTCCAGGCTGACGTTCCCGCTCAGCCACATGCCCTCCGTGAACAGCAGGCATTTCCCGTGGAAGTCCGCGCTGTTCTCAGACAGGGGGACCACGGCGATGAAGCTGAAGAGGAAGGCCAGGAAATACAGGGTGCACTGGGCGAAGAGGAAATTATTCAGCGCCATTTTCCTGCTAGGAGGTCGAGCTCTTAGAGAGGATGCGCAAAAGGCGCAGCCTGGAGAGGGGGAGGCAGCGTCAGAAATCCCTCATCCTCCTCATCACTGCACTGGTCCTCCTCATCCTCTTTGCTCTTCACCTCTAGTCCTCTTCATCCTCTCTGCTCTTTATCTCTAGTCCTCATCATCACTGGTGCTCCTTATCCTCAGTGCTCTTCACTTCTAGTCCTCATCACTGGCCATCTTTATCCTCTCTGCTCTTCATCCCTGGTCCTCCTCATCCTCTGTTCTTCACCTCTATTCCTCAACATTACTGGCCCTCCTCATCAGTGCTCTTCATCTCTAGCCATCATCCTCTGCTTTTATCTTCATCTCTACTCTTCATCAGCCCTGGTCCTCCTCACTCTTTCTACTCTTCATCTCTAGTCCTCTTCACCCCGGTCCTCCTCATGTCTGTACTCAATCCATGGTCCTCATCTCCAGCCTTCCCTGTCCTCCCTCATTTCTGAACAGTACTCCTTATCCCTGATCCTCCTCATCCCCTGTACCCTGTACCCTTCATCTCAAGCCTTCTTCATCCCTGGTCTCTCTCGTCCCAAGTACTCTTCATCCCCTCCACCTCTTTATTTCTAGTCCTCCTCATCCCTTTTCCATCATATTCCTCATCATCATCATGTCTGGTTATCCTCAAACCTATATGTATTATTATTCATCCCCTGTCCTCTTACATCATCCATAATCTCCTTCATAGGGATTCACCTTCATCCATGGTCCCCTTTACCATCTCTATCTCTGGGCATTATCATTCCTGGTTCTCTACCTCATCATCATCATCATCTCCTCCTCCATCCCTGGCCCTCCTCCTCATCATCTCCATCCTGGCCCTCCTCCTCATCATCTCCATCTCTGGTCCTCCTCCTCATCATCTCCATCTCTGGTCCTCCTCCTCATCATCTCCATCTCTGGTCCTCCTCCTCATCATCTCCATCTCTGGTCCTCCTCCTCATCATCTCCATCTCTGGTCCTCCTCCTCATCATCTCCATCTCTGGTCCTCCTCCTCATCATCTCCATCTCTGGTCCTCCTCCTCATCATCTCCATCTCTGGTCCTCCTCCTCATCATCTCCATCTCTGGTCCTCCTCCTCATCATCTCCATCTCTGGTCCTCCTCCTCATCATCTCCATCTCTGGTCCTCCTCCTCATCATCTCCATCTCTGGTCCTCCTCCTCATCATCTCCATCTCTGGTCCTCCTCATCTCCATCATCTCCATCTCTGGTCCTCCTCATCTCCATCATCTCCATCTCTGGTCCTCCTCATCTCCATCATCTCCATCTCTGGTCCTCCTCATCTCCATCATCCATAGTTCTTCTCATCCCCAGCCATCCTTATACCTAGTCAGTTCTCTCTAATCATCAGTGGCTTCTATTCTGAACCATTTGTCTGGGGAGGATTTCAGCACCATGGACAGCCGTCACCAGCCCTCCCTCTCATCTCAAAGTGTTTTCCATTGTCAAACCTTTGGTCAACCGTGACTAATGTCAGCGCCCCTAGCAGTTGTCATAAATTGTGCCAAAATTTGGCAGTCTAGTATTAGAAAAATCCACTGCCCCTAGCTGGAGAAGCAGGTGTGGTTTACCAAAAAGGGAGCCCTGCACCAAATTATCATCCTGCCTGAGCCGCCGTGATGACAGTCTAGACAGTGATCACATGATTGTGAAAAAAAGGCATTTTTTATTTTTTAGTGGAGCATGGCAAGGGTGGGAAGGGGGCGAGGTCAGCAGCTAAAGGATGCGCCCAATTTATGGGGAGGGAATATAAAGGCTGGTGAAAAATGCACCAATCTTGATAAATCTCCACCCATGCAGCTATTCACATGGTGGTTTATGTTTATGGCCAGTAAATAGTTGTCAAAAAAATAGGATACGTCTTATTTTATGCCGTTTTCACTGCCAGACCTGTTAGATCAATGTGATCTTTTTTTTTTTAGTAGTGAACCCATTTAATGGCCATTAAAAACAGGTAAACTAGTGCAATATGGCCTTTCAGGGGTTAAAAAAATAATGCTCCCCCACAGGATGCAGAAGGACATGACGTTCCCAGTGTGGTGATGTCATCACGATGGGAGCATCAGGTCCTTCTGCCTTCAGTGAAGAGTGAGTGTCCCCAGATGTGCAAGTGGTTGAGGGTCTTTTGCTGCACATTATTACTACAGGGGGCCACTCTGGGTAACATTATTAATACTGATGGCCACTATGTGGGAACGTTAAAAATGGATGCAAAACAGAAACAAAAAACAGATTCAGGACTGGCCATGAAAAACTAACAGTATGACTGTAGCCTAAGTCTGCTCTTTTGTGTTAAAGAATATCTGTTCCCATAGACACATCGCTGTGGTTCATCTGATTAAAACGCATTTTTTCTTTTGTTGATCGAGGCTCCGTTCCAGAGTTAGAATACTTATTCTTAATATGCAAATTAGTCCTTTAGTGCAATGATGGTGTCACCATTGCTTTTGTTGCACCAAAGCCCCGCCCCTTTTTGTGGCCATACCCTCCCTGGTAGCTTTGATTGCCAGAACCTGGCAGTGGCAAAGCACGGTGGCTCAGTGGTGGAGCACTGAGGTTTGTATCTGACCAAGAACAACATCTGCATGGAGTTTGTATGTTCTCCCCATGTTTGCGTGGGTTTCCTCCGGGTTCTCCGGTTTCCTCCCACACGCCAAAGACATACTGATAGGGAACTTAGATTGTGAGCTCCACTGTGGGCCAGCAAGTGATGCTAATGTCTGTAAAGCACTGTGGAATATGTCAGCTCTATATAAGTGCGTAAAATAAATAAATAAAATAAGTAAAATAAATAAATAAAATAAAATAAGTAAAATAAATTAAAAAAGTAAAATAAATAACTAAATATGGATCCCTTCCATGTGCACTCTTTATTTGTCTTATTCCCACCTACACAAACAGGACACATTCTGTAATTTGTGGAGCAGGCACATGGATTCCCCTCTCCTTAGAGATGAATGGGTCAGAGTGATATCTGAAATTTACAAAAGCAGGTGCACTACAACAGTAAATGCCATAGACAATATATGGCTAAACCCTCACACTGATATTAAAATGAGACTGTCATCAATATATTCTTATATCAAGAACATGCTGGCGCCCGCGCACCCCCTCAAGGTATCTTAAAGTGGTGCGGGACCTATAGCCAATTACATCCGCACATTTGTCTATTCTGTGTAGAATGTTTTTGTGGTACATGTGGTCCGCTGCGGGCGTCCTCCATTGTATGCATTTTTGATGGGGATTGCTGTCAGCAGCGGATCACATGGGCAGGATTTACCCCCCTGGTTAAAAATGCGCAACAGCATATGGGGCTGTGCTGTGCATACTAAACCAATCAGATGCCTCACCACCCACCCGCAGATTTGTTGAATTTGTGTACAAAATACACGTTATTATGTGGCTGTTAGCGAACATTCGCGCACAGTTAAAATAGGTACGCAACTTCTTTGAACACGTACGCATGAGCGTACAATTTGCGTACGACTCCTCAGCGTACTATTGTCTAGCGATTACGTAATACTGCACCCCTGACTGAAACACTAAGGAAGACACTCCAACTGCATCTCCCCCCTCTCCCCTTCTTCCAGTCTTGTAAGTAGAGATGAGCGAATCATTCAAAAAATTATTCGAACATTCAGCGAACTTTTCCTAAGATTCGTATATTTGACTCGTTGAATTTGCGTACAAAATATATGTTATTATGTGGCTATTAGCGAACATTCGCGCACTAATAACGAACGTTCAGTTAAAAAAGGTACGCAACTTCTTTGAACACGTACGCATGAGCGTACAATTTGCGTACGAATCCTCAGAGTACTATTGTCTAGCGATTACGTAATACGCAGGCACGCACGAGTTGAGAGGCCGCGGCGTGCACTCCTCAGAGGCAGAGCGAAGTTTTGAAAATGGCATCCAGACGATCCTCAGCATTTAGGTCTGCAGAGCTGAAATACATGATCTGGCTGATGGACCAGCAGGATTACGATGGCACACACCGCTACCCGAACCAGCATAAAAAGGAGGTGACCCAGCAGGTATATTTTGTACCTTGGTGGGTTAGCCTGGTGGAACAACGGCCAAGTATGGCGAATACTACAAGTAGATGCTCAGGCTACAGTTCCTTTGGCACTGCTGCCCTGTGCCACCTTCTCCTTTTGTTTAGAGCTCGAGGTCTGGCTGGAACTGGACCCCTTTTGCTTATCCATTCCAGACATTTGTCACTTTACTCTGTGGCACTGCAGCTGGTCTTTGTCCCTGTCTCTCTACCTATCTCTCTCCCTGTCTCTCTCACTGCCTGATTAATTACTAGCCCTGCACTTGCCCTGCAGTATCCCGAATACGTATAATATTGATTCCCAGAGCAATTAAACCCCAATTTTAACAAAACAGGTCTCAGAGTCTTAGAACTTCACACACAGTGCTTCTGCTCATCTCTGCAGTCGCAGCAGAAGTGATGCGTCACTGGCTTACCGAGCCTGAGCCAATCAGAGCAAGCTCTGCCCACTAGATCAGGTGACCGCTTTCTTCCCGGGCTTTTGCGCACGATAAACGAACGAACAGTAAAAGTTCGCTAATGAATTGAATTTGTACGTAACAGCGTATAGAGTAACAGACGTAGCAATAGCGTATAATTTATAGGACAAACTACATAGCGAATGCGTACAAAGCCGAAGCGAATCACCTAATATTCGGATTCGCTTCGCAGCTGAAAATTTCCAAGATTCGATACGAATCGATGAATCTCTTCACTCATCTCTACTTGTAAGTTAGGTTTTATACTAGATTCATTTTTGGGGAGCTGAGGAGGTTTTTAAACATTTACAGGCAGTAAAAGGAGATGTACAGTTCATAACAAAGTTTCACACAACGACTGATTACTTTGCTATTTTTCGAAGATGGCAGACAAACCTGAATCTTTCCAGATTACTTTCAGATGAACCCACTAAAACAGTGCTCATTGCCATTTTTGTGCACATGTCAGCAGGAAAAAAAAACACTAGGGAGGAGGAAGAAGGCTTCTTATATGACTGAGGAAATGGGAGGGAGAACTTGCCCTGATTGGCTCATCCAGGTTGTCTGTCAGTCTGAGAGCCAATCAGTGCTGCAGCAGGCAGGGAGGTGGCCTAGCATAACGAGCAGAAATTGACCTTCAGGCCTCAATTGTCCGTTTCCATGAATTCTATTTCCACACGGTTGGAATTTAAATGCTTTTTGGGGATTGTTCAATTTTATTAACCCTTTTGCAACCCACATATTTGGCGGAAGTAGTGTCTTTAAACATGGGGCCTGCTCACGTGTGCAGTGGGCACCATAGCCGCCGGGTTTCTGCTGTTTCAAAGATATGGCAGATCACATACATTTGACTACTCCGATTCTGTGGTCAAATGTGACCATGGTATCTGAGCTTTCCTGCAGCGGGAGACACATGCTCCCACTCCTGTAACAGAGTTCCCCAGGTGAGATGGGGGAACCTGTTACACTGTACTAATGTCACACTCAGGTGTGGGACGGAAATACCACACCGAGCGTAGGAGGGAAAGGGAGAATGGAAATTAGGCCTGGAAACTAGGTAAGGCAGATGGACATCTCCTAGAGAAAACCCTGACTCAAGTCCTGACTAACTACCAGTATGAACAGGCCTCCAAGGTAGGCGAGTTCATACACTGGATACCTAAGATCCTATCTGACCCTATAGGACCTTGAAACTAATGTCAGGAATGAGTCTACCTGTTCCTCCACAAGGAAGGATGAACAGGAGCCTCCCTCAGGCCTAATTACCAACAACAGGGAAATACAACAAACAAATAAATCAATACAAAAGGGAATGAGGACACTTATCTTCAATGAAGAAATGGCAGCACCAGGAACTCAGCCGAGAGTCTCATGCAAAAGCCTCCACTCAACCAGCATCCGACATGGCACTCCGTCAACACCCATATGATAGAGAGGTAATGGTAGCAAGGCATCATACCCTGATGATGTCTTCAATGGAGCGGATCATTTTGGTCCAAGATGAAAGTGGTAATTTACTAAGACCAACGTTTTAAACGCCGGTCTTAATACCCCTTTAGCTGGCGGTGGAGGCACCGGCTCTTCATACCTTCAGCGTATCCACTGCCTGTCTAAATCTATGTCAGCTCCCTTGCTGGCTTAGATTTAGACCATTTTCTACTCTTAACACAGGCCTAAAAATGATAAATTAGATGGGCCTGCAGCCCGCACCCTGCCCACTCCATGCCCCCTTTTTTAAACCTGGCGTGAGCGGGGAAAAGTCGCAGATTGCAGCACAAGTAACCTTTGTGCCACAATCTGCAACAGACATATGCCAATAAGTGGAGTATATTTTTTAATAAATGACCCCCTAAGTGTTTTCTAGTCTTCTCACCCCTCCTAGCCCGACCTAAGGTCAATATAGTAACTTCATACTTCAGGAATGCGGCCAGGTATCAGGCATCACTAACCAACTACATAGAATTAAAGGGGAAGCATCAATTAAAAGCTTACTTTATACTGATTAACGCAGAAATGACTGAGCAGTAAATGCGATTGGACACATTCTGGAGGAAGCAGAAGACAGAGAGGATTTGTTAATTGGTTAATTACAATGTATACCACATGGGACGCCACTATAACGTAATATGTGGAACCACCACCTCCAGGAGATGGAATCCGCCGTCTGATGCACATGTGGACTTTGTCATTGAACCGGCGTAATGACTCCCGCTCTACATGTCAATTTCCCGCTAATTGCTCTTTACAAACAATATTTATGCAAATGACACTCTTTAGTCTTGAAATAATTGAGGATGATCCGACTTCTGCTCTTGCTCTAGGTATTCCATCATTCTCTAGAACGCGGGCCCGGGTTACATTACATTCCCCCCAATTTGTGTGAGTTTCAAAGGTTTCCCCATACAGATACATATCGTCTCCTTTACCTCTGTACTCTAATTACTCCTCCTATCTGTCTCTTCTCTATTCTTTTCTGTAATTGCTTCATTTAAATAATTACAGCCATCCTCGACACAAAGAATTGCTATATTCTTCCCATTGTGTGGGAGGTAAAATGTTAATCTCTATGATTTGCATCTATTTATGAGTCGAAGGCAATGCCAGGCTCCGGCTTGTGTAATGAGGTGTCTATACTTCAGATTACTCTCTGGATCTGTACCATAAGGGCTCATTCAGACGGCTGTATGCTGTCCGCAAAAATGCAGATCCGTTTTTTTTTTGCAGATCAGATGCTGACCCATTCACTTCTATGGGGCCCTTTTCTTCCTTTGCTTCTCGGCGAAACAAATGAAACATTTCCTATACTTCTCACTGAAAATCAAGACATGGCCCCATTGAAGTCTATGGGTCTGCAAAAAAACGGAATGCAATCTGTTTTTTTGCAGACATGCTGAACTGTCCCCCAAAAAAACGGATCCGCATTTTTGCGGACAGCATACGGCAGTCTGAATGAGCCCTAACCTGAGATGTAAGTAAATTCACAGTTACACCAGCCATACAGTCTCCTACTCTGTGTAATTTCTGCAACTTTCTCTTTAATTTGTGTATTAAAAGGGTCTTCTAAGATTTTCAGGATCAGATCGGCGGGGATCCGACTCAGGGCACCCCCACTGATCAGCTGCTTGAGGAAGCTGCGGAGCTGCAGTGAGCGTTTTGGCCCCCTCGCAGCTTACCAAGCACAGCGCCGTTCATTGGATAGTGGCTATGCTTGGTATTACAGATCAGCCCCATTCACATGAATAGGACTCAACTGCGCCTAGGCCATGTGACTGATGAGACGTCACATGACTCAGGAAGAGGCCTAAGTGCTCACAGAGAGTTGATCAATGTGGGAACCCGGAGTCGGACCCCACCGATCAGATACTGATGACCTGAAAATCCCGGAAAACCCCTTTACTTCCTCAGTTTAGTTCTAAAAATCTCTGCTTGCTGTCAGTGAGAAGGTTCTTCTTTGCATCCAGAGGCTGAAAACCATTCAGACTGAATGTTATTCACAGCTGAAAGTTTGTTACAGTTGTACCCAGCGCAGCCAATCCTCTGAGAATTAAGGGGGTTGTCAGAGTTAAAAGGTTTGGGGGTCGGCAAACTCTAGAGAGGCTGATACTATAATAACAAAAAAAAAAAAATCCCCTTTCCAATCCAGCACTGTTTCTCCATCATGTTAGTCGAGCTGCAGCTGTGACGTGTTGGTTTCCAGCCAATCACCGGTCTCAAGACTGTTGAGGCCAGTGACTGGCTGCAGCAGTATACGGGACATTAAAAAAAAATACATTACAGCTAAGAGGACGGAGCGGTGGCAATGGATCAGAGGGGGCGCCAAAGGATTTTAAGTTTTTTGTATTGTTTATCAAACCTGCAGTCTGCGCCCAAAAACATTCAACTTGAACAATCCCTTTAAATTTGTTACAATGTATCAGTGTAGGTAAAAAGTATCAGTCTGTAAAACACTGGGACCCCATGTAACATGGTCTGCAACAAAACATAAATGTCACAGAATATGTCAGACCTAAGATCTTTTATTAAAGGGGTTTTGACAAGATCGGTGGCGCTAAGTATCTGATTGATGGGGGTCTGACGGCTGAGACCCTCATGGATCATTGGAGCAGGGGTCCCGTGCCTCCATAGAGGTTGAGCATGTGCTGCTTCATTGGTTATAGGACACCGGAATAAGGCAAGTAGAGTGTGAGTACTGGAACTGTCACTCCTTCCATATGGCGGCACAAGACCTCCACGCAATAGGATATCAATTTCAAACTATGAGTTGAAGTCTGTTACACTCTTAGCTACTAAAGGGGAGAAGGGGAAGCTATATAGGGGAAATTTATCAAGGGGAGAATATTTGAAGTGCGTTTTGAGTCCCGAGTCTGCATTGCCATTATTTGCACCATCTGTATCAAACATTAAAAGTGGATGTCCCACGAAAAATATTCTACAGTTTTCAAACCAGCATCTGGGTCTGAATACTTTTGTAATTGCATGTAAATAAAAAAATTGTACAGCTACTGAGTTATTTAATAAAATCTATCTGTATAGGACCACTTAAAGGGAACCTGTCATCACCGAAACACCCCCTGAACTAGAGTAAGTGTTGTATAGTGCAAGCGATGCGGAATCCGAATATGTAAGTTTTATCTTCATACTCACTTCCATTCTGACGCTGTGCTCCCACAAACCTGCAGTAAAATGCACTCAGTGGACTCTTCTTTGAGTCCTCCCCATTATGTGAGTGAGCACTGGAGTCCAGTGAGTGCATTTTACTGCTGGTTTGTCAGAGCACAGCGTCAGAATGCAAGTGAGTACGAAGATAAAAATTACATGTTCGGATTCAGCATCATTTACACTATACAACGCTTACTCTAGTTCAGGGGGTGTTTCGGAGATGACAGGTTCCCTTTAAATTTCTTATTTCTTTGACCTATTCACTGAGCAGGCCGCACATGTTCAGTTTCAACTTTTAACTGTCTCCTGAGCTGTGATAGGAGGAGCTGAGACACGCCTCCTGAGCTGTGATAGGAGGAGCTGAGACACGCCTCCTGAGCTGTGATAGGGAGAGCTGAGACACGCCCCCTGAGCTGTGATAGGGAGATCTGAGACATACCTCCTGAGCTGTGATAGGGAGAGCTGAGACACGCCTCCTGAGCTGCAGCAGAAAAGACACTCCCCTTGAGCTGTCAGCTTGATATAAATCTATTAGAGCAATGAATGGGGAGATCTCTGGATCCATGTGAGGTACAGGGCTGGTTCTAGCTTTGTTAAAAAGAGGTGGTCATGTCCTATATGATGTCTGATTTACATTTTTTACATTATTCGTGGGAGAACCCCTTTAAATGATACGTTTGGTGCAGCTTTAACTATGTCTAGAGATGTTAGTTTTTATCCCCCTCTCCTTGGAACATTTCTACGATTCTTTACTTTCTTAAATCTGACCTACACCCAGTGGCATAACTAGAAACTACTGAGAACCATGGCAAATTTTTGCACCCCCCCCTCCTTCTTTAAAAACAACCCCCCCGCGCCCGTAGATAGTCTCAGACGAGGCCTGGCAGCCGCTCCATCTGTTTCTTACAGTGTCTCTGTATATAATTTCATTTTATAATACTGTTGAGGAGGCCCTGAGAAAATCTTGGGTGGGGCCTCTTCCGAGTTCTGGCCCCGATATCTATGCCCCTGCTTGCACCCTCATTAACATATCTAACCATAGCCACTTTTCAAAACGGGAGTGAGTGGCATAAAATAATAAAAAGTTATACATTTTTGCTCAAGTTCAGCCTTGCTCCAGTGACTTATCACAGTAAGGACTGATGCACACAAATGTATTTTCTTTCGGTGTCTGCTCCTTTTTTTTGCGGACCATATGAGGAATCATTCATTTCAATGGGACCGCAAAAAAAAAAAAAAACACGAAAGTTACTCTGTGTGCATTCTGTTTCCGTATGTCCGTATTTCTGTTCTGAAAAAAAAAAAAGACATTACAGAAAAGGATAGGACTGTTCCATTAGAGGCCAGCTGTTCCGTTACGCAAAATACGGAATGCACACTGACGTCATACTTATTCTTTGCGGACCGCAAAATACATATACGCCGTGTGCATGAGCCCTAAGGGCTGATTCGCAGGACTGTGCTCAGCCTGGGAAGTGTATAAAATATACAGGAAAAATGGACTTTTACACAATGAACCATAAGTGTCCCTCTTTGACCGTCCAAAAAGTTGGGAGGTATGCTATCACAAGAACCCTGTACCCTGTGTAGCCCTCCGAAATGAACAGTGCGGCCGGGCGGGTATGTGTGCGCAGTCACTCCATTCATTTCTTTGGCAGTTCTGGAGTTGGCGAGTACAGTCCTTGGTTATCTCTAGAGCTCCCATAGAAATGGGGTAGCTGCGCAGGTGCCCGACCGGCCGTTCCATTCATCAGAAAGCTCCACAGGGTACAGGGTCTCCGTTCTCGTGATCTGTGGGGGGCTCAGCAATCTAATAGTTCTCTCTGTGTTTGCTATGCCAGCTTCCCATCATTCTGAAAAATATTAATGTTAGTTGACTTTACGTGAAAAATACTGGCGTTTTTTCCTATATTGTGCAAGCACGACCACCACTGATGGATTGCAGGGTGGTCGTAACCATGGAAACGAGCAGTGTATAATGTGATGGAAAAATGAATCCAGCCAGCAAAGGAAGCAATATGGACAATCACAATACATTAGTAAGTGCTTTGTATTAACTTTCTCTCAATGATAAATGCCACTTACTGAAGTGAGGCGACCCCTATAAGTACACACTGAGTGAGGACAGCCTCTGCGTACAGCGCTGCAGAATAGGTTGGTGATACATTTAGACACTCTGTATATATCTCTGTATCGTACTCTGGGTGAGCTCGGGGCACACTCTCCGCAGGGCATTTATTTCTACGCGCAGTCACTCAGGATCCCACAAGTTATAAAGCACCCGCCATGGAGTTCTTTACGACGGTGGCATTAATAGTCATATAATTTTATTAGCTTTTTTATGACAAACCCTGGTTCTTATTTACACCAAATAATATAAATGCCATAAAGGATTGATGAAAGGGTCTGACAGTGTGATTTAGCCCTGGCTTCCCCGGTTCCAGGCTGACACACATTATAAGACGCTGGATTTTAATTCTACCGTTGTGGCATCTTGAACTACACAGAACAGATTAATGTTGTGCTGTATCGGAGCGGTATTTCACTGCTTGCAATAATATAATTGAGGAAGATCTGGCATAAACAGATAAGTTTGCATTAAAAGAAACACAACACCACAGTATATGTTGTTTTTTATTCTGCATGAAGGGAATACCGATAGATTATCCTTGGATTGGTTCTCAAGGACCCCAGGATTTACTGTAAACCCTCTGTTAGGGGCGCACCACCAATGAGGCGATCACCTCAGGCAGTACCAGGTAGGGGCAAGAGTGGAGCAGCCGAAGGGCCATAGGCTGAAGGGAAGGGGTTAGGATAAATTTGCATTTAGAAGGGGGGGGGGGTGCTGTTTCAGTTTTCGCCTAAGGCAGCAGAAAGGCTAGGCGCACCCCTGTCCTCTGTCAGTGGAATTACCGTCCACACAACACTTTGGGCAGGTGGCACGTTGACTACTCATATATACCACTAGGTTCCCGTATCCCGGTTTATATGGTTCCTCTTAAACTGTATAAATTCCATATGGAGGAGCTTGGAACTCCATGGCAGCATAGATTGCACCATACTTCCCAACCGTCCCGGATCCAGCGGAACAGTCCCGGATTACAGTGGCTGTCCCGGTACGGGGGAGGTATGTCCTGCTTTCTGGCAGCTGTCTCTGCATTGTAGAACACAGAGACAGTTTCCATAATGATGCAGAGGGCAAGCATTGCCTACCTGCTTCATTATTCCTCCTCCCCGCTGTCTCTCTGCACCTCTTGTCTGTGCGGGGGGCGGGCCGACTGGCAGTCAGCCTAGGCTCCCCTCCACAGACCAGAGCACCCGATGTCCTGCTGCTGATTCTAGGAAGAAGGTAAGTATATGGTGTTTATTTTTTTTTTTTACTTTCTGTGAGGGGCACAATGTGGGCATATTACTGTGGGGCACAATGTGGGCATATTACTGGGGGACACAGCTGGGAATATTAGAATGTGTCCCTCTTTGGTGGTTTACAAAATTGGGAGGTATGTTGCAATATTGCCTTGCAGGTCTAGGGTCCTGGGTTTGAATCAATCTATCAGCATGGAGTTTGCATGCCATCCTCATGTTTGCATTGGTTTCCCCTGGGTACTATAGTTTCCTCCCATACACTAAAAACATATTGATACAGTAAGTTAATTGGATTAATATTCAATTTAATTGTGACACTCTCAGTATAACACCATGGAATATGTTGGTACTTGGTACTAAATGAATAAAGTAAGTAAAATGCAGCTAGCTCCCCCTAGTGGTGGCTGAATGCAGCCATAATCATATTATTTGTCAAGCTTTTTACAAAGAGCTACACATACAGGTTTATAATAGCTCCAAAATTATTCAGCTTGTATTTTACCATGTAAAAGCCAGTAAGTTTACTTATAAGGGGTGCCATTTGTAAATATATGTATGCAGGTGGAATGAGGTGTCCAAGTGGTCTCCAGCCTGTGACTCTCTAGCTGCTGGGAAAGGAACACTCCCATCATGCTCTAGCAACCACATGCTGCCAGGGCATACTGGTTGATGGTGGGGGACAGAGAATGATAGATAGATAGATAGATAGATAGATAGATAGATAGATAGATAGATAGATAGATAGATAGATACAGATGGTGACAAATATACCTGCAACATAAGTAGATCACAGGTTGTGTTGCTGCTAGGACCTCTGACTCTTACACCATACACCAGCCATTGCACTCTACACGTGCTGCCTTGCAGCCATCCAAACACCAACATCAAGAGCACCCCAGCTAGCTCCAGGCCCCAGAATCAGGGTGTGCCCTGATGGAAGACAGGGTGTATAACACCCCAGAGTGGTGTTACTAGTCTTTCACCATGCTACTGTCTTTTATTGCTAACACCAATTTCATTATTGTATTTATTTCCAGATCCTTCGCAAGTGTGCATTGATCTTACTATCATGAAACTGTTATGTTCATGTAATATGCCTGGTTCACCAGCAGGTGGCAGCATATATAACAGAGCTATCCTTAGATAGAATGGAACTTACCATTCCATTCTCCCCCTTTTTTTTCGCAGAGGTGGGCTAGTCACATTTCCTACCAAAGGGAGGGGTTGCAGTTCTAGTTTGTTCTAGTTTAGACTCTATTGTGGAGATGAGAGGACATGAAAGATAGAGCAGCAAGGGGAAAAAGTTCTCCAGCTGTGGAAGGAGGCTCTCCAAAGGGAAGTAGCTCATAGAGCCCCCTGACTCCTTGCTAATTTACTTACTGAGTATCAGGAGGGGGACAACAGCGAAAGGAATCCAGGTATACCAAAACCGGCCAAAAGTCCAGTAACCAGACCCAAGCAGAGTTTAGCACAGCAGAGAGAGAAAGCAGAGTTAACAAGTTTGCCTGCTGGAACCAAGAGAAAGCCTGAATACTGTCTACACGAAAGTTTATGCAAGTAAAGCTGTTGAAATTTATCAAGGTCTGGACTCAATATTTATTTTCCATCTCTTACCTCCACAATTATTCACCCCGTTTATTGCTTCGGAGCCTAACTCTGGGGAGCGAAGGCATCCAGGTAGGAGCACCGTGACACACAGAGCCTATTGGGGCCGCACTACACCAATCGGCATTCCTATCAACCTGGGACAGGATCGGCGCATTGCACATGCTCCCCTCCTTTTGCTGCATCGACCCTAGGGAGCACCGGTGTGAGGAAAGCCACTGTGATACCCAAAGCCAATCCCCTCCTCTTCTCCAGCTCCTCAGGGACTCGCTGTGTGTCTGACTACAACATTTACCCCCCAACTTATGACCGGATCCTGATGTTTAGCCCTAAGCCACATCCAACTGTAGTGACCCAATGGGTCCACACCTCCTGCAGGACCCCTATGACACACAGGCTGTATAGAAGTACACACAGTACTAGCCCATTTCCCACTGGATCCTGCCTCCTTTATGTCTTGAATACATGTCTACTTTTAGAGGACTGCACTCCTGTTAAAGCAGAAACATCCACATGCTCTTCTCCTATTGAAATATATGGAAATCCTGACATCACATTCCCTTCTTAAATGAAATATAGCCATATGGAAATCTCTTTAAAAAAACTTTTTTAAAAATGGAATTTCAAAATATACAGAAAAATGTATATTTAGAATTTCCGCTCTGGATTTATGACATTTATTACATTAGTCAGAGCCCTTATCAGAATAGTTTCCTGTTCCAGAGTCCATAATATATTCCTCAATGAGTCATACATCCAGCCCGTCTCATGCTCCGGATCCCTTCACCCCACCCCTAGCCAACATTAAGCCTCCTTCGCATGCACGAGCCGTAGATCTTCCACGTAGCTCCTCACATTTAATAGCTCACAATGGCCAGTGACTAAATTACAACGTTTTATGGCCGTATTATAATTATAGACACACAAGCGCATTGAAAATACCCAACAGGGCAAAATAAAAATGCCGTGTTCGAAAAAATAAATTTTTATGCAGAGACATTATGTGTGAAGTGCGGACGAGTCTGTTATCAACATCGATGTGTCTGATTATTTCATTTTACAACTGACCTTTATTTCTACTTCCTGTAATAAAAATCTGTTTAAAATGTTAACAAAACAGTAATTCATTGAGGTTTTTACGACTCGTTTATCAGCCCCTCCCCCCTTCAGCATATTCTTATATTTCATCATGACAGTCAATAAAATGTTGCATCTTGCCTGCATTAGGATATTTTCCAGACTCTTCTGAACATCAACCTGGGCTGAGAGATGAGCTGATCAATTCTGAAATTCAACCAAACTTTTCTGACAAATTCTGATCCTACTGAATCCGAATTTTGTGTGATTCAATTCAGAAGAATTGAGAAGGAGGACGAAGAAGAGGAGAAGGTGGAAAAGAGGAAGAGGTGGAGGAGGAGGAAGAGGTAGAAGACACGGAGGACCTGCAGAAAATGAAGAGGACAAAGAAGAAGTGGAGGGAGAGTAAAAGGAGGAAGAGCAGAAGGAGGTGGAAAGGGAGGAGAGAGACAGACCTCGGATGGGCAATTCAGCCAAATCAGACCAGAAACAAATTTTAAGAAATCCACTTATTCCTAATTGGGCCTTATGGGATAAAACTAGGCAAGTCAATAAAAAAATAAAATAAAACCCAACCCATTTGTCTAATTAGGGCAAATGGGAGTCATCAAAGTGGGTACCCTCTATGTGCCCGAAATAGAAAGCTGCTCTGTAAGAGAGGCTCCTGCTCTGAAGGACCAGGAATGTCCCTACATTATACGACTAGTAGGTCATGTTACATAATGCCGTCAGGGAATGTTTCACTGGCTTTCTCCAAAGATAACAGATGATCCCTGGGCAATAGAGAAAGCAACACAAATTTTTCCTAAATTAATGATTCTACTGAATCGGAATTTTGTGCGATTTGATTTGGGAGAATCAAGAAGGAACAGGAAGAATAGGTGGTGGAAGAAGAAGAGGAGGAGGAAAAGATGGAAGAAGAGAAAGTAGGGTAGGTGGAAGAGGAGAAAGTAGGGTAGGTGGAAGAGGAGAAAGTAGGGTAGGTAGAAGAGAAAGACATGGAGGAAGAAGAAGAAGAAGAAGAGGAGACGGAAGAAGAAGGAGATAGAGGAGAGGGAAGAAAAGGAGGAGGAAGAGGTGGAAGAAGATGGAGAGGAGGAGAGGGATATATATAGTCCATAGAACCCAGCCCATTTCTAATTAGGGAATGTGGATATGATAGACATGGGTACCCTCTATGTGCTGTTTAAGAGCGGCTCCTACTCTGGAGGACCAGGAATGTCCATGCATGGTCAGTATACCATGCTACATCTGCAGGGTAATGTGCCGCTGCTCATCCCCAGTGATAACAGCTGATCCCAGGGGAATAGAGAAGCTGTGCTTATGACTGGCCGACTGCCCCACCAGCTTCTTTTCAAATGAGTTTTCTATATGAGACAACACCTTTAAGGTTGAATACATGCAGGGGCGTAGCTATAGGGGGTGCAGAGGTAGCAGTCGCTACCGGGCCCAGGAGCTGGAGGGGGCCCAAAGACCCTTGTGCCGCATAATAAGAACACAAAGCATTGAGGGAAGGGGAGCCCAAACTGAACTCTTGCACCAGGGCCCATGAGCATGTAGCTACGCCCCTGAATACATGGTTTGCTCCACTTTTAGTTTGCGCTAGTTTCTATACATAAGGTCTGTTGTCTATGAGGTTAGGTGCAGATGAATACCTGGAAGTTCCTGGGCAGCAATGCAAAATCTGTAATAGCCCCCTTACTCATCCAACCATCATTTATTTATAGTACTCATAGGTTGCTAAATGCTAATGGACATTTCGAGTCCCCTTAGACTCTAGGGTTGGGCACAATTTCAACCACTGAAACCCCTGGTTTGGGGATGATGATCCTACAGCTAGGTCCCCCGCTGATCATGAGAACATGGGCCTGTACCTCCTGCAGCCCCCCCTGAAATGAACGGAGCAGCCAGTCACATATGTTGCTCCATGCATTTCCATGGGAGTTCCAGACATAGCTGATCCAGCACTCAGCTATCCCCGTAATTCCCATAAAAATTTGGATAGTGTACAAGTGTTTGACTAGCGGGGGCCCATGCTCCTCATTTAAATTGAATGGTGAATGAGTGTCCCCACGCAAGTGCTCGCCTATCTCCGGCTGCACCATAGAGCTCAATGGAACTGTAGCGCATGTGTGACTCTTGCCCACCCCATTACTGGGATCGGCGAGAGCCCCAACAGTTGGACCCCCACAGATCAGACCCTTATTCCCTATCCTGTGGACAGGGGATAAGTTGTCTTAATTGGACAACTCATTTTAAATGGGTTTTCCGGGATTTTACTACTGATGACTTATCCTCAGGATAGGTCATCAGTATCTGATCGGTGGGGGTCTGACACCCGGGACCCCCACCGATCAGCGGTTTGAGAAGGCACCGGCGCTTCTGTGAGTGCCGCGGCCTTCTCTTAGCTTTTCCTAGGCCAGTGACGTCACGTGGCCAAGGAATGGCTCAGCCCCATTCAAGTGAATGAGCACGATACAAAGTACAGCCGCTGTACAATGTACGGCACGGTGCTTGGTGAGTGGGGAGAAGGTAGCGGCGCTCACCTGGTCCCTTCACAAACAGCTGGGGGGGGGTAAACATAATGAATAGAGACTTTCGCTACTATCCATGTGATGTGTTGGATGAGAGCTACGATTTTGGAGCCATTGCATTGCAATAAGGAAATTCTTACCCCCTAGTTAGACTATCAGAATCGCTCCCCAGGCAGCAGGGGCAGAGACTGTAAAGGAAAGCGCCTAGACTGCACTAGGGTAAGGGGGACAAAATTTCAACTCTCATTGCCACCGTATTGAGTTAAAGGGTTATTCCCATCTTGGACAATGGGGCATATCCTAGCGATATCCTATATCGAGAACGGGGCCCCGAAAGTCAAGGAGGCGGCCCAGCTCCCATTCATTTGTATAGAGCCGGACGGAAATAGCCGAGCCAGCGCAAATGAATGGAGGGCGGCCGTGCATGCGCAGTGCGCCCTCCTTGACTTTCGGGGCCCCGTTCTGGATATAGGTGCGGGTCCCAGTGGTGGGACTTGCACCTATAGGACAATGGGGGCATATCCTAGCGATATGCCCCCATTGTCCAAGATGGGAATAACCCTTTAAATTTCAAGGATTTTCGTACACAGTCTAAAGTGAACTACTATATTTATGTCCATTTATCTTCATTTAGCGCACGCAGGGTGCAAAAATATCAATACGCTGCTAGAGGATACAACAAGCGCAGAATTTATCAGAATTTGGTTTTTCAAAGTGAGCGTTACCTCGCTCTACCCTTTCAATCAGAGACGCACTGTGGCATTTCATGCCTTCGCAGGCTGGCACGACTCCTTTCTTCAGGTTCCCCACATTAGCTGCGTGCGCAGAAAATACGGCCAGGAAGCGGCGTGTAATGCCCATTAATTTCTAGCTGTAAGGCAGCCATTCTCTGTGTTCCACACGTCAGCTCTGTGATTGCCATTAGAAGCGGCTGGAGGGATGAAATGGACTTTTTCCAACTCTGGAGGAAAGATATTAAATCTACTCAAAGACTTTACCTTTTAAGGAAAAGTTTATTTTTTGAACATTTTTTACATTTTACAATTTCAACCTTACATAAGATGAGTTGACTTCTTTTTTTAGCTTCAGAGGGTTTTTTTCCATTTAGCAGAGAGCAATGCATTGTGGGAACACAGTAAAGTTGTTCAGGGTTAGAAAAAAAACATTGCGTCTGTCTTGCGGAAACAGCGCCACACCTGTACACAGGTTGTGTGTGTGGTATTGCAACTCAGTTCCATTGACTTTAATGGGCTGGAATACCAGCACAACCAATGGATGAATGTGTCACTATTTCAGATAGAAAGCAGCGTTTTTTTTTTCTCTTTTTTGCACAGTCTCTTTATCTCCTTCACAGGATGGTGGCTACAACTGACTAGCACACTCCTCCACTGATTGAAGACTCCTCATGGAGTTGTCCAACCATTGACATTTGTCTCATTGAATTGTAACAGGTGATAAACGTTAGATTTTTGAGGTTAGACAAGTCGATGGGGTCTCATGGGCTGCCTTATATTTATCACATGCAATACCACATGCAACCTGTGGATCGGTATGGCGCTGTTTTAAGTAGAAAGCAGCCATGTTTTTCAAACCCTGAACATCTTCATCGTAGCATCTGAGTTCCCACAAATGCAGTACACTAGAGCAGGGGGTATCTGCAAAGTGTTTGCTATTTAATGTTGCGTAACGTAATTTCATGCCCAGAGTAGCAAGGTGTGGTTGGCATGGTCCAACCCTTGTAGAAGGTTAGGTGTGGGCTGGCTCCACCTTTGAGGTTGTTCCAGTGAGTTGTAGGAGGAAGGAAACGTTGACCTATGCTCCTTCTTCTTCTGCAGAGACTAAGAGTAGAGATGAGCGAGCTTGCTCGGGAGCAATTTTTGAGTAGTAGCGTACGCATTTTATAATCTGCACGCTAATGCATGCGCACCTTCTAATCTGTACACTAATGCGTATGCATCTTATAAATTTGTACGCTAATGCGTACAAATTACAAGATGCGTACGCATTAGCGTACAGATTAGAAGATGCGTACGCTACTACTCGAAAATTGCTCCCGAGCATGCTCGCTCATCTCTAACTAAGAGGTCTCTGTGCGACTTATTGCAAGATTACCAGAGATAGAGAAAGATAAAAGGAGAGAACTGTAAAAATTAGAATCTGCATGGCCAAGGATAGGAGTCAGTAAGGTAACCTGCTACTTCAGCTATTCAGACTTTGCTGCAGTGAAGGACACTCTTAAGACATCCTTTACATCTAGACACGTCCTGGCCATATGTGCCTTCAAGAACCTGTATCCTGCAGTGGACACTAAAGCCATTTCTGCCAAAGTACCATCGGCCACCATGGATTTACTGAGAGAGACTTTAGCAAGAGAGAGGAAAGGAAGCCATACATCGCTATCTGGGAGAGAACTGCACTGTGTACAGTTGGAACTGTGTTTTGCTATAATTGGATGTACTACAACTCCAATTTTACAAGTGAGTAAAGAGAGACATTTATTCTTCTACCTCAGCCCTGGTTACTGTCTTCTTGACCATACACAAGCCATTGCACTCTACACACCTTGCACCCATACAAACACTCAACATCACGGGCACCCCGACTACCATCAGGTAGGAACACCATCATCAGGGTGTGCACTAGGGAAGAAAGGGTGCACCCTAGAGATGAGCGAGCATGCTCGGGTGCCATTTTCGCGTACGCTAATGCATACGCATATTTTAATCTGCACACAAATGCGTACGCATAACGTACACATTTTTAAAATGCATACACATTAGTGTACAGATTACAATATGCGTATGCATTAGCATACAGATTTTAAAATGCGTACGCAAATACGCGAAAATGGCACCCGAGCATGCTCGCTCATCTCTAGTGTACCCTCTTTTCACTACACGGCCGTAGGAAGCAACGGTGTGAGGACAGTCACCATCATTGACAGTCACAGCCAGAGCCACTACCTCTTCCATCCTTCACTCTGGCTCCTCCTGAGCTCGCTGCACTGCTGTATGGTACCAGGGAACCAGCAGAAGACACCACTGGGTCCCTATTGACTACAATGGGATGAACAGGGATCCAGCTGCTTTCTGGCAGAAATTCCAGCTTTTGTCAGGAAGAAGTCCTGCATGCAAGAGATTGTGGCAGTGTGCAGCATTATCTGGCTATGCTGGATATGGTGAAATCCAGCTGGCTGTTCCTCTGCCAGAAGAGCCTGACGAACGGAGATGTGAACATAGCATAAAGGCTAGTGTTGAACGAGCATGCTCGGACGAACTCGATGTTCGGCCGAGCATGCCTACGCTCGGGTCCGCTAGGTGTTCGGCCGAACACCGAGTGTACTCGAGCGCAATGCTCGAGTCTCTTCCCCGCACTGAAATGTTGATTTGTACGGTAATGCGTACAAATTTGCATGTGTACATATTTTATACGCTAATCCGTACGCATTTTGTACGCTAATCCGTACGCATTTTTGTACGCTAATCCATACGCATTTTGTATGCAATTTTGTACGCATTTTGTGCTGTAATCCGTACGCATTTTTGTACGCTAATCCGTATGCATTTTTGTACGCTAATCCGTACGCATTTTATACGCTGATCCGTACGCATTTTGTACGCAATTTTGTACACTAATTCGTACGGATGTTCTACGCTTATTTGAATGCTAATGTGTACGCATTTTTGTAAGCTAATGCGTACACTTTTACGGGCATTTTCTACGCTAATTCTTACGCATTTGTATGCTAATGCGTACGCATTGTGCGCTAATGCGTAAAAATTCAGTTAATTAGCATACTTTTATGAGTGAAAGGAGTCAAAGAGGAGAAGTCGCGATTCTGACCTTTTTCTATTAACCAGACACCCTCCCCTCTTCCGAGCGGGCGGTGCCTGGTTTAGTCCCATTGACTAACATTATGCTCGGGTGCTCGGCCGAGCACTCCAGCAACCCCTAGTGCTCGGCCAGAGCACCCGAGCATACGAGCACAGAGCTGCTCGCTCGACACTACTAAAGGCTTTTGTTTTGTTTTTTTGTTTTACAAAGATCTCTTGAGAGATTGTGTCAGCTCTTCGTGGCGTTGCCCTTATGTACGGTCCTGTAACAGTGCTCGTTGGGGCATATTTTATGGTGAGGCACGAGCATGCACAAAACACAATAAAAACATGATTTTTCACCTCCCATTACCCATCATACGTCTGAATCCTCCTGGAATGTCACATTGCAAACAAGGAATTTTAATGGCGCCCCTGCCGAACCTCCCTCACCTGCCGTATAGTACATTAGAAATAATTGCTTTAATCTGAATGATGACTTCTTGGGAATGGACCATTCAGCAGATTCATTAGCTCGGCAGCAGAGTAACCGCGGCATAATTAAAATGTATGCAAATGTAATATTTTCATTATTTGGGTATTTGTTATCGAAATGCGTAATAACAAAGTCATGGTTATTATTTAAAGAGACAACGCAGAAAAGACGCGAGCGGATATATTCAATATTACAGTAGTAGATCATGTCTTTCATTTTGCACCTTTTGGTCTTTAGCACAACCTGTATCAGAAAAGATACTAAATCTACTTCATCCAATAAAATGTTTCTTATTTTGCTGTCCAAAGGATAAAAAGAAAAACTCCTGCAGTCCTGTATTTGAAGAGGCTTTCTGGGATTTTCATATCGATGACCTATTCTCAGAATAGACCAAAAAATATGTTGAAAGCAGCACTACGGTGCCAATTCTCAGAATAGGTCATCAATATGAGAATGACGGGGGTCCAACACCCAGCACCCCCGCCGATGAGTTGTACGAGAAGCCGTAGCACTCAATGGAGCTTAGCCCTACATTCCCAGGCATAACTACTGTGAAGGGAGCAATAAGGGGATATATATACTTTAAAGGGGGCATAACTACTCTATAGGGGACCTGGGCGGCATATATACTAAATGTGAGCACTAAGGGGCATATCTACTGTGAAAGGGGCACTAAGGGGGCTTATCTATGTGTGGGCACTAAGGAGCATATCTACTATGTGTGGGGGCACTAAGGGGACATCTACTGTGAAGGGGGAAAATGTACTGTGAAAGGGGCATATATACTATATGGGGGCACTAAGGGGGGCTGCGGCATATCTACTATGTGGGGGCACCAAGGGGGCTGCGGCATATCTACTACGTGGGGGCACTAAGGGGGCTACGGCATATCTACTATGTGGAGGCACTAAGGGGGCTGCGGCATATCTACTATGTGGGGGCACTAAGGGGGCTGCGGCATATCTACTATGTGGGGGCACTAAGGGGGCTGCGGCATATCTACTATGTGGAGGCACTAAGGGGGCTGCGGCATATCTACTATGTGGAGGCACTAAGGGGGCTGCGGCATATCTACTATGTGGAGGCACTAAGGGGGCATATCTACTGTGAAGGGGGGAAAACGTACTGTGAAAGGGGCATATCTACTATATGGGGGCACTATGAGGGCATATGTACTATGAAAGAGGCAATAAGTGGTCATTATCGAATGTGAAAGGGGCACTAAGGGGGCATATCTATGTTTGGGCACTAAGGAGCATATCTACTACGAGTGGGGGCACTAAGGGGGCTGCGGCATATCTACTACATGGGGGCACTAAGGGGGCTGCGGCATATCTACTACATGGGGGCACTAAGGGGGCTGCGGCATATCTACTACATGGGGGCACTAAGGGGCTGCGGCATATCTACTAAGTGGGGGCACTAAGGGGGCTGCGGCATATCTACTACACGGGGGGACTAAGGGGGCTGCGGCATATCTACTATGTGGGGGCACTAAGGGGGCTGCGGCATATCTACTATGTGGGGGCACTAAGGGGGCTGCGGCATATCTACTATGTGGAGGCACTAAGGGGGCATATCTACTGTGTGGGGACAATAAAGGGGCATAACTACTTTGGGGGGGCAAAAAGGGTATTTGGCGTGCATGGATAGACATTGGGTGGGATTAGAGGCATGGCTTAGTGAAATTTGCTACACACCACTCATGATGTCCCTCCTTGCGTTTTGTAAAAGCTGGAATGATGTAAAGCTACATGATGATATAATTCTGCCTACCACTAGGGGGAGCTTGTTACCTGTACATACTGTTATATGGATGTAGCAAAGGTGAACTTGAAAAAAAGCCACTGAGGAGTTCAAGTTAAAGGCTGTGAAGTGAACTCGTACTACATCTGTATATACAGTACAAGCTCCTAAGATTGCTACATCTGTACACTTAAGATGTACACTTAGATCATATGGACATCATCCCACTTATGAAGCCCCCCCTCCCCCCATGACAGCTGTAAAGGGGAGCTCTGGGGGACACATCACATGCTCATGGATACTTCACAATCCAAATATAAGTAAACAGAGGGTAGAAGGGTAACTACCTAAACGTTTGTGTATCACTCAGAACCCTATCTGTATCTTTGTCAGAATGATATAAACTGGGCATTATTGTTGAGACATTCCATCAGGAGATACTGGGAGTTGTAGTTTTGAACCAGCTGGAGAGTCCCAGGTTGGAGACCACTCCTCTAGTTATCATGAATATTGTAGATCAGAGCAGTGCCAAAAAGATCCCCCAATAATATATGTGAGGCTCCTGCTGTTCTTTATACGCTTATCACCTTTCCCTATGGATATTCCAACTCACAATAAACTAATGACCGGTCCCTCTGCACCCCCCATGTGAAGCCTCTGCCCTGATCAGCGGTTTATAATCCTGACATCATGTTCTTGGGGAGGTTTGGGGGAAAACAATATCTCCTTATGGAGAGGTTTTATAGGGAGAAGTTGGCCTCAGTCAGATGATAGAACTTTGTCTCCACCTAGTGGTCATATCTGTCAGTGACTAACAAGTGTCACTGACCTTTCACAGTAGGTTAAAACTACAGTAAGTCCCACAACTTGGGTAAATAAATAAAGTAGACCTACTGAAAAAATGGCATTTCCAAGAGGTGGACGTCTGGTATTAGTGGTCAGTCATGGTGCCAAGCCTGCTGCCAATTTTCCAACAAAAATTACAGAACTGGAAGTAAAGGAAATCATCTCTGACATGGCGTAGCCTGCGTTACATGGACACTATGACTGGTACTATTGTATGGGCACGTTCATTATAGGGTGGCTCTATTATTTATTGCCCCAAAATAGTAGAATGCCCCACTAGTGTTTCCTCACATTAGTTATGCCCCCTCACAACAGATATGCCTGCTTAGTGTCCCCACACAATATTGATGTCCATTTAGTGCCTCGTCACAGTAGATAGGCCCCTCTAGTGCCCCCACACAGTAGATAGGCCCCCCTAGTGCCCCCACACAGTAGACAGGGTCCCCTAGTGCCCCCACAGAGTAGACAGGCCCTCCTAGTGCTCCCACACAGTAGACAGGCCCTCCTAGTGCCCCCACACAATAGACAGGCCCCCCTAGTGCCCCCACACAGTAGACAGGCCCCCCTAGTGCCCCCACACAGCAGATAGGCCCCCCTAGTGCCCCCACACAGTAGACAGGCCCCCCTAGTGCTCCCACACAGTAGACAGGCCCCCTAGTGCCCCCACACAGTAGACAGGCCCCCCTAGTGCCCCACACAGTAGACAGGCCCCCCTAGTGCCCCCACACAGTAGACAGGCCCCCCTAGTGCCCCCACACAGTAGACAGGGTCCCCTAGTGCCCCCACACAGTAGACAGGGTCCCCTAGTGCCCCCACACAGTAGACAGGGTCCCCTAGTGCCCCCACACAGTAGACAGGGTCCCCTAGTGCCCCCACACAGTAGACAGGGTCCCCTAGTGCCCCCACACAGTAGACAGGGTCCCCTAGTGCCCCCACACAGTAGACAGGCCCCCCTAGTGCCCCCACACAGTAGACAGGGTCCCCTAGTGCCCCCACACAGTAGACAGGGTCCCCTAGTGCCCCCACACAGTAGACAGGGTCCCCTAGTGCCCCCACACAGTAGATAGGCCCCCCTAGTGCCCCCACACAGTAGATAGGCCCCCCTAGTGCCCCCACACAGTAGGTAGGACCCCTTAGTGCCCCCACACAGTAGTCATGTCCCCTTAGTGCCCCCACACAGTAGTCATGTCCCCTTAGTGCCCCCACACAGTAGGTATGCCCCCTTAGTGCCCCCACACAGTACGTATGCCCCCTTAGTGCCCCCACACAGTACGTATGCCCCCTTAGTGCCCCCACACAGTACGTATGCCCCCTTAGTGCCCCCACACAGTACGTATGCCCCTTTAGCGCCCCCTCACAGTATTTATGCCCCCTCACAAGATTTTTAGAATAAGTGTAAGAGGGACATTGATGCAGGAGTGACTTCCCTCTCACCGGCACTTCCCAGCAGTCCATTCTCCTCCACTTCTGCGCTCTACTGGACCAGAAGTGTGACCTGCTGTCTAACAACATACCAAAGCTTCTGCCCATTTGATGGCCTCAGTAGTGACAGCGGTCACATGCCATGCCTGCACACATCACGAGCGGAGGAGAAAGGAGTTCAGTGATGGTAATTTTTTTTATTTTTTTTTTACCCCCTGCACCTGGTCTAGGAAAACCCATTTAAAATTTATAGGAGGAACAACAGAGGAACAGCACAATGCAGATTTCTAAGAGAAGGTGCTCTAGAATTGGTGCTTTATGGGGAATGCAAGTATTTACTAAATCAGATGCCAGGAGAGGGGACGGGTCCTCTTTAAAAAGGTGTTGTCTGGCTAATTTAAACCCAGTTTCAAATCCCTTATTGGGAAATTCTTACTCAGTAGAGGGGATCCCCTGGACAGGACCTTCATCTAGATCTGAAAGGATATTGCAGTTACTACAAACCTCTCTGGGACCCAGCATCTCTGTCCATTGAACAGACCATTGATTTGAATGAGAACTGTGTAATGCTTCATTTCCCCTTGTGGTGGCGCTGCAGGGAAATGAAACTCTTCCTGATGGATTCCACCACAGATCACAGCTGATCGCTTGGGGTTCCTGCAGTGTAACTACTTTAGTAACTCATCATTGGGGGCTCTTCTAGCAAAATGGACAACTCCTTTAAGGACATCGTAATTGGAGCCAGATTGGTTACAATTTAGCATAGGCTCAAAGTAAAAGACAGTGGTTGTTAGGCAGAGTACCCCCTAGCAACCATTCTGTCAGACATGACCCTGCTGTTGAGCTCTAAACTCAAGTCAGAAAATCATCAAGGCAACAGTCATAGGAACCTGATTTTATAATAATGCTATTCAGAGAAGAAACTATTATGACATATTAACATGTCATCAGCTAATAACACAACACGTATGTAGTTACTATGTTACTGCATGTGTATGACAATTTGCATTTTGCTCAGTGGCCCTTTACAACAAGAGACAGGTAAAAAATGTGGGCCATTGTAATACACACAGTGGCCAGCAGGTGGTGCCAGAGCAAAGTAAACTGAGAAACCTTTATCCCTATTAACCAGCAGAACAATGTATTCTATATTTACAATCGTATTTACTTGTACTACTGAGGTTGCAAAAGTATTCACACCCCATTCAATAAACCAGTTCCCTTCCAACCTATAGACTTTTAAAATAGAGGAGCAATGGGAAAATGAA
Source organism: Rhinella marina (assembly GCA_900303285.1). Classification (NCBI taxonomy): domain Eukaryota; kingdom Metazoa; phylum Chordata; class Amphibia; order Anura; family Bufonidae; genus Rhinella; species Rhinella marina. The sequence goes on from ONZH01026646.1 coordinate 489,201, forward strand.
TGAATTTTCCCCTTAAACTGACGCAAAGCAGCAAATCTGCCTCCTGGTATAGGATCTCTCCATAACTAGGTGGATTTTTATTTACTTAGGAACATAGGAAAGCCGGGTGACATCTATATGCCAGAAATAGACTTGTCTAAGACACAGCTGGATAGAAATGAGAACAGCTCTACAGAAGAAGACATCACCAGGACTATTTTTTCTCTCTTTGTCAGTTCTTTATGTGAACCACCGCCTTGTGTCATGTCATTTTTGGGTGCACATTCTGTGGTTGATTCATTTCTTTTATATCTTTATAGCACCCAGAGCTTAATTTTTCTTTACACAGAGCTTGAAATCCCCTGCTGCATAGATAAAGAATGAAATGATAAAATTCTGGCTACTTGCAGTCACCACTAGGGGGAGCTCAAGAGATTACTGCATACTGTGTTATTATGGATCTTAAAGGCGTAGTCCGCATGTTTAATATTGATGACCGATCCTTGGTATTTCAGCCCAGGCCTTTTCACATGAATGGGACTGAGCTGCATCTGGGTCACGTGACTGATGAACGTGAAATCACTGGCCTAGGAAGAGGTCTTGATGGCCACCAGCGCAGCAGCCTCTTCAAACAACTAATCGTCAGGCAAGGGCAGACTGGGAACTTAAAGTGGCCCTGGTAAAAAATACTAAAAGTGGCCCCATGTTGTAGGCGGGTCCAAACTGGCATAAGGCAGGGGAATGCAAGGAGGCATGGCAACACAAGCAGGCGGGTCCATCAATACTGTAGTGCAGAACATAATACCGCCCCAGCAGAACCAAATACCACAGTGCAGCACAAAATACTGCCACCCACACCACATTATGAAACCATAACATCGTCCTGAGGACGGCAATATAGTTGTATTAAGGAGGGCACCTGCGGCCACTGGCCAGATGCTTAAGTGCCTGATGATCAGATCGCAATATACCTGGTTGGAGGCCATGATGAGGCCCTAGGGTGGCCCCCTGGGCATTGGTCCCAATAGAAAATTTCCCTGTAGGTTCTATGGCCAGTCCGCCCCTGTCAGTAGGTCAGACCCCCACTGTTCAGATATTGCCTAAACACCTGGACAATAACTTCAATGTTTAAACAGTATGCAGTGAGCTCCCTCTAGTGGTGACTGCAGGCAGCCAGAATTGTACGGTATCTCTCACTCTTTTGGACCAATTTCAATTTAAAAATTGGCAACCAATTCACCTTAACCTGTAATGCATATATAATGCGGACCTCTCATCATTCACTTCTAGGATCGTCATTGGCTCTTTCTAGTCTTTACGACAGATATTAGATGGTTTATGGGATAAGAGGAGTATGATGAGGACGGCATGTGAGGTGGGGGATGGGCTGGAGCCACATTGTTTTATTCTAGAAGGAAATTAATCTGAACTGTCTCTTCCACCCGGACACGTGACTTTTAATTGTCTTTTAATTGTTTATTTTAACACGTAAAGCATTTTTAGTGCCTTGTGCAGGGTGTGTCCTCCAGCAGAGGCACCTGTGCGGCCGGATCCACCTTGAAGTGCAAGTGACTCATTGTTATTATATGGTGTTCCTCACTTTACCCTCCAGGGCTGTGTACTATAACATCAAAGTCTGACCGTCTGGTTCCTAATAAAAGTCTACATTAAATAAAGATCCAACAGGGACGTAGCTCCTCTATGGACAGCGGCATCGAAGGGTAGCAGTGGACACTGTGCAGTGCCATTCCTCTATAATTCCTACTGGAGGTTTATGAATAAAATTTCCTACAGTCTGCAATAAAGGTCCAGATTGCTATTAGCAGTTTAGGGGAAAGGGGGGTCCCTGCACAGTCTGAAAATATCCAATCAGTGCTGCCAGTGTCAGACTGCGCAGGAAACACCCATCTGGACGTTCACTGCAGAATGCTAGGAATTCATAACATCTAGCAGGAATAATAGAGGAATGGCCCAACATTGAGTCATAAGGATAGATGCTCTAGAATGGTTATTACATGGGGAATGCAAGTAGTTACTAAAGCAGACATGTCAGGAGAGGTGATAGGTCCTCTCTATTCTTCAAAACGGACTCTGCGAGGAAGTTTGGGCTTAACTGGTACATGTATGGTGCTGAGGCGATGCGGGAACATGACGCCCACTCGCACTTGCGGCGGGCGTCATGGCCGGCAAGTCTCTGCTGTTTCAAACAGCAGAGACTTGCCCCTACCTACCACCATCGGTGATTGCTGAGAAAAGGCATTAGATGCCGTGATCACGTGAGATCATGGCATCTAATAGCGGTAAAACCCTGAAGCTCTTGCTTCCAGGTGTTGTGCAGACGCCCCGTGTGGTTAATCGGGGTGTCTGCACACGATCTGAAAGCTGTTGAGGTTTACAGCTTTTAATTTGCAATTCTTATTTTGGCCACTAGATGGCAGGCCAGGATAAGAAATGAGCAAAAGGGACTTTAAATGGAGTTTTAAAAATCCCTGATTGCTCAAAAAGAAAAAACATTATCTATTTGCTCATATATGAGCCTTAAAATAATCACAAAATTTTTTTTAAAAAAATGTTAATATATAAAAAATAAAAAAATATAAAAGTTTAAATCACCCCCCTTTCTGTATAATTAAAAAATAAATACCTAAATAACAATAAATATAGACATCATTGGTATCACCATGACCGAAAAAGCCTGTACTTTTAAAATATAAAAAAAAATTCCAATACGGCAAATTACGTGACGGAAAAAAACGTCAAAATGGCCGATTCGCTGTTTTTTGTCGCTTTTTTTTTCTAAAAAAAATTTAAATAAAAAGCGATCAAAACGTCATACACCCCAGAATGGTATCAATAAAAAACTTCAGATCGCTCTGCAAAAAATGAGCCCCCATACAGCAACGTACACATAAATAGGTCAAGATTGAAAAAAAAAAAAAAAATATTACATTACATTATAATTATTTTATCACTATCAAAACGCAAGAAAAACTATACATATTAGGTATCGCTGGATTCGTACTGACCAGTAGAATAAAAGTAACAAAAATTTTAATGAACGTTGAACGCCGTAAATAAAAAACCTGTAAAACTGTAGCGGAATTGCGTTTTTTTGTAATTTCACCAGATTTGGAATTTTTTTCCCGCTTCCCACTACACCATATGCAATATTAAATGGTGGCGTTGGAAAGTAAAACTTGTCCCGCAAAAAACAAGCCCTCATACAGCTATGTGAACAGAAAAATAAAAAGGTTATGGCTGTATGAAGGCAGGGAGCGCAAAACGAAAACGGAAAATAAAAAAAAAACCTCTGGGGCTGAAAGGGTTAAGGTCTCCACCAATTGGTATCAAGACTGGTCAGCGATGGAGCACAGTTGAAGGCATGGGTCAGAACCGGGTAGTTGTAAGGGTCTCTTTACACTCGCCTAATTTGGAGGCGATTGTTGGGAGGGAAGCGTTCCTTCCTGGCAATTGCCTGTTTGTCGGTGAAGAAGACCGCTGCTATTACATGCAGTGATCGCCTCCACAGTATGGGGATGATCAATCACTAATGCCATTGCTCGTCCCCCATACAGACTCGTCGTTTGCTGGCAGACGATCTGCTGCCGGCAAACAGCGATTTAGGTGTCTACACAAACAATCTAATTACCCAATGAATGAATGTTTCATTAGTTCATCGGGTATTCGACGGCATCTATACACCGCCAAATAATCGCAGAGCGTTCACAGGATTCCCGGCCTGTGGAAAGGGTCCTTAAAGGATGACAAATCTAGTTAAAGCAACTGAGGGAGAGTCGGAAAAGCTAGAAGTCGGAGCACAGAGACAACCAGAAGTCGACAAAGGGTCAGAGTCTAAATTACGATCCCAGGGTATCACATGGGCAGGAAAAAGAAATCAATTTGCAGACTAGAAGCAGAATGCGAGTATGGATACTGATACTCAGACAAGGGGCAGAAGACCCCCCCGGCCACCAGAGCTGCTTTGCCATGGAAACTGAACGCTCAGGCCAGCAAAGTATCTACACTACAGAAATATGGCATGCACACTGGCGATATGTAGAGGAGTGGCGCTGGAGCAAGGAGATCTAACAATGTGTGCATGTGACTCTGAGACCTTCATTGATCATGGTAGCCCTTGGATCTGAGGTTTCTGTGACACCCCTCAATCCCTGCATACGACAATAATAGGCATTAAGCATTTTCCGAGAATTTTCAACTGATGACCTCATCAATATCGGACTGTTGGGGGGTTCGACACCCCCGCCAATCAGTTGTTTGAGAAGGCAGTAGTGCAGAGCCCTTCTCGCATCTTTCCCTAGGTCATGTGATGACACGTTCATCGGTCACATGGCCTAGGAACAGCTCAGCTCAATTGAAGTGAATGGGGCTAAGGCTGCGATACCAAGCACAGCCACTATCCAATGTACGGCGCTGTGCTTGGTAAGCTGCGAGAAGGCTGCAGCGCTACTACAAGCGCCAGTGCCTTCTCAAATTGATGATTAGCGGGGGTCCCGGGAAGTGGCGTACCTAAAGAAGTAAGGGCCCGATAGCAAGGATCAAACCATGCCCCCCACACAGTGCCTAAACCCCTTTCAGTGACCCTTGGGCCATTTTTCCACTGCCTCATTTGCTAAAAGTTGTTCCTTTAGAGGGTAAAGTCCTGACCAAGTTTTCACCTCCAGTAGAAGAGGAGATAATCCCAACTAAGACTGGGCCCCCTCTTGCCCTGGGCCCCATAGCAGTCGCATGGTCTGCCGCTATGGTAGTTACGCCCCTGGTCCTGGGTGTCGGACCCTCACTGATCATATACTGATGACCTATCCAGAGGATAAGTCATCAGTAAAAATATATCGGGAAAGCCCTTTAATACTTTCTATAGACAACCAAATAAAATGATTCAAACTCTAATTTTATGTATCATGCTATAAGCCATCCATAGCAACAGGCAAATGAAAAAGAGGAAATATTGGAGATCTGGTTAGTTCTTGGATCAGTGGATAGATAGGAGTAATTGTATTATCCAGCAGTGTGTATAAAGTCACAAAACAAGTAACAAAATACAAACATACAATATTATGGGCAGTAGTGTAAAACGTAACCGTTAGACAAAAATATATTGTAACACACAGTAGCAAAAAACAAATAAATACGTCTGAGAAGCCTGAAACACAGCATTCGTGGTCTTATCTGAAGCACTGCATCAAGGGACAGCAGACAGGTATCTGAGGGTCATAGTAAAGAATCCACTGGGACCCGCACCTATATCCAGAACAGAGCCCCGCAAGGTGGTGGCTGGAGGACTCCGATCCGGCCACCACCAAGCCGACTCCCCATAGAAATGAATGGGAGCGCACCGCACTTGCGCACCTACCGTTCCCATTCATTTCTATGGAGCCGACGGAAACAGCTGAGCCAGAGCTCGGCTATTTTCTCCAGCCCCATAGAAAATAAATGGAGTTTGGCTGCACAGGCGCAGTGCACCCTCCTTCACTTATGGGGCTCCGTTCTGGATATAGGACCCGCACCTATCAGACAATGGGGGCATATTCTAGCGATATGCCCCCATTGTCCATCATGAGACAAACCCTTTAATAAGCTGTATTTACACCCAGCGCTAAATGGGGCTGTTGTCAACTTCTGTAAACAGAGAGGATGGGTTATGACAGTTCAGTGTCAGTGTCTAAGAGTAGAGAGGAGTGAACACATGTTCAGTGAAGGACCTGGGATAGAAGACAGCTGTGGAATAGGTACCAGCCAGAGCAAGGCAAGCGAAAGACCAGAAAAAAAACAACAAGCATGCCAGACATAAAAGAGAAGGTGCAGAGAGATATTCTGTGAAGTATTGCTGTCTGAAAAGGATCACCGAGTCTCCATAGCCACATATCGGGGAGATGTGTCTCATGTGCCACGTGTGCTGGGACACATCCTTGGAGCAGATTAGTCATCTGCATAAGAAAATATCCGCATCCCACAGAGGACAGCAAAAAAGTGCAGTGCATAGTCAGACATTAGGGTCCGCCCTGTGGTTGCGTTGCAGAAAGAGAAGTGTTATACCCCATTCCTGGATGCTTGTGCAAAAGTCAGCTAGCTGAAATCCATGAAAAGATGGTCAGTGATGCATCTGTGAAGAAGATGTCCATGAAGGGTCCGTTTTTTGCTCTCCATGTGTCATCCATGTTTCAGGGATACTGCAAGGCTTAAAATTCATTTTCATAGTATCTCTTCCTAATGGTCTACGAAACACGGATTGCATCCGTGTTTTTGACGGGCCCATAAACTATAATGAGCAGGATGGATCCATGAACGGGCAAAATGGACCATGCTTCCGTGCTAAAACACTGATGTGCGAATACACACATTAAAATGAATGAGTACGTGTTTTCCATGGACAGCACACCTCCGCAAATCACTTATGTGTGAATGAGGCATAAGAGGGGATGCAGACAGCTCCTTCTGCTGTGCATTGGCCGTGCCGCGATACTACAGCTCAGCTCCCATGCAAGTAAATATGGACTGAGCTGCAGTACACCGGCGCCAAGAACTACACAGTGTACGGCGCCTTCTGCTTCCACTCTGTACACTGTATAGCAGGGATCAGCAACCTCCGGCACTCCAGCTCTTCTGAAACTACAACTCCCAGAATCCTCTTTTCATATCTATGGCGGTTACAAGAACAGCCGAGTAAGTTTGCATGCTGGGAGTTGTAGTTTCACAGTAGCTGGAGTGTTGCCAATTCCTGCTGTATACCTTCTGGTTCCCAAGCAGCTGATCAGCGGGAATGCCGGTAGTTGGATCCTCACCGATCTGATCCTGAGGACAGGTCCTCAATATCTGTAGCCTAGACAAGGCCTTTAAAACTTCCTGCAAATGGGGATTCAAAGGTTGGGAGGTATGGATGCTGCCAAGAGAATTCCAGAAACCCATAACTGCACCTACGAACAAGGCTCCAGGACTGCGTGAAGAGAAGCAGAGGATACAGACTCTGTCCACTGGATGGCGCTAAGCTGCAACACCGGACACAGCCCACTGATCGGAGTGCCCCTTTTTTTTTTCTAATGTCATGCAATTAATGAACACCACAGACATATGAGGCGTTATCCCAGGAAACATCTGCACCACAAGGAGGAAATATCTCACAGGCGTCCTTCTATAGTCATGTGCAGAAGATTCCCGGGGACCAGTAAATAGGAGGACTTCGTGCTCCAGAAGGCAGCAATGAGAAGTGATACCAATCCTTGACAGCCACGGCTACAAATGACCTGGTGACCATGCAGGAGCATGACGTGAGCCACAGATCTGGTCATATGTCCTCAGACCGCTGCATTGTGGGAAGATGGGAACAGCAAGAGCCTGCCCATATACTCTATAACAGGGCTGGCCAACCTGAAGCCCTCCAGCTGTTGTAAAACTACAACTCCCACCATGCCCTGCTGTAGGCTGATAGATGTAGGCAGACTGGGCATGCTGGGAGTTGTAGTTCTGCAACAGGTGGAGCACTGCAGGTTGGCCATCCCTGCTCTATAAGAGTAAATGATGGAGTCCACACCGTGGGACCCCTCTCCACCAGTCAGAGTGATGAGCAACTAGGAAAAGAAGCTCCTGCTCCATTATGACCACGTATTGCAATTTTGCATGGTCGTCCATTCATCTCAGCAGCTGCAAAGGCAAACCGATGCTTCTCCTGGTGATTACATATAATTACTGGGGGTCAGGGGTGCACCTAGCCTTTCTGCTCCCAGAGGCGAAAACTGAAACGGCACCCCAACCGCCCGATGTCAATTTCTTAACCTAACCCTTTCCCTCCAGCCCTACTGTTAAATACATACTTGGAAAACATTACATGCAGAGCTACAGAACATACAGGGTAAAGAAAAGAAGACGCTCCCGCTTCGGGGTGCACGCCCCCACAGTCCACCGTGCATTAAACCTACATTTCCAGTGACAAGCAAAGCATTAAAAGGACCATTGGTCCTATTTAAAGTGCACCACATACTGTGCCCATTGTGCTTCCCAATACCATACTGCAGAAGCAGATAATCCCCCTTCTGCTGCCCCCCTCTTGTCCCTACCTGGTGCAGCCTGAGGCAACCGCCTCACCTCGCCTCATCGGTTGTGCGCCCCTGCGGGGGGGTTAGAGAAGCCAGACCCGCAGAAAGCAGCTGAACTGTGGGGCATCGAAGGCAGCCCTGTTGGCACCCCCCCCCCCATATGGTGAACTTTACTGGACCAAAGTAGCAGTACAACACAATGCCTAAGTGAATACCGCCATGCAGTGCTCAAATAATACCAACATACGGTGACTACATGACATACAGGACACGGTAATCTGATACTAGTGCCATACAATTTCTAAATAGTACAAACGCAACTAATATTAAGATCGTGGCAATTGCAAGCATTGCGTTTCAGGCCATCTACGGCACTTCCTTGGACTGATGTGCCGTGTGCAGCTGCACGCCCCCACCGTCCACCCCTACATTTCCAGTGACAAGCAAAGCATTTAAAGGGGTTTTGCCATCACATACAATGGGGGCACTTTGCTAGGATATGCCCCCATTGCCTGATAGGTGCGGGTCTCACCTCTGGGACCCACACATAGAACGAGAACGGAGTGCTGTAGCTGGAGGACCCCAGATTTCCTGGATTCCGGCCACCACCAAACGTTGCTCCCATAGAAGTGAATGGGAGACCACCGTGCATGCGCGGCCACCGCTCCCATTCATTTCTATGGGGCCGACGGAAACAGCCGAGCCAGCGCTCGTCTATTTTCGGTGGCCCCATAGAAATTAATGGAGGGCGGCTAAGCGTGCGCAGTGCGCCCTCCAATACTTTCCCCACTCCGTTCTCCATGTAGGTGCGGGTCCTAGAGGTGGGACCCGCACCTATCAGACAATGGGGGCATGTCCTAACGATATGCCCCCATTGTCTGTGATGGGAATACTCCTTTAAAGGAACATTGGCCCTATTTAAAGTGCACCCGATACCACTGCTGACCAGAGGCGTAGCTATAGTGAAAGAAGGGGAAGCTGCTACGAGGCCCAAGCTCTTAAGGGGCCCACCCAGCAGGAGGACTAAACTATTTTTTTGTCAGGGCTCCCACAGTATTATACAATGGTGACACAACCTACAGTATATACGTGTAGGAATCTGACGGAGCGGCTTCCGGGCCTGGTCTGAGAGAGCCTGCAGGCATGGCGGTTGCACAGCAAAAATTTGCTGTGGGGCCCAGCCATTTCCAGTTATGCAACTGCGGCTGACATGTCTGTTTTGGTATTTAATTGTATTCCACGTGAATTCTGGAGCATCTATTCTTACGACTACGTTGTGCCGTTCCTCTTTTGTTCCTTCTAGTAGTTTATGACTGAATTGACAGTTTCTAATGAAGGTCCTGCTGGGTGTTACCAGCTGAGGGTGTGTCCCTGTACAGTCTGACGCTGGCAGCATTGATTGGATGGTGTCAGACTGTGTAGGAAAACATCACCAACTGGTAACATCAGTTATTGCACACTACTGGCAATTCATTTATAAACTTCTAGTAGGAATAATAAAGGAATGGCACAACGCAGAGTCATAAGAATAGATGCTCCAGGGAAATTCTACTAGTTACTAAAACAGTAACAATTCCTTTATTATTCCTGCAAAAAGTTTATAAGAATAAACATACAACTGGGTGTTACCAGTTGGGAGGTGTTTCCCTGCATAGTCTGACACTGGCAGCACTGATTGTCTGCAGGGACACACCCCCAACTAGTAACACCCAGTTGTATGTTTATTCTTAAAACTTTTAGCAGGAATAATAAAGGAATAATAGAATATACAGCTATAAGACTAGATGCTCCAGAATTGTTATTACATAGGGAATGCAAGTAGTTACTAAAAGAGACGTGTCAGGAGAGGGGGCGTGTCCTCTTACGCTTGTGTTCCCATGACAACTCTTCTCTCTTGCTTAGAAAGTAAATGATGGCATCTGAATGATTCCTAGATTAACACTTCTTGACGGATTTGAAAATTGAGGTAAGCGCTGACTGTTTTATTTGATCTGGCACATAACATTAAGATGAGAGAGTTGGCGGATCTGTACCTGCTACTTAACGTTCCCAGCCCTCGTAATCTCAAGTACACCTGGAAAACAAATACATCACGTGTACATCCTGCAGTCTGTGACCAGAGCAAACACTGCGGCTAATCACATCAGGACTGGACGTCTGCAGTCTGCCTCCAATCCGGCCGGACCAGAGCGCCGGGTAATACGTCCCTAAATGTAGCAGAGCTCATTATGTCAATGGAATATCACTGAAGTATATAAATCCTCATGTTAAGGGCTCATGCACACGAACATTCCATTCCGTTTTTTTTTCGCGGACCGTATGCGAATTTCAAGGGGTCTGTAAAAAAACGGAAGTTACTCCGTGTGCATTCCGTTTCCATATTTCCGTTCCACAAAAAAACAGAGCATGTCCTATTTTTGTCCACAATATGGACACGGATAGGACTGTTCTATTAAGGGAAAGTCTGTCCCGTTCTGCAAAATACATACGGTCGTGTGCATGAGCCCTAAAGAGGTTGAATATTGATAACCTATCCCAGGGTCAGCAACCTCCGGCACTCTAGGTGTTGTAAAACTACATCTCCCATCATGCATACTTCTCTACCACAGAAGTGAATGGAGCATGCTGGGAGTTGTACTTTCACAACAGCTGGAGTGCCAAAGGTTGCTGATCCCTGACCTATCCTATATCAGATCAGCGGGGACTGACTTCCGACAACCGTTTGAGGAGGCTGGAGCACAGCTTACCAAGCACAGCGCCGTCCACCGTACAGTGGCTGTACTTGGTATTGCAACTCACTTGAAAGGGACCGAGCCGCACCTAGGTTATGTGACCAATGAACATGATGTCACTGGCCTAGGAAAAGGAATAAGGACTCAACAGAGAGCTGTGATCTCTTCAAACTGCTGATCGACAGGGGTCATGGGAGTCAGCCCCCCATTGATCAGATATTGATGATCTATCCTGAGGATATCTCAGTCTCAGAGGTTAACAGGTTCTTATAGGGGTATTCTCATTCCAGACATTGATGGCCTATCTCTAGGATATGCCATCAATGTCAGATAGGTACAAGTCCCAGAGGTGCGACCTTTACCTATCTCCAGAACGGACTCCACAAGTGAAGGAGCGCACATGTGCATGCACGGCCATGTCTCCATTCACCTCTACAGGAGTTCCGAAAATAGCTGAGCACTGCCTCGGCCATTTCTGGCAGTCCCTTACAGGTGAATGGAGATGTGGCCAAGCATGCATGTGTGCTCTCCTTCACTTCGTGGAGTCCGTTCTGGAGATAGGTATGGATTCAGCCGCTGAGTTATTCAGTCTTTTTTTTTTTTTTGCACACAGTGTGTCTTACCACTAGTGTTTTCTTCATGGTATTCTTCCTCCTATAGAAAAGGTGACGTTAAAATGCCTTAAAGGCGTAGAGAAAGTCTAGTGTATTGTGATTGTCCATTTTGCTTCCTTTGCTGGCTGGATTAATTTTTCCATCACATTATACACTGCCCGTTTCCATTGTTATGACCACCCTGCAATCCAGCAGCAGTGGTCACGCTTGCACGCTATAGGAAAAAGCACCAGCCTATGCCTGCTTCCACGGTCCCCGCCACCAGAGAGCCCGGTACGTTTTCCTATAGTGTGTAAGCAGGCTCGGACTGGCCCACAGGGGAACAGGTGAATCCCCCGGTGGGCCCCTGAGCTAGGTAGGCCTCTAGTCCCCCACAAGTGACACATGTGACACTTGGCACAGTAGACTGACCTATAAATAGGCTGCCTAAGATGCTATGCAGTACATTGCCTATGTCTATATAAAAGACTGGATAGTGTGGGCAGGTAGCATATGTATGTGGGCCCCCAGAATGAGCTTTACAGTGGGCCCCCAGGGGGAATTTTACTGGTGGGCCCTAGACACCCCAGTCCGACCCTGTGTGTAAGCACGACCACTGCTGCTGGATTGCAGGGTGGTCGTTACCATGGAAACAAGCAGTGTATAATATGGTGGAAAAATGAATCCAGCCAGCAAAGGAGGGAATATGGACAATCACAATACATTAGTAAGTGCCCTGTATTAACTTTCTCTTCCACTTGCTGAAGTGAAACAACCACTTTAAAAAAAAAAAAAACCTCTTTTGTAATTTCATGTAATTAAAAATTTTTTATAGCCACCGAGTTATTCTATAAAATGTATCTGTATAGCGCCACCTGCTGTTTATTTTTTTTCTTATTTCTTTGACTTGCTCACTGAGATGGCCGTACATGCTCAGTTTCATCCTTCAACTGCCTCCTGAGCTGTGATAGGGAGAGCTGAGACACGCCTCCTGAGCTGTGATAGGGAGAGCTGAGACACGCCTCCTGAGCTGTGATAGGGAGAGCTGAGACACGCCTCCTGAGCTGTGATAGGGAGAGCTGAGACACGCCCCCTTATCTGCAGCAGAAAAGACACTCCCCTTGAGTATGCATAACCCTTCAATTAGAACATATGGAGTTCCGAAACACTGGGGATCATTACCAAAAATGAATGTTAAAGCTGGTTATGGTGTAGTGTTACTTGGACAGGTGGTTATTTATGGCAGATGGGATTGTTGGACATGATGTATATCAGCTAATGGTGGAGCAGATAAGAACTATCAAAAAAATCATATCAATTGTATTTTTAAAAAAATTGTACAAATTTCAGCACTCACCGTAGAATATGATACACACCCTACAGATGACAATGGAAAGTGTGAAAAGTCCTCACTTGACACAACTATGTCACGTACTGGAGATGTTTCCTCCTGACCTAAGTGCTGCCTTCGAGGCAAACCGCAGGCAAAAACATTGCGAGAGGAAGTGCTTCTGTCAGCACAAAGGAGCCGAGGAGGCATAAACGTTGTGCAACTAGTTAATGAAGCAGTAGCACATTCTCGCCCACAAGCGAAGACTAAAAAACATCTCACGACCCTGCAAGCAGGTGATTGATAACCCGCCACATGGCACTCATCAATGGTTATCAAAGCCACAGAAGCGGCCCCTGTGGTTACAGTCAGAGACCTTCAAATCTGTAACAGGACCCCACAACATTTATACGAGACAGAGGAAGTTTTTGGGGCCAAGTTTCCAACACCTGGGTGCTACTGCTACCTCACCATCCATAAGGTTATCCCATGAATAATGTAAAAAATGAAAATCAGACATGATATAGTCCATGACAATCCCTTTCTAACAAAGCTAGAACCAGCCCTGTACCTCACATGGATCCAGAGATCTCCTCATTCATTGCTCTGCTACATTTATATCAAGCTGACAGATCAAGGGGAGTGTCTTTTCCACTGCAGCTAAGGGGGCGTGTCCATGCTCTCCCTATCACAGCTCAGGGGGCGTGTCCATGCTCTCCCTATCACAGCTCAGGAGGCAGTTAAAAGATTAAACTGAGCATATGCGACCATCTCAGCAAGTAGGTCAAAGAAATAAGAAAATTACTTATACATTTTACTAAATAACTCAGTATTACGTGCAATTGCAAAAGTATTCAAATCCAGGTGCTGGTTTGAAAACTGTAGAATATTTTTCGTGGGACAACCTCTTTAATCCCCTGGTTACAATAGGTGTTTACTAAATCAACTGAGATTGGTACAATGTCCCATCTCAATTTCTGCAAACCTCCTCAAGTAGGGCTACCAACAGCAACAATAAGATTTAGGAAGGGATGGAACAAAGACATGGCAATGCAGTACTCCAGACCGGGGGTATCTGCAAATGGAGTTAGTTAGTATCCCAGACCCGGGAGTACTACAAATTGTGCATAGTCCATATTGTTATGTATTTTACGGTTTACTTCTCACCATAGTTACCAGAAAGGAATAGTTGGCAAAGGTTGGCAAGGAACAAGGCTAACCACCCTGTTTCTCCCCTCTTGATAGGAGTGGGCTGGTCCTGCCTCCTGCCAAGAAGGAGAGTTCCTGCCCAGAGATAGGAGACGAAGCACAAGTGGGAGCTCCTGCTCCAGATTCTCCAATTGTCCTCAAGTAAAGCCTTGAGATTCCAGACAGCAGTGTGAAGTGCTACCATCAGCAATGAAGACACTGCTGCTAGATTTGGTGCTACAGTGAAGCCACCCATCACCCTAAGACCACTAGGCCGGTATCACCTAAGTGCTGAATTGCCACCAACCAACCTACCTCCATATCCTTACTGGTGCCAGAGAATATTTGCACTTCAAGCCTGCTGCTACTGTATGTATTTCAAGTTCTACTTTGCATTAGTAAAAAATACTTTAATTCTTGCCTCATTCTTCAGTATTATATTTCTATACACTGATTTACAGGAGGCAATGGCCTGAGGGAGTACATTGTGACATGACTCCTATCCTCTACACCAGCTCCTCAAGGAGGGGGGTCAAGGTGTATGCATTAGGTTATGTTTTGCACTTTATTGTTTTGGCCGTGCATTCCAGCTAGAGAAGGTGTGGTTGGCAATGGATGGCAGGAGCAGAGCTAACCACCATGTTCCTCCTCTCCTGTAGTAGTGGGTGAGTCCTGCTTGCTGCCAGAAGGGGGCGCTCCAGTCTATTAAAAGAAGGGAGAGGAAGCACATATAAGAGCTCCTGAACTGTGCACTATCCTGCAATACTCCAGAGACACTCAACAGTTTCCAGAAAGCATCAGTGCAACAAGAAGATCAGCAAAAATACAGCTTTACAGATACTGCTGCCGGTGAGGGACTGTGGCTCAGACACCCATCACCCAAACTACCCCCAGGTCAGACTACCATTAAAGGGGTTGCCCGGGTTCAGAGAAGAACCCGGACATACCTGCAATTTCACCCAGGCAGCCTGCCTGAAGAGGACATCGGAGCATCTCATGCTCCGATGCCCCCCCTTGCCCTGCGCTAGATCGCGCAGGGCAAGGTCTCTTTTGTACTTCCGCCCGGCAGTGAGTTCGGTGACGTCACCGGCCTTAATGGGCCGGCTTTAGCGCTGCCCTAGCCGTTTTACTGGCTAGGGCAGCGCTAAAGCCCGTCCATCAGCGCCGATGACGTCACCGACTCACTGCCGGGCGGAAGCCTCTGCCCGGCAGGGACCGGTACGTCACCGGAACTGGCTAAATTCCTTTGCCCTGCGCTAATTAGCGCAGGGCAAAGGAGGGCATCGGAGCATAGGATGCTCCGATGCCCTCTTCAAGCGGGCTGCCTGGGTGAAATTGCAGGTATGTCCGGGTTCTTCTCTGAACCCGGACAACCCCTTTAAGCTTATATCAAAGTGTTCACCTATATCCACAAGTCCCTGTCTTGCCAGCCATTTCATCTAGTGCCAGAAATTACACTTTGTACTTTATACCGCTGGATGTACCATAAGTTATATTTTTCACTAAATAAAGAGAGTCTGTTATATGTTTACTTCTGGCCTGCTTCTTCAAACCGCATGGATCCCCTGGGTGCAATGGCCTAAGGGGAGTACACCATGACACAAGACCTCATCAAGGCCACTACCACTCCCATCATCTACACCTGCACCAGGCCCACCTTCCTTTAGATCTAGGCTTTGGTGGTGTAGAACAAGAAGGAGTCTCCATTTACATTTTTGCTTCCCTATGTATAACTCCGGAGGTGACAGCCAAAAGCAATAGAGGTCAATGGTCTTCACAAAACCTAAATGCATTGCATTTCAGTATGAAGACCTAAATCTGGTCAATGGCTAACTTCCTGCTGACTCCCCATACACATGTATACTCGGTATTGCCAAGTGTGCATGTGCTTTCAAAGGGCTGCCAAATACCTCCAGTGGCAGCTTTCTCGAACACAAAAGGATGGGGTATGTGAAATCCAATATGTCCGATCCTTCTTTGCCCCAACGTCATCATCGGTGGAGAAAGGGGACCCCGCCATACATAGAAATTGGTGGTTTCATGCAACGTTACTTTCTTGTGTATGTTGAGAAGAATTCCTCAAGACATTGTATCAGTCACTCGTGGTGGATCTGGGTGCAGGATACGGTTTATCGATGACGACTGTTATATCGGTATCGTTCTGCCGATTTGAGAGAGGCTATAATTTCTCATTAAATAGGAGCGGGGCACAAGCTGTAACTATGGCAGCCGTGCCAGTCTTACATAAGATGAACAGGCAGCTAGTGTTTTGCAGCTCTTTCAGAATTCCCATTTCCCTGTGTATCTGGCAGTCTACAGCACAATGGGAGCCTGTTCTGCCTGACAAAAAGGTAGTGTTTTATAGTAAGCCCCTATATAATTTACGGCCAGCGGAGGCGATTGTTGTTGTTCTCGGTGTCGTCATGTGGTCGTGTGTTTGCCCGGACATTTATAACAGTTGAAGAATTTTTGTTTTGGGTTTGTCAGGTTTAGAGAACCCATACAAAGTACCCTATTAGCCAGGGGAGTGACAAATAACCATGGGGCGCCAGAGCAGAACTTGGGATGGGCCCCCTTCCACCAAGATCACCTTTAGTAGAAAGTTCAGAATGTGAAGAGCTTCCGAGGATTTTGGTTTCCCTAATGCACATAGATAATTCCTACAATGCTGCCATAATACAAGACACTGCACACAGGGAAGTCACAGCGCGACGACACTGCACACAGGGAAGTCACAGCGCGACGACACTGCACACAGGGAAGTCACAGCGCGACGACACTGCACACAGGGAAGTCACAGCGCGACGACACTGCACACAGGGAAGTCACAGCGCGACGACACTGCACACAGGGAAATCATAGCGCAAGGATAATGCACACAGTGAAGTCACAGCGCAAGGATAATGCACACAGTGATATCACAGTACAGGGACTATCTGCCCAGAGACATTATAGCACAGGAAATATACAAACAGTGATGTCACAGTACAGGGATAATAAACTCAGTGACGTCACAGTACAGGGATAATAAACTCAGTGACGTCACAATAGCAGGAAAGTACACACGGTGATGTCACAGTACAGGGGTGATAAACTTAGTGATGTCACAATAGTGGGATAGTGCACACAGCAATGTAACAGTACAGGGATAATAAACTCAGTGACATCATAATAGCGGGATAGTGCACACAGTGAGGTCATAGTACAGGAGTAATGCACAGTATCAAATCATACCATAGACCAGGGATGCTCAACCTGCGGCATTCCGGCTGTTGTAGTTTTGCAACAGGTTGGCCATCCCTGCCATAGACAATACACAACAAAAGGTCACAATGTACAATGTGACACTGAATAACACACAACTACTTCAAAAGGTTGAGGGGCCTTTTTGAGGGGCCCCATAGCAGCTGCTATGCTTGCTACTAGAGGTGCGCAAATTTCATGTTATGAAATTCGTTCACGCTTTGTTTGGTAGTAAAAGGTGAATTGCGTTATGGATTCCTTTACCACAGACCATAACGCAATTCTAAGATGAAACGCCTTTAGAGACATTCCGTTATTCCTTCCGTCGTAATATGGGCTGCATAACGGATCCGTCCGGTCTCCGTTATGCAGAGGAGTCCTCAGGGGTCACAGCAGCGAGTCACCCTGGAATCAGCTTATTGGAGAGAAGCCTGCTGTGAAGAAAAAAAAAAATAAATAATAATAATAATCGGATTGCCCTCCTATTTAAACTACCGCACAAATTTTTGGCTAATGGAAGATCATGGTGATAAATCACAGCTCTTACAGAGAGTGAAGCCAGCATCTGATCAGGTAGTAAGAGAGAGGGGCTGCCTCTGACCTTCAATCCAAGAAAAAAAAGAAGTATTTATACTGGTAACCGAAAAAAAATCAAAATGCCCAAATCATTATTTTTTTTGTCACTTTTCCATTGAAAAAAAAAAAAATTGAATAGAAGTTGGTCCAAAACTCATATCTCACTCAAAATGGTAACAATAAAAACCAGAGCTTGCCCCAAAAATAAATAGGCGTCGAACTGTTCTGTAAGATAGAAATATAAAAAAGTCCTAGGTGTCAGAATCTGGCAAAGTAAAGTTAAGTTTTTTAATTTATTTATTTTTTGGTTGAAACTAATAAAGCGGAACAAAAGCTAAATGTGGCATCGCTGTAGTCGCAGTGACTCGTGGAATAAATTTGATATGTCAGTTTTAAAGCACAGTGGACGCCATTAAAAAAAACCTCAAAAAATGATGACAGAAGTGTGTTTGTTTTTCCAATTTCACCCCACAATAATTTTTTTTCTACATTTTTTAATACATGATATGGTTAATTAAAGGGCTGCACTATAAAAATTACAACTTGTCCCACAGAAATCAAGCCCTCATACTGCTATGAATGGAAAAATAAAGTTATAGGTCTTAGAATATGGAGAGGGGGAAAAAAATTAAATTGCTTATGGTGCCAATGGGTTAAACTGTATTTACAGAGGAACTGTCCCTTCTGATAAAAAATAAAATCAATGCACTATAGCAGCATAATAAATCCCACCGAATAAAAAAAGAAACCACCAAGGAATAAAAAGTCGCAATAGAACCGCACTATAGCGGCAAATACAATCATAAGAACCAAAGAATACACTGTAGCAGTTTTTCTGTAAGAGTTTTAGTAACTACTTGCATTCCCCATGTAATAACAATTCTGGAGCATCTTATTCTTATGACTATGTTTTGCCATTCCTCTATTATTCCTGCTAGAAGTTCATGAATAAAATTGCCAACCATTTGCAATGAAAGTCCAGACTTTACCAGTTGGGGTGAGTCCCTGCACAGTCTGACACTATTCAATCAGTGCTGCCACTGTCAAACGGTGCAGGGACACCCCCCCCCAAATGGTAACACCCAGTTGGACCTTTATTGCAGATTGCTGGCAGTTCATTCATAAATTTCTGGAAGGAATAATAGAGGAATGGCACAACATAGAGCCATAAGAATAGATGTTCCAGAATGGTTACATGGGGAATAGAAGTAGTTACTAAAACGGACATGTCAGGAGAGGGGACGGGTTCCTTTTTAAAGAGGTGGTAACAAGTTGGGGTGTGTCCCTGCACAGACTGAATCTATCCAATCAGTGCTGCCATTCTCAGATTGTGCAGGTACACCCCCCAACTTGTTACCTCCCCTCTGTACCCTTACTGCAGACTGCTAGCAATTCACTCATAACTTCTAGTAGAAATAATAAAGAATGGCACAACATAGAGCCATAAGAATAGATGATCCAGAATTGTTATTACATGGGGAATACATGAAGCTATTAAATCAGACATGTCAGGGGAGGGGACAGGTCCTCTTCAAGCAATATTGAGCAATTTTGACAATGGTAACTTGTTGGTAAGTTTACAGTAAAAACTTGTTCCTCCTTAACCCCTTCCGCGGGTGCAGCGGACGTAATGGCCGGCAAGTCTCTGCTGTTTCTAACAGCAGAGACTTGCCGCTACTTACCGCCATCGGCGGCGTCTTCTAAGGGCCTTCTGATGCCGTGATCACGGCATCAGGATGCGTCTGAAGCCGGAAGCGTACGCTTCCGGGTGGTGTACAGATGCCCCGAGTGGCCAATCGGGGGTCTCTGTACACCATATGAAAACTGTAATCCTCGCTGGTGAGGATTACAGTTTTCAAAGTGCAATTCTTATTCTGGCCACTAGATGGCAGGCCAGGATAAGAAATGAGCAATTCTTGGATTTATCTCAGTCTAGTAAATCCCTGATTGCTCATAAAGGGAAAAAAAACATATTTGAGCTTAAAAATAGTCAGAATTTTTTTTTTTTTTAAAATGTTAAAAAAATATATAAAAAATAAAAAAATATATAAAAGTTCAAATCTCACCCCTTTCCGTATAATGAAAAAATCAATACCTAAATAACAATAAATATAGACATCATGGGTATCACCGTGACCGAAAACGCACGTACTTTTAAAATATAAAAAAAAAAATTCCAATACGGCGAATTGTGTGGCGGAAAAAAGCGTCAAAATGGCGATTTGCCATTTTTGTCGCTTTTTTTTCTAAAAAAAAAATTTAATAAAAAGTGATCAAAAAGTCATACACACCCCAGAATGGTATCAATAAAAACTTCAGATCGCCCCGCAATAAATGAGCCCCCATACAGCTCTGTACACATAAATACCAAAAAGTTATAGGGGTCAAGATATGACAAGGAAAAAAAAAAGGGCAACTTTCAAATTATTTTATCACTATCAAAACGCAGGAAAAACTATACATATTAGGTATTACCGGATTCGTACTGACCAGTAGAATGAAAGTAACTGGTCAGTTTTAATGCACATTGAACGCTGTAAATAAGAAATCCGTAGAACTGTAGCGGAATAGCGTTTTTTTTGCAATTTCACCCGATTTGGAATTTTTTTTCCCGCTTCCCACTACACCATATGCAATATTAAATGGTGGTGTTGGAAAGTACAACTTGTCCCGCAAAAAACAAGCCCTAATACAGCTATGTGAACAGAAAAATAAAAGAGTTATGGCTGTTTGAAGGCAGGGAGGGCAAAACAAAAATGCATAACCGAAAAAACCTCCGGGGGTGAAGGGGTTAAGCTCGTAAAAAGGGTAGAATGCACCCCACCCCCCAACGATGACATCTCTGCTCAGGTATTTCCACCCTCGCTAAAATCCACATTAGAAAATGATGCAAAATTCCTCAGGCATTTCAGTTATTTCACGCATAAACTCGGCAGAAGTTCTCACCGGAACTGCCAGCTTACGAAAAAGGGTAAGAAAAATAAAATTTTATAAATTGGTCACTTTCTGTCCAATACTGAAAAAAAAAACACCTGATGAAAATTAAAGGGGTTGTTTAGGATTAGAAATAAGGGTTTGTTTTTAGTTGAGAAACAGTGCCACTCTAGTCCAGTGGCTGAGCCTGGTACTGCAGCCATGAATGGTGGTGATCTGCAATAGCTTACAAGGCCAATGCCTCTTTCACATGAGCGATACGTATTGTGTCAGGATCTGTTCAAGGAAAAACTAATAATTTTGCAGACACATTCAACCAGTAAGTAAATGCATTGCCTCCGGATGTCGTCCGTTTTTCACACAAGCCCCATTTACTTCTATTGGGCCAGAGCTGCATCAAGAACACAGCATGAATGGGTCAGGATTCACTCCGGATGCTAAGCGTTCGGATACATGCATCGCATCCGGACGGAAAACTCGCTTGTGTGAAAGAGAGGAATAAGAGAGGCACCATTTCTGGTCAAAGAGCAGGCACTTTATTCCAATCTTGGACATGTTATTAGGGTATATGGACACGATGCATATTACCTGCCGAAAAATTGTGTGACGGCCGGGCCTGTGCTGCAAATTGCCCGGGCACAGACCATGTGCCCACTGTCTGCGGACATGGACCCATTGATCCATGATCCGCTTCCGATGGTCTGCACTTGCAAAAAAGTAGTGTAGGCAATACTATTGTGCGAAACAGAGGCACGGACAAAAAACCCACGAAAGCAGTGCGTAGTGCTTCCGATACATGCCTCCATTCCGCACACGGGATTGCAGACCCATTCTGCACATGGCGGTGTGCACACAGCTGGCGCCTGTGTATTGCGTACCCGCTGTTTGCAGGCAACTAATCCAGTGGCCGCTAAGTAGATGATATTTCCAAAGTCTCATGTACACGGTACCGAAATTTACCGTGCAAAAATTGGCCTGTGGTGCAGATTTTGAAATCCGCAGCATGTCAATTGTTTGTGCGGATTTCATCCTTTACAACGCAGAGGATAACATCCGGAGCAAATCTACAACAAAACCCGCAAGTAACACAAGCAGATCGCAATCGCACAAAAATCCTTGCGGAAAGTTTGCATAAACGACGCTGCTGCGCGCAATTTGATTTTGCAGCCTGATGAGAGAATCAGGAGGATAAGCAGAGAGCAGGACCAGACGTGAAAGCCAGGGACGTAGCTAAAAGCTAATGGGCCCTGGTGCAAGAGTTCAGCTTGGGCCCCCTTCCCTCAGTTCTTTGTGTGTCTTCTTATGTGGCACAAGGGTCTTTGGACCCCCTCAGGCTCCTGGGCCCGGTAGCGACTGCTACCTCTGCATCACCTATAGCTACGCCCCTGGTGAAAGCACTTGTGATGGCCATAAGCTCCTTACTCCAGCAGGGGACTACAAAGGTGGAAATCCTCAAAAGTCACCCAGAATCCCGCCTCGTTATTACTAGGCTTACTTAGTAGTTTCTTCCTAAGCGGATTGGTACGACTCCACCATAAGCTCAGCCATGGCCAGCAGAAATATTTAGGACCCATACAGGCTAATGGTCGGGTTCATGAACCACCTTTGAGGTCAATGAACCTCCACCTTGTATCCTAATACATATAGTGGTCACCTGAAGAAGGACGTTATACGTCTCAAGCACAGATCCGCGGATATGGACATGAAGGGGAATAATGTAATGTTCCTGCAGCCCTTCAGGCACATAGAATATATTTAGTGGGCTAGTGGGATGGGAAGAGAATACACTTTGTGGCATTCCGTCTTGAAAGCTTAAAAGGGGTTGTCCAACCCCCCATAGAGGTTTTACTTATGGACACTGAAAGTGCTGAGCCTAAAGGAAAAAACAAAAAAAGGCAGTTTTTTATTCACTGAGCTCCATTCCAGTTTTGAGGGTCTCAAAGACACATGCACCACTGTAACCATTCAGTGTCCTCAGCGGTGATGTGTCCCCAAGTGGTATTTCTAAGGTTAAAGGGACCGGTCACCATGACGATGCAAAGTAATCTGCATATTATAGAGCAGAGTGGATTCATATATAGTTTTATGGAAAAAGATTTGGTAAAACTTATATTTTATTCATTTAAATCTCTGCTCATTCTGGTCTTTGAAGTCCAGGAGGCGGTCCTATCAGTGATTGACAGCTCTCTGTATGCACAGTCATAGAGGGAAGGCTGTCAGTCACTGATAGGACCTCCTCCTCATAGAGGGAAGGCTGTCAGTCACTGATAGGACCTCCTCCTCATAGAGGGAAGGCTGTCAGTCACTGATAGGACCTCTTCATACAGGGAAGACTGTCAATCACTGATAGGACCTCCTCCTTATAGAGAGAAGGCTGTCAATCACTGATAGGACCTCCTCCTCATAGAGGGAAGACTGTCAATCACTGATAGGACCTCCTCCTCATAGAGGGAAGGCTGTCAATCACTGATAGGACCTCCTCCTCATAGAGGGAAGGCTGTCAATCACTGATAGGACCGCCTCCTCATAGAGGGAAGGCTGTCAATCACTGGTAGGGCCGTCTCCTGGACTTCAAAGCCTAGAAAGAGCAGGAATATAAATGATTAAATTACAAGTTCTACTGAATCTTTTCCTACCAAACTATATATCGATCTGCTCAGCTCCACCTGCTCTATAACATACTGCATACAGCTCAGACATCATGTTCAACGTGACAGGTTCCCCTTAAGAAATAGCTGCAGTGGTGTACGAGATGAGACATCACACTTCCAGTGGTTCACCCAGTGGAGCCCAGACTGGTATCCATTGACAATGACCATTTTAATCAATTATTTTTCATACTTTGCTATTTTCACAACTCCTATGGAAATCAATGGAGGGAGATGCAAATGAGCCGACTCTCAATAAGCAGTGACCACGAGACAAATGCCCAATTTGTGATAGATGCTGGTCCCAGAGATAGAACCTGCCCCTATCATACATTCATGGCATATCCTGAGGATAGATAATGCAGGTAGACAAGAAACAGGTACCTCCCTTATTTTAGGGCAGATAGTTATGGCCAGTAATCCAACACCCCTGCTAAACTGTTTAGACATATCTAGATAACATGAAGAACAGCAGTCTACAGGGGTGGACTGGTAACTTAAAGTGGCCCTGGAAAAAGTGGCCCCGTTGTGTAGTTGGGTCCAAATTGATGGAAGGCATGGCCAGTAATACCATATTGTGCCACATTATACCACCCCAACAGAGCCAAATACCACAGTCCATCACAAAATACATCCCCAAAAACTACCACTGGACGGCCGCGAGGCCCCCTGGGCATCGGCCCACTGGGAAATTTTCCTGTAAGGTCTATGGTGAATCTGCCTCTGGCAGTCTAGTATAGATGGACACCCCCAGAACTATTAAAAAAATGGGAAGAGATCCAACACAAAAAAACGAAAACAAAACCAAAAATAACCTTTTAGGTGTAGCCAAATCAGTGTGACAACTGTGTCTGGGTGCCACCTAAATACATCTCCATGATTTGGATTTTAGCCAGTAGACAATAAAGGACTTACTGGTGTGATTATCAGGGCGTTATTACCGCCACACACCCAGACGCAGTTACTACACAATCTGTTCTAATAAAGGAGATATAGTTTTATTGTCCTCTTAAAGGAACACTATCATTTTTTTTTCCCACACAGTTACAGCCTAGAAGTAAAAAAATAAATATATATATATTTTCGCACGGGTATATTTCATCTATTTATTTATTTATTTTTTTTACAAAAAAAAAAAAAATATGAGTGAATGATTTCCTGGATGTAATTTTTGACGTTTCTCCATGTATTCAACACTTCCTGTCCTGGATCTTTAACTTCCTCTTTGGACTTTCTGCATGGCAGGGAGTCTTGCTTAACTTTTTCAGTCACATGAACAGAGAGAGCCCCCGCTGTAGTGGCTCAATTATTCTTCATTCACATGTCAGTGTTCGGTCAGTGATTTCCATCAGTGATTTTGAGCCAAAACCAGGTGCGGCTCTGAACACAGAACAGGTGAAGATCTTTCCCTTATACCTTATGTCTGTGGAGGCGCCAATCCTGGGTTTGGCTCAGAATCACTGATGAAATCACTGACGTGTGAATGAGGCTTTACACTGAAAAGTGCAGTGTTCTTCTGTGGCCATCTTCATCTAGGCCTTTCCAGAGAACTGTCATACTGTTATCCCAATTCTACCAATCTACTATTTGTTACTTTACTGCTGCCGTCAAGAGACAGGTCATCTGCTAACCGATGGAATGCCCGTCTACACTCCTCAAACTGCAACACCAAGAATGAGAAGTTGTGAAATTGCCATTATGGAAATCACAGGATCGATAGACATGTTAATGATATGCAAATTATGAAAAAATGGAAACAATATTCAAAACTTCTCGATTTATTCAGTATGACGTGTGAGCACCACAAGCAGAAATACACGCACTCTCACATCTTGGCACCATTTGCCGCCCTAGGCTTGGGATCTGATGTCCAATTTCACTTGCAATACAGAATGGATCACTAAGTGCCATTCTTCTAATCAGACGATCCGCCCATGCAGAGCGGTGTCGGACTGAGGTGCCTAGGGCCCACCAGTAAAAGTTATTTTGGGGGCACACTGTACGGATACAATATTACCTGTTCACACAGCAGCAAGATGCTACAAGATTATTGAATATGGGGGCCCCTGCAATAATGTTGAGAAGGTAGGTCCTGGGGAGAAGGGGACACTGGTAGCTTTCCTCTACACCTATAAGTCACCTCAGCTCTGATCGTGTCTATAATAATAAACTGGGGAGAAGAGGACACTGGTAACTTTCCTCTATACCTAGAAGTCATCTCAGCTCTGATCATGTCTATAATAATAAACTGGGGAATTCCTTTAATAATCTATCAGGTTTTTATATGATCACAGGATGGTTGAGGTGCTGTACATTGAATATATGTATGTAGTGCAGTTAGTCTACTGTGTTATGTGCCACTTGTGCAGGGGTGGGAGACTAGGGGCCCCCCTTGTTCAGGGGCCCACTGGGGGATTCACCTGTACCCCTGTGGGCCAGTCCGAGCCTGGTGCAGATGTTCGCCTCTTGCTGTCATTCCAGTTCCTCGTTGTTCTCCCAACCACCTGGACACACAATGCTGAGCAGGGCTGACATCTCGGACTCAACACGTAGCCATCTGCCGGAGATAATCCGAGGCCTCTCAGTTCAAGGATTCCATCCCTCTCAGTCTGCGACAAGTGGTGATAACTGGCTTGTCGATGAACAGGAGGCATTCACACGACCATCCCACAAGGCCTGATCCAATTTTTAAGGTTATATGGGACTACTAAAACTTTACTTTCAATCTGTCTATTATGCCCCTCCCACATGCCACAGATTGGAGCTAGGTGCTTGAAAATGTGACCATCTGCAGATCTTAGCGACAGACACCTGCTACTTCTCATGGCTTGTCCTTCTTGGTGTGGCAATTTCAATGTTGAAGAGTGTATGTAGGAGTTTTCTTTCTGTGCTGACTGCTACAGAAGGAGCGTGTTTATGGTATACTACTGCCAAAAGGAAAAAAAAACAGCCAAAAGGTTAAAAAAAAAAAAAAAAAAAAAAAAACAGTTTTCTACGAATATTGGGCTTGACAAGTCGAAGGTGTTTAGAATCTGAAAGCACTTCTGACATGTCTGTTTACAATATTGGTCATGTTCTGGAGCATCTTTTCTTACCAGTCTTAACTGTGCCATTCTTTTATTACTCCTCCTGGACATGTATGAATAAGGCCTCATGCACATGACCACATTTTTTGATTTGTGTCCGATCCACAAAGAACAGAACCTGTCCTATTCTATTTTTTTTTTTTTTTTTTTTTTTTTTTTTTTTTTTTACAGTGGGTTCCCTGAAAATTACTGGATGCACACAGACCGGAATAATAAAGGAATGGCATATCAAGAATTTTGCGGATCCTCGATCTGTGGACCACAAAACAGAGACAGGCGTGTGCAGGAGGCCTAAGCCTGAGTCAACATGGCAACTTTAGTTATGACTGAAGATCACGGTGTAGCAGTGCAACCTCAAAACATAACTGTACTGAATGGGGTTGCAGCACAATTTGCAGGTGGCAACAGAGAGCTCAGAAATTTAAAAAAAAAAAAAAAAAAAACACTCAAGCAGTGTTGGCAGTGGGTGTATCCATTCCCCATGCCAATAGGTGTCTTATCACACTGATACAGTAGGCACTGACTTGATAGTATCAGGGTATGTAGGGAGACACACCCCATTGACAAGGAGAATGATAGCATCTAGGAGGAATAACAGAGGAACACAGAATTTTAAGAAGATCTGGACCAATTAATTCATAACTTCTAGCAGGAATAATAAATGAATGGCATATCAAGGATTCACAAGAATAAATGCCCCAGAAATGCTATTGCATGGGAAATGCAAGTAGTTTCTAAAACAGTCCTCTTATGTGCAAATATTCTGCACAGTGAGATATACGGTTTGTTGTTACCCATGCATGTGCTCTTGGCAGCTGAAGACATCCGTGTTGGCTCCATGTTCATATGTGCCTGCATTACTGAGAAATATGATGTTTTACTATATGCAAATGAGGCTCTAGGAGCAACGGGGGCGTTGCCGTTACACCTAGAGCAGGCATGCTCAACCCGCGGCCCTCCAGCTGTTGCAAAACTACAACTCCCATCATTCCCGGATAGCCTACAGCCATCAGCCTACAGAAGGGCATGGTGGGAGTTGTAGTTTTACAACAGCTGGAGGGCCGCAGGTTGAGCATCCCTGACCTAGAGGCTCTGCTCTCTCTGTAACTGCCGCGCCCTCTGCACACGTTTACACTGCCTGGCCCTGTCAAAGTGCAGAGGGTGCAGCAGTTACAGAGAGAGCAGAGCCTCTAGGTGTAACGGTGACGCCCCTGTTGCTCCTAGAGGCTCATTTGCATATATTAAAACATCATTTTTCTCAGGGCACATATGAACATGTGACCAACACAGATGTCTTCAGCTGCCAAGTGTACATGTAACAGGTCAGCCAGTGTCATAGGTACAAAACTACTGACAGATGCCACCTCTGGGACCCGCAGCTATCCTTAGAACGGAGCCTGGAAAGTGACCGCGCGTGTTCGACCCCCCTCCATTCATTTCTGTGGCAGTGGAAGCCACATTGAAATGAATGGGAAGGCATACAAATTCCATTCTAAAAACAAATGGGACCCTCACCAGTGCCCCCAATATCCAAAATGAGACAACGCCTTTAAAGGGAGCCTGTCATCTCCGAAACACCCCCTGAACTAGAGTAAGTGTTGTATAGTGTAAGTGATGCTGAATCCGAATATGTAAGTTTTATCTTCATACTCACTTCCATTCCGACGCTGTGCTCCCACAAACCTGCAGTAAAGTGCACTCACTGGACTCCAGTGCTCACTCATATAATGAGTCTGCATATAGAGTCTGGTTTGTGGGAGCACAGCGTCGGAATGGAAGCGAGTATGAAGATAAAACTTACATATTCGGATTCAGCATCACTTACACTATACAACGCTTACTCTAGTTCAGGGGGTGTTTCGGAGATGACAGGTTCCCTTTAAGCAAGAAGCATCTAAGCAAGCCGAAATCTTGGAAACCGTTCTGATGTTCTTCAGAAAGTTGCAGAACTTTTTATTATGCAATCAATAGTCATAAAAATCACTTTGCACAGTTGCCATAGCAAAAACGAAAAGAGAAAAAAAAAAAAAAAGTAGGAAACTCGTAGATTAGCTGTACGTACAGCGGCCGCCACCTGTCCTACACACATCTGCGCAGGGATTGCTAGTTTTGGAGGAACAGTTTTCATTTCGCCCTCCCTGTCCCAGGCGTATCCCAAGAGGAAAAGGGGGGAATGCAGAGGGAGAGGGAAGCAGGGAGGGAGAGCGGCTGCTTTGGGCGGACCTCTCCAGTCTGCTGACACAAGCAGTGTATGATTCACTCTCACACCCACTGTGCAATACATTCCTGAGGCTCTGAGCCGTACAGTGGAGCACTCTCATGTCACTTGTTGATCACAGTACAGTACATCAGGACCAGCTCGCCATCGGATACCGTAATACCCCCCATTGCTCCCTTCGAAGAGAATGAGAAGCGAGACCTAACATCGTTCGATGATGGAAAAAAACGACGGCGGCTCCGGGGTAAGTTCTTCTCGCCGGGCGGATGCAAGAAACGGTGAACATTTTTTGCTTTCTTATGCCGGTGCCAAGTCCCTGCTGTTCGTTATTTTAGGATTTGGCTCACCCCGGCGATGTTTGCCGTGCAAAGTCCAATTATAGGGCGAATAAACATTCGGGTTCTGATTGCACGGAGGTAGCAGAGCTAAACATGTCCTTCGATGCTTCGCAGCTGCATTTAATAACGTTGTAAGAGCAAAGGTGACTGACTGGGCTCTGCTACATCTGACGTTAGGGGTTGGGGCGGCTGGAAATAGGGATGGCACGGGATGCTCAGAGAGGATGTGGTAAGGGAAGCGTCTCTCAAGACAAGGGTGTGGATGCAGGCTGTGGATAGAGCAGGGCAGGTTGAAAACTTTTGAAGAGTTTGTCTAAAAGTTTTGGGAAATGGGTGGGAGGGTCTTGGGAGGAGGATAACGATGGGTTAAATAATCTACTTCCCACCAATAAAAATTAGGAAGCGTCCGTTCTAACTGGTTAATTAATCTATGAGAGTAAATGATGATGTAGTACGTAGGGAATTAGCATATTTTACACATTTTCGCCCTTTTACACACATGCATGCTCAGCATTTCAGATGCGGCCAGATTATACCATGGACAAAAAGAGAAACCGCGCTTGCGTCTCCACCACACAGGCCCCATTTAGTTGTAAACTCACATGACAATGCCCGCTGCGGTATTATTTATGAGGTGTATGGTGTTATAATTTGTGCACTGCACAGTCTTCCTAATGTGTTTGCAGTACAGCACTGTTATGTAGACACTGTATGGCGGTATTATTTATAAAGTGTATGGTGTTATCATTTGTGCACTGGACGGTGTTCATTATGTATTTGCTGTACAGCATTATGTAGATACTGTATGGCGGTATTATTTATGATGTGTATGGTGTTACAATTTGTGCACTGCACAGTCTTAGTTATGTGGTCACTAAATGGCACTGTTATGTAGACACTGTATGGTGGTATTATTTATGAAGTGTATGGTGTTAGAATTTGCGCACTGAACGGTGTTCATTATGCATTTGCTGTACATCATTATGTAGATACTGTATGGCGGTATTATTTATGACATGTATGTGTTATAATTTGTGCACTGCACGGTCTTAGTTATGTGTTCACTGAATTGCACTGTTATGTAGATACACTGTATGGTGGTATTATTCATGAACAGTATGGTGCTATAATTTGTGCACCACATGGTCTTAATTACGGTACGTTTTCTGTACGATACCGTTATGTAGATACACTGTATGGTGGTATTTATGAACTGCTATAGTGTAATAATTTCTGCAGTACATTGGTCTCAGGCTTCATTCACTTACAGTACTGTAGCTGCATTCAGCGGTATTTTTCAAGCAGAAACCCACCAGATTGCGTTATAGTTAATAGGTAGCCGGCAGTGTCCAGCAACTTCGCATACGTTAACTATGGTAGTCTGTTCTGGCAGAGGATTTACACAATGGAGATGTGAACCTCACCTTATTTACAGTCCATTTTACGGCTGTTTTGTAGACACACTGTGCGCCTGCCCCTTGGTCTTATGAGCGATGAACGTGATGTCACATGGTCTAGGCCGGGGATGGCCAACCTGCGGCCCTCCAGCTGTTGCAAAACTACAACTCCCAGAATGCCTGGACAGCTTACAGCAGGGCATGGTGGGATTAGTAGTTTTGCAACAGTTAGAGGGCCGCAGGCTGGGCATCCCTGGTCTAGGCTAAGTGAGGAGAGCGACGGTGCCTTCTCAAACAGCTGATGAGCAGGGGTCCCGGGTGTCGGACCCCCACCGATCAGATACTGATGGCCTATCCTGAGGATACGGCATCAGTATAAAAATCCTGGAAAACCCTTTAACTGGAATGCCCTAATACAGTATCTGAAAACAACCCCCAACAGACAAAGAAAAGAGGAAATCAAAGAGGGTTTTTTTTGTGACTTTAGGGTAAAATCTCTGCTATTTGGTAATGAAGGAGTTAAAATCACTTGCCTGCTGTCCACATGAGCGTGGTATGGAGCAGTATGGGTTGGCATGTGCGCTCTGCTTTGTGTATTCACAAGTATCTATTAAGTCTGTGAAGTTCTAGAGCGAGGAGCAAGAGGAGGAGATGGGAAAAAAAAAAAAAACCTCGAAAAGATTAAGAAGTTTCCAAAATTCCAGTGGCATAACCAAGGAGACAGCCGGCTGTGCTCTCCTCTGAGTCACTTCTCCATTTGGCAGACCCAGGGTGAACATAAGAAAAACACGCTTGTAATTCTGGAAGTAGAGCGCTACATCAGGGGCACAGCTGGGGAGGCTGTGCCCTGGGTGCAGGTGCCAGGGGACGCCAACATGGCACTTTGCTTTGCCCAGGGAATTTAGATACAAAGCTAGGGCAGCAAACTGAAGGGAGGTCTGGCTATGATCCTTACAAGGAGGATGGTAAAGAATCAGATCACCCGACATTCTTCATATATTTTGGTCTTCAGCAGTCTGATCTTCAAGAAAGACAGAAGTAAGAGAGGAGCAAGAATCCTCACTTCATGTAAGTAAATGCAGACTGCAGAGCATCTCCTAGGGAAGGAAAACTACAGACGACATGAAACAGTCAAAGGAATTTCCAGTCATGTTGAAAATGCTGGGATTTTGCAACATTTTTGCCCCAAAGAACCAAAACATGATTTTACAGCAAAAAAAAAAAAATAATAATATTATATATATTTATTTTTTTATTTTTTTTTTAAGCCCTAGCCTTAAAGAGCATCTGTCAGCAGTTTTGTACCTATGACACTGGCTGACCTGTTACATGTGCACTTGGCAGCTGAAGGCATCTGTGTTGGTCCCATGTTCATATGTGTCCGCATTGCTGAGAAAAATGATGTTTTAATATGTGCAAATGAGCCTCTAGGTGCAACGGGGGCGTTACCATTACACCTAGAGCCTCTCTGCTCTCTCTGCAACTGCCGCATCCTCTCCAGGCATGATCACTGGTCCTGTTAATCAAAGTGCATAGAGCACTTTGATTAACCTCTAGGTGTAATGACAACGCCCCCGTTGCTCCTAGAGGCTCATTTGCATAGGCAATGCCGTCACATATGAACATGGGACCAACACAGATGTCTTCAGAATCCGGCCACTTTACAGCATTGATGCTGATTGATTTTTTTGCAAAGCCAACAGCCAGCATTTGCGCCGGATCAAGTAACCGGAGATGTGAACGAGGCAAGAGACAGAGAGGATCATTGCCTGTAAGACTCCCCATGCCAGCTGGCAGCCTCCACAAGGTGATAGTACCCCCAACGACCTACATGAATCTTCCCCCCCACACCCCAGCCTCCCTTACCCTCCTCTGTACTGAAGGGGCCAAAAAACCCTAAATCGGCTGTCTACAGATGGGTGCCTCATCCTGCTGGAGGAATTTCTGCTTTGGCTAAAGTCCCTAGATATGTCACCCTGCCACCCAGCCGCTGATATCTCAGCATCCCCTGTGAACTTTCTGAAGGAAGCATGAGAGTTACATCCATCAAAAACACAATAAGGAACATAAATCCATAGATGAAGAAACGATGCCCTGGAGACACAGGACTGATTTCTCTTAGGTTTACAGATGTCTTCTGGATAATACATGTACAGCTTTGTCAGGGTGGGGCTGGAGTACTTAACAGCATATTAGTCAGCACAAGCAAACACTCATCTTATAGCCTCCAGAGGAGTGACCCACAGACATGGACTTCCTATGTAGATGCTATTGTCATCCGCTGGATTTCCTCCATGAGTCAGCAGCCGTCTGCCCACTCCTTATACATTACACTGTGCGGCTGTATTTTACTGCAGGGAGGTAATGAGGAGGTAAATGGTGGACGGCTATGCTGGGGAGACCACTGTGTGTGGTACAGAATGGCACCACTGGCACTAGGTGGACACATTTTGACTTCACGTGGAAGTGACCACGTTCCGCCATGACTTTCCAACTTTGATATAGTGCCTACAAACATTGTTGTAAAATCATGGCGGTACGTGGGCAAGTAGTTACTAAAACAGACACTTCAGGAGAGGCGACAGGTCCTCTCGGATTTGGGTCAAACTGCAGCCAGTCTCAGCCCCAAAGCTAATATTCCAGAAAAGACAGAAGGAAAGAAGTCAGATCAATTAAAAAAGCAGCTTAAGATGGGTCTGGTCTGGATTATTTATTAAATAATTACAAGTTCAGGCGCAGAGTCTGGACTTATTTAGCGGTCTTGCATTTTGTGAAAATCAAGGCAGAAAAAGGTTTGAACGGCACAATGGCAGAATTACCACAGCCTGTGTGCATAGGGAAGAGCGAACCCGACCTTTACAGGTTCGGGTTCGGTGTTCGGGTGATGTAGGAATTCCATTATGGATTCCTTTATGACGGAATTCGTAAACGGAATGCAAAACGGAAGCCTTTAGGTTACATGGCAGCTTCCAGAAAGTGGGACATAGCTCCCCCCGTAACGAGACAGCGGGACAGCCTCTGCAATCCGGGACTGTCCCGCTGGATCTGGGATGGTTGGGAGGTATGCTATTGTCTTATAGGTGCAGGTCCTACCTATATCGAGAACGGAACCCCCGAAAGTCGTGAAGGGCGCACTGCACATGCCCAGCCGCCCTCCATTTATTTTCTATGGGGCGGCAGAAAATAGTCAAGTGCTGACTCTGCTTGAGAAAGGCCTCATGGAGTAGGCCGAAACGTCGCATTTTTGGGAATAAAGTGTCCTTCTATTTTTATCCGGAGTGCTGCCTCGTCTTCGTTTTACTATACAAGTGCTGACTCTGCTATTTCTGTCAGGCCCATAGAAGGGAATGGGAGCGGTGACCGGTCATGCGCCGTGCGCTCCCATTCGCTTCCATGTGGAGAGGGCTTGGCGGTGGTCGGACTGGAGTCCTCCAGCCACCACTTTGCAAGGCTCCGTTTCCAATATAGCTGCGGGGTCCCAGAGGTGGGACTCGCACCTATAAGACAATGGGGGGGATATCCTAGCGATACACCACCATTTTCAGAGATGAGACAACCCCTTTAAGGGGTTAAATGCCATGAATTTGCCTACCCACATGTTGGCATGCATGTGTCAACACTATGTACACAGGGTAAAATGTTGGTTTTATCACAGGTGGTGGAAAATGGAGGAGGACTCAAGCTAAACTTTTGCACCAGGCACCCTCTACACCTCGGCGCACATGGAATTCCTTGGAATTTGATGGTTTGCTTCCAGCAAACAAGGAGGACTTTTGGCCAATGTGGTCTTGCCTTTCATTCCGTTTAGCTCTTGATGCTTTCATGATAAAAGTTAATCTTCACACTTTTATGTGGAAACCTTTGTACTGTATATTTAGTGCAGTGGCCTGGAAAATTCAGCTCCCTGCCAATCTCCAATGAAGAATCCCATACGCATTACCATATGAGCGTGTGGTTTTACTGACGTGTTATCTGCTTGCACCATGTGCGAGCTCTGTTTGCATTTGATCCATTCAAAAGGAAACAGGCGGCATTGTATAAGTCCTGGTTATTGTAAAGAAACAATGACACATACAGCGGCGCATCTAATAAAACTGACACGCAGAAAAACAAGAGCAGAAATCCTAGGTCATTTTTCATGTGAAAAGGCAATGACAAAGTGTTTGTCTAGTAAATTTTTTTATATATTGACTTTTATAAAAGAAAAAAAAAAAGGTATGATTATTTTATTGAGGACAGGTTCCTGTAAGATGCACAAGCAGGCTGCTCAGCCTGCCTCTCCTCTCCCTGCATATAGTTTACAATGATGTTACATGGTCCCCTGCATATTTCATCTGCTGCCAGCAATATTCCCCAGTTTCTTCCCAGTACACTGCTTGTTAAATGACTAGGGTTGCAGGAATCAGCGCTGACAGAGAAATATTACAATTACTCTCAGCACTGAATGCTGCAGCCCCGCTTCTCTCCCTTTCTTTGCAGCACTAAGCAGAGACATGTTGGGAAGATAGAGGGGAACACTGCTGGCAGCAGATGAAATATACAGAAAAGCATGTAACATTAGTTTTTATGAAAATATATTTAGGGAGGCAGCAGCTTGGGCAGGGAGTGGAGAGGCAGGCTGAGAAGCCTGCCTTTGCATTTTACAGGTACCATCTTTAAAGGGGTTCTGTAGTTCTTTAAAACTGATGATCTATCCTCTAGATAGATCATCAGCATCTGATCAGCGGCGGTCCGACACCCGGGACCCCCGCCGATCAGTTGTTTGAGAGTGCCGCGGCCTTCTCTGTGTTTACCGCAGGCCCAGTGACGTCTCGACTAGTATCACTGGCCTGGGCGGGGCTAAGCTCCATTCAAGTGAACAGAGCTTAGCCCCGGCCAGGCCAGTGAAACTAGTCGTGACGTCACTGGGCCTGAGGAAAACACAGAGAAGGCAGCGGCGCTGCAGGAGCTCCGCGGCCTTCTCAAACAGCTGATCGGTGCCGGACCGCCGCCGATCAGATGCTGATGATCTATCCAGAGGATAGATCATCAGTTTTAAAGAACTACAGAACCCTTTTAACATTCAATAGTTGCTGAAGATTGAGTGTTGGTAAGGAAATTCTGAGTGCTGCTAAGGGAACACTTTAAAAGTTGTTTTCCATTAATAATTCTCTAATTAAGTATATTAACAAAACACTTAAAGGGGATGTCTCACTTCAGCAAATTACATTTATCATGTAGAGAAAGTTAATACAAGGCACTTACTAATGTATTGTAATTCTCCATATTGCTTCCTTTGCTGGCTGGATTCATTTTTCCGTCACCTTATACACTGCTTGTTTCCATGGTTACAGACCACCCTGCAATCCATCAGTGGTGGCCGTGCTTGCACAATATAGGAAAAAGCACCAGCCTATGTGCACTCCCATGGCCCCGGCCACCAGAGAGGCTGACACTATTTCCTATATTGTGCAAGCACGACCACCACTGCTGGATTGCAGGGTGGTCTGTAACCATGGAAACAAGCAGTATATCATGTGATGGAAAAATGAATCCAGCCAGCATAGGAAGCAATATGGACAATCACAATACATTAGTAAGTGGCTTGTATTAACCTTCTCTACATGATAAATGCCACTTACTGAACTGAAACAACCCCTTTACATTCACTCTATACATGAAAAAGTAAATGAACTGGCAGTTACATTTTATCACCGAAAAACAAAGGGAAACTGCATCACTAGCAATTACATCATATTGCAAACATTCCTATACTGCTCCAGCTTCACATCAAATGAGTCAGTAAACCAGAGAAGTCCAACTCATGGCCCTCCAGCTGTTGCAAAACTACAACTCCCAGTATGCCCCGATACCTGTTGGCTGTTTGGATATGATGGAAGTTGTAGTTTTGCAATAGCTGGGGGGGGGGCAGGAGTGTGACATCCCTGCAGTAGACTGTAGGCTAGAAGTCTCCAACCTGCGGCTCTGGTGGCACTGGTTCCTGAGGTGGCCCAAAGCTCCCTCTGCAGCATACCCATGCCCAATATTATAAATAGCACATGGTAGAAAGAGGGTCTGCTAGAAAGGTTGCCTTTAGTATCCAGAGCTTTAGGCCATGCTGGTGACTCCTGGCATGTCAGACAGCCCAGTATGATATCATGCCTAATATATCACACATTTAGTAGGTCACTATAGAACCCTACGTAATCCTGTAAAGCATATATGGATAGTAGTCTGACATGTAGTGCTGTGGATATAAGAGCACATTTGCTTGTACTGATGATGTCATCAGAATTGCATAATAATATCTATTTCAAGAATTTGCTGGGGTGGCAGCCTGAACATGTCGGTGCTTCAACCCATGATGCTCACTATGACTTATCTATGAGTTCTAGTTATACGGATTACATTGGGAATTCGGGATGTTATTAGAGGCACAAAGACTTTGTAAAACTATGCAGATCTCCTTAGAATCCCAATGCAAATGTTCTTTTAAAGGGGACCTGTCGGTGGCCACTTGAGCGGTCCTATCAGTGACTGACAGCCTGCCCTCTATGAGATAGCTGTCAATCACTGATAGGACTGTGCACTTTAGCAACCGGGAGGGGTGCACCGCCAATGAGGCCAGGTGAGACAATCGCCTCAGGCAGCACCAGGTAGGGGCAAGAGGGGGGCAGCGGAAGGGCCATGGGCAATGAGCGCTTTCATTGTAGGGGGTTAGGTTAAAGAATTGGCATGGGGGGATGCACCGTTTCAGACTTATGGTGACAGCTTCCCTTTAAGACACTAATTCATCAATGTGGCATGCTCCCTAGTGTTCAGTTGCACCAGGCTGGTGCATCTATCTTGATACATATCTTCCAATGTGCTACAGGTATCTAATGTTTCAACTTCAATTCTAATGATATCCAGAAGGTCTATAAAATCTATACATCTGTTGTCATTAGATATGGTGACATATGAACCTCATGCCATGGGACCCAAGTCAATGGGATCAAGATACGAGACAAATTAAGCCGATTCATCTCTTTAGAGAACCAATGAAGAAGTTGAAAATCTCTTGCTAGGATACAAAGAGTTGGGGGTTGTGGCGTGCGAATGGGAAGTATGGCCTTCATGTAATAGAGGGGTATGTCCTGCACCTTTGATAACCTTTGCATAGGTAGCTTATGTCCGGTGAGGAAGTAGGAAGTGCAGCGGTAGCCGTTTCACCCAGGCTTTGGTGCCTGTGGTGGTCCAAACGCCATACCTCCCAACTTTGTAAAGAGACAAAGAGGGACAAATTTTTTCAGCACTAGGCCACGCCCCTAACCTTACCCACTATAAGCTAATCACCCAGTCCCCTTACTGTACAGGGATAATAAACACAGAGATGTCACCATACAGGGATAATAACCACAGTGATGTCACAGTGCAGGGATAATAACCACAGTGATGTCACAGTAGTGAGATAATACACACAGTGATGTCACAGTGCAGGGATAGTAAACACAGTGATGTCACAGTACAGGGATAATAAACACAGTGATGTCACAGTACAGGGATAATAAACACAGTGATGTCACAGTACGGAGATAATACACACAGTGATGTCACAGTGCAGGGATAATAACCACAGTGATGTCACAGTAGTGAGATAATACACACAGTGATGTCACAGTGCAGGGATAGTAAACACAGTGATGTCACAGTGCAGGGATAGTAAACACAGTGATGTCACAGTGCAGGGATAGTAAACACAGTGATGTCACAGTGCAGGGATAGTAAACACAGTAATGTCACAGTACAGGGATAATACACACAGTGATGTCACAGTGCAGGGATAGTAAACACAGTGATGTCACAGTGCAGGGATAGTAAACACAGTGATGTCACAGTGCAGGGATAGTAAACACAGTGATGTCACAGTACAGGGATAATAACCACAGCGATGTCACAGTGCAGGGATAATAACCACAGCGATGTCACAGTACAGGGATAATAAACACAGTGATGTCACAGTACAGGGATAATAAACACAGTGATGTCACAGTACAGGGATAATAACCACAGTGATGTCACAGTACAGGGATAATAACCACAGCGATGTCACAGTGCAGGGATAATAACCACAGCGATGTCACAGTACAGGGATAATAAACACAGTGATGTTACAGTACAGGGATAATAAACACAGTGATGTCACAGTACAGGGATAATAACCACAGCGATGTCACAGTGCAGGGATAATAAACACAGCAATGTCACAGTACAGGGATAATAAACACAGCAATGTCACAGTACAGAGATAATAAACACAGCAATGTACAGGGATAATAAACACAGCGATGTCACAGTGCAGGGATAATAAACACAGCGATGTCACAGTACTGAGATAATACACACAGTGATGTCACAGTACAGGGATATTACAGGGGGTGGGGGGGGGGTGGGGGACTCGGAGGATGAAAGAAGGATGAAAGAACCAGGCAGCCGATTCCGGCTGTCTGCTTCTTCTTGCAACAGGCAACTGTCTCTGCGTCCTATGGATGCAGAGACAGCTGCCAGAGACCGGGACATAGCTCCTCTGTAGCGGGACAGCCACTGCAATCCGGGACTGTCCCGCTGGATCCGGGACGGTTGGGAGGTATGCAAACGCCCCTGTGCCATGTAAGACATTGGTATTATATATGGCACCAGTTTTGTACTGGTACTCAGGAGCTTGATTTAAGTGATGTTTTGGTAGGCCCAAGCTGTGACCAGATAATGAGGCCCATGAGGTCCCTCAAAGGACAACCCCTTCAGAAGCTAGGTTAAAGTAGGCCACTTTCTGTTTTTTTGTGACCACGAACAACCTAAACCTGTGTGAGCAATGCAACTAAAGGGGGCATACTCCTACTCTTTGTGGCTGGAGGGTGGGCCTACCGAAGGGTCCACTACTGGGCAGGGTTCTACTTTAAATATTGGTCTACCCAATAAAGGAAATGCCACTTTTTGCCCTCAGATGAAATCTACATAACTGTCTAAACCAGCATTTCTCTAACACTACTGACAGGTTCTCCATGAGATTGTACTGGCAGAAACAGAGGAAATCTAATTAAAGTAGAACGGCAGATGCAAGATGTAATTTAATGTACTCTTCAAGATTCGGCTTGTTTTATGAGCATGTGTGATGTACTAGGAGCTGGGAAATGATTTCCAAAAAAAATAAAAAAGGAAAACAAGACTCCATCAAAATTATGTCTAAAGGCTCATGCACCCGGATCTATAATGCCGCACCCATAGAAACCTATGAGTCTATATTGTACCTCTAAAGTGTGCAGAGTATTTTTCTCCCCCATAGCTTCATGTTCATATTGCCGTTGGTAAAGGGAATGTATCACTGGGATACTTATATTTTTTTCTAATCTGCTTCTGCATTACAGCAGCCACATAGTAGCAGTATTCTGGAAATGGGAGAGTGTTGTGGGGGGCAGCTTGTTGGCTTGAACCCAAGGACACTACAGATCAGTCACACAATGGCTATTGTTTTGGGGTGTACCAAGGAGCTTGAGGATTATTTGTCAGACTTATCCTTGGACTTTCAACAATTGGAGATACCATGTGGTCTGCAAATCATATAATTCCCTGATATCCTGGGACAATCAGAGTAAACAACAGGACCAGACATACCAGGGAGTTGTATGGGGGACGCAAACCCAACATCATTGTTTCCATGTCTTTGATGTCTCCTGGAATACTATCGGGGGTGATGATACGACTTCATCCTCTGGAATGCTTCCATCTTGCACAAACCAGTAGGTGGCACGGGACTAAAATTGGATTTACACACTCCAAAAAGCGGCCAATTTTCAGGAAGGAAGGGTTCCTTCCCAACAATTGACATTCAGTGGAGGTGAAGCGGTGTGTTTACATGCAGTGATCGCCTCCACAGTATGAAGAGTGATGGATAGGGGCGTAGCTATAGGGGGTGCAAAGATAGCAGCCGGTACCGGGCCCAGGAGCCTAAGGTGGCCCAAAGCTGCATAAGAAGACACACAAAGCACTGAGGGAAGGGGGGGGGCAAGCTGAACTCTTGCACCAGGGCCCATGAGGCTTTAGCTACACCCCTGGTGATGGATACTGCTATCGGACGTCCTCATACAGCTGCATTGTTTCTGGGCAGCAGATTGCGGTTTAGACATCAGGATCTGCTGCCCAGAAATCATAATTTACTTGTCTGCATCAACGACTTCACCCAATGAACGAACAGTGATCTTGCATACCTTTAGACAGACAGGTTACCAGGAATATAGGAACGTTCATCCCCGATAATCTGCCCAGGCAGTGTAATCCCACCTTTTGGCTAGTTTCATACTTGCATTTATCAGATCTGGCAGGCTGTCCCGGCAGATAGCAGCCTGTTGGAGCTTACGGGATCAGAGTGTTTTTTGTCCTGCTAAAAACTGGCACTCTTGCTGGAAACCGTGTAGATCCCATTGCAGTTAATGGGGTCTGGTGCTGAACGCCGATATCCGGCGAACTCCAGCAGGCTATTCCTCTGCCGGAACAGCCTTCTGGATACGATCAGCACAAGGGTGAAACTAGCCTTACTGATCACCCCTGAAGCAGAAGTGCAAGACTGCCACATGCTGGAACGGATTTGTTTATACACCACATAAATTGCCCGACCGGGGGACGGCAAAACGATTGGATGATGTAGTGGTAAGGGGCAAGATCTGAGTATGGGTGGAGGAATGGGATGTGTCTGGATATGGATGTGATTTTTTACTATTATTATTATTAAACCTGTGGTAATGAATAGATATTTGGAGTTAGGGGAAGGTATTTACTAATAATTATATATTATTTTCCGTGTAATTTCTTTATAATAAACACTTCAATTTTAAGACTTTTCGTTCTGAGAGATATACTCCTATATATATATTCCTGAGAATACTTTGAAGGTACACAAAGGAGGCAAAGTTAATGTGTGGAGACAGTATTACTATGTGCCACATAAAGAGGGTACTATCGAAATGTTGGGGCACAATCACTGAGTGGGGGGGGTGGACTACATTGGACTGAGCGTGGGAGGGGCGACTATATAGGACTGAGTGGGTATCAATAGGGATTGAGCAGGGTTAGAGATGTTGGAGAACATATAAAAATCTGCAAGAACTGTCCCACTTTGCTTTTTATGAAAGTTGGAAAGTATGAGCTATGCCACAGAGTCGCGGGTCCTGTACTGCGAGCCTATGGCGGGAGGAGGACAGGATCCTCCCGTCGGTACACGTTTAGAGATTTATCACCAATGAGTAGAAATCGGTCTGTGAGGAAATTGCATTCAGACATTTTTTAGGCCCAGTGCACGCAGCGTTGGAGCACTACATTCCAAGCATGGAAGTTAAATGTATCCACATGGCTGCATGCACCCAATGGAGGCAAAACTGTTTTTTTTTTTTTTTTTTTAAAAAGTCCCTTTCGTCCCCATTAAGTCTAAGTTCTAACCACACAGGTGAGTGCAGAAGGCAGAGGGCCACTGTAAGATATAATTATTTTATTTTTAAAGATGAGAGTCTATGTGAAACAGACATTACTGCATGGCACCCGTCACAGGCCTCTGTTGGCCATTTAATTACTGAGCATTCGAAGCCATAAACGCAATGGGGCACACTTATAAAAACTGGCTTAGTTGCCCCTAGCAACCAAGCAGATTCTACTTTTCATAGCTCCTTTGAAAAATGAAACATGGAATCTGATTGGTTGCTACGGGCAACAAAGCCAGTGTTCCTTTATGCCAGTTTTGATAAATCTTCCCCAATGTATACAATACAGAGCCTTAGGCCTCTTTCACACGAGCGTCACGGATTCAGTCCGGATGCGTTCAAGGTGCGTTTCGGAAAATCCGCACGCAATCGCAGTCAGATTGCGTATGTTCGTTCAGTTTTTTTCCGCGCGGGTGCGAAGCGTTTTGATGTGTTTTTCACGCGCGTGATAAAAAAAATTAATGTTTACAAACAACATCTCTAAGCAACCATCAGTGATTCACGCAGACCCATTCACTTCTATGGGGCCAGGGCTGCGTGAAAAACGCAGAATAT
Organism: Rhinella marina; assembly: GCA_900303285.1. Lineage (NCBI taxonomy): Eukaryota > Metazoa > Chordata > Amphibia > Anura > Bufonidae > Rhinella > Rhinella marina. The sequence goes on from ONZH01026646.1 coordinate 531,552, forward strand.
AGAACATGCTGCGATTTTCACACAACGGCGAACTGATGCGTGAAAAACATCGCTCACGTGAAAAGCCACATTGAAATGAATGGGTCAGGATTCAGTGCGTGGAAATCTCGTCCGTGTGAAAGGGGCCTTAGTTATATCAGAGAAAGCTGGATGGCTATTATAACTCACACCTATATATACACCATGGTATGAAAAAACAGCTCCCAGGCCCCCATATAATCGCACCCCCTCCCCGTACACCATTATAAAGCCTCATTCACACGTCCGTGTCTAAATCCATGAAAAAGTGGTCAGTGATGCCTCCATGAAGCTGCCCTGAAGGATCCATGTGACCAGTTTTTGCTGTCCATGTGCAATCCGTGTTTCACTGACACTGCACAGCTGAAAGATAATTTTCAAAGCATCTCTTCCTAATGATCCGTGAAACATGGATGGTATCTGTGTTGCATTCGTGGTTTTCATGGACCCATAAACTATAACGGGCGTGAAGCATCCATGCTAAAAACGCGGACCCACAAACTGTGCTAAAACACTGATATCTGAATACACACATTAAAATGAATGGGTATGTGTGCTGTGGAACACTGATGTGTAAATGGCGCTTAAGTCATGCACGTACCCATTGTTTTGGTCTGCATCTGATCCGCATTTTTTATGGTTCTGCTAAAACTGTGGACAGCACACAGATGTCATCCAGCATATTATAGAACATTAGAACATTATAGAACCGTTTTACGGACAAGTATAGGCATTTATATAACAGGGAGCAAGGAAAGTGTGGGATGCAGACAACCAGTATTCCCAGTTTGCAGACCTCAAAATACATTGCGTGCATGAGGTGGTGGCTTCTTGTAGAGCAAAGGGGCATTGGGTGTAAGGCTACATTCACACTAGCGTTTCTCTTTTCCGGTATTGAGATCCGTCATAGGGGCTCAATACCGGAGAAAAACGCTTCCATTTTGTCCCCATTCATTATCAATGGGGACAAATCGTAACTGAACAGAACGGAGCGCTCCAAAATGCATTCCGTTCCATTTAGTTGCGTTCCCATACCGGAGAGCAAACCATAGCATGCTGTAGTTTCATTTCCGTCCTAGGATGCGAAGCAAGACGGATCCGGCATGACCCACGATGCAAGTCAATGGGGCTCATTCAGACAGCCGTGTGTTGTCCGCAAAAATGCGGATCTGTTTTTTTTTGCGGATTACATACTGACCCATTCACTACTATGGGCCCTTTTTTTCCCATTCCATGGCTCCGCAAAACAAATGAAACATGTCCTATACTTGTCAGTGAAAATCAGGACATAGCCCCATTGAAGTTTATGGGTCCGCAAAAAACATGTTGAACTGTCCGCAAAAAAAAAACGGATCCATATTTTTGCGGACATCATAAGGCCGTCTGAATGAGCCCTAACTCTGACACAATAGAAAACGGATCCGTCCCCCATTGACTTTCAATGGAGTTCATGATGGATCCGTCATTGCTATGTTAAAGATAATAGAGATAATAATGAACCCTGCCGGAATCATCAAAAACGCTAGTGCCACCTCTGCCCCCCATATCGCTACGACACCTGCATTTAATAGTAAAACAAAGCTAAGACGTTACCTGAGCTGTGATGATCCGGACTGTGCACCTCCCTTGTCATAAAAGGGCTCTTTAAATGGTGTTTGCTGTGGTCTCCTTCAGTCAGTGAACTTGCAGGACAGTGGAGTCTGCAGGACCAGGGATTTCCAAGCCGTCTTCTTCTTCTTGAGCCCAATGCAGTAAGATCTGTGGCGGTGAGTTTATCATTCTGGAGACAGTAAAGTTCATGGGAAAACTATAAACCAGGAGAAGATGCATTATTTTAGTAGGAGACTTGTATAGGAAATAGGAGATCTGGTGGAGGACAGGCTGTGGGGTAATTAAAGAGCCGATCACCTGCAGATCTGCTTTCTCCAGTCACACACTAATCACATTCTGCTGGGCCCTGATCAGACATTGCTTTTGTGGGGCCCAGGCTCTATGTCTGTGATTGTGAGCATAGTGATTATTGTCATATTGCATGTTGTTGCTGCTGCTGTTCGCAGGTAGGGGGCGCATGTTCACAGGTGATTTAGATTTGCAAAAAAAATTGAGGTTGTTGAAATTGTTTACTACTCCAAATTACTGAGACATGGACCAGAAAGTACACATGCAATGATCAGCCTCAGCCACACCATGCAAGATCACATCAGGTTCAAACTGAGACCGGACCTTAAAGGGGTTTTCCAGGAATAGGAATACATGGCTGCTTTCTTCTATAGGTCTGTCTGTGGGTGGTGTCGGGTATTGCAGTTCAGCTCCATGGAAGAAAATGGGGCTGAGCTGCAATACCACATATGACCTGTGGACAGGTGTGGCACTGTTCTTGAAAGAAGACAGTCACGTTTTCCCATGATACTCGGATTTTGCACATTTCTAACTACAGGGTCCTGTGGTGATCAAAGTTCATCGATCTGGACATAAACAAGGCAACTGCCCCCCGAAGACCCCTTAAACATGCATATTTAGGATGGTCCAGGGTGTATGCCTGCTGCCATAGGAAGGGGAGATAAGTGACATCCAGGCCCTGACGTGCCCACCCTTTGTTTCCCATAATCTTACATGTATGTCCAGCTTAAAGAGGTTTCCTTAGGTAAGGACACCAATATCTAATCGTCAGGGATCCAACATCCCACACCCCTGCCGATAAGCTGTTACTTAGCAGTGCCGAAACTGCATAGCTCCACCCACCGTGTAGTGGACGGAGCTAGCCACTGCAGCCCTGCTCACATTGAAGAGAATGACAGTAATGCTGCAGTAACAGGCTCTGTCCACTACACAACAGATGGCGCTGTGAGGTTGTTACTGGGAACAGCTGATTGGTGGGGATGCAAGGTGTTGGCTCCCTCCGATCAGATATAGATAGTAGAGATGAGCGAAGTTTTCAAAAATTCTATTTGAATGTTTTGCAGGATTTTTTTCCCAAAATTTGCTACGTTCTGAATTAAGTTGTCACGAAGCGAGTTAAATCAGCTATATCCTGGCCTGCAGGGAGAGTGTATCTCGGTGTACATCACCGTGCATTGCCGCAACATGTATAGCTAGTCCTTTCTGGTAGGGAAACCGTTAGGGCTCGTGCACAGGAATGTATTTTCTTTCCCTGTCCGTTCTGTTTTTTTAGCGGACCGCATGTGGAACCATTCATTTCAATTGTTCCAGAAAAAAAAAAAGGAAGTTACTCCGTGTGCATTCTGTTTCCATATATCCGTGTTTTTGTTCTGCAAAAAAAAGAACATGTCCTAATATAGTCTGCATTACGGACATGGATAGGACTGTTCTATTAGGGGCCAGCTGTTCCGTAAAATACGGAACGCACACGGAATGTCATCCATATTTTTTACGGATCCGTTTTTTGCAGACTGCAAAATACACACGGTCGTGTGCATGAGCCCTTACTGTGTGGCAGTATGACAGGCAGGTCACATACAGTATATGTGTGCATACAGTCCTAGCTAACGCCTAGCTAAACCAAAAGAAAAACACGACCGCTGGATGGCAGCGGCTGCTGCTACCACCCCCCTTCCTTCTTCTGCTGCTGCTACTTCTGCGGGCTCCATTAACAGTTTTGCCACTGTCCACTCTTTTAGAGGGCCCTGGTACCTGTCTGTCGGGCATACTGTACTGTGACACTAACTGTATATGTAAAATAAGTTATTCAATGTCAATGTGGGCACCCTACTGACAGTAAACGTAGACAGCTTATTCACCCCAATTTGAGAATCAACAGAATTGCTTATCTATTAAACAAGGAGGACACTGTTTAATTACATGGCTCTGTGCCCTACACAGGGATTCATGCAAAGTGCGCTGTCTCCTATGGATCCCTTCAGTTTCAGATTACAGTTCCTGCACTGTCCTTGCAGTCTCCCTATACTCCCGCTACACTGTCCCTGCAATCTCCCTATCCAATATTCCACAATTAAAATCCTCTGGCAACACTATCCCTAGCACATGTCATGTCTCTCCCTATGCCCAGCTCAGAGTGAAATTGTGGAAACTGTGAAGGATGAGGCTTTTTAAAGGGCTGTGACATCACAGGGGATGGCTAGCTGCAGATTGGCTGTCTGCACAGCACTGTGGGTGGTCTCTTGTTCCTTTCTGCTTCTTACTTTCACTTTGTAAGACGTGTAGTCACCATTTTAGAAAAAAAAATGATTCATTACCACGAAGCACAAAGAAATTCGAATTCATTGTGAATCTGTTTTTTTCTAAACTTCAGATCAAATTCCACTTTGGATGCTTCGATTCGCTCAACACTAATGACTGTCTATGGCAGTGGTGGGAAACCTATGGCACAGGTGTCAGAGGTGGCACTCAAAGTCCTCTCTGTGGGCACCTGCAACCTGGAAAAAGTCTATGGCATACCAATAGGCTTTTCCTGACATTCATCAGTGCAGGGAGCACTATGACCAGGACCGGCAGTGCATTGAATGTAGACAGGCTATTATAGCTAAATGATAAAGTACATGGAAGATATACTATACTGGACTGTAGTATTCAGGGTAAATTGCCATGTTGGCACTTTGCAATAAATAAATGGGTTTCAGTTTGGGTACTCGGTCTGTAAAATGTTCGCCATCACTGGTCTATGGTGTCGCACTGTGACAGGCTGTGACACAACAGTCACATAAAGATTCATCCAAGTTGGATTTTTGTGCCACTGCCGTGTCAGTCGCAGCATGTCGCACCATGTCATTATAAAAATTGTCGTGCAACATTACTGCGACTTAAATGTCGTGCAACACATGTCGCAGTGTAGTCGTACTCTTTTGTCGTGTGACTTATTAGCATTGTTCAATGGCACAAGGAATCCCGGAGGCTTTGTACAATAGAGCTGCCCAGGACCCCGTGGCTCTGACTTCTGGCTCAGCTGGAACGCGTCCGTCATCAGGTTTTATAAGCACTTTTATTACAGCTTCCTCCTTTTTTTATTTAACCTCTATTTTATTACCGACGGTGACAACTGTGTACTTTAATATATTTCTTAGTCACCAATTAGTCAGCTATGTAGCCTAGAAAATAACGAGGTCAATGATATTTTATTCCAGGACCTCAATTTACAGCAAGGCTGTGCACACAGAGCCAGTAAGGCGGCACATAAAGCCCCTATAGTTCTGTATTATGGAGCTATAGGCACCACGGGGCAGATTTACTAATCCTATAGATGGCATAAACTAAGGGGATTAATGTATCTAGTGTCATTTAGCCTGTTTTAGACATTTACCCTAAACTTATTATACATCTGCGCCATTTTTATTTCTGACATTAGTAAATTTGGGCTTCTATGTGCTGAAGTCTGGCAATGGCTGACATTTACCAATGTGTCTGGTCTGTGCCAAAAATTAAAACTCGCCAATGTTTCAGTTGGTAAAATCAGGGCACATGGGTGTTCCCAGGGGACAGGGCCTATTTGTCACCCACCCCGTCTATTTTTGGCCGGGACAGAGCAAATTTGCCGGGTCTGTCTGAAAGTCAGGGACAATCCTGTCAAATTCAGGACAGTTGGCAGCTATGCAAAAATCAGTCTTTTTTTTTTTTTTTTTTTTCCACACATGCTTGACAAAGAGGCAGATGGAGCTTCATTTTGGGCAACAATCTTGTCTTCATGTAAACCAAGCAGTAGTTATTATAAAGTAAGAGAAAAGTGTCTGCACCAGATTTACCATCCAGCCTGAGCCCCTGTGGTAAATCTGCTTCAGGCCTAGACAGCCTGAGGAAAACTGGCTTAGTTGGCCATAGCAACCAATCACATTCCACCTTTCATTTTTCAGAGCTCCTTTGGAAAATGTAAGGTGGAATCTGATTGGTTGCTATGGGCATCTAAGCCAGATAATGATGTAGGTGCTGATGTACTGTGTAAATGTGTGAGGGAACAGGGTCTGTCACACCAGGGGCATATCTACAACCCCTTCCACGGGCACCAGCAAAGCTTATCCCACCCCTGTGCCTAATAAAAATATATATATATATATATATATATTGTGGTTAATAGACTTACCTAAAGCCTTATTGATACTACAGCAGCTCTCAGTTAGTCAAAGAGGGAAATATCATGAAAGGGAACACATTGGTGGGGGCATTCCTTCAAAACTTGGGTTTTTCATCGAATGGCTTTAATTTAAGGCGTATTTCAGATGTTCCACACGATAGGGAATAACTATTAGATCGGTGGGGGTCATACTGCTGGGACCCCCGGCCCCACCGATCACGAGAACAGGGTTTGCGTACCCCTCAAAGCCCCTTGAAATGAATGGAATGGTAAGTCGGACATGCCGCCCAATTCATCTCTTTGGGAGTTCCAGAAATAGCTAAGGCCTTGTTCACATCTCCGTTGTGGATATCCGTTGCCGGATGCAACAGCCTTTGTAACGGCCAAAATTCTGCATTTATGCCGGAAATTGGCCAGATCACCACCGGATCCCATTGCAGTTAATGGGGATCCGGCGGTGAAGTAGAGGATCCAACAGGCTTCCCTGTGCCGAAACAGCCTGCCAGACCTCCAAACAGAGATGTAAACAAGGCCTAAAGTCTGTACTCAGCTGTCACTGGAACTCCCATAGAGATGAATGGAGTGGCCGCCCGCGTGCCTCAGGCCCACCTGTAAAAACTTTTCTGGGGGCCCACAGTACTGCTACTGTACATGCAAATATTACCTGTTCACACAGTGGGGGTGAGGAAAGTAACTTCTAAGGTTTCCATGTCTGCCCTCGGTTCTGACAATTCATCCTGCTGTGCTGGTATTAAGTGCAAATGAAAGGAGTTTTATGTAGATGCCGATTGTGAGGAAACAAGCTTTTCCTTCCTCTCGGGCTTCAAGATCGGAAATGAAATGCTATTCAGTGACAGAATATTTAAAGGTCTACACTATTAAAGGGGTTATCCCATAACTAATATAATCAGACATCATATAGCACATGACAGTCTTTTTCTAACAAAGCTAGAACCAGCCCTGTACCTCACATGGATCCAGAGATCTCTCCATTCATTGCTCTGCTAGATTTATATCAAGCTGGCAGCTCAAGGGGCGTGTCTTTTTTTTCTGCACCTCAGGGAGCGTGTCCATTCTGCTGCAGCTCTAACCCTATCACAGCTCAGGAGGCAGTTGCATGGCCATCGACATCCCTGTCCCCCATGATCACTACTCCATCATATATCATTCATGTTAAAAAAATCCCCTGGGCACCTCTGCTCTCCTTATAAGCTGCCCTTAGCTATGGACTTTATTCTAGTGGCCCTTTAAGTGTCTAAGATTGTGGGACTGTTTCTCAGGACTGCTGCCAAGTTCCTTTCAAGTCATTTCAAGCATTCAAGTCCTCCGTGAAATCTGCCAGATGACTAATCCCATAATTTTTTCTTTTCTTTTTGCCAGGGCTGTAAAACAGTGAGTCTCAGTTATGTCCATTCTTTCACTATGCACCTATTTGTATTCAAGCAGAATTTTCCTGAATGAGAAACCAAATTAAAATGGAAAATATACTCGCTCCTTAAAGGAACACTCCATGTAAAACTCCAACCCCCTCAGTGACCTGCACTAGGTATAACACAGTGTCTACCAGTTCCTCATGGAGTCTCCCTTTAAGCAGTTTTACGTCTTTAAAATTGTAAAAACCTCCAGTCAATATAAGTTCTTGTATTCTCCACTTTTGCCAAGTTGTGATGCTATGTTGGGAGTCATCAGCTTTCTCAGAAATGGTCAAAAATATTTTTAAGCTATATTAGAAATAAGTCAATGCTTTATTTTAATTTGGTGGCTCGGGGGTTAGGTCAGTTGTCCTTGCAGTTTCGGGGGCCCTGGGTTCAAATCCAACCAAGGGCAATACTCTATGTACAACTCTGCGGAAAATAAGCAACAGAAAACTCTTTGTGTATCATTTACTAGCACACAGAGTCCATAGGACTCCATATGATGAACGTTTAGGCACTCAACGTACTGCCACATGGTGTCCTTCTCTATGTACCTCACCATTTCATTCAAAGGGTTCCCTGGGGCTTTGACTAAATCCTACATTGTAGACAACCTGTGGAAGAAGGTTTGTTTTACCACTACTTACCATTTTGTTGATCTACCAATCGAGGCTGGGCTTTCGTGATTGGGCTCTTCCAATGAGGTCTTGATCAGATCTGCTCCAGTATGTTCCTGTTCAGCTCCATAATATACATGTGGTTGAGTAGGAAGACACAGGAGCAGATCCAGTCAACACATCAGCAGAAAAACCTGCAGCCAGAGTATGGCGTTCGAAAGACCACGGTCCAGATTGCAGAATCGGCAGTACAAAGATATGGTCAAATAGTTGTGAAACGATCTACCTTCCACAGGTTGCCTGCCCGATAGGCTTCTATGGGTGCTATGTTACATCTCCACCAACTTCTATGGAGTGGTAATATGGCCATGTGTACTGTTCACCATAATACAAGGTGGAGATAACCTTCAATCTCCATCATCCTTCAATCAGATCCTGATCTGACATAGGCGTCCCTTGATCTGCCCTTGTTCTGGCTCTTTCCTGCTTAGTGATACCCATCCAACCAAAACTCCATGCACATGTTGCCTACCAAGGGCAACATGTGCATGGAGTTTGTAGACTGGGAATTTTACCAGGTCATGCAAATCCAAGGTGATTTCTAATACAAATATGGCATGTACCAGTTCAATAACTGGCACCTTCCATCATCACCCAAGCCCCAATAGGTATGAACAATCAATCAAAGAGTCAAACATTATCAGAACTTAATATGTTTTTTTTTTTTTTATTTCTCTTCAGGAAAAGGTGCCAAAAATGTCACTCAGCAAAAAATGGGCCTCTCTGAAGGAGAAGCTTTCACCTCAAGAATCGGACCAGAGCGAGGCCAACTTAGAGAATGCAGATCCCGAGCTGTGCATCCGCCTCTTGCAAATCCCGTCTGTGGTGAACTACTCCGGCCTTAAGAAGAGACTCGAGAGCAGCGATGACAACTGGATGGTGCAGTTCTTGGAGCTCAGTGGCTTGGATCTTCTGCTGGAGGCCTTGGACAGGTTGTCCGGCCGAGGAGTGTCCAGGATATCTGATGCTCTCCTCCAGCTCACTTGCATTAACTGTGTCCGAACATTAATGAATTCCCATAAGGGGATCGAATACATTGTCAACAATGAAGGCTACGTCCGAAACTTTCTCAAGGTGAGGATGTCAAGAAGTAATGCATTCATGTTCTTCTTTTTAAGGAAGAACATATTTGATGACCGTTAAATGATCTACTGTATATAGGGGATTTTTGGGAGATGCCTCTGGGTTGGTGCATAGGCCCGTGTATCAGAAGGTACAGTAACATCTATCCTTCATTCTATGTATTTTGTACATGGTAATGTAGTTCCCGAAGGCTGATCCAGAAGGCCACTGCTGCCAACTTGGTCTGTTTACAGTTCACTGGATGTCTGTGGCACAGAGTCCTAGGAACATGACCTGTCTACAGAACAGTATGCATGGGCACAATGTCACCGTACCCATGCCTGTACCATTGCTCCTAGAGATTAGTAATGAGGTTCAGAGTTTATAAGCTAACCTGAGTTCTTGGATAGTAATACATGTATGTCTAAGTTTTTATTCCTTTGGTTCATAGGAACATGTAGATGGTGAAGGACTTGTAATAAAGTGGTTCTAAAGGCCCCATAACTACTCAACAATGTCCCACAAAGTATCTGGACCTTCAGTTTGGACTGATATTCCTTGGGTCTAACAGAAAAAAATATATATTCCGTGGGTCCATCCTTTCCACCAATTTGTTGTCTATTGGTGGGACTACAGTATCATCTATTTAGGAATCATCCCATAGGCAAAAGACCCCAGTGGGAAGTGCTTTGCTTTAAAGACCACTATAAATGGGGTTGTCTTCTCTTGGACCTTTTGGGTTTCTTTACTATGTCATTGCTTGCCCAATCCGGCCCATGTGATCTTGTTATTTGCATTGAGGCACCAGAAGTTCTTTCTTTACAATGTCATTGGTTGCCCAGTTGGCTCCTTGGGGCTTTGGTGAGGCATTGGAGGTTCTTTACTATATCATTGCTTGCCTGGTTCAGTCATTGGGACCTTGGTATTTGCACTGAGGCACCAGACGTTCCTTACTATATCATTGCCTGCCCGATCCAGTCCTGGGGGTCTTGATATTTGCATTGAGACACAAAAAGAGCTCAAAATCAGCTTCTGATCTTATCAAAAGCAGAGGCTTGAAGCTCTTGGACCCTAATATAAAATTTATAACATGGCTCCCACTTACCAGGTGCCATTTATAATACTGGTGTCTTCATTTTTGGCAGAGGGGAGATTGGATGCCCCCGATCAAAAGGGATCCGATCAGCCAGGAACCACTGCTCTCCTTGCTTTACTATGCATGCCCGTATGGAATCTTTTTGTTCTAATGAAATATCTCTTCATCTTGTTTCCAGCTCTTGACACGTCCAATGTGATGGTGAAAAAGCAAGTGTTTGAACTGATTGCGGCCCTGTGTATCTACTCCCCGGAGGGCCATGCGTTGGCTTTGGATGCACTCGAACATTATAAGGTAAGTCCGTATGTCCGTTACGCAGAAAAGTAGAACATGTAAAAAAATGTGGAATGCACATGGCTGGTATTCTTGTTTCGCGGATCCACAGTTTGCGGACCACAAAACGCCAACAGTCATATGCATGAGCTCTGAGGCTGGGTTCACATCACTGTTTCATTTTCCATTCTTCTGATCTGTCAGAGGAACAGAAAACAACCCAAAAAACGGATCCTTGTGTTTTAAGCATCTGTTATGCACATTTTGCATCCATTTTAGACATTTCCATCTGAGATCCGTTATTTTAAAAAAGTTCTCAGATCTCAGACGGAAATGGCTAAGCGCTCATGCACTCAAACGTTTTTTGTTTCCGTGTCTGTTACGTAGGATGCGGACCCGTTCATTTCAATGGGGCCGCAAAAAATGCGGACAGCAGTCCGTGTGCTATCCACATGTCCGTTCTGTAGCTCCACAAATAAGATGCGAACATGATGATGAGAACATGTCCTCTTCTTGTCCAGACAAGGATAGACATTGTTGCAAAGGATCTGCAAAAATACGGATGCAATACGGCCGTCACACGGACGTCATCTGTTTTTGCAGACTGCAAAATACATACGGTTGTGTGCATGAGCACTAAGCTTGAATAGACGTTCCCCTTTGCTTCTGTAGGACAGTCTGCAGTCAGACCAATGGATGGGAATTTGCTAAACATGGTGCTGGGGAATTGCCTGTTAAGCGATTTTCTGGCATATTTGCCTAGCTGATGCTGCATTTCCCCTCCAGCACATCCTCATCGCTTTCGACCCTCTCTATGTAGTTGTAGAGCCACGTGTCATTGAATATTTCCGGAGCGTTTCTTTCCGTCCCTGGCAAATTCTTCCTTTAGAAGTTTAATGGCTGAACGCAAAGCAACGAAGAGGAAGCAACAAAACATGAATAAATGAATTAACAAAATATTACATTACTGCATATTACGCTGTGTAATCCGGGACCTGGGACTTCTCAGCACGTCCTAATTAAATACAACATGTGTTCTCCGTTCCCGCATTGATCTTCGTGTAATACATTGTGAAACAACTGGGAGACGTCGCATCCAGCAGAGGAGAGCAGCTGCTGCGCATTCCCTCTGTGTGCACTGCAGCCGCTGCTTTTACTGAGACCCTCCATCCCCAGGTCTTCAAGGTTTTGTTCACAATTTTTAGATTTTTTTTTTGTTCGTCCTCCCTTCAGCGCATGGCCCTTCGGCTGCTCCCCTCTCTTGACCCTACCTGGTGCTGCCTCACCTGGCCTCATTGGTGGTCCACTGTTGTAGATGACCTATCCTCAGGACAGATCGTCAATATCAGATCGGTGGCGGTCCAACACCCGACACCCACATAGTTTAGCTGTTTCGGGTTGCTGCTAGCCCTGGAAAGTGCGGTATATGGTGGATGCAGCCAGCTCCATCCATGGTGTAGTGGCCACGTCGGGGTACTGCAACACTTGCGACTAGTCTCTTTTTTTGACCAGTTGTGCAAAAATATTAAAGGGGTTATCTCAGAATATTGTAAAAAAAAAAAAAAGAAAATCGGACATCATATAGCACATAACGATCGCTTTCTAACAAAGCTAGAACCAGCCCTGTACCTCACATGGATCCAGAGATCTCCCCATTCATTGTTCTGCTAGATTTATATCAAGTTGACAGCTCAAGGGGAGTGTCTTTTCTGCTGCAGCTAAGGGGGCGTGTCTCAGCTCTACCTATCACAGCTCAGGAGGCAGTTGAAAGATGAAACTGAGCATGTGCGGCCATCTCAGTGAGATGGACAAGAGAGATACATTTTATTGAATAACTCAGTAGCTATGCTAAAATTTTAATTACAAGCCATTACAAAAGTATTCAGATCCAGGTGCTGGTTTGAAAACTGTAGAATATTTTTCGTGGGACAACCCCTTTAAGTCGCATGGCTAGTGTCAAAAAGTTTTTGACAGTTGGGCGGGACAGGGAAAGGGGCATATATGTTGGCAAAATAATTTTTCCTCAAAGCCTATGGCTGCCTTAGATTGGCAAAATTTATGATGAGGCACACGCACAGTCAATGGGGATCCAGCAACGCCAGATCCTGCATGGAGATGTGATGAGGCAAGACAGCAGGGTCATCATTCTGATGTCCATGGGTTGGATGAATGTTAGCACAGGTTGTCTAGGTTACTATCTAGCTTTCTTTTTTTCTATTTGATTGGGGCCTTGCTGCAATACCAGACACAGCCACTGGACAAGAGTGGTGCTATTCCTGTAATAAAACAGCCATGTTTTTACTATTTTACACTAAGGGCTCATGCACACGAATGTATTTTTTGTCTGCACTTTTTGTGGGTCGGATGTGGACCCATTCACTTCAATGGGGCTGCTGTCCGCATCCGTATATCCGTTCCGTAGCATTCACAAAAAACATAAAATACGTCCTATTCTTGTCCGCATTACAGACAAGGATAGGACTGTTCTATTATGGCCTGGACGTTCCGTTCCACAAAATGCGGTATTCACACGGCTGGTATCCATGTTTTGCGGGGTGCGCCTAGCCTTACTGCTGCCTGAGGCGAAAACTAAAACGGCGCCCCCTCATGGCAATTTCTTAACCTAACTCCTTTGCCGCAATGAAAGGGCTCATTACCCATGGCCCTTCCGCTGCCCCCCTCTTGCCCCTACCTGGTGCTGCCTGAGGTGATCGCCTCACCTGGCCTCATTGGTGGTGCCCCTCTGTTTTGCGGATCCACAAAACAGGCAACGGTCGTGTGCATGAGCCCTAAGACGAACAGATATAGGGTCTGAAGGACCTATAGGAGTCTCTTTCTTGAAATCGACCGCGCCGATGTTCTTCACAGGCTCCTTCAGAAAAAAATGAATTTTTGCCCTGGAATTAATTTACGAATGCCGTCTGTAATTAAGCAGCGTCTTGCATTAATAAGGCCGGTCTGGTCATTTGAATGTGATTATGATATTACAGTCACAACATGCAATTTCTGAACTTCTAATCCCTAAGCACGCAGCTCTGCTAAGTGACGGCTTCGCGCTCAGACATTACAAGGGCTTTGTAATTAGTCTGGATGAAACATTTGCTGTTTTTAATTAATTGGGAAATGCCACTCCACCACTCAGGTAAATCAGAATTTTTTTTTTCTTGCCGATTTTAATTTATTTGACATTTAACAAGTACAAAGTATTTGTGATGGCGGTAAAAAAATAAAAAAATCCCGCTAGCTTTTATGGGTAGAAATAAAACTAATGAGTTTGTTATAAAGTAAGTGATGAGGACGGTTCTATGAATAGTGATTAGATGGTAACAGGACTCATGAAGGGGGCGACTGGCGGTTTTGTAGCGGCGACATCATCTGTTCTCATTAGCGACAAATATCCCCCCTGCCGTTCCCTCACGGGGCCCAAGACAAACAAAGACTTGATGTCTGGCGCCACCGAGCCACTATATGGCGCTACATATCAAAGGGGGGATGCTTTTCATAGTTCTATCTCAGAACAGTACATTGCTGCCACTTGCTGGCGGTTTAGGTCAAACGTACGCTGCTGCTCCATTCAGCTCTATGGGACTGCAGGAGATAGCCAAGCGGTTGTACTTGGATACAGGGGCGCACCTAGCCTTTCTGCTGCCGCAGGAGAAAACTGAAACGGTGCCTCTCGCTCCCCAATGCCAATTTCTTAACCTAACCCTTTCCCTTCAGCCCATGGCCCTTCGGCTGCCCCCCTCTTGTCCCTACCTGGTGCTGCCTGAGGCGTTTGCCTCACCTGGCCTCATTGGTGGTGCGCCCCTGCTTGGATATCTCTAGGAGCTCGATAAAGTTGAATGGAGGAGTAGATACGCGCGGCGCCAGGGGGTTCAGCAGTAGAAAGGACTTCCAACCCGCTGGGAGGTAGACACCTTTTGGAGATAACACGATCAGGATAAGGCCTCTTAAAAAACTGAAGGCTTACAAACAACATCTCCTAGAAACCATCAGTGAAAAACGTATTGCACCCGGACTGCATCCAGATTACATCCGTTTTTCTCTGAAGCCCCATTGACTTGTATGGGGTTAGGGCTGCGTGAAAAACGCAGAATATAAAGCATTCTGCAATTCTCACTCAACGCAGAACTGATGCGTGACAAAAACGCTCATGTACACAGACCCATTGAAATGAATGGGTCAGGATTCAGTGCGGGTGCTGAGCGTTCACTTCACGCATCGCACCCGCGCGGAAAACTCGCTTGTGTGAAAGAGGGCATTTTGTCTGGATCGTGTTTGTGCCAGAAGGTGTCTACCTGAACGTCCTTTCTACTACCGCACCCATTTATCTTGACCTCCTGCGGGTTGAATCCCAGCGAAGGATCTGGTGACATGGTCTGCATTATGGACAAGGATAGGACTGTTCTATTAGGGGCCATCTGTTCCGTTCCGCTAAATACGGAATGCACACGGACGTCATCCATATTTTTTAAGGATCCATGTTTTGCGGACTGCCAAATCCCGCCAGATCAATGGGGATCTCAGCCTTTAAAGAGAAGCACAAGATTATAAAAGCATGGCTGCTTTCTCAAAACAGCGCCACACCTGTCTAGAGGTTGTGACTGGTATTGCAGCCTTGCCTCATTTGCTTCAATGGAGATGAACTGCAATACCAGACACAACCCAAGGAGAGGTTTGGCGCTGTTCCTGGAAAAAAGAAGCCGCATTATCATTATTCTATTTCACATTATCTTCCACATTGCTATCCTTTATAGTATCCTCACCAGTAATGGACTTGGTGTAACCTTATCGTCCCGCTGCTCTGATGCTTTCTCTTCCCCTTGCAGGCCGTGAAGAATCAGCAGTATCGATTTAGTGTCATCATGAACGAGCTCTCCGCCACAGATAATGTTCCTTACATGGTCACGCTGCTCAGCGTCATCAATGCCGTCATTTTGGGAACGGAGGAGCTGAGGCTGCGGGTACAGCTGAGAAACGAGTTCATAGGTAAAACCTACATAAAAGCCGTTCTGCATGTTCACATTGGGCTATCCTATATACCAGGGGTCAGCAACCTCTGGCACTCCAGCTGTTGTGAAACTATAATTCCCAGCATGCTCCATTCCTTTCTATGAGAGTTCTTAGAAGAGCAGAGCAAGTATGAATGCTGGGAGTTGTAGTTTCACAACAGCTGGAGTGCTGGTGGTTGCCTACCCCTGCTATACACGGAGGATATCTCTTTACCTTAAAGGGTTTCTGTCACCAGTTTTTTCGGTATGAATCAGGCTGACATTAGAGATGTGCTAATGTCACCTGATTCCAAATATATATCTGTTTTATTTACTGGTGCCCCCATTTTTATATAAAATGAACTTTTATTTTATGCTAATAAGGTCTCTAGGTGCAAGGGGCGTTACCCCTGCTCCTGGAGGCTCTGTTGATTGACAGGACCAGGCAGAGAAGAAACACTCCATTCACCATAGCTGGAAAGGACCTTCAATGATGTCAGGACCATGTGATCAGTCACATGGTTTAGGAGGAGACAGGCTATTTGTGTGATCCTAACCATGTGACTGATCACATGGTCAGGACATCATTGAAGGTCCTTGCAAGCTATGGTGAATGGAGTGTTTCTTCTCTGCCTGGTCCTGTCAATCAACAGAGCCTCTAGGAGCAGGGGTAACGCCCCTTGCACCCAGAGGCCTTATTAGCATAAAATAAAAGTTCATTTTATATAAAAATGGGGGCACCAGTAAATAAAACAGATATATATTTGGAATCAGGTGACATTAGCACATCTCTAATGTCAGCCTGATTCATACCGAAAAAAACTGGTGACAGAAACCCTTTAAAGACTGTAGGGGATTAGGAGAACGTGGCTGCTATCTTCCACAAACAGCGCAATTCTTGTTTATGGGCTGTGTCTGGTATTGCAGCTTAGCTCCATTCCTGTGAATTCTGCAATACCAGCCATAGCCAACAAACAGGAGTGGCGCTGTTCTTGGGGGAAACAAAAGTTGATTTTCTTTTTTTCTAATCTCGGAAATCATTAAAATCCAAAAAAAGGGGGCACTAAGTAAGTAGGGATTACTTTCTATTATAGTCCATGGGAGACAGAGCCACAGAAACCACTGATTATAAAAAGCCTTCTTGCTTTCAATGAATGGGAGCACTCTTGTATACAACCAGACTTCTGCCCCTTTCAGACGAGCAAACTCACAGCGCAACACCCAGCCTGAATTTCCAGCACTGCCGGGGGTCGCATAGCATAATATTGATTTAGGGCTCATGCACGTGAACGTATTTTTTTTTTCTGTTTTTTTACAGGTCCGTATTCGGAACCATTCACATCATTGGGTCTGTAAAAAAAAAAAAAAAACGGAAATGACTCAATGTGCATTCCGTTTCTGTATGTCCCCATGTCCATTCCGCATTTAAATGGAACATGTCCTATTCTTGTCCATTTTGCACATTGTTACAATTGATCCGCAAGAAAAAAAAATGGATGTCATCCTTTTTTTTTGTTGACCGCAAAATACATACGGTCGTGTGCATGAGCCCTTATGATGCTATGTAACCCTTAGAGGTCTGGAATGTATATGATAACACTGATAGCATTATGTCAGTGTTAGGCTCCATTCAGACGTCCGTAGAATGTGTCCGCATCCGTTCCGCAAAATTGTGGATCGGGTGCGGACTCATTCATTTTCAAAAAAATAGAACACGTCCTGTTCTTGTCCGAATACACGGACAAGAAAAGGTATTTCTATTATAGAGCCGGCCATGTGCGGAAGGCACATGGCCGGTGTCCGTGTTTTGCGGATCCGCAATCGCACACGGACGTGTGAATGGGGCCGTATCCAGTAAATTCCAGAACTGTAAGGGTTAAGCCTCATTCACACGTCCATGTCAGCGCTCAAATCCGTGAGCAGGTGGTCAGTGATGCATCCATGAAGCTGTCCGTGAAGGATCCGTATTGGGTCCGTGTGTCCGTTTTTTGCTGTCCGTGTTTCACTGACACTGAACAGCTCAAAAATAATTTTCAAATCATCTCTTCTTAATGATCCGTGAAACACAGATCACATCCGTGGTTTTCACGGACTCATTGACTATAATGGGCGTGAGGGATCCGGGAACACGGATCAAGATAGGACATGCATCTGTGCTAAAAAAAATGAAGCCACAGACCGTGATGAAACACTGATGTCTGAACACACACATTCAAATGAATGGGGACGTGTGCTGTCTGTGTTGAACACGTACAGCACACGTCTGTGAAACACTGACGTGTGAATGAGGCTTTATATAGCATCATAAATCAATATAATGCTATGTGACCCCATCCGTGCTGGGGGGTCAGGACGGGTGCTGCGCTGCGAGTCCAGAGTGTGACACCAGCTAGTCTGAAAGGGGTCTTAAGGGAGGTCATTTACAAAGACCTTTAGAACTGTTTCACACCAGGGAATCACGTGTGATCCTCCGTTCTGAACTTGCAGGAACGCACGGCACATGGCCGTTTCATGCATTGGGGACCGCAATTAGAATTTCCCCGAGAAATTTTTCATACATTTTCCAGCAAACGCATTTGAAAGAGAAATGTCTCCCTCTAGTGGTGAACTAGAGCTAAGCACCGACATGGATTTCAATTAATCAGATCACTTCCACACTACACCTGGCAAACCAATCCAGTGAGAGCCTGAGCTGCAGCAGTCTGGAAGAAACACCAGCAGGTCGGGTCTGTAAAATAAAAGGTTTAGCTACATTTTAGAAAATTATCGTTTTTAAAAAAAAAAAAAAAAAAGCTGACCATTTTTTTTAATTAAAAAAAAAAAAGCACGTCTTATTACACAGTCATTAATGGAACAGGTTGGACCTGGCTCCATCAGCTTTAAAACAAAACTTCCCACCTGCAATCTGTAACCTGGCTCCAGGTGTGTGTAGGTCATGGGCTGAGAGTCAGATCAGTCCATGGTGGGTGGTGTAATGTCCGCATGGTTCCTGAGACTGCAGGAGGCTCCATCATTTGTATGTCATGAGTCATTTGCAGCTAGGGTTGGTGCTGCCTACTGATGAACCCCGTTCAGAGTAAGTTATCAATATATTGTGCATGTGTGCGGCTTCTACAAGACTCTGGTTGTTCCTTATTTGTATCTGTTTCTAGGAAGGCTGGATGATGGCCAATATGACTAGAGGGGGATGCATTGTTACATAATTATTCGGTTTTGCAAACTAGGGCTATGAGAAAGGTGGATGATAAGTCTTCAGGCTTGTTCACACGTCAGTTATTTCCATAAGTTATTGTGAGCCAAAACCAGGAGTGGAGCCACCACAGAGATGAGGTATAATGAAAAGATCTGCACCTGTTCTGTTTTTGACTCGCACCTGGTTTTGGCTCACAATAACTGATGAAATAACTGATCAAAAAACTGAAGTGTGAACAAGGCCTTAAGGGAGCTGCAAGTGTAGATGTATTGTCACTCAGCTTTCCCAGAAACAGATCTCCTTGGGAATTGGCAGATCCAGGACCATAATCAAATTCTATGATGGCATGCACCACGGAAGCCTATAGGAGGCATTCCATATTGCATGGCATCATAATAGAAGTCTATGCTGGCCTTGCTATGCCGTCATAGAATTCTGTTATGGTCCATGGTAGCGGAAGCCATACTGGGATTCTTCAATAACACGAACTTTGGACGCGGAACTTAAAACGGTTGATGAATTAGACTAGGCGTATTGCTATTAGTCTGACCTCTGGTGGTTGTTTTTCAGTACGACAGGTTCATATTCACTTAGTTTGGTCTAATTTATTTGCGCATGAAAAATGTTGCATCTTTGCGGAGAAAAGTCGCATGTCTCCAGTCAAGTGTGACTTTTAATGCAAAAAAACTCTTCACCAATCAAAGCAGACAGAGAAAAGTATGCCAGCCCTGGGGTGGAGTAGAAATTAGACTGTTTTTTTGTGATAAATTCAGGCGTAATAAAAATAAAAAAAAAAGGCTCCTACATAAATAGATCAGAAAAAAGTTGGAAAACTTCTGAACTAGGCCCCTTTCACACGAGCATTTACACCGAAACTGTGCGGTGTCATAGGGCCTTATCACTGACCACACAGTTGTCGTTCCCATTACTTCATGATGTCCCCGCTTGCTCTATGACTTGTCCTGCAGGATGTCTTTATGTATGATTGCAGCCATTAAGCAGAAGAGACTCTTGAGACTGAAGTAAACAGATGTTTCCTTTCCCCTAATGAAGTTTGCAAATACTTGTAAAGCTATTAAAGGGGTTGTCCAGAAATTTACAATCGCTGGCCTATCCTCAAAATAGGTCATCAGTGCCTGATTGGCAGGGGTCCAACACCCTGCATCCCCCACGAATCAGCTGTTTTGGGTTAACTGTAGCGCCAGAATGACACAGAACTGGTTACTGAGGTTCTGCTCCTGCCTGAGACACTCTGTGATGGCTGATCGCAGTGTCGCAGATATTCATAGGCCATCAGCTGAAAATTCCTGGACCAGCCCTTTAATCAGATGTGTGCTACCATGTGCATCCCAGGGGACAGATGCATGCACTTCAACATTTCAAAATGAATCCCCACTCCCCCTCAGCAGATTCTTCACATGCCCTAATATCACTGAGAGCCCCAGCACCCCCATATTGTGTGCAGTAAATTTGGAGCGTGACCCTTCTCGCTGGTTGTTTGCTGCAGGCGACTGCATTTGTTTTGTAATGAAGTCGAACAGGTTCTGGGAATAAGGACTCATGCACATGGTCGCCGGCCGTGCCTGTATTGCAGCCTGCAAACAGTGGGTCCGCAATATGTGGGCACCTCGCATCGTGGATGCAGAACCATTCACTTGAAGGGGTCCACAATCCGGAAGGTCCTGCGCGGAACCCCACGGTGGCACTACTATTTTGTGGTGCGGACAGATCACGGACCCATTCAAGTTGAATGGCTCTGAATCCGTCTGCAGGATCCGCACGAGTTTTGCCCGTGCATTGGGGACCGCAAATTGGAGTCCCCAGTGCACGGAACGGCCGATCAACGGCCATGTGCAAGAGGAGGACTAAGTCCAATACATTATGGGGTATAGGACTATTGCACGATGCATATTCAGACCCAAAAATGAGGTCTATTAGTACAAAGTAACGTTACTATCCTTCTTATGTATTGCAGGTCTTCAGCTACTGGATGTGTTAACGAAATTAAGGTAATTATGTAAAAGGCTTCCATAACCAATGAGTGTGCTATTACCAAAAAGAATGTAGCAGAGCTGAGTTTTTCTGATACTACTCCTGGTGATTCAGCTCTGCTACAACTGTGTATGATAACGGGCAGTGGAAAATATCAGGAAGGTGTCATAATAATAATAAAAAACATCATGCAGTGTATTAAAATATTTTAAAAAAATCTATATAACTACATAATTTTATATATTTATGGAGTCCTTGTGAGGTAGACAGGGGTCTTATTAAATCGGGTGACGCCCTTGTAAGACCTAGAATAGCAGTCACAATGGTAGTCACCCAGAGTCACACACAGCAGACACTATTAGGGTTCATGCACACGGCCGTTAAGCGGCCGTTCCGTGCATTGCGGACGGCCATTTGCGGTCCCCAATGCACAAGCAACATTCGTGCGGCAGCAGGGAGGGATCGAGACCCATTTAAGTTTAATGGGTCCGTGATCCGTCCGCACCGCAAAAAAAAATAGTTCTATTTCTTCATGGTGCGGAGAAACGGACAGAAACTCCACGGAAAGCACTCCATAGTGCTTCTGTGGGCTTCCGATCCGTGCTTCCGTTCCGCCCCGCGTCTCTAGGATGGTGGACCCATTCAAGTGAATGGGTCTGCGATCCGTGGTGCACACAGCCGGTGCCCATGTATTGCTCACTTGTGACTTTTTTTGCAGCAATTTTCAAGTGATATTGAGTAGCTGTACCCATAAAGGTTTACAAAAAAAATCTACTTTTTTTCCCCAAACCACCTGCCCACATGTTGTCTATCCTATTGCCGCTCACTTACGTTCACTTCAATGGAGCTAGGCTGCAATACCAGATACAACCCATGGATGAGGCACTAATTTTGGAAGACGATGTACATGTTTTTCTAATGTTGGAACCCCCTTTTATAAATGACCCTATTAGTAACCGCTGAAGGTCACTACGATGGCAGTCAGATGTATCATCTCTATTGCATTCACTTAACTCTATTGGATAAGTTCTTGTTGACTTCCCTTTCTTCACTTTTGGTTCAGGGATCTGGAGGATGAAGACTTGCTAGTTCAAGCCACTGTTTTTGAGGAAGCCAAGTCAGAGGATGATGAGGATCTCCTCAAGATTTACGGAGGGATTGATATGAACAATCACCAAGAGGTTTTCGCAACACTCTTTAACAAAGTAGGTATATTCTGCTCTGTGGTTTATAGGATCTTCTACAAAAAGACCCAATCTTGAAGAACTCATTGCTGAGGTTACATGACATTGGGAGGTTCTTGATGGGAAAGCAAGGATCACTACTGATCAGATGTCCCATTACTGGAAGGACTTCAAGAAGTATAGTGATGTCCACCATTTGCTGTCAATGGAGCAGCCAAGCTCAGCTCCTGGACCCAATACACAATCTATATTAGGAACCCACTAATAGTCATATACCAGAGAAGGTCCTGCTGTCCTCTTAGGTAGCAGATGCATATATGACTATTTTGGTCATTAATAGAAAATCTGAAGGGAAATCATCTTTATAAACCTTCTTGACACTTGGGGAGTGAGTAGGACACTGGGTTTATACTAAATTTAGCAGGGAATATGAAATACATACTGTAGATACAAAAGTTATCCCTACATAATCTGGTCAATCTCTTCTCCATTGATACATTTCCTTGGCCAATGGTCTGTTTGATCCATCATACAACTTTGTGAAGTGCACCATTTCTTTGGGACTGTTTTTATGTCTGTTTTTTGGTATCTTGCAGGTGAGTTGCTCACCATTATCAGTCCAGCTGCTTTCCATTTTGCAAGGTCTTCTACATTTTGATGTTTCACATCCTTCCAGCCCATTACTTTGGGAGGCCTTGGAATTCCTGGTGAACAGAGCTGTTTTGCTTGCAGATGACTGTACGTAATTCCTACAATTCATCAAGATCATGTTTTGCTTACATTGCATGGTACTGTAGTCTAATCACAACTTATTTTCTTCATTCCTACAAATAGGCAAAAGTAACAGCCTTGAGGAGGTCATGGACAGACTTTTAGTTTCCAAGAAACAAAATAAACAAAAAACCAAAGATCAAAATGTCGAGAAAGTACACAAGAGTATACAGACAGACAAACCCAAAGAAGAGCCTTGTAAGGCACATTCAAGCAGTCATAAGACGGCCGAATCCCCAAAAGGTTTTCAGGAGATGACAGTTTCAATGACTGAAAAGACTTCACCAACTCTTTTATCTGGAAGCCCTCCCCTTCCTCCTCCTCCATTGCCTATGGACCAGTCTACATCATCGTCTCCTCCTGTTTCCTCAATACAGGTGTCGCCTCCACCACCACCACCTCTTCCTGGTTTGGATGGATTTCCATCTCCCCCTCCTCCCCTTCCAGGTGCTTTGGCATCACCTCCACCACCTCCTCCTCCTCCACTTCCTAGTATGGGGGTCTTGCCTCCTCCGCCACCTCCGCTTCCAGGCATGGGGGGAATGCAACCCCCACCACCACCTCCTCTTCCAGGCATGGGTGGCCTACCACCCCCACCACCTCCTCTTCCAGGCATGGGTGGCCTACCACCCCCACCACCTCCCCTTCCAGGCATGGGTGGATTTCCACCCCCACCACCTCCCCTTCCAGGCATGGGTGGATTTCCACCCCCTCCACCACCCCTTTTTCCAGGAGCTGGTGGTCCACCTCCACCACCACCTCCACCAGGAATGATGCCGCCGCCACCACCTCCAGGAGGCTTTGGTGAGGAAATTATTGTTGCACGTGTCGATTATTCTTTGGGTTACGCAAGACCACCCTTCATCAAAGTCAACAAGCCATCATTAAAAATGAAGAAACTAAACTGGCAGAAACTGCCTCCCAACGTTGCTAAAGGTACTGTTTCTCTTTTGTGTGTTTTATTTCCTTTTATATATCAGAGGGTCCATTATTTGTTATGGACAAAAGTCTCAAAGTCACAATTATTTCCCTTTAAGATGGCCAGTCTATGTGGTCTTCAGCAAGCACCATTGTAGAAACTCCAGAACCCAACTACTCCAGCATTGAGCAGCTCTTCTGTCTTCCACAAGCCGCAGTCAAAGACAAAACGGCACTACCAGTAAAGAAACCACCAAAAGAGGTACTGTATCCCCATCCCTGGAGTATCGCAGTAACGTCTTCAGATGTTCATGTTTTATATTTTATCTTTTTCCAGGTTTCATTTTTGGATGCGAAAAAGAACCTCAACTTGAACATATTTTTGAAGCAGTTTAAATGGTGAGTCAGGGACTTATGGGTTTACAGAAGACCAATTTTTTTTTTTTGCAGTCAAGTTCCAAGACCTAATTAATGGCAAATATACAACCCCAGGGGTGTTGTGGTTCCTAACCTGTTCCTTAAATGGCACATCAATGAAGGAGGCCTTCTTACACATTTTGCATTGGGCCTAAGAGCTTCAAGTTACTGAAGTTTTATTTGTACTGAACAACTGTGGCCCGGTATACTGTTTCCCAAGGCCCATTTATCTACAACATGTCCTACCGCTATTACTAGAAGCACAGATCAATGTGGAATAGGATACCAGGTATACTAGTGCAAGCCCTTCCTTTAAGTATCTGTAGAAATTGACTGTATTCTTTGTACCCTGGACAGTTCCCTTTCTTGTAATCCCATGCCTGATACCTGGCTCCGTTTTTTTTGTTGTGTTTTTTTCATTTTTTTTTTTTTTTTTTTTGGGGGGGGGGTTTAGTTGATTTTTAAGTTTTGTATTTAGTTTTAGTACTTTATTTGTATCCATGATTTTTGTAAACCTTTTCTTTTTATGTAGTCCCAATGAAGAGTTAATTGGACTCATTGAAAAAGGAGATCGCTCTAAGTTTGACATTGAAGTTTTAAAACAATTCCTCAAGCTGCTTCCTGAAAAACATGAGGTAAGGGCATGTATTATCTATTGTTCTTCCTGGCTGTAAAATAAAAATGCAAAAACAGCCACACTTGTTTTGATCTTGGGTTTACATTTAATTGTAAGGCAAGTTGTCAAACTACCGGAGAGTGTGCAGAAAGGGTATAGGAGACGCAGTACCATTGCTGTAGGTAGGGATCATACTATTTTTGAGTATATAGGGGTTTAGGACTTTTATCAATCCATAGTTATGGTTTTCATACGGGTCCTGGGGCCTGAAATGTCTCCTATGTCCGGAATATAAAAACTACACACCAGACTACAATGGACTGACGCTTGCTGGTTCATTGCATTGCATCTTCCATGCACTTTTCTAGTTCTGTGGAGTCACATAATGTATCACTGTGTCCCCATTAGCTGTCTGCAACTCTGAAAAGGCTTTAATGACTTTAACATGTTGTGGAAGGTACTGATCATTTTACTCCTGGCTGTATGTCTCCACAGAACGGGGAAGACATTTATCTTCCGTCTCCCATTTTTGGTACTATTGGGGGATTTTAAATGGACAAAAATTGTATCACTATAAAAACACAGTTGGGGTATTGTACTAAGGCCTCTTTCATATGAACAATATGGACTGTGTTGAATTTTTTATTTTTTTCTGCGATTGTGTTCAGTGTGTGCATTTTTTGTATCCAGATTAGGCCTCTTTCACACTGGCGTTAATGGTTTCAGCAGGACGTTCTGCCAGTCCCCATTATAGTGTATAGGGCCAGATGGACTTCCGGCAGCACACGGTAGTTACAGATCCGGAAGGCTGTTACCCTGCCGGAACCATTAACGCCACTGTAAAACAGGCCTTGTGTGTGTTTTTCACGCACGTGAAGGAAAATTAAGTAGTACTCAACCATAGCAACCATCAGTGAAGAACACATTGCATCCAGATGCCTTCAGTTTTTCACACAAGCCCCAATTACTTCTATGGGGCTAGGGCTGCATAAAAAATGCACATTATAGAACATGTACGCCCATGTACATAGAGCCATTGAAATGAATGAGTCAGGATTTAGTCTGGATGGTATCTGTTCACACCAGGTATCGCATCCAGATGGAAAACTCGCCCGTGTATTAGCCCTAATTCCTTATAGATCTGTCTGAAAGACGGGTTCCTTTTAAAACTTGCTTGTTATTTGACTTTAGGTCATCACTTTCTGATCAATGGTGGCACCGGCGAGCTCAGTAGCCTCCCCAAAGCATCACAAGCACCATACGTCGTATGGCATCCAAGCTCCATTCACTTGAATGGGACTGAGGTGCACCTAGGCCATGTGATAGGTGAACGCGAGGTCACTGGCCAAGGCAGAGACTGCAACACCCACTGGAGCACAGCAACCTCTTCAAAACAGCTGATTGGCAGGGGTGTCGGGTGTCAGATGCCCTCACTGATCTAATATTGATGCCTATCCTGAGGATAGGCCATCAATGTTGTCTTCCCAGTAAACCCCCTTTATCAAACCCCCTGTATCAAACGCCCACATGAAATCAACATATGAACAAAATCACTACCTGTACGTTACTCAGTTTTTGTTTTTTCCACCAAATTTTTGTTACTACAACAAGAACTGTCATTTTTATATATATTACTCTGACCTCATACAGAACAATACACCAGTGTATGGACTAATACTAATACTCTCCTACATACATGTCAATAAGGACTGTACTTTTTGTTTTTAGGTAGAAAATCTGAAGGCTTTCCAAGAAGATAAATCCAAGCTCTCAAATGCTGATCAGTTTTATTTGCTGCTTCTTGGTGTTTCGAAGTAAGTATTTTAGTAGTTATCATAATGTACAACTAGCTGAAGGTCTTCAAAAGGACTGATGGGCAAAAATTATCACCGTCCCATAAGATAAAAGTTTTAAAAGTCACACTACATCTTGATCGTCCATTTACCACATGCGTTGGGAAAGGTCCCAGTGTGCCTGTGAAATGGACCCAGTAATGAAAAAAAAAGTGCCACAGTCAGGGCAGGTATAGGTTAATTCGTGGACTGCAGGCTCACAATCAACTTTACAGCCAGCGGGGGTGTTCTCACATTAAGAAGAGTGCTCCTCTGCCAGCACTGACACTTTACACTGCGATGAATCGTTGTAGCACCCTGCCACTTTCTGCCACGCAGAAAGACCACTTCTGCTGGTCTCTGGGAGACTGACTGTGACCGCAGCTATCTAATGACAACGTGAGTCACAAGTCTGACAAGTATACCGTCAGCAGGTCGTATATATAAAGTAGTGGAAATCGCATCAATCAGTTTCACACAACCATCACCGCTAAAACATAACCTTTATTAGATACTTATGAAAACGTCTATGGGGATGAATCGTTGTATGGTTCTGTTTTAACAAACGTGCTGGGGGTTTCATTGCAAATACAGTAAACAAGCGATCAAAACCCAATGTCAAAAGACCCTAATGGATTGCAGAGATTTTTTTCCCCACCCAAAAAAGTGCCACTTTTGTTCAGGGTCAGACTTGCCCACCAGAGGATCCCTAGAGTGGGCCTCAGCTATGGTGCAATAGTGAGCCCCAAAATCCCGGGGTTTTCTTATGTAGTGAACCTAAGGATACAATTTTATTCAGCATATTCAATTCTCTTTAAAGCTATCAGCTCCGGATTGAATGCATGCTGGCTTGTGAAGAATGTAGCCTCCTTCTAGAAATGCTACGACCAAAGGCGGAAGTTGTCATTAAAGCTTGTGATGGTAATTGCCTGTTTCATGTTATGTTTTCCAGTTATTAGAATGGGATTCTCCAACTCTTGTCAAAAGATTGCCTATCCTCAGAATAGGCAATCACTGTCTGACCATTGGGGACCAATGCCCTACCGATCAGCTGTTCTGCAGTAACCTCTGTGCCAAAATTCTGGTTACTGCAGCACTGTTCCTGTTGTAGTCAATGGGAGTAACCAAGTCCGTGGACTGCACAATGGATGGAGCTGTGTAGTTGCAGCACCAGAGCTATTGCAGAGCAGCTGATCGGCAGGGTTTCGGGGTACTTGACCTCCGCTTATCAGACAATGTTGCTCTTTGTAAGAATAGGCCATTTCTTGTAAAGGAGTAGACAACCCCTTTAGTGATGGTATAGTGTCACATAGCTGCTCATTTTTAATTACTTTTATTTATTTCAGAAATTCTTGACAGCCACAGGCTTCCGGTCTTCTGTCAACTCGTCTTGAAAGTTGGGAACTTTTTAAACTATGTAGGTATCGGACTGCCTGCGCCTCTTCATAACTTCTAGGCACCCTCCGCCAGCCATGGGGCTTTATTAATACTGGCGACTAAAACGCTGGTCTTAATAAATGTGCCCCATATTATTCTTGGAGTTCCTTAAATTACTGTAATGAGAGAACCCCTTAAGCTTGTAGTTAAGTTAACCATTAACATATAAGCCTGTAATATATGTTCTGTTTGTCAGCCTAAGCATTACTTTGCTTCATGCAGAGTTGAACGCTAAAATTCTGTGGGGGGAATTTATCATTAGGAGAATATTTGAAGTCAGTTTTGCTTGCATCTATGTTAGAGTACTTTGTGCCACATTTATCAAACGTCACAGGTTGTTTGATAAATGTGACTTGTCCTTAAACCTAACACTTCTGTCTGGAGAAGCTACTCCACTTTTCCTACTCCACCCTCCTCCTGGAGTGAGATTGCGACTATTTTGCGACTTTTTTAAAAAAAGTCGCAATGATAAATCTGGAGTGAAACTCATTAACATTGCTAACCACACCCACTTTTCCACCCATATTACAAACTGGAGTGAGTGGTGTACACATGCAAAAAGTCGCAAAAAATTGCGCAAAAAAGTCGCAAAAGCCCTATCGTGCGACTTTTTGAAGACAGAATTCTGGAGTGAAGGTGTGATAAATCAGGGCCCGTCTGTTTGCAGCTACCACTAGTAGCAGCGTAAGCATATAAGCTCCCCCTAGTGGTGGCCACATGCATACAAAATTGTATCATTTAACTCTGCGCAGAAAAATGGAGCCCCAAGTGCTAGAAATTAATCTGCATGTTATAGAAAACATAAAAAAATGGCGCTAAGTGGACAAAACTAGGAAAAATCCTGATATTATTTTCATCTAGGGAAGTCATACTGGAAACGCCAATGGCTTTAAGATAAGTACCTTACTGAAACTGACCGAGACAAAGGCCAATCAAACCCGAATTACTCTACTGCACCATATCTTAGAGGTAAATTCCGTTCATTCTTTACATTATGTATTTGTAAAACATCTAATTATGTATTATGTGTGTGTGTGTGTATATATATATATATATATATATATATATATATATACACACTACATAATATGTACATAACGTATTTTCTTATTTTTCAAGGAAATTGAAGGAAATTATACAGATCTTCTGGAGCTTCCAAATGACCTTGAGAATGTATCGAAAGCTGCTGGGTAAGAACAGAGCAGAGTCTATAGCTTTTACCCGAGCATGTTCTCTAAAGTAGAATGTGTACAATACAGTAATATAGAAATTTATTAAAAAATATATATTGCCACACACCAGCCCACAGGGGCAGGTATGTTGAGCTAGAGGGAACGATGGGAGTAGCAACGTGGGTGGTTGAAGTCCTCACCTTGGCTGTTTCCTGCTCCAGCACTCCCCCAGACGGCAACCTTTTTTCACCCTGGATTTTGAGGTCTCATGCCCCTGAAGCGGTAGGGTGCATGGCAGGAGAACAGGAGTTGGGGCCAAATAAGGAGACAAATGACCAGCTTAATTATAGTAAAATATAGTGTCTCCTTTACTGAATAATGATGGGTGTCACAGTGCAAATACAAGCTATTAGGCAAGTAGGCAAAGTTCTCAATTCTATGGTGGTTCTCCCTGAGCCTCTTTCTATAGGTTCAATCAATCTTCCTGAATGACTAAAGCGATGCACTTTCTCTTAATATTTTTCTGCAATGCCCAACTGGAGACCAGTTCGTCTTAGTACTGTGGTGAGGGCCAGAGTGCCTACAGGGAATGCAGTGGTTGCCATCATGCATGGGCTTGGGTGCCTGAGGGGCTTGAACGTCCCACTGCTACATAAGAATATCCTGCATTATGAATTGCACATATAGGTGGGGATCCCATTGTATATTTTGCATTGTAGTCCGGAGACTTCCTCCTTTTAAAAAGTCACCTTTTTATATTTTTCTCTTTCAGAATTAACGTAGAAAATATTTACTCTGAAATCAGTCTCAATCTAAAAAGATTAAAAGAACTACAAATGAAGATCTCCAAGTCATCCAGTGATGTGAGAGAACAGTACGAAAAAGGTGTTCGGGTGAGTTACATAGTTTATAAGGCCGAAAAAAGACATCTGTCCATCCAGTTCGGCCTGTTTTCCTACAAGTTGATCCAGAGGAAGGCAAAAAAAACCCTGTGAGGTAGAAGCCAATTTTCCTCACTTTAGGAAAAAAATTCCTTCCCGACTCCAATCAGGCATCAGAATAACTCCCTGGATCAACGACCCCTCTCTAGTAACTATAACCTGTAATATAATTACCTCCAGAAATACATCCAGGCCCCTCTTGAACTCTTTTAGTGAACTTACCATCACCACCTCCTCAGGCAGAGAGTTCCATAGTCTCACTGCTCTTACCGTAAAGAATCCTCTTCTATGTTTATGTACAAACCTTCTTTCCTCCAGACGCAGAGGATGTCCCCTCGTCACAGTCACAGTCCTGGGGATAAATAGATGATGGGAGAGATCTCTGTACTGACCCCTGATATATTTATACATAGTTATTACATCTCCCCTCAGTCGTCTTTTTTCTAAAGTGAATAACCCTACTTTTGATAATCTTTCTGGGTACTGTAGTCCACCCATTCCAGTTATGACTTTAGTTGCCCTCCTCTGAACCCTCTCCAGCTCTGCTATGTCTGCCTTGTTCACAGGAGCCCAGTTTTTACCAGTCACAAAGTATTGATGGTCTATTCTCAAGACAGGTCGTCAATATGGGATTGGTGGGGGTCCAACTCCTAGCACTCCCACCAATCAGCTGAGGATATAATGCTTTGCATTGTATAGCAGCCCAGGCCCATAAACCTGAATGGCTGCCCATAGGCCATGTGACCAATGAACAGGACGTCGCTGGCCTAGAAAGAGGCCGTGGCTTCATCAAACAGGTGCTGGGAGTCAGATCTGCACCGATCAGATACTGATGACCTATCCTGAGGATAGACTATCAATACTGGACTCCCAGAAAACCCCTTTAAAATGTAATTTCACCATTCAGTCCCATGCAGAGAGACAAGTATTGTATAGTGTTCTCCAGTTCCTAGCCGTACTGTCCAAAAGACCTTCTTAAACCCAGAATGCCTGCTCTCATGTCTTCAATAGCTTGATGTATGTTATTGCAAAGTCTCTTAAATCAACGAAAAATATAGATCGATAATTATCACATGCAATGTTCTATTTCTAGGACTGTTTTGATGCACTGAAGGACTTGGAACTACAGCTGGAAGACCTTTCACAGCAAAAAAAGAAACTGGCAGATTATTTATGCGAAGATCTGACAAAACTTTCACTGGAAGATACTTTTGGAACCATAAAAACATTTAGGGACCTCTTTCTGAAAGCAAGGAAGGTTTGTAGCCTCATAATTATCCTATAGAGAAACTAACACATTGGGAAATTCAAGAAAACATTGATGAACAACCCCATGGGCCTTAGTATGGTCCTCTCCATTATCAACAAGTTAGCATGGAACATAATTGGTTTGGCCTGAAAATATGTATGTATTATTATAAAACCTAGTAAATTGAGCTAAAATTGTGCAAAAACACTGTAGGAAGATTGTCATTTTTGACGGTTTGCTGGAAAGATCTGAAGATGATGTTCAATCAATCTTCTCTTTCTTCTGTGACAGACTACAAGATGATTTGTGATGGGGAAAGTGCCTTAAATATGTAATTGTCAATGGTTTGCGTCACCAGTTACACCTCATCTTTTTGTATAATTAATTAGGAATTTTTTTTTGTTGCTTAGGAAAATAAAGATAGAAAAGAGCAAGCGGTAAAGGCAGAAAAGAGAAAGAAGCAACTCGAGGAGGATGAAGCAAAAAGACAGAAAGGAGAGAACGGGAAAATCAGTAAGTTGGAGCAGAACTGTCCACGAGATGGACCCAACGGGACGTTGGGAATATTTGCAGAATTTGCACAATGTACAGTACAGACCAAAGGTTTGGACACACCTTTTCATTCAAAGAGTTTTCTGTATTTTCATGACTGAAAATTGTAGATTCACACTGAAGGCATCAAAACTATGAATTAACACATGTGGAATTATATCCTTAACAAAAAAGTGTGAAACAATTTAAATATGTCTTATATTTTAGGTTTTTCAAAGTAGCCACCTTTTGCTTTGATTACTGCTTTGCACACTCTTGGCATTCTTTTGATGAGCTTCAAGAGGTAGTCACCTGAAATGGTTTTCACTTCACAGGTGTGCCCTGTCAGGTTTAATAAGTGGGATTTCTTGCCTTATAAATGGGGTTGGGACCATGAGATGTGTTGGGCATAAGTCAGGTGGATACACAACTGATAGTCCTACTGAATAGACTGTTAGAATTTGTATTATGGCAAGAAAAAAGCAGCTAAGTAAAGAAAAACGAGTGGCCATCATTACTTTAAGAAATTAAGGTCAGTCAGTCAGTCCGAAAAATTGGGAAAACTTTGAAAGTGTCCCCAAGTGCAGTTGCAAAAACCATCAAGCGCTACAAAGAAACTGGCTCACATGAGTCACCAGCCTCAGAAATCGCAGGTTAACAGCAGCTCAGATTAGAGACCAGGTCAATGCCACACAGAGTTCTAGCAGCAGACACATCTCTACAACAACTGTTAAGAGGAGACTGTGTGCAGCGGGCCTTCATGGTAAAATAGCTGCTAGGAAACCACTGCTAAGGACAGGCAACAAGCAGAAGAGACTTGTTTGGGCTAAAGAACACAAGGAATAGACATTAGACCAGTGGAAATCTGTGCTGTGGTCTGATGAGTCCAAATTTGAGATCTTTGGTTCCAACCACCGTGTCTTTGTGCGACACAGAAAAGGTGAACGGATGGACTCTACATGCCTGGTTCCCACCGTGAAGCATGGAGGAGGAGGTGTGATGGTGTGGGGGTGCTTTGCTGGTGACACTGTTGGGGATTTATTCAAAATTGAAGGCATACTGAACCAGCATGGCTGCCACAGCATCTTGCAGCGGCATGCTATTCCATCCGGTTTGCGTTTAGTTGGACCATCATTTATTTATCAACAGGACAATGACCCCAAACACACCTCCAGGCTCTGTAAGGGCTATTTGACCAAGAAGGAGAGTGATGGGGTGCTACGCCAGATGACCTGGCCTCCACAGTCACCAGACCTGAACCCAATCGAGATGGTTTGGGGTGAGCTGGACCGCAGAGTGAAGGCAAAAGGGCCAACAAGTGCTAAGCATCTCTGGGAACTCCTTCAAGACTGTTGGAATACCATTTCAGGTGACTACCTCTTGAAGCTCATCAAGAGAATGCCAAGAGTGTGCAAACCAGTAATCAAAGCAAAAGGTGGCTACTTTGAAGAACCTAGAATATAAGACATATTTTCAGTTGTTTCACCCTTTTTTGTTACGTATATAATTCCACATGTGTTAATTCATAGTTTTGATGCCTTCAGTATGAATCTACAATTTTCATAGTCATGAAAATACAGAAAACTCTTTGAATGAGAAGGTGTGTCCAAACTTTTGGTCTGTACTGTATGTTAAACCATTTTCACTGGCAACAATTGAATTTTGTTACAAGGGGTGTCTCACACTGTCAGACCCTGTCTATATGTCCTATTAGGGCTTGTTTTCAGGAACAAGCCACCATACAAGGTGGAATGTTTTAGAAATTCTTCTGATTATCAGAGAAGATTTAACTATTTTATTTTGTAGATTCATCCTGAAAGTTGTCTACCACCTTTCAGCTGAGGTTTTAGATATTTTTCTATGACCATCCAATGATCTAGAACAATTGTGCAGCCAGCCCCTGAGGAGCGGATGGGTGTGGTAGTGGCCCTGATGAGATGTTGTGTCATGGCGTTCTCCCTCATGATCGGTGCAGTGGAAATGTAGCTTGAAGAATCGGGCCAGAAGTGAATGTATAACAGTCTCTTTTTATTTAGTACAAGATATAACCTGCGGTACATCCACTAGCAGCAAATTCAAAGTGCCGTTTCTGGCACCAGTTGAGAAGGTATGGTGGTAGGTTGGATGGTTGTATGTTGACATTTGTGGGTATACTGACATTTGTGTCCTGTGTATTGTAAGGTTCAGACTTGAGCTTTGTCTGGCCTAGTGATGGTCTAGGTGATGGGTGTCTGAGCTGTAGTCCCTCACCTTGCAGCAGTGTCTGTCAAGCTCTATTTTGCAGATCACTCTGCTGTCTTTTCCCTTAGGTGCTTTCTGGAACCTGAATTTTGCTGGTCTCACAGAAGAATGATGTAGTTCCCAGGAGTAGAAGCTCTAGCATGTGCTTCCACTCCTCTCTGTAGCTGCACAAGAACTCCCTCTTCTGGAAGGAAGAGGAGGAACAGGGTAGTTAGCCCTGTTCCTGCCAGCCATTTACCAACCATATCTTCCCTTACTGGAACTTATGGCCAAATAATATGAAATATCTAACCAACTATATACAATGCAATTGCAGATACCCCCAGGTCTTGGTTTACTACATAGGTTAGTACCGATAAGATTCTATTGATGTTGGATAGTAAGGTACTGAATTTACCAAAAAGCACATATTGACTACTGAATGGATTGTATGATGAAGGTTGTTAGGGCTGGATGAATAGTAGTCACAAAAATACTTTGTTTGGGACAAGTACCATCAAAGGACCCCTTCCTATCATACATTACTTACATATTATTTTTATCTATGTACACTTTTTGTATTAAAAAATGTAATTTTAGTGTGATTTTCATATTTTTCAGCCTTTTTTTTCTACGTTTTTATTTTGTTTTTGCCATTTTTTGTAATTTACACAAATTGCATAAAAAAATTAACCAAACTAATAAATGTTGTCCTTTTTAAATTTTTTTTTTTTCTTTCATTTTTGGTTGCAAAGTTCGGAAAGGAGGGCCCAAGTTAGAAGAAGGTTGTATCATTGATGCTTTACTGGCCGATATCAAAAAAGGTTTCCAGCTCCGCAAGACTGCGAAAAGCAAACCGGAACCCGAGGATGCTCAAAGGAACTCGAGTAGCGAACTAAATGGTAAAATAACTACAGCTTTTCCCAAGGGGCCGGCGTGGTCACCTATGCGAATGCATCTCTCAAGCTTGGCTTTCAAAAAAGACTAATCGCTTTGACCCTGCTTCCTCTGGACTGCATGCCTTCCGTTCCCTTTACTAATTCTTTCGAAAAATTTTGCTTTGTTTAAAGAAAAAGTAAAAGTCCATAAGCAAAGTATTTCTGAAAAAATGCTTTGTCTTTTGCATGTACTTTTGTTGCTAATTTCGTTTTGCTTCTTTGATCCTGTTTTATACATGCTAACCCTGTACATAATGCTGCATGATTTAAATGTGCATGAGATCAGAGATTTATTTTCTTTTGTTTTCCTACTTTGAAAAAAAATTTTGAGATTGAGAGCACTTATATTTTCAAAAAAATGAAATTAGTTGTCAAATGAACATGTGTTGCCTCTCAGTATGACCTTATTTATCCTATGTTGCCGTAGTAGGTTTTACGTCTTAAGTACTTAGAATGATATTTCGCTTCTCGCCCCTGGGCCGTTTTCAGGTAGCTGTAGAATGGGGGGTATTTTCACGTCCATTTTATGGCCACAATTCTACTAAACCGTATCGTGATCGGAGTTTGGTTCAGTCAAGCTTCAGGGGTCATGGTCTTCTTAGAAACCCAAAAATGAGGCCAAATAAGGTTAATCTAAAACAGACCTTATGGGCTCACTTAGGGGTTTTCTCATTTCAGCAAATGGTATTTATCATGTAGAGAGAGTGAATACAAGGCACTTACTAATGTATTGTGATTCTCCATATTGTCTCCTTTGCTGGCTTGACCACATTATACACCGCTAGTTTCCAGGATTTACGACCACCCTGCAATCCAGCAGTGGTGGTCACGTTTGCACACTATGGGAAAAAGTGCCGGCCTCTCTGGTGGCTGGGACCATGGGAGTGTGCATAGACTGGCGTTTTTTCCATAGTGTGCAAGCACGACCACCAATGCTGGATTGCGTAGTGGTCGTAACCCCTGGAAACAAGCAGCATATAATGTGATGGAAAAAGGAATGAAGTCAGCAAAGGAGGCAATATGGACAATCACAATACATTAGTAAGTGCCTTGTTTTAACTTTCTCTAAATGATATGCCATAGAGTCCTTATATCGTAAGTGTGGTTGTGGTTGTGCCTGGTCCTGCAGATAGGTTGAATGGAATTGAGCTGCAGTACCAGGCACAGTCGCCACTGTTTGAATGGCACCATGCCTGTGTAATAAATGAAGGTTGGCCTGGTCACCAGATCTCAGAAACCCCATTTAATGTTTTTTTCCCCCCTTCCTCCTCTTTTATGATGAAAATCCCTGAAATCAGTATGTAAAAATATGGAAGACAGTGTATATTTTTTGTAAAAGTCAGGTTCCAATACATATCGTGAGTGCAAAACGGCTTATACATATTGACAGCAAATGCTGTATTAAAAAAAAAAATCATGTAAGATTGTATGTCATGGTTAGTCACCATAGAACTGGGAATTTTTGTTTAATTTAATGAAAGGTAGGCCAGACCTCCTATACCAAAAAGGAATAAAATTATTTTTGCTACTTGGCCCTTACTGCTTTTTTTTTTTTTTTTTTTTTTTTTTTTTTTTAATTTTATTTTACTAAGACTAATTTCCCATGAGCGAGTTTTCCATCCAGATGTCTTCCAGATGTTTTTTGTGTGCGGACAGCATCCAGACTGAATCCTGACTTAATTTCAATTGCAATGGGTATAGGCACAACAAAAATTCCCGGCATGTTCTATATTGCCGCACACAGACAAAACTGATTAAAAAAAGCATCAGACCCTGACACATCGTATCGCTCATGTGAAAGAGGTCTTATTGTAAATTTTATGCTTGGAGC
This sequence comes from Rhinella marina, assembly GCA_900303285.1. Taxonomy (NCBI): domain Eukaryota; kingdom Metazoa; phylum Chordata; class Amphibia; order Anura; family Bufonidae; genus Rhinella; species Rhinella marina. The sequence continues at coordinate 568,366 of ONZH01026646.1, forward strand.
AGGCACCTTGCATGAGTACTAATGACTAATTTTTATCCAAGTTTGTGAGTAGTGTGCATGACTAACATGTGTCAACTAACCCAGTGGAGAAGTAATCCTAGTTATTCACATGCATGTGTTGCTTTTGACGTGAAGACACCTAAAAGTAGTATCTGATCCTATTTTACAAAGGCAAACCAGGGCAAGTAAAGGATGAAGACTCCAAAAAGTTGGATGGTATAAAAGACTCACCCACTGCTAATAGTAAAGAAAACGCCAAGCTATCTCCTGCCATTGAAGCCAATAATGACCAAAGGGACCTGCCTCTGGGTCAATCATCAGATAACATAGTTGTAGCTGAAAATACATGTAAAGCCAGTCAAGCTGCGCAAAATTGTGCTGGAAATAATGATAAAAAAGAGACCTTGACCACTCCCAGTGCCCAAAATATGACCACAGAGGCTTCTAGTATTAATGTGGACAAAGAGAGTATTCCTGGAAATGCCAAGCAAGAATTCTCTACCGATTCTGATGCCCCAACCAGTGTTGTAGCCAAAAATACAACACATCCCCAGGATATTGAGGTGCCACAGAATTCCTTGCATGAAATTGAGAAACCTCAATGTCAAGCCGATGAAGTAGACTCCAAAAGCACAACGTTTTTGAAGGATGTTCCTCATGACCAGAATAATGAAACCGATAAACACTCAGCAACAAAGGCAAAAACATTGAGTGACTCCGTCCCGGTTTTAGATGGAGGGTCAGTTGATGTTTCTTCTGAGAAAATGTCTTCATTGGCTGACAATTCTGTTTTAGTTCAAGATGATAAGCAGGATCAGGTGTCCTCAACAGACCAAAAGGAGAAAATGGATGGTTCCCCACTACATGGGAAGAGTGAGGTTGCTGGTGTCTCCAAATCAGAGGAACAGAATGGGACTTCAGAAGATTTATCTTCAGTGCAAAGCAAAGAGATGACTGATGAGTCCACATCCATCCATACTGCTGGGACCACTGATAAACCCCCACCTGTCCAGAACAATGGAGCCACTGATGTTCCTCCATCAGTTCAAAATGATGAAACTACAGATGTTTCCCTTCCAGCTCAAAAAAATGGGTCAGTTGAAGGACCTTCACCAACTAACAGCAAAGAACAACCTGAAGCCGTCCCTCAAGCCAATGAAAATATTTTAAGTGATGGCTCTATGAATAAATCATATGAAACGACGATGGATTTAGAAACTTCAGCTGAATCAAAGGTCAAAAGGAGCTCAACAAAAAGTAAAAAGAAAAAAAGGAACTCAAAAAACATAGAAGGTAATTTCTTACAAAATGTTTTAGATTTTTTTTTTTTCATACTATATTATTTTAGGAGCTTAGTTATTTTGGCCTACAATACCAAACCATCTGCTTACAGTAACTTTACACTTTCATGGACTTAAAAGATACAATTCTGTCTGAACAAAGCCACCACTTTGACATTTAATTGTGACTAAAAAAATATATTTACTGATAACATAATTATGTGCTCATCAGCTCCTTAACCAGATCAATCCCAGAGACCCATTTACAGTGATGAAGACCAATGGCACACGTTGGAGTCCCCATTCCCCTCAAGTGTTATATACTATTTTTTTTAAATTGATCCTCAATTTTAATAAGTAGAATAGATATGATGGGGCAAAATTACTAATGTCATCATCATTTTCCCCTCTCCATAGAATAGGAGATAAGTTTCTGATCAGCACTTGGACCCAACGCCAATCATGAAAATGTACACCATGTGTTTCCCTGTTTGAATCAAACAGCTGTCATTCAACTCTATGGGACTGCCTGAGATAGCCTAGTACTGTTAGTAACCTAGTTTATAAGGCCAAAAAAAGACATCTGTCCATCCAGTCGGCCTGTTATCCTACAAGTTGATCCAGAGGAAGGCAAAAACCCCTGTGAGGTAGAAGCCAATTTTCCTCACTTTAGGGGAAAAAATTCTTTTCCGACTCCAATCAGGCATCAGAATTACTCCCTGGATCAACGACCCCTCTGTAGTAACTATAACCTGTAATATTATTACCTCCAGAAATACATCCAGGCCTCTCTTAAACTCTTTTAGTGAACTTACCATCACCACCTCCTCAGGCAGAGAGTACCATAGTCTCCCTTCTCTTACCGTAAAGAATCCTCTTCTATGTTTGTGTACAAACCTTCTTTCCTCCAGACGCAGAGGATGTCCCCTCGTCACAGTCCTGGGGATAAATAGATCATGGGAGAGATCTCTGTACTCTGTACTGTATTGCTCAGCTTTAAATCCCTTATCCTCTATTAATAGTGAGATGACTCTGCTAGTGCTGTCCCAATCTACATAGGGAAGCTGATGAGTGAGCCGCAAAAAACAGGATATGTCGGCCTAATGTGAATGTTCTAGTGGTCAGTGTGAGAACATACAAAACCAAAATTCTTAAATCTATAAATTCTGGCCCTTTTTAAAGACACTTGCATCTAAGTAAAAGTGGCCTATTCTAGGCCCTCAAACTACTCAATATGTCCCAATTAACCTTATTTGTCATGACAAACTGCTTTAGGGTCTAATAATGTATGTCCTTTTCTGGCACAGTATCAAAGGTGTTTTTCAGGATCAGAAACAAATTAAACTACCCCACTCTTGTCCATCGGCCATGACTAATACAGCAGCTCGCACCCTTTAAAGTGAATAGGGCTACATTACAATATCAGAGAGGGCCCATGGACAGAAGAAACACTTTCTTCAAAAAAAGTCTGTTCCTGGACATGCTTTTTAAGCAATTCTAGTAGTAAGTAGCAGGTGCCAAGCATTGCCTTGTGATTTGAGGGACTGGACCATTTTTAGAAGTTCTAATACCAGATGTCCTATAGATACTAGGTTGATTAATACAGTATATGATACTTGGACGGTTTTCCTAACACCAGTAATGTAGTAATTGTGTCTTTAGCAATACTCAATTTTCTCTCTCACAAAACAGAGATTGGAGTTGACTCTGGCACACACAAAACAAAGAGTTGTGTGGTACAGTAAGGTATGTATGGATGTAAAGCCGGCTTCATGTCAACTAATGTCACATACGTCCACAAAAACTCACTCCATACCCTTCCTACAAATGAAATGACCAGACTAATCATACCCTTGCGTGTCCGGCTACTTGTATCCTATGTGTCTTGATTACGTGACTTATAAATTAATTGATGCTTATATCTGTCTCCTTCTCCCAATCAAATGATGATTAATTAAGTGTAGAACGGCCAGTGGGTGTGATGGCATCTCAAGAACCTAAAGGCTATAGACAACTTCAGGGCAATTTCTTTATGATTGCATTTTACTCGTTTTGGGCTACAAACCATTTTTGCAATAGGTCTCTATCAAAAATATTTAACAGTTTTTGTGATAAAAGGATTAAATTTCAGCCTCATAAACACTCATTTAAGCTATGGTATGTTATCAGTTTGATAATAGATTAGCTATAATGAGAGTTCATGAGGTCAGGAGATCAGAGATAAGAGCTATACATGACCCATCAGATTGGGACTCGAAGTAAACAGAGTCACATCTACAAATAGACTAAAATTTAACCTCTGTATCACAAGAAATGCTGAAAATGTTTTAATAAAGACCAATATGAAATATTTTTAGCCCAAAATGAGTACAATACAATAATTTAAAAAAATTCCCCCAAAGATGTCCAGCCATGTTATGTAGGGTGGTGGTATTCATGTAAATGATCTGAATTCACTTGGAATTTCTAAGTGAATAGCTAAACTTCCTTAATATAAAATAATAATATGGTTCTTTAGGACACTCACAGGGTGATGGGGAAAATTCTCTTTTTTTTTTTTTTCAAAAATTGTTTTGCATGGATGTTGAATTGTGAAACTTGCTTTTACGTTGAACATGATTGGGTGTCCCGATATTGGGTAGTCTTGATTTTTATCATTTTATAGCCAAGTACCACCATCTTGGCAAAACAGACCTTACGTTTTAGACAACCATAAGGTTTATGACTACATGGTGACTTTGGTCAAGTGACCTGTAGATCATAATGTTGCATTGTGAAATTGCATCTAGCATGTCCAAGTGGTTACGTTGCGGCACGCAACATAACAAAAACTGCATCATGACTCATGACAAAAATCCAAGCCTGCTGGATTCTTGGTTGAAAGTCATGTGCAACTTTCCTTGAGACATTTTGGTTGTTTGGGGTTTTTCTTGTTTTTTTTTTTTTCCACAACCAAATCAGAAATCTAAACAGTCACCGGACAACAAGCCAAAATTTTTTTTTTTTTTTTTTCCGGTTGTGAGGCATGTCTGAGACTTGATGTGACAAAAGTTATGTAGCCCTAGCCTAACCAGGCCACATTTTAACGTCCCACAAGATATGGATCTTCCACAGTTCAATACCTCCAAAATTTGATCACTGTATAACCCTGTGATGATTTGGGTTTGGTTCAGTAGCATCATGTAACGTCCACAGCAGGTTTTCTTGCAGCTTTTTGAGCCAAAGCTAGACGTGGATCCAGGAGGGCAGGAAAGAAGTTATGTTGCTGACACATTTTGAATCAACCTCTGACATGAATGCTTTCTAAACTTTAATGGTGTTTTTGCGTGCGTGAAATAACCCTAATGCAGACACTCAGATGGGTCTGTTGAAGTGAAGTGGACCTTAGCTTTTCTGACCATAGACCCATTAGTAGTGAACTCCTTTCCATAAACCGCTTAATCAGGAAGAGGCCTCATATACACAGTCAATGAGTCCCATTGCCGAGACCTGTTCTTTTTGAGTGCTGGTGGTGGTTCCAACCATCAGGCCCCTACTAATGTGACTTTTATGACATATGATTGACAAGTCATAGCCTAGTAAACCCCACTGGCTCGTTCTACTACTATACATAATATTCATTGTGTGTCAAATTTCAGATTATATTTCCCTTTGCTTATACTTCCAATGTTCCAAAATGTTCAGTGTTGACATCTTACGTCTACGTAAAACAGTATCTTTGTGTTTTTGTTTTTTGTTCTGTTTAATCTGTATCATGGAAGCAATGACCCTATTCTACCTATGTCAGTTGGCCATGCCCCCAAGATGAGCGAAGATGGTAAAACTATAATGGCCATAATGTCCCGCTACTACCCATAGATTCCCATTTTACCTAAATTGTAGAATTCAAAAAGTATTAAAGAATTTACTGTAAGTGCTCATTCACACGACTGTATAAATGAGTCTGCATCTGTTCCACAATTTTGCGGAATGGGTGCGGACCCATTCATCCGTTGTCCCATTCCGTGGCCCTACAAAAAATATAGAGTATATCCTATTCGGACAAGAATAGGCATTTCGATAATGGGACGCCCGTTCCATTTCGCAAATTGCGGAACACAAGCAAGCGGCATCTGTGTTTTGCAGACCGCAAAACATGGCACTGTCATGTGAATGAGCCCTAAGGGTAACAGTTGGCTTAGATGTCTATTTCAGTGACATACAATGGACACGGAAATGTGATCTAACTCTGCTCCAGTTCCCGCTGCACTCCACTTCCTGGTCCAAGCTCAACTCGCAGGAAATGGCTGGAAAAGACCACCTTACCAGTCACTGGCTGAGATGTGTCATCATTGTGGCCAGCGATCGGTTTAGTGGGCGTTTCCATCAATTTCATGCGTGCTGGACCAGGACTAGCAGATGCAGTGCAGCGGAGACTGGAGCAGAATCGTAACCCATTGTGGCCTTTTCTTTTTTTTTCTCTTGTAAATTTCTATTTTTGAGCCTCAAGACTTCCACATGCAAGGCAATTAGTTTACATGCAGTACTTTGCAAAGCCACATACTGTATAACACATGGCTTTCAATACCGACAAAATCTGTTCTGCTGTCTCTGCCCCAAAATGTTGTACACATGGTATGTCAGACTGGCTACAGCTTTCGTACTGGTTCCCCTTCAGTGAAAGGTCATACTGAAAAGGAAGAAACTGCCAACATTTCAACATATGAGCCAAGTGAGTTTACAAATGAATGGGAGAACCCTGCTCCACGATCCAGCAAAATTGTCATCTTCTGTTTTACCAAATGTCTGTCAAAGTGGATCTGGAAGTTCTGGGCTGCTCCGATCATCGGGTTTATAATAGCTGAACGTTTGTTTTCTGATTAGTTTCCCTTTATTCCATTATAGGTTTCAGAACAAAGAATATCCCCAAGCAGTGAAGACCTTGGAAAACTCCTGACATCTGTTCTGTTTGCTTACATTTTGAATTCTTTAAATGCCTTTTGAGAAACTGTATATATAACTTTTTGATTTTTTTTTATTCTCAACTTTTTGTATATAGCGTTTTAATGTTCTTTCTTTATACGGATCTCTTTAAAAGTGTTTTGCATATCTAGACATGCCTTGCCTATCATGTATAGCAAAAAACTCCTAACAGTAATGGAACTTGAAAGGCGATGTGTATCTCTATCTACATAGTTACCAAAAAATGAAAAACCTTCTCTCGTAAAGTCTTTTGTATAAATTCCTTACTGCAAATTATAAGAGCTTGATGTTACAGTTTGGTTTCTGCATGGTAGAATCAGAAGGCTTTCGTTAAGATTTGAGAGAGTTGCTCCTTTTGGCAAAACTTATCCCCTATGCACAGGATAAGGGATAACTATCAGCTCGATGGGGGTCCTACTGCTAATTATGAGAATGGGAGCCCCATACTCACTGCAGGCCCCCCTGCTGCTCCCCTGAAATGACCAGAGTGGCTGGTCGCAAATGCTTATTCTACAGGAATGTATACAAAGGAGCAGTCGCGTGCATCGCATGTCTGACCAGCCACTCCAGTCATTTCAGGGGAGCAGCAGAGGGCCTGCAGTGAGTACTTGACCGCTCCTGATATTTATCCCCCATCCTGTTGATTTTACTCTAACTTGACCCTTGAGGTGTTGCCTTAAGCATGCATGACATTTTCTACCCTGTATCAGAAACTCATGGCTGCTACCATATTCATGACCATGGGCAACATAAATGGGTTACTGGCAAGAAGAAAATTGCCCGAAAATATATAATCAGGAAGTGAATGGTGGCCAAAAACAATTGGACCTAGGTAGACCTTTTGTGAAGTAAAGTAGACTATATATTTTTCTTAACATGGGTAATCAAGCCAGGGAATATATTGTGGAAATGTTCACAGATGGCATTGTATGATGCACCATCTGACTACTTTGTCTCCTTGCCTAAATTCTAGGAGTACCATGACCAGAAATGGTGGCAATTTGGAGGTTTTTATGCTTCCTATAGAAGAATCTATGGTAACTTTAGAATGTTTTTCGAAGACTTCATTGACTTTAAAGTTACCTCTGGGACTTGGTTGTATCTGGGGCCATTAGACCACATTGGAAGTGAGATAAACAATTTTCTAAATATTTTGCTTTGTTTTTCCAAATTTGAAGGGGGGGGGGTCTAAACTCTCACATGGACGTGTAACCAAAAAAGTATATTCTACTACTACTACTACTACTCTGCAGTTGCATACGTTAAGGTATTATCAGCCTTAGGGCTCATGCACGCAAACATATTTTTTTTTTTGTCAGTGTAGGTTAATTTTTTTTTTGCGCCCCCATATGCGGAACCATTCATTTCAATGGGCCGCAAAAAAGCGCAAATGACTGTCTGTATCTCCTCAATTCCGTTCCGCAAAAAATAAAACCTGTTCTGTTCGTGTTAGTTTTACGGTCAAGGACAGGCATTGTTACAATGGATCCGCAAAAAAATGGGTGCAATGCGGGTGTCACACAGATGTCTTTTTTTTCTGTTTTGTTTTGGGGGGGAGGGGGTTTCTTGTGTCCGTGACTGCAAAATACATACAGTCGTGTGCATGAGCCCTTATAGTGGTGGCAGGGGAAGATTGCTATACTATAGTAACTGATCGGGAAATACTTAGGACAATCACTATATTTACATAAGTATCTGGCATTTAAAACAAAAACCATAAAGTTTTCAGGTGATAAATTGCACCTCATATAATGCACTATTTGTAAAAGTAATGAATGTCTAATGAATGAAGCATTACCACTATGATGGGCATGGCAGAGGAGCAATCCAAAGAACCTGTTTGCATAGCCGTATGTGAGGTTCTGCTTCCCCATCCAATTATAATGGGCAGTTCAATGCATTAAAGTGTATAGGCACCCCAATATTTTGGCTCCAAGACATGTTATAGGGGGGGCATGCAGTTTTGACCAACGTTAGTCTCAAGAATGAAGAGGTTGTGGAGTATTTTTCAATTCTGGACCCTTTCAGCTTAAAAGTTATTGTGTTGACCCATCTGGACAACACTTCCCATACACCTGATTAGAGCTTAGAGACGTCATAGATAGACGCCCCCTTACTTGGGACCCTCCATACTCTTACTGAGCCTTAGCAAAGAGCTATGGGCTCAACACGGCCATGTGTTATATGGTCAGCCAATCATTTGAAGAGCTATAGAGGAATTGATCAGCCGCACAGTTTTCCCTGGTTATATTAATTAAGCGCCAAGGTAAGCGAAGATGCAGCCTTCAGCGTGGCTTCCTTCTACGAAGGTGTTGTCCATCTTATCTCTCCTTTTTTAACTTTCTCCCCTTTATCACCTTTATAACTCTCAACAGTGATCTGATTGGTTGGGACTGTAAGTTCTGCTTGCACAACGCAATTCTGAACAATCTTAATAATGGTCACATGTGAATCTGCAAAACAACTGAGCATTGTAGATAAAATTTAGAAAAGTGTTCTATGCATGGGGCATATAAAAAAAACATTGGGGTGCTCTGTATTGCCAAAATAGAATAGCAGAAATACATTTAGGCTTTTTACTTTAAAGAGGTTGTGCCAAGTTCTAAAGTTTACTGTGTTCCCCCAAATCAACGGAACGGCAAATTGCACATGACCTCTGCCGCTCCATTAATTTTCTATGGGACTGCTGGAGAAGGCCGAGCACAGAGTGCAGCTACCTCTGGAAGTCCCAAAGAGATGAGCGGAGCAGCAACATGTGCAACCTCATGATCACTGGGGGCCCCAGTAGTGGGATCTCTGCTGATCAGATGGTTCTTGTCTATCCTTTGGATCGGGGATAACTTTAGAACTATGTGTAAGTCATTTAAAGCAGAAAAATCCAATTTCATAAAGGGATATGCTATCATTTTATGATCATGGGGGGGGTCTGACCTCTGGGACCCCCACTCATCCTGATAATGACATGGCCTTGGCACTAATATAGGACTATGTCGCTCCCTGTCACTTAGCGCTGCAGAAAACTGAAGCCTGCTCTGTACACTTGAATCGAGGTGTCCTGTAGCTCCCAGCAAAGAAAAATGGAGAAGGGCCTCTTCTAACATGGATCCGGTCATAAGACACAGGGCACCTGCATCCACCAAGAGAGATTAAGGGTGATACATACTCCTTTATTATATATCCTACGCATAACCAAGAGTTATACCTTACTGTACAAAGGCCAGTAAACTCTTTGACGCAGAACAAGTTGTTCTTCTAAGCACACAAAACCAATGCATCTCCTCTTTTCTTCTCCTATTCACCTGACTTGGAGAATATAAGAAGCATCATCATCCACATAGGACCTTCTATCACTTCAGATCTAAATAGAACTGCCCTAAAGATTCTTATCCCATATGCTGCACCGGCCTGGTATTATCTACTAATTCTAGAAGTATATATAATTATCCAATAAAATGTAAAATAGTTGCTTGTTTTGTATATATCCGTATTTTGGAAAAGATTTTTTTGATTTGTAATTGTTTTTTTTTTTCAAAGTGCAAACTGCCTATTAATAAATTATTTATTTGCAGAACATTGGTGTTGATTTATTGCCTAACATTGCATCGAGAGAGAGATATTAGATGGATATCTATTAAATACCGTATTTTCGCCTGATAAGATGCACCCCAGGTTTTAGAGGAGGAAAATAAGAAAAAAATATCTTTCATCAGACCTTATATCAGATCATCAGATCAGACCCCCATAAATATCAGGACATTGGATTAGACCCCCACATCAGATCAGACCCCCATCAGACCTCAGATCAAGCCCTCCATGTCAGACCCCCATCAGACCTCAGATCAGCCCTCCATGTCAGACCCCCCCATAAGACCTCAGATCAGCCCTCCATGTCAGACCCCCATCAGACCTCAGATCAGCCCTCCATGTCAGACCCCCATCAGACCTCAGATCAAGCCCTCCATGTCAGACCCCCATCAGACCTCAGATTAAGCCCTCCATGTCAGACCCCCATCAGACCTCAGATCAGCCCTCCATGTCAGACCCCCATCAGACCTCAGATCAACCCTCCATGTCAGACCCCCATAAGACTTTATATCAGACCCCCATCAGACCTCAGATCAGCCCTCAATGTCAGACCCCCCCCCCCTTCCCAATCAGAATTCCTTGCTAGAACCATCAGACCTCAGATCAGATTAAAATAAAAAAAACTCCTCTTACCTCTCCTGCGTCCTCTCCACCTCTGGCAGTGTTCGCACTTTCCTGTCTTCTCCAGCCTGTGCTGTACTGTCACCTGACTGCGCGCAGCATCAGTTCATATTGCGTGCACTACATCCTGATGCTGTACGCTTCACTCCCTGCTCCTGGGACCTAATATATACTAGTGAGCGCTTCCACTTTTGGGGGAAGAAAGTGCGTCTTATAAAGCGAAAAATCAGATAGATAGATAGATACGAGAGACAGATACCTATTAGCATGGACGTACTCAAATCTCATAGGGCCCTATAGTAGAACTTAGTATTGGCCCCCGGCCCCCAGTAGAAATGAGTCAAACACTCCCAGGCAATGCAAAGTGTAAAGCACAACTCCCCAGGTTTCTGTATAATTTATTACACATTTTTTTAAAAAATTTCTTCCTCTTAAAAAAAAAAAAAAAAAAGTAAAATCACACTCCTTCTCACCCACTTTATCTGACTTGTTGGATGTTGGAAAAAATGGAGCAGGTGCTTCATAAATATGACACTAATTCTGAATATCTCATTGTATTTACACCACACAACTGGTATAAAACATTGATAAATCTGCTTCCCTTCACACAATGTTATAAAACTGTCTGCCTGCAGCCGCCACTAGGGGGAGCTCAGTCCACAGGAATGTATACAGTTACAGTGAAAGCTGTAGAATCTCTAGGCACTGAGCTCCCCCTAGTGGCGGATGATGCAAAATGCAGTGAATCTATGTTGGGAATGGGAGAAGCAGTACAACACAGGGTCCCATAGCTGTTGCGTGATTTGTCTCTAAGGCAGGTACACCACATGATATTAGATAGATAGATATTAGATGTGATTTATTGATTAATTAGATAGTACATAACTCCAGTTTATCCAGAATGTTCCACTACATTTCCCAGCACCAGTAAACAGTAGAACCTTTTGGGAAAATGCAAGGGGAGGCTTTGTGTAATCAACCAAAGGTACAGAGCTCTTTCTCTTTTATCTTCAGAAATGAGGTTCTGCAGCAGCTGGGACTTACATGTTACACTACATTGACCCATTTTCTCCAGAACTTTACAGAACATACATCAGCTACAGCTGAATCTGTCTTAGTAAAGTCAAGAGCAAGCATCATGTCCATCAACCAGTGGATGAAATTTTGATCTTTCTTCAACTAGAGGTTCCGCAGCAGCATGGGCATGTACAACCAGGTATGTAACGTGCGCTTACTGCATGTTCTTATAGTCTTAGAATTCACAGCACTTTATGTTGTTTGTTACGTTTGTTTGTTTTTTTTTCTGTCTTTTTGCTTTTTTTTTTTTATATTTATCTTTTTGAACCACAATAAATAATTGCCTCCAGTCACTTGCAGAAGTTGCCAGCCCTGCCTTGAGCACCTGCTCTCCTCCATATTTTCAGCACTTGGTCCTCTCCCCCCTCCCTCCTTCCTTCCTTCCTTGGCACACATATCTGCTCTTCCCCCTCCCTTCTCATTCCCTCCCCTGCCACCCCCCTCTGTCTGCCCCTTAGCTCCCTGTCACCAGTGTGTCTTGTGACACTGAAGTAGGGCACACACAGCACAGCAGCCACTCAGCCCTGGCCATGTCTGGCACACGGTCTTCCAACGATCGCAGCACTGCAGGGGGCCACAAGAGACCACGGCATGATTTGGGCAACAAAGTGATTGTCGTCTTGGGGGCTCAATGGGGGGACGAAGGGAAAGGCAAAGTGGTTGATCTGCTGGCTACAGATGCCGATATTGTCTGCAGGTGTCAGGTATGTGGCCAAGGTGGGAAACCACTAACTTAAAGGCCCTCTTCTACAGGGACTTCTAGCTTTAACCCTTTCTGTTCCACACCATGTTTATCTTAATCGAGGGAGTTCTTACAATTACTTTTGTATTTATTGCTGTGCAGTGTTTAATGTTCTTCTGTGCGTATTTTACACAGGTTTTTATTACACATTTTTTTGTGTATTATTTTTGGTGCATTTTTGTGTGTTTTTTTCTTTCATTTTCTTAATTCTGTGCCCTTGATATCACTTTCTATGAGCCATTGTACAATGTTATCATTATGTAATCTCCCTGTTGCTAACTTTCACTGGGCTTGCGTTTCCCAGGCCGTAGAATCAATCATTAATTCCAGTGCCGTGTGTGTGATTTTCAGCCTGGGTAACTCTCAGTTATCTTGACCTAAAACAAACATTTATTTTTGAAATATGATCCTTTGCAACCTATCAAAATCCACTATTATATGGAATTTCTTTTTTTCCCCTGGATTTGATTCAAAAATTTTTTTTTCAACTTTAGGATTTTTGACCTATAATTCTGTATTTTGTTAATATAAACTATGCCTATGGACACCTTCACGGTTAATTTAAAGGGAGTCTTTCACCTGTTTTTCACCTATATAACTAGGAGCAGTGCCCCACAGAAGATTGCATACACATCCCAGACATACCTGTGTGCACTGTGTGTGTGTATTACATGTCACATCCCAGACATACCTGTTGGCACTGTGTGTGTCACATCCCAGACATTACATGTCCAGGAAAAGCACTTTTATTCTGCTGGAAAACAGCTCCCAAGTGCCCAGCTCTGCTGCTGCAAGTGCTCAAAGCAAACCAGACTGAGGGGAGGGCTGCTTTAGCTGCTCATATCTTGGGATTGATAGCAGATAGAAAAATGGTTCTGCCCTTCTTTGAAAGCTGACATTCCAAGCTTTCAAATGATGCCAAACCATTATATCCAGTATATCAGAAGATATAGCTAGAAATCAAGTTGGGAGAGAAAACTGTTTTTAGTTTCGCTTTCAGTTGGGCACTTGGGAACTGTTTTCCGACAGAATAAAAGTGCTTTTCTTGGACATGTAATACAGACACACAGTGCACACAGGTATGTCCGGGATGTGTCTGCAATCTTCTGTGGGGCACTGCTGTTAGTTATATAGCTGAAAATGAGGTGAAAGACTCCCTTTAATCATTGCATTTTACTCCTTTTCAATCATTTTTTCAATTGGTTTTTTATTCAAAAGTTTCAACAGTTTTTCTTCTACTGCCTTCACATTGCAGAAAGTTGCCCACAGTAACCAGTCAGAATCTAGCTTTTATTTTCCATGGGAGCAATCAAAAATAGCAACAATGATGATTGTTTTAAATGGTTCCAACTAATGACATCATATAGGACATGACAATCTCAAACAAAGCTAGAACCAGCCCTGTACCTCACATGGATCCAGAGATCTCCCCATTCATTGCTCTGCTAGATTTATATCAAGCTGACATCTCAAGGAGAGCCAGGGGCGGATTGGCCATAGACCTTACAGGGAAATTTCCCTGGGGGCCACTGCCCTGGGGGCTGCCTGGGACCTCCTCATGGCCGGCCAGTGGATGTTTTGGGCATTAATTTTGTGCTGCTGGCAGTATTTTGTGATGGACTGTGGTATTTGGCTCTGTTAGGGTGGTATAATGCGCCACAATATGATATTGCTGGCCCTGTCTTCCATCAATTTGGATCTGACTTCAAAACAGGGCCACTTTTAGGATTTTTTCCAGGGCCACTTTAAGTTCCCAGTCCGTCCCTGAGGAGAGCGTCTTTTCTGCTGCAGCTCAGGGGACGTGTCCATACTCCCCCTATCACAGCTGAGGAAGTAGTTGAAGGATGAAACTGAGCATGTGCGGCCTTCTTAGTGAGCAGGACAAAGAAATAAGAAAACAAACAAACAGCAGGTGGCGCTATACAGATACATTTTATTGAATAACTCCGTGGCTATACTAAATTTACATGCAATAAGAAAAGTATTCAGACTTCCTGATCGTGGTGCTGATTTGAAAACTGTAGCATATTTTTTGGGGGACAACCCCTTTAACGCGGACAACAACGCTGCTCTTTTGAAAACTAGTTCTTCATTTGCCTGTATACAGTGGCGGGATAATGCCTCCAAATGATGGCCAAACAGTATCGTCATACAGTGACCAGTTCAAACTTTCAACCACTCTTGTATTAACTGTATCCATTTTTTTTGTAGATAATGGTGGAGGTACAAGCTGCCAGACCCCATTAGAAGGGTTGTCTCCCTTCAGTAAGTGGCATTTATCTTGTAGAGAAAGTTAATACAAGGCACTCACTAATGTATTGTGATTGTCCATATTGCCTCCTTTGCTGGCTGGATTAATTTTTCCATCACATTATACACTGCTTGTTTCCATGGTTACAGATCACCCTGCAATCCATCACTGGTGGTCGTGCTTGCACACTATAAGAAAAAGCGGCAGCCTCTCTGGTGGCCAGGGACCATGGGAGCGCAAATAGGCTAGTGCTTTTTCCTATATTGTGTAAGCATGACCACCACCGATGGATTTCAGGGTGGTCTGTAACCATGGAAATGAGCAGTGTATAAGGTGATGGAAAAATTAATTAGTAAGTGCCTTGTATTAATCTTATGTACATGATGAATGCTATTTGCTGAAGTGAGACAACCCCTTTAAACAGGCTCTGTCACTAGTTTTCAGCATATAGCATGAGATATATAGGCAGATAGGGCTCATCACCCTTTCCCCATACATACCTTTATTTCCCAGAAGGAATCAGCCATTGTGCAGGAAAATCCACTTTTAAAAATATGTTAATGAGGCATCGGATCACTGGGAGGCGTGTTCTAGTCTTCTGAGCACCGCATCTGCGACGCCCTTCTTGCTACTAACGCTGCCCTACATGTTCAAAAAACACCGCCCTGCCGGATGATGGACAGTGCTAGACTCTGCGGATCTAGCGCTGAAATCCTGCGCCTGCGCACTCACTTGTTGGCCGGCGCGTGCGCACTACGCGCCGAACTCTGCAAGCCCTTTCTCTGTAATGCGCCCGTGCCAGCCAACTAATGAGTGCGCAGGTACGGGATTTCAGCGCTAGACCACAGAGTCTAGCTCTGTCCATCATCCAGCAGGGGGGCGTTTTTTGAACATGTAGGGCGGCGTTAGCAGCAAGAAGGGCGTCACAGATGCGGTGCTCAGAAGACTAGAACACGCCTCCCAGTGATCCGATGCCTCATTAACATATTTTTAAAAGTGGATTTTCCTGCATAATGGCTGATTTCTTCTGGGAAATAAAGGTATGTGTGGGGAAAGGAGAGCCCTATCTGCCTATATATCTCATGCTATATGCTGAAAACTAGTGATAGAGCCTCTTTAAATATATGATCGTTGGGGCTCTGACCACTAGGACTCCCACCGATCAGGAGACTGGAAGTCCCTGAGTCCTCTATATGAATGACGTGGTGGAGCATCACTCCATTTGTTTCTATGGGACTGACAAACATAGCAGAGCAATGTAACGGTGGTCATGTATGAGCACCACGGCTCATGATGGGTATGGGTCCCAGCAGTCGGACCCCCAACAATCATACATTTATTAGCTCTTCTGTGGATAAGCGGTAACGGTTGTTAATGGGAAAAGTAGGTCATTCTATCCAATAGCATAAAATGGTTCAGAAAACACCAGTTAAATGTAGAAAAAAATGTTGTTATAGTGACTCCTTCTTATTAATACTTGTCTAGACACCCTGGCAGAGTACGTGGAGATTCAGAAGTGGCAAGGTGCCATTTGTGCCTGTCTGGGTGTATTTCTAAAAATAATTTAACGGTTTGTGTGCAGACATTTTCCAAGTGGAGAAAACACAGGAAACATCAAGTGTTCCTCCTGTCATTGCTCCAAAACTACAGCCCCTATAACTTATTAATACATTGATAGCAATGGAAGCTATTGGGGTTGTGGTGGTTTTATAGCTCCCACATTTAGACTGATTATATCCTATCCTACTTCTAATGCAGTGGCCAGGTTTGGAGTGGGCCCAACGCTACATCGGGTCCCCCAGACACCATCGAGGGGGAACCACATGTTGATGCTCTCTGAAGGCGATAGTAAGACGTGGTGCACCCCAAAGAGAGATAAGTTCAGAGACTCAAGGTCTGCAGTAAACCAGTATGGTTCTTTACTGGAGGAACTCAAGTGCAAAACAATACAGGCAATGCACTTAGTAGGCTTCTCTAGTCTCCTTCCTGGCAGAAGAAGGTCCTGTGCTGAGGAAAGGCCTGAGCTACCTGTCCTTCTCTCTCAAAAGGCTGGTTCCCTCTCAGGGTCTGTGGCTCAGTCTTCTGTCTGGCCCTCTGGTCAACGGGCTGGTGACCCAGAGTGTGTGGCAAAGTATCCTCATCTCAGCATCTTCTTCTGGTCACTCGTATAGTCTGGCAGAGTGTCTTCTACTAAACACTGGTCCCTATCTGCAGATCGGTAGAGTCTCTCCTGCTAAACACTGGTTCTTATCTGCCTACAACTAAAGGATCAAATTGCTCTTCTTATATACAGTTTCTCATTGAGCTAGAACTTTCTAGTTGGAGGGTGGCGTGGAGAAGTATAACCTAAACAGAAACAATGTTGCAATTCCAGTCTGTCATAGACTTTTGTATAGCGTTTCAGTACAAGTCTATGGGAATGACTAAGTGGTTTTTCCAGATGTAAACAACAGAGCTAAATCAAACAGTCAAAAGGTCAATGTTTCAAGGTTTTTCCCTCTACAACTTTGCATAGTCCCTTATAGTAACTGTGGAAGATTTCAAACATCTCAGTGCATAGATAGAAAGTCCCAAAGTCTCTTAGTATTAGATAGATGTGTATGAACCCTTTTCACAGAGCAGTGCAGATATAGTGCAATAACTATGCAAATGAACATGATATATCATAAGCGTATGATATATCATAATAAGCATATAAAATGCAATTCAAAACAGTAGAAGGGTAAATAGTGTCATAAATCACAGTGCGAATTAACCCTTCCAAGTGCACTAAAGTAGTGAGTTGATGGCTTTACGTGGGAGCAATAGGGGCAAATGTCCTCAAACATCCATAGTCCTAAGTACCCTTGCTCCAGGACACTGCACTTATACCCCAAATTGTCCATGGTGAGAATAGGTAATATGTGTATAGAACTACTGAAAATCTAAAGATGGTCACTCACTTTGAAGTCTGTGTTCTGCATTTAACACCAAGTCATATTAAGGTCTACTTTATGTGCTGATTAATTTCATAATCTAAATTTATAGTGGTCGTCGTTCTGTTC
The DNA here is from genome assembly GCA_900303285.1 of Rhinella marina. Classification (NCBI taxonomy): domain Eukaryota; kingdom Metazoa; phylum Chordata; class Amphibia; order Anura; family Bufonidae; genus Rhinella; species Rhinella marina. The sequence continues at coordinate 585,928 of ONZH01026646.1, forward strand.
TTTTACCTGAAACAAAGCTCCGTATCCATTACATGTGGATATAATTCTGGTGACCTTTAGCCACCACTAGAGGGAGCATAGGAGCTTACTGTTTTAATATTGAGTTCAAACAGTATTCAGTAAGCTGCTTAGCTCCCTCTAGTGGTGAAGGCATTCATAATGTTATTATTCAACTCTGTATCTATGCAGGGGATTTGAAACCCCTTATTGGAAGAACTGAGCTCCAACCGTGTATATATACATAAATATATATATATATATATATATATATAATTATTTAGCAAAGAATTTTAGATCTATTTAGATTAAAAATGAAGTTTGAGAGTAGACATTCACTTTAATGTTTAGTCCTTATTCCTCCTCAGCGAGTGTGATATTATCTAGACCAGTGCTCTCCAACCTGCATCTTCCCATCAGTCCCATCTTCCAAGTATTGCCTGGTAGGTGTAGGCTGCTAGGGCATGCTAGGAGTTGTAGTTATGTTACAACTACGGATAGCTGATTATGATCAGTGGCAGGGATGTACACAGAACGCATAGGGCCCAGTTTCCCAGTACGCGTGCATCAATCACTCCCATGTAGTGCAGAATGCAATCTGCAACGCACAGATTTATGATGAATTTACATTTTTTATTATATAAAATAAAAAGTCACCTTTGGGCTCACCCACTTTGTCTGACTTATATGTCAGGAAAAATGGAAAAGGTGCTTCATAAATATAGGGCTCATTCTGCTTCCCTTCTATTACAAAGCTGGCTGCCTGCAGCCACCACTAGGGGGAGCTCACTGCATAGGAAATTATGTAGTTACAAATGAGTGAAACTGAAGCTGTAATCCTCTCTTTGCACTGAGCTCCCCCTAGAGATGGCTGCATTAAAATTACAAACTACAGAAAGAAGAAGCTCAGCCTTGCCCCTTTCCCCCCACAGCAGTCACATGATCTGCCTCCATTGAAGGTATGCCACTGGTCAGTACTTCTTAAAATGGTATTCTAACAATAGACATATGCCTAGGATATGCTTTCAGTGTCTGATAAAGAATAATCCCACTGTTGGGACCCCCGCCTATCGAATAACGAGTGTCCCTGATTTACTGTTGTGTCTTTAATTAGAGCAGAGGGGATGAGAGGTGAAGGTAAGTCCTCCAGTCAGATTAATAGGATATCCACTATAATGTAACCTAACCCGTATCATGGCCCTAGTGGCTGGTAAGGGTACCCAGATCACTCTCACTTCACCTTAGGTTGCACGCATTTCACAATCCTCATTTCTTTATATGTTTCTCAGTTTTAATTGGAATATAAGACAATAGGACCCAGGAAGAAGAAGAAGAAGAAGAAGAAGGGGGGAGGCAGAGCTGCTAAATTTAAATAATTTTTGTGCATTTTCTGTGCCAAGATGCTTTCCCATAAGACAAAAATAAATCTCTTGGATTCTGATGCGTATGTTTCCACTGGCAGTTTTGGGACTTGATCTAGGTTTATACTTAGCGCTGTTTGATGTATGATTATTGTGTTTTATTTCAGTTCTTTCACACTAACCAAAGATATTTTAGGCTATCTTCAATCTTTAAAGGGGTTGTATAATCTTGAAACTTTTTGCATCTCCATAGGAGATGCCATAAATGTCCAGTGTGTACGGGTTCCATCTCTCGGACCTGCACCTATTTTCAGAACAGGGCCCCATCTGTGTGGTTTTCTCCTTTCACTTTTTTTATGTGAGTTTCCAAAAGAGCTGAAATTCCTATAGAAGTGAATGGAGAAAGTCTCATCGTTCACAGTGGCTGCAAGATGAAACTCTATTCTGGAGATGGATGCAGGTGCCAGAGCTGGGACGTGAATCTGTCCTGTGGAGATGTTATAAATGTCGAGATGGGACAGCCCCATTAACCCCTTAATGACCATCTGCAGTCAAAAGACAGGTGCCCAATGTGGTAAATGGCTGCCACAGCGCTCTAGCACTAAAAACCCGATGTTACTAATGGTCTAGGTTCTAAGCGTTGGTTACTTCTTAACAGCTGGGACTGGAGGAAGTTCCGATCTTGGCTGTTAAGACTTTGACAATGCCGCGATCCATACTGAGGTGTGATCAAAAATCCCCCCCCCCCCCCCGATATTGGCTTGGAGAGCGATATTCATTCAACCCCCAGGACCTATGAAGGGCCTCAGGACACTTGGTTTGCCCTAAACGCAGCCTGTGTCATACTGAAGTATGCACCTACAGAAATATGCAAATAAATAATTTTATTAATGTTCTAAATAATGTAATAAAAAATTAAAATAAATACATTTAAAAAAATCACAACTACCAAAAAAAAATCACCATTATTTAGTGTAAAATCTATTTTATTGTGTACACATTAAAAATGATAAAAACATACATATTAAGTATTCACACAATAACCTGAAGAATTTAATTATCAGGTTCTTTGGTAAGAAACATAAACTGCGTAAAAAGACAAACCAAAAAAAAAATACACCATAATTTATATGTATCCTTGAACAATACCAAAAATTAATAACATTTCTCTCGCATAAAGCAAGTCCTGGGAGAGTGAGAAATAAAAAATAAAAAAAGGTATGGCTGCTGTAATGCCAAGAGGCAAGAACCAAAAATTGTTTCTGGGTCATTCAGACCTGGTCATTAAGGAGTTAGTCTTGAAGAGCAGTCAAGGTCCAAAGGTTCAGAATGAGACAATCACAATTATGAGAAATGCTAATAATGGGCGGGGCTGTGACAACGTCTCCTTTATTTTTAGGGGGCATGGGAGGATCCAAGATAAAATTAATAAATGAAACGGACATAACTGTTTTTCTCCAAAACAAAATGAGACTGATCCAGTAGAGCTACAGTTTTTTATGTTGAAGTACCTGATTGTCTTTTGTCTAGTATCCTCAGGATAGTTCCTCATTATTATTACTGGTCCAAAATGCGGCACCTCCACCAATCAGCTGTTTCAGGCTGCCGCATGTGACAGAAACTACACAGTGAATGGAATCTTAACTACACAGTGAATGGAATCTACTTCTTCCAGCTCCATCCACCAGGTTAGCACCCTATCCCAGATATCAAGTGTTTTAAAGCCTCAGTCCATTTTCTACATTCAGAAATCATGCAGTTGGGATGCTGTTGCCGTTATCTCACTGCCTTTTATACACATTCTGCTATTATAATGTGGACTGTTAATGATTTCCTGTATCGGTTGGAGTTGCTCTTTGGCATTGATCAGTTCCTTTAAGGTAGGGTGCCATGTTGTCAACAACTGTCTAGAAGCCGTCTACTGTGTAGAGAGCAAACATGGCTTCAAACTGCTGACTCTGTTATTATAGGAGATAGAAAATTATTCAAGGTCACCTTGGTTTTTAATTGGCCTGATTGGACAATATCTTTAATAAGACTTTTTTGTTCTTTGCTGTTTATTTGAGAGAGACTTAAAGGGAATCTGTCACCAGTGACCTACCTATCTGACTTGCCATATACAGATCCATCAGGTCCACCTGATTTTTCACTCATTTCTGTGGTCAGCCCCTCCCTGGCTGCTTTGCCACTGCCTGGCCCTGCCTATTAAAGCAGCCAGGGAGGGGCCACAGAAAGGAGAAAACAGCGTTTTAATCAGGTGACCCACAGCCATATGCCTATGCAAAAAGTTGGATAGGGAGGTCGCTGGCAACAGATGCCCTTTAAAGATTGCAATTATTATACTCCATTTGAAAGGTTCCCATGACCTAAAAATACTTACAGTTGAGTCTTCAAGATGTGGTAATTAAAGAAGAGCTTATGTCCCGGGCTCCTAAAACAACAGGTGCCTGACAGGACTTACGTCATTCCAGGCTTTGTGTGAATTGCATTTAGGAAGATTTTTGTCTTCATGCCAGTGGTTGGACATAAAGGTCTTAGATATGACGTTGCTTCCTACATGTGATCACAGCAGCATCTGCAAGACTGTAATACACTGATTGTCATTGAAACTATGAACTATGGAATGTTTCAAGAGAATTTTAAACTCAGATTACCCTCTATCTCTATTTTCTATGCGTTCCATAAAGCTGAGCTTCTCAGTATCATTAATATTAGCAAACAAGTTAGGGTAAAACATCCTGATGTAACTGCACCCATCCTCTTTTAGAAGTGTTGACCAGGGGTAAGGGCTACAAGAGATGGGAGGTTCTGTCCAGGTGTAAGTGTAACTGCAAGAAATGCAGGGGTGGCAACCGCACCAAGGCCCAGATGCTTGGCAGGCTTTAATTCCACATAAGTATACACCAATATTATAAACAGCACATGGTAAGTAAGGGGGCCCTGTTACAGATTTGGCATCAGGTCCCAAGAGCTTCAAGATTTGCTTCTGCTGGGGTATGGTTTTATGTCATTAGACCCATATTGATTTTTGCCATGAGACCTCCTGGAATCTGTCTATGGTACTACTGACCAATATGATTTTAGAATGGATTGATTTTATATAGGGCCCTATAGTTGAGAACGAGCAGAAATTTCAACAATCTAACAGTCAATACAGTTGAATAAAGACATGATCATTAGTTTCAACCAAGGGATGGGAGGAGGTGTGGCTGAAGGGAAGGGAATTGAAGACATTTATAGCAATTTTCTTTTCTTTTAAGAAATCATTTAAACCTTTTTTGAACCCAACAAATGTTCCTGATGTGACCACGTCCTCATATAGACTATTCCACATTTACAGTTTTTATGATAAAGAAGCCTTGTCACCTCTGGAGATTGAACTTTTTCTTCTCCAGGTAGAGGCAGTGCCCCCATGTCTTTTGAGGGGATTGTACATGGAACAGAATTTCATTATATTTTTTCTATGGGTCTTCTGGGATTCGCATCTCCACCTATTCCTTGGTTGAACTTGATGGACTTCTGTCTTTTTTTCAACTGTATTAACTATGCAACTATATATTTGTAAAGGTTAATTGCATGTCCCACCTTAGATGTCTCCTCTGAAGTCTGAAACAATTTAATTATTTTCTTTCCTTATAAAGACCTATATCAGTTTAGTCGCTCTCCTTTGTACTTTTTCCTGCTCCAGGGCATCCTTTCTATAAACTGGTTCCCAGAACTAACCTGCGTATTCAAGATGAGGCCGAACGAAAGCTTTATAAAGTGGTTAACGTTGTGTCCAATCTCTTTGCCTCTTTAGAATACACAACAGTATTCTGCTGGTCTTAGAAGCAGCTGACTGACATTGTCAGTTCTTCCTCCCTCCCTAGGATCCTCCTCCCTGGGACAGATGATGAACGTAGATTATTAGTACCCAGATGCAGAACTCATCCGCATTGAATCTCATTTGTCAAGTGAATGTCCAAGTCAGAATGTGACATGTACTTTTTCGTTGTAGGACTTGCTGATGTACTTAGCATTATACCGCACAACTATTTTAGCTCAGTAGAGCTGTAATACCAGCTAAAAACCACAATCAGGTCTGGCACTGCCCCTTGAAGGGAGCAGCTATGTTTTTCTAATCCTGGACAATACCTTTAATCCCTATTCCAGTACTTATAGAGGACTTTAGCACAATTGTGCACTGGCATTGGGAATCAGATATCACATGCCATCCAAGTGACAATTGATTGCCAAGAACTGTTCTTCTTCACATGCTGATGTTAGAGGAGATCAGAGGCCTGCCAGATGTGTCCCTACAGAGCTCTGCCTGTGGCAGGAATCCATAGGAACACACTGAATCTCCCAAAGACTACAATGGTAATTAATTGCAGTCTATGGGACAACCGGTCTAAGGATTGCATGTTAAAGTCTTGTAAAAAAAAAAATACCCCTGGACATCACATGCACCCCCCACCCCTTCCCCAGTGTGACTAATGGCCAGGTATTCATAAGTGAAGCAATTGTAATCTTAATGTGTAAATGTGTAATTTGAAAGAGAAATTTGGGCTCCGCATTCCTCCTGATAGTGAATCTGAAACTTCATACCGGTCTAGCCAAGTGTGAGGGCTATTTAAAGCTACAGCCTGCTGCGGGTATCCTAGAGGTCAGGCCATCACCTTGCAAAATAAAAATACAGTAAGAGAAGGTCAGGTCTTCTATTACACGAACGGTTATAGAACGAAAACTTATATGCCTATTGGAATTCTGGGTAACAAAATCTGCACAGTCATTTCTCAATGACCAGATTTCATGCAGATATAATGGGGAAACTCTAACCTTATGGCCATTTGACAATCCAGAACATTGGATAATACGGAATCATTCATATTTATGCAAAATTAAAGCATAAAATTCTTCATGTTGTCTTATTTACGTATTTGGGGTCTTTGTTTTCCATATATTTTTGTAAATGTGTATGTTCTTTGTCCATTGAATAGACAGGTTCTTCCTCATGTGAAGTCAGAGCTGCAATGTGTGTTCTGATGTTGCTTTACCTCCTCTCCACCTTATGATCTTCCATTGTAACAGTGAGAAGTTGCAGCTGCATCCCCCTCCTTTCCTCTCTTTTCCTCTCCTCCCAGCTCTACATCAGACTGATCTTTTGGTCATTGAGGTTTGTGGACATTTAGGGAAACTACATGGGAAGGTGATGAAGATGTCACTTTCCCTAAATGATATAGTTTTTATATTCATAGTACCACTAATTTGTGACTTTTTTTTCCATTTTTGCGATCCTTCCACACTATACAAAGATACTGCCTGTTGTTCTGAATGACTGCATAGACAGCTACATCTGCCCGAGATCATCCTTCGCAATATAAGCTCTTATATACCTAGAGAGGTTCATGTATATAATGCAATACTGCGTAATGTGTCAATGTAGCCAGGAGCAGAACAACAGTAGGGGGCGCCATCATGATGCATAATCTTTGTTTAACATAGGACTGCGCTTACATTGATGTAGATCAAACCCACCAAATAATAGATAAGAGGAATTCAATTCGGATTTCAACATGCTTGAATGTTCTCAGGGTAGATAAGGTGTTTGGAAGCAGTTTTCACCTATCTTTCCATTCAGAAAACATGCATGCTCAGCTTGGCTGAGGATGCATGTGTATGGGGGATCACGAAGGATAGCTGTCGGTCAAAAGAACCTTCAGCCAACATCTGTGTAAAGTTCATGGTCGGTTATCTCCATGATTTATCGCGCTGCACAGAGCAAATAGATAAATAACAAATTCAGCTCAGCTACATCTCATTTTATTACAGGTCAAAGTTTCAGAACTGCTGTAGTTAAGGAACTATTGGCATATTCATAAACAGTTATTTCTGCTTGTGGTTTTTTGCCACTTCCCATTGATTTTAATGGGAGATTCAGTGCAGATTCCGCGCCAAGATAGGGCATGCTGCTGTGTTTTCCACATAGAAAAAAAACACTGCTTTCCATTGAAATAAATGGGAGGCTGTTTGGAGGTGTTTTTGGTGGTGATTCTGCGTGTAAAACACACCAAAATCAGGCGATATGCCCCCAATGTCCAAGATGGGAACCCCTTTAATGCCAAGACAGCATTAGTAATATCAAAGTAACGGTGACATATACAGTGCCTTGAGAAAGTATTCGGCCCCCTGGAACTTTTCAACCTTTTGCCACATTTCAGGCTTCAAACAAAAAGATATAACATTTTAAATTTTTGGTGAAGAATCAACAACAAGTGGGTCACAATTGTGAAGTGGAACGAAATTTATTGGATCATTTAAACTTTTTTTGTAATAATAAAACTGAAAAGTGGGGCGTGCAAAATTATTCGGCCCATTTACTTTCAGTTCAGAAGTTGATTGAGGATCTCTGAATGATCCAATGTTGTCCTAAATGACTGATGAAGAGAAATAGAATCCACCTGTGTGTAATCAAGTCTCCGTATAAATGCACCTGCTCTGTGATAGTCTCAGGGTTCTGCATCATGAAGACCAAGGAACACACCAGGCAGGTCCGTGATACTGTTGTGGAGAAGTTTAAAGCCAGATTTGGATACCAAAAGATTTTCCAAGCTTTAAACATCCCAAGGAGCACTGTGCAAGCGTCATATTGTAATGGAAGGAGTATCAGACCACTGCAAATCTACCAAGACCCGGCCGTCCCTCTAAACAAGGAGAAGACTGATCAGAGATGCAGCCAAGAGGCCCATGATCACTCTGGATGAACTGCAGAGATCTACAGCTGAGGTGGGAGAGTCTGTCCATAGGACAACCATCAGTCCAACACTTCACAAATCTGGTCTTTATGGAGGAGTGGCAAGAAGAAAGCCATTTCTCAAAGATATCCATAAAAAGTCTGGTTTACAGTTTGCCACAAGCCACCTGGGAGACACCAAACATGTGGAAGAAGGTGCTCTGCTCAGATGAAACCAAAATCCAGCTTTTTGGAAACAATGCAAAACAATATGTTTGTCATAAAAGCAACACAGCTCATCACCCTGAACACACCATCCCCACTGTCAGACATGGTGGTGGCAGCATCATGGTTTGGGCCTGCTTTTCATCAGCAGGGACAGGGAAGATGGTTAAAATTGATAGGAAGACGAATGGAGCCTAATACAGGACCATTCTGGATGAAAACCTGTTGGAGTCTGCAAAAGACCTGAGACTAGGACGGAGATTTATCTTCCAACAAGACAATGATCCCAAACATAAAGCAAAATCTACAATGGAATGGTTCAAGTCTTAGAATGGCCAAGTCAGAGTCCAGACCTGAATCCAATTGAGAATATGTGGAAAGAGCTGAAAACTGCTGTTCACAAACGTCTCCATCCAACCTCAAAGAGCTCCAGCTGTTTTGCAAGGAAGAATGGGCAAGAATTTCAGTCTCTAGATGTGCAAAACTGATAGAGACATCCCCCCAAGAGACCGCAGCTGTAATCGCAGCAAAAGGTGGCGCAACAAAGTATTAATGCAAGGGGGCCGAATAATTTTGCACGCCCAACTTTTCAGTTTTATTATTACAAAAAAAGTTTAAATGATCCAATAAATTTCGTTCCACTTCACAATTGTGACCCACTTGTTGTTGATTCTTCACCAAAAATTTAAAATGTTATACAGTATCTGATTGTTTGAAGCCTGAAATGTGGCAAAAGGTTGAAAAGTTCCAGGGGGACGAATACTTTCGCAAGGCACTGTATGACTATGGGTAAATGTATGGTTACTAGGGGTGACAAACGGCCTCTTTAAGAACAGACTGCAGTGTAGGGTTTTAAATGTTCTCTTTCTGGTGGCATATGGCTGCCAGTATGTATACACACACACACACATCACCTGGGGTCATATGATCTTCCTTCTTCATCTTTCCTGTGTTCTGATGCCATTTTGAGAAATTGAATCTTCCAAAAATTGTAAATTTTGAAAAATGACATTTTTTGGAAAATTGAGGTCAAATTCCATTTGTTTAGAACTAATTGGCTTATCTTGACTTGTAATGTTGCAGTATATTGCCGACTTCCCAAGCTGTAAGTATTACGGGATTTATTGTTTTATGCATCCTCTTGATAAGGTCTCATGCACAGAAAATACAGCTGTGGTCCGTGTTGCTTCTGCATTTTTTGTGGACAACTATAGCTTTTTTTTTTTTTTGCGGAACTGACATACGGATGTAGAAAACACGAGGATGATCCTTGTGCTTTCCGCATCCATGTTTCCGTTCTGCACAAAAAGAGAGACTATGTCTACAAAATGGGGACCACAGACCCATGGAAAACAAATAAAATGGGTCAGTAAATAAAATGCGGACCACAAAAGGAATACGGTTGAATGCATGGGGCCTTAATGTGTTGCTTCGATAGCCATGCAAAGCTATTCATTACTAATAATATATCTGTGTAGTGCAAGCATGCAAAAATTCTACCTTCAATTGTCACCATTTTTCCAGTTCTGACCCACAGAAAAGGGGTATCTTTTAGACGCCCCCTTTAAAGGGGTTGTCCCACCATAACAACTTACCAGCTCTCTATAAGATAGGTGAAAACTATCTGATCGGTAGGGGTTTGACCCCTGGGACCCACGAGTCCCCAGGTGCACAGAAAGATAGGCGTACATGTGCGTTGCAGCCTCATTCAGCCCTGTGGGCAGAGAAAAGTCAAGTACGGAGCTCAGTAATGTCCAGTAGGTCTCATAGAGCTGAACGGAGTGGCAGTGCACAAGTTAGAACGACCCTTCATTCACTCTGAAGACTCGAGGACCCCCACCCCATCGTTCAGACCCCCACCCATCAGATATTTCTATCCTAGATGGGACAACCCCTTAAAGGGGATGTGTCACGAAACATAATCTATATTTTTCAAACCAGCACCTGGATCTGAATACTTTTGTAATTGCATGTAATTTAAAAAAAATTAGTATAGCCAGTGAGTTATTCAATAAAATGTATCTGTATAGCGCCTCCTGCTGTTTGTTCTTTTCCTTATTTTATTTTTTTTTGTCTGTCTCACTGAGCTGGTCGCACATGCTCAGTTTAAATCTTCAATTTCCACTAGCCATAGTAACATAGTAACATAGTAACATAGTTTACAAGGCCGAAAAAAGACATCTGTCCATCCAGTTCGGCCTGTTTTCCTATAAGTTGATCCAGAGGAAGGCAAAAAAAACCCCTGTGAGGTAGAAGCCAGTTTTCCCCACTTTAGGGAAAAAAATTCCTTCCCGACTTCAATCAGACATCAGAATTACTCCCTGGATCAACGACCCCTCTCTAGTAACTATAACCTGTAATATTATTACCCTCCAAAAATACATCCAGGCCCCTCTTGAACTCTCTTAGTGAACTTACCATCACCACCTCCTCAGGCAGAGAGTTCCATAGTCTCACTGCTCTTACCGTAAAGAATCCTCTTCTATGTTTGTGTACAAACCTTCTTTCCTCCAGACGCAGAGGATGTCCCCTCGTCACAGTCACAGTCCTGGGGATAAATAGATGATGGGAGAGATCTCTGTACTGACCCCTGATATATTTATACATAGTTATTAGATCTCCCCTCAGTCGTCTTTTTTCTAAAGTGAATAACCCTAATTTTGATAATCTTTCTGTGTACTGTAGTCCACTCATTCCAGTTATTACTTTAGTTGCCCTCCTCTGAACCCTCTCCAGCTCTGCTATGTCTGCCTTGTTCACAGGAGCCCAGAACTGTACACAGTCCTCCATGTGTGGTCTGACTAGTGATTTGTAAAGTGGCAGGACTATGTTCTCATCACGGGCATCTATGCCACTTTTGATGCAACCCATTATCTTATTGGCCTTGGCAGCAGCTGTCTGACACTGGTTTCTGCAGTTTCTATGTATGTATGTATCTATCATAGGTTCTGTTAGAAGCTGTGGCAGTTACAAGGAGAGAGCTGCAGCAGAAAGGACACGCTCTTTGAGCTTCCAGGCTGAAGATAACCTAGCAGAGCACTTGAAGTGATGAATGGGGAGATCTCTGGATCCATGTGAGCTGCAGAGCTGGTTCTAGCTTTGTTGTTCATTTTTTGCATCAATCATGGGATAACCCCTTTAATTTTATTTATTTATTTATTTATTTTATTTATTTATATTCTTTAAAGGCTTAGGGTTCCATTCACACCATGTATCATGTAGAGTAAAGTCGACGGCAGACATTTACTTCTCAGTAACATCTGGAGCCGTATTTATCATTGCTGTTGTATTTTATCACTTACTTATGGTTTTCTTATCTTTCTTTTTCTTAAGGGAGGAAATAATGCAGGACACACTGTTGTGGTAGAAGGTAAAGAATACGATTTCCATCTCTTACCAAGCGGCATCATTAATCCTAAAGCGATTTCCTTTATCGGTAAGTACTTTCTGATATTTTCCATTGTACGCTGAAAATATGGAAACCGCACCAGTATAGTTTCCCCATTAAATGCTTAAATGCTCATGGTAAAGCGCTGCAGAATATGTCAGCACTATATAAGTGCGTATAATAAATGGTAAGAGATATTTCCTAGAGAGCACGTGCAGAGGGATTCACGTATCTGTATGGGGAAGGTGTAGGCGTCCAGTGACTTGCGTCCAATCAAAAATCCCTTTTGTTAGTCTGACACCTAGTGGTCAAGTGATGAAACGCACTATTTGTACCATGGAATCAAAATCCCAAAGACCAGGGCAGTACTAACATTTCAAATCCAAAATTGCACCCCTTGTTCTATGTAGACACAGCCCTTTTAATGCAAATTAGCGTAAACTCTGCCCATTTGAAATCCAAATTAAAATCAGAACATTTGATAAGTATAATGGACAAGGTCTCTATAGCTAGAGTTAGTGTGCATTGGGGCGGTTTTATAGAAAAGCAGAATCCTTGTGACAAGCAGAGTTTCTCCTGGCCATATTACTCCCGTTACCTGTCAATCATACCCCAATGCTACCGTACCATGGCACATTATACTTTCATATAGTGATCGTACAATACAGCCATTCAGTGCCCAAATAGTACCACTATATAATGCCTTGATAATACCTACATACAGTGTCTAAATGTCTCCATACAGGATCTATATAATGCTACCATGCAGCAATGCCATATATATCCTACACAATGCAACCATTTAGTACCCAAATAATACCACCACACAATGCCTACATAGAGTGGCTCACACTTATTTCCAGGGATCCACAGGATAGGTGATCAATGCCAGATCAGTAGGGATCCAACACCCGATACCCAGTGGTTACCCACGGCCGATAGATAGATAGATTTGAGATAGAAAGATAGATAGATAGATAGATAGATAGATATGAGATAGATAGATATATAGATGAGATAGATAGATAGATATATAAGAGATAGATATGAGATAGATATGAGATAGATAGATAGATAGATACATAGATATGAGATAGATAGATATATAGATGAGATAGATAGATAGATATATATGAGATAGACATGAGATAGATAGATAGATAGATATATATAGATTAGATAGATAGATAGATAGATAGATAGGCGATAGATAGATATGAGATAGATATGAGCTAGAAAGATAGATAGATACATATTAGACAGATAGATAGATAGATAGATATTGCTGCTTGAGAAAGGTTCCATAGCGTGGACCGAAACGTTGCTGCTCTGGTAAAATAAAACACCTTTAATTTGCACAAGATTGGTGGTGCTGCGGTCTTTCTATTTTTATGAATAAGGACTGTGACCAGGTTCAAATACCGCTGGCACACCATTACGTTTCTTGTAGCTGTGCTGCTTTCATTATTTTTTGTATTAGATAGATAGATAGATAGATAGATAGATAGATAGATAGATAGATAGATAGACATGAGATAGATAGACATGAGATAGATGATAGATAGATAGATAGATAGATAGATAGATATGAGATAGATAGATAGATAGATAGATAGATAGATAGATAGATAGAGATTTCTACACCTAGGGGCGATATATATAGGGGTAATATAATATGTATAGGGGTTTTATTTATACATATATATATATGTGTGTGTGTGTGGGATATGAATAGGGGTAATGTATGGGGGGGATATATTGGGGTAATTTTCCTGTTCCCCTGCGCTCCAGTCTGAGCCTGAGATAGCAGGCAGTAGGTAGGTACTGTAGGTGTCCTCAATAGCACTGAACATTCAAGTGCAGATCTGCGCTGACGCCAGCCTTTCAGCCGGTCATTCCTGCCTCAGGCCGTTGCTGTAAACTTTCCATGGTTCCAGTCAGTTGCAGAGTTTTACGCTCCGTCAAACAATCAGGAATAAAGCCGCCACATTCCCCGTTAATTCATCCGGAAAATATTTGCACGCCATTAAAAAAAACTAAGCTGAATATATGAAGAGTCGTAAAAACAGCAATAATAAATGGGTAGTTTTGTAGGCTTTATGCAGAAGCTAAGGTATGAGAATAGATCAGCGGCGCCTTGGCGAGCCTCGCGTGCGCTATCATTACTATTACTCTTGTACTGGCTGTTTACTTAATGGGGTTTTATGGCAAAAAGCAGGGAGTTTATCTTGCGGCAGTAGGAGATCTATAAAAACGCTCTTTTAAAAATTCCCTGGCTGCTCGTATATTCTTGTTTAGCGATGACAAATGGAGCGGCAGCATATTTCCCCTGTGCGATATTAATATTGCGCTTTTCCTCCGATCGGGCAGGAGTCGGTTTATGTACTTTT